>CM040119.1:322066731-322779390 GCA_022559845.1 Amorphophallus konjac | reverse complement strand
TTCCTCTGTTCTGGTTGAAGTCCTCCAGAGCCGGAGAAGGAGAAGCGGGCCGATACTCTATTTTGAGATCAGGTGGGCGCCGACGTCTATCTCTCTCTGCTTTTCATGGATTTTCCTCTTTCGAGGTTTCCATCTACCAACTGTAAGCAAGAGAGGGGAGGGATGGCAATGATATGATCCGACCCCTCCCTCCTCTGTGATTTCTTCTCTTTTACTGCATTTTCCTCTACAAATGATGAATGGCGACCGAGCAATGATGCCGGCGCCGGATTCTTAACGTGTAAATGAGAGCCCATTCCCGTTTCTAGGATGGCAATGTGTATATGAATGTCTGGACCAGCGGGTCGAATGAATAATTCGAAACTTCTGTCTCCTTCTCTATCTACATCGATGTGTATGTTTAAGGTCTTCCGTACGTGTTCTATGATTCTGGTTTCCCCGAAGCCCCGATCATGCCTCGAAGCACCGTGGGCTATAGAAACACCCCTCCCCGGGGTTTTCCCTTCGACCGTGCTCATGTCTGATTTAAGGGTCTCCACATCCCCTCTGTGGACAGAGCTATGCTTCTGCGTATGCTTCTTTCCACTGTGCTGTCGAGGGTCTAACTCCATTGACTCTTCCCTTCCTATTGCCCTGTGGCTCGCGAGGTGGGAGTCGCCCTTGGGATTGCAAGATGCATCGACTTAACATTGCGCCGTAACTGTTCGAGCATATGCCTCTACGTTTGGCTCGTCTCACCTGTGCATTGACTACCCCCCTCTGCATCATAGTCATGTGAACCGTTCCGAGATTTCTTTATTTTCGTCTCAATCACCCGGGAGGGAGACATCCCCCTTTGCTCCACATAAGCTGCTGGATGATTGAGGGCTCTACCCTTCGATGGCAGAGGTTTCCTCAAGATCATAGCAGGCAGTAACAAAGGGGGGTCTAGCCCATTAAGCTCAGCCCCGACAACTTGAGACCCAATCGAGGCCAAGAGACGTATGCTCCTCGCAGGCCAGCCCTTAGATCTCCACTCTCCTAATGGTCAATTCCTCCACGGGATGAGTCACAAGCTGTGGGTTGTCCACCCCTCGCAGGCTAGCCCTCGGGGTGATGCTCCCATCATCAATGACCTCATCTCTCTATCCTTCCCCTTACGGAGCCTTGGTGCCCCTCGTAGGCTAGTCCTCGGGGTATCCTATCCGATGGGGTTTGCTGGGTGCCTCTGTGCATATCAGCAGTTTAGGGGCTTACTCCACGAGTGAGTATGACCTCGATTCTCCCCTGTAACTCTTCATGTTCAGGGGAGATGCTATCAAATTTTGGCAGACTCAGCATAACTAAAGCTATAACGAGAATGAACCTCGCACTGACTCACTACATCGTTTCCAGAGGTTCCTGGACTTCAATCAAACAAACAGTTGGTCTAAACGACTCTAAAATGCTCAATGTATGATTAATAAACTTAAAAGGTTCGAAAATGCATAAAAAAATAAGCTAGAACGGCGTGGTCTTAGCCAGCACGCCTTAATACGGCGCCCCCCCCCCCCCCCCCCCGCGCCGTATTAACTTGTGACTCATACTTCCTTTTCTTTTCCTTGATGAATTCCCGGCGCGCCTTTAACCGGCGCGCCCTGTGCCTTTGCGCGCCATGTTAACTGGTTATAAGGTCGCGCCGGATTAACGTTTCACCTACACTTTACCACGCCGGATTAACCCCTTTTACCTACGCTTGACCGCGCCGTGGAAGCTATCTCTCGCACCGTTTCACGTTTTTATGTCGCTCTAATCTCTCGTTCGCTCTCAGGGCAATCTTGGCCTCCCATGGTTGATATTGACTACCCTAATTAGCGGTAGATTGAGTAAGGCAAGGGCTTTGTATGCTCCGAATAACCTCTTTACCATGTCGACTATCATGTGTGTGAACACTTTATTTTCGTCATCACCCTTGTGCTATCATTTCCCCCTCTTCTGATGGGGATCAATGAATGTGATTAGGCATCGCTTACTGTCATAATTCTGTTTCCATGCTCAGTATAGTTATCACCATCATGCCTGCATGCTTGCATAGACCCTCGGGTATATCAAATGGTGTTGACGGAAGGTCGGGTTACGCCTGATCAGAAGTTCCCGCTATGCGCGATGGTGGTCTTCGGACCTACGTCCTCCGCCACGTACCCAAGGTCTCTAATTTAATGAGTCATGTCCCCCCTTGCATGATAAATAAATCACATGTGATCTTATCGTGCTCATAATGTTGCATCCTTTATTCCGGCCTCGACAGCCCACTATCTCGGCAATTAATCAAAGGTGTTCCCTCCTTGTGGGGATGTAATTAACACCATAACCTTTATGGTATGGCGGACTGCTGGTCCCGACCGAACCTCACTTTCGCCCGACACGGGTCAGAATGAGAGCATGATAAATTCGTCACTCACGTGACTGGCACGCCTGCGTCGTCAATAAGTCAGTTAATTACCAGTGAGTTAATTGGTTGATCGACACGTGAAATAATAAATAAGATAAAGAAAAGACACGCAAACAAGTCTGGCACGCCCGATGGGACCAGTGTCACCTTTCATCTCTTTGCCGAGCTACTTGGGCTTCGAGGCCCTCTCAAAGGCTACTGATCGTTGGCTTGTTTGTCTCTGCAGGCGAACGATGGCAACGGATGGGATAACTGGCGATGGCTTCGGTCCTTCGATCGTCGCTGGATATGCACATGGGTACCTGGCGGTGCCCATGGAATTCGGTAGCTTTCCTGCCGCTGTTGGCTTCCCCAACTTCTTGGGGTTGGCCTTTATTGATATGCTGGAAGTCGAAGCCCTGGAACCTGTCAAGGAAGCCGTGGGGAAAGTGGAGCCTCTAAAGGCTCCCTGCTGTAATGACTTGCCCAAGAATCCGGCCCCGGCCACTAGCTGTCTGGTGCACCACGTCATACGTGGGACGCGCCCCAATATCGTCAGCAAACACCCTGGAGGACGTCAGCGTCGCCAGGCCCACAGAAGTGCTGTTGTGATTACCGAAACTCTATCTCAGTCCGGGAAATCTATGATAGTTGGAGGCATGCGCGTCTTCCTTAACGGACACATTGCACGGGTGTCCCCAGACCGGGTCATCCCCACCATCCCTGTCCACAATACATAGCAGGCTCTCGCAGGAAGGAGGGCAGAAAGAGAAGAAATCGGCCACTATGGCGAAGGAAGAATGGCCCCCAGGCCGAGGAAGTTCAAACAGGTGTGGGTTCCCAAGCGGGCCTAACCTACCCGCCAGCTCACACCCATTCACCGCCATCCTGTGAATGACGAGGCGGAAGAGAGAAGAGAAAGGGGCTTGCCCCCGAAGAAGGAAGAAGAGGTGGTTGCGGATCCTCCGCGCCGCAGAAGTTTCCGAGCTGCTGCCCGTCAAGCCAACGTCCCAGCTGCGGGACGAAGATTCCAACAGCCTGCCGACAGAGCTCGGCTGGCTTATATCCCTCCTGCGGGAGGTCGACAACTCTCCCCCGTGTTACACCAAGAGCGGGGTCGAGAAGAGATGACCTATTTGGTCAAAAACTATTTTCGAGGGTTAGGCAACCCCTCGCTTGGGCAACAACGACTGATGCAGACAGTCACCACTGATGAAGATTACTGCCCATCAATGGTAGATGAAGAAGGTATGGGAGAAAGAATGATGGTGTCATCAGTCGACGACAATCGATATGATAACGGCCTCGAGATCGAAGCCGATGAAGCCATCCCCGAACGGGAAGAAAGAAGAAGAGTTTCTATGTTCGAAAGGCTGACCTTCCCGCATCAAGCTAGAAGGAGGGTCCACCGATGAAGGAGAAGGATGCAGGTCTTCACCTGCAACATGGCTGGTATATCCAACCGATATGGGGAGCTTCCCGAAGACCCTCGAGAATTGGCTCAATTGGCCGCACGGCCAGGGCCGAGTGCTCGCAGAACAGAAGCAGCAAGGGAGCTCCTGATGATGGCTAAAGGAAAACAACCCCAGGTCTACCACCAGTGGGATGACAAGGCCCCCATCCTGACCACTAATGTGGTGACGACAGAGGAAGAAGATGATGTTCCCCTCGACATCCAGCCCGAGGGTACGTCCAGGGATGCATCAGAAGTTATCCCCACTACAGCCACTATAGACCCGTCGGTCTTGATATTACTTCAACAATATCGGCAAGAGATAGACTTGCTGAAGAAGCAGCTGATGGAGAAAACTGAACAATCCTCAGCTTCCAAGCCGCCCGAAGTCCAGGGTGAATCCTCTCAGGGAGCAGTCCATCGTGACGGCCCTCCACCACTCTACACGCTACCCCAGTCGTCAAAGCCAAGCATGGCGATGATGCAACAATAGCCACCACAGCTCCAGCCGCTGCTACCGCCGCTGCTCCCTCAAGTGCACCAGACACCTCTGCTGCTGCGTCCTCCACAGGCGACCACCCTGGTCACCCCGTACCTGCAGCCGGAGCACTTCTATCCAGAGCCAGTTGACCGCACAGTCATGAACCGGATGATGGTAGAAAGGATGATCGAGCTGAAGCTCGCAGAGAAAAGTGAAGGCGACTATGTCGCATTTGATGTCTATCGGGTGCCCTACCCGCAACACCATGCGGCTAAACGACTTCCCCTGGGGGTCAACAAGCCGCCTAAGTTCGACAAATTCAACGGGAAGGCGTCCCCGAAGGAGCACATTTCATATTACATGACCGTCATGGGTGATCTGGCCATCGACGAGTCATATTTGTTGAAGTTTTTCGGGTCCTCGCTGACAGGGCTCGCATTCGAATGGTACTCTAGTCTCCTGGGCGGGTCAATCAATGACTGGTCGGATATGTAGAGAAAGTTCAGGGAAAGGTTCCATGTTACAGAGAGGGAGGTCACAGTGGCCGAACTCTATTCAACAAGGCAGAGTGCCGATGAGACAGCCCTTGATTATATCAAGAGGTGGAGAAACCTCGGAATGAGGTGCAAGCGGCCCCCGCATCAGGAGGACGCTGTGCAAATATGCAAACATAATCTCAGAAGGGAGGCTCTTAAAAAAATAATCGGAATGGAAATACGGTCGTTCGACCGGCTAAATAATGTCGTGGCCGAAGTGGAAGCTTTCCTGGCCAGACCTACCCCTACATCTACTACCAGCATGACCCAGAAGGGCAAGGCAGTGGACCGGCCCTTCTCGCCCAAAGAAGCAAACGCTCTTGACATAAAGGAGTTTGAACAACAGAAAAGTGAAGGCAAGAAGGGAGTTGCCCCGCAGCCTGCAGAAGCCCCAGACGGCAAAGAAGGTCCTTCGCTGAGGGACAAAATGAAGAAGGTTTATTCCTTTCCAAAGGACAAGATCCGAGTTCTGTTCGACTGGGTAGCAGAATACAGTATGGTCACCCTGCCTGAGCCAAGAAGGCTGGAGGACCTGAAAAGAAATGACAGTCCGAGATTCTGCCCCTACCATCAGATGTCGGGGCATCCAATCGAAGACTACTATGTGTTCAAAGACATCATCGAAGGGATGGTGAAGAAGAATGAAATTGAGTTGGGAGAGTACAAAGTAGACCCTCCTCAGCCACATGAAGCCCCCCGAAGGAGGGCAGCAGTCAACATGATCTCCCTCTGCCATGCATTGCCCGAGGAGATCTCTGAAGCAAGCATGCGGAGCACCTACGAAGCTCATTTCCTGGAGCCCGTGAAAGAACAGCAGGGGTGGCAGCAGATCCCCGTAAAGCACAAGAAGAAGAGGGCACCCCGCCCGAAAGAGGGGGCACATATCCGTGGTGTTACACCCCGGCCTGCTCCGCCAGTGGTAGCACTCGTATGGGCCACTCCACCTACAGCTATCAGAATACATACACATAATCGGAGGAGACAAACTCCGCTGCCAGTGATTAAGGAAACCAATCCTGGAGTCCTTCGACTGCAAAATCTCATTGAAGGCTTAGATGACTATGTGCAGCCCGAGTTGAAACCTCTACTGGTGCGGGACCACGTCCCGTGGTAGGACTTAGAGCAGTCTCGCTTGAACAAAAGGAGGAGGCTGAGAAGGCACCCGATGGAGGGGGCAGTTTATTCTGGGGGCACCCGCCCGCAGAAGCAAAAAAGAAGAAGAAGCAAAAGAAGAAGAAAGGAAAGGCCGTTGGGGCCAATAAAACATAGGTTGTCTCCTGTAATACCCTATCAGCACTCTTCAACCTGCCCGGAGAGGAGGAAGAAGAAGAAATTTGCTTCACACCCCATGCTGGGGGAGGCAAGGCCGAGGCCGCAACTGCTGCACATGCCACCCGGTCGGGCCGAAAAAGGGGGCGCCAGCCGCCACCCAACCACAAAAACATGTTCAGAGGGGAACAACCCTACAAGACACCTCTGTCGGAGGTCAAGGGAGTCCAAATCCCTCCTCCGTCAGGCCTATACAACAAGAGTGGGGGCAAGGGGGTCCCTTCATTTCTTGAATTCATGAAGATGTCCAAGGGAAAACAGCCTTGCCATGAGGCTAACCCTACACCCAGGGCCGTTCACCTGCAGCTCGCACAACCTGTTGAAGAGCCAAATACAAATGGAGCTTGCCTTACAACAACTAACAAAGAAGACCCAGAAGTCGGTACCAGCCAGAAAGGTGCCGAATCTGAGGAAGATGAAGCAGGTCCGTTAGGGCCCGCAAATCAAAACCTCCCCAAGTCCAGATGGGCCGAAGAGATGAAGCTCTCCAATGTCCGAGCCGGGAGCCGAATAATGAAGTTACTCAAGAAGCTCCCTGCTCAATTTACAATCTGGGAGATCCTTTCTTTGAGTGAAGAAACCCGACAGGTGATCATCACTGCTCTGCAGATGCCTGCTCATTTCGAAACCTGCATAGCTGAAGCTGTACCAGAAGCCAGTATGACATTCTCTCTAGAAGACATGCTGCTACCTACCGCCACCCACAACAGGCCGCTATATATGAAGGGGCACCTGAATGGAAGGGAGCTGAACAGGATTCTTGTTGATCCCGGTGCAGCGGTCAACATCCTACCATATAGAATATATGAGAGGCACCACTTTAACGTGCATCTCGAGAAAGTCAGAGATATGCGTATCGCCGGCTTCAATCAAAAATGTGAAGTGTCGATGGGAGTGGCGGAGTTCACACTGACCCTCGCAGATTTCACTACTACGGTGCAGTTTCATGTCATTGACTCTCGCACCTCTTACAAGGCACTGCTCGGCCGCCCATGGCTGCATGAAAATATGGTGGTGCCCTCCACGCTCCACCAATGCATCAAATACAGTCTCCAGGGGAAGGAGGAGAGGATATTTGCAGACCCCCACCCGTTCGAGGTGTTTGAGTGTCATTTGGTAGATGCCAACTTATATACAGGGCCTTCTCAGAAGACCTCTGAAGCTAAGACCCCTGTGGGGGCATCCAAGAGGACATCCGGCAGCAGTTGGTATCCACCACCGCCGCGCAGATATGTCAAGCCAAAGGTGGTCTCCCACATCACAACTTCAGGGGATGTCGGCAGGGTAACACCCCCAGCATTCTATCCCGAAGCTAATGAAGTGCAGGTCAATCGGCAGCACAATTACATCGGAGTCCCAACCGGCCTCATCAAGCCAGTCCTCGGCCTCGATGACCCCACTGTCGAGCCTTTCAAGACTTGGGAGGTGACCCAAGAAGATGGACCCAACAGCTTGTTCTATACAGCTGAGGAACATCCTACTCGGGAAGACACAGACTGCAGCCTCCCCAAAGATATAAGCAACCCGTCAGTTCCCGTCCAGGGTCTGGCATTTACAACTGATCGGATGGCCAGGATGTTTCAGAAGCAACACATTCCTCCAAATCAGTCTCAAAAGCGCAAGGAAGCTTTCCAGAAGATGTGGTATCCCGCAAATCTGGACAAGGAAATGAGACGTGTCTCTCAACATCCAGGGTTGGGCTTCACCCTGGAAGAATATTATTACAGTGGGCGGTACGAGGTGGACACCATCTCCGCCTTCTATCCTACTGAAAATAGCCCGCTGGTGGTAACCTTCGATGAATACCCGGTGGAAGTCAAACATGTTGAAATGGCTCAACCCGAAAATCAAGAAATAAAGACCTCGGTCCCCTGCCGATGCTGGGAGCAGGTCTACCCTGAAGAAGCGGCCCTTCAAGCCAGATTTGACACGGCTAGTAGCAGTGAAGCCGAAGATATCGAGGAAGCAGAAGTTTCTCCCTCCAATGGAGCCCTACTGATGATAACTTCAACACCCGTTCTACCAATCGGGGAAGCTTCGGTCGACTCCGATCAAGGGGAACCAACTACCAAAAAGGGAAAAGCCGCTTCTACGGAAGATACAACTACCCCAGAAGGTGAGACCTCCTCAACTTCTGCTACAAAATCAGGGTGCTGTCCAAGCCCGACAATAAGCAGCTACCAGCCTATCACGGTTGCAACCTCATCTACAAGCACTGAAGCTGCTCTCTCGTCCTGGGAAGCTGCGATGACAGCGAATTTGCTAACAGAATAATCCGCGCAGCCACTAGCACAAGAAACAGAGAATCTTCAAGAAGCTCTGGTGGTGTCTGACGAGGAAGTCGAAGTACTCGACCCTCAACATGGTATTCCAGATTTCATCGACCTCCAGCCGGCACCTCCGGAGATAGAAGACGAAGGCCAAGCCACAGTCGATGAACTGATAGAAGTCAACTTGGGAAATGAGAAAGACCCTAGGCCTACCTTCCTCAGTGCCCAACTATCCCCAGAAGAATGGGAGCTGTACATCCAGCTGCTATTAGAGTACCGGGATTGCTTCGCCTTGACTTATAAAGAAATGCCAGGTCTAAGCCCCACTGTCTCACAACATGAGCTGGCAATCAGCCCTGAGGCCGAGCCGGTGAAGCAACCACCGCGGCGCATGAGGCCAGAACTCATCACCTAAATTGGTGCTGAAGTCGACAAGCTCATTGACGTGGGATTTGTTGAAGAAAATCAGTACACTACATGGCTGGCAAATATCGTCCCCGTGAAGAAGCAGAATGGACAGATCCGGATATGTGTCGACTTTCGAGATCTAAATAAAGCCTGCCCCAAAGATGACTTCCCAGTGCCAATAACGAAAGTCATGATAGATGCTACAACCGGCCATGAGGCCCTGTCATTCATGGACGGGTCGTCCGGTTACAATCAGATTTGGATTGCGGAGCATGACCGAGTCCATACTGCTTTCTGAACCCCTAAAGGCATTTATCATTATAAGAGGATGCCGTTCGGACTAAAGAATGCTGGCGCAACCTATCAGCGCGCAATGAACAAAATCTTTGATGAATTGCTCTACCACAAGGTCGAGTGCTACATAGATGACCTGGTGGTCAAAACCAGAAGGAAAGAAGATCATCTGCAAGACCTCCGGATTGTCTTTCAGAGGCTGAGGCAGCATGAGCTAAAGATGAATCCCATGAAATGTGCGTTCGGAGTGTCGAGCGGAAAATTCTTGGGCTTCATCGTCCGATATCGGGGAATCGAGATAGACCCTACAAAAATCAAAGCAATTCAGGAGCTACCTCCACCAAGGAATATCTCCGAGCTGAGATCACTACAAGGCCGCTTGGCTTATATCCGGCGTTTCATCTCCAATTTGTCTGGGCGATGCCAGCCTTTCCATAAGTTGATGATGAAAGATGTCCCCTTTTATTGGGATGAAGATTGCCAGACAGCCTTCAACAAGCTGAAAAACTATCTGAAGACTCCTCCAATGCTGGACGCGCCGGTGAAAGGATGACCATTGATACTGTATATAGCAGCTACACATAACTCTCTGGGGGCAATGCTGGCCCATAATAATGAAGAAGGGAAAGAGCAAGCTCTCTATTACCTCAATCGGAGACTGGTCAGAACTGAAGAGAAATATACTTATATTGAGAAGATCTGTCTGGCACTGGTCTTCGCAGTTAAAAAGCTCCGACACTATATGTTGTTGCATGAGATCAGCTTGGTATCCAAAGAGGATCCCCTGAAGTATATCATGTCCCAGCCGGCACTCAAGGGTCGCTTGGGCAAATGGGCGATAATCCTTATGGAGTTTGACATCTCCTATGTACTGCGCAAGGCCGTCAAGGGTCAAGCTATTGCAGACTTCTTCACTGAGCACCCAATACCCAGGGACTGCCCGTTAGAACCGGAGCTTCCTGAAGATGAAACCTTGGAAGCCGTTCAAGTATAGCCCTCCTTATGGCAGCTATATTTTGATGGTGCTTCCAGAATTGACACTTCTGCCACTGGATCAGCCAGGGTCAGGGCAAGAGCAGGCATAGTCCTGAAATCCCCAGAAGGAGAAGTGGTGCACACATCCTACTCTAAACAAGCATTACACAAATAATGAAGCGGAATATGAAGCCCTGATAATCGGGTTACAGATCGCTCTGTCCATAGAAATTCAGATGTTGGAAGCATTCAGGGACTCCTTGCTAGTTATAAAATAGCTGGAGGGAGAGTTCGATGTGTGAAAGTAAGAGCTTCTCCCCTATCACCGGCTGGCAACCCACTTGATGTCAAGATTCTACTTCATCAGCATTAAGCACATTAACCGAGGTCTAAATGCTCAGGCAGACGCCCTCGCTAAGCTGGCCAGTTCATTGGCGGTCCCGCCAGACACAAGCCTGAATATAACGGTGATCAATCGTCGGCAAGTCCCCAGCGTAACAGAATGCTTAGCCGACGAACAAGAAATCGAGGTGTCGGTCGTCGAAGAGGTTCAGCAGCCCGATTGGCGAGAACATCTCCTGCGGTGGTTTCAACATCAGCAGCTTCCGAAAGAAAAAGAACAGAGAATGAAGCTCCTGAGGGTCAAGGACTCTTACGAGATGAGAAGCAGAACCCTGTTCCGAATAATGGCAGATGCCCGAAGGAAAGTCCTACTTCGTTGCTTATCTTCAACAGAGGCGGGACAAGTGATGCAAGAGGTCCATGCGGGATCAGTGGGAGCATACCAGGCTGGCCCAAAAATGAAGATTGAGATAAAGAAATTAGGCTACTATTGGCCCACTATATTTGATGATTGTTGCAAGTTTGCCAAATCCTGTCAGAAATGTCAAGAACACGCTAACGTGGCAAAGAGACCTCTAGTGCCATTACATCCGACCCTACCAAGCTGGCCGTTTACTCAGTGGGGCACGGACGTGGTAGGACCGCTAACACCATCTTCATCAGGGTGCAAATATATCTTAGCAGCTACAGACTACTTCTTCAGATGGGCAGAGGCGGTAGCACTAAGAGATGTAACGGGAGAACTAGTTGCAAGGTTCTTCCAGCAGAATGTAATATTCCGGTTTGGGATCCCCAACCGAATCATCTCTGATAATGGCAGCCATTTCAGGAACCAGAAGGTTTATCGGGTAGCCGACAAATACAAAATTGACTGGAGGACATCGCCCCCTACAACCCTCAAGCCAATGGACTCGCAGAAGCCTTCAACAAGACACTATGTACATTGCTGGCAAAGACTGTCAAGTCTAATAAAAAAGATTGAGAAGAAAGGATGTACGAAGCACTCTAGGCCTATCGTACTGTCTACAAAACCCCAACCGGCTGTTCGCCTTTCTCCCTCGTCTATGGGTCAGAGGCTGTGGTGCCGATTGAACTCGAAGTTCCTTCGCTGCGAGTCGCCATCCAGCATGGACTAGTCGACAGTGAACAAACCAATACAGAAAGAAGATTAGAAGAGCTCACTGAGCTCGAAGGAAAACACCTTCGAGCACAACAAAACATCCAACTCTACCAAGCTCGCATGGCCCGTGCTTTTGATAAGCTGGTCAAGGGACGAGAATTCAAGAAGGGAGACCTGGTAATGGTCTAAAGAAGAGAAGTAATGGCCTCCAACCCCAAAGGGAAGTTGGTCGAAAACTGGATCGGGCCGTATATCGTCCGCCGAGTATATGAAGGGGGTGCCTACATCCTGGTAGACCACAAAGGAGTCATCCAGTTCTCTCCCCTCAACAAAAAGCATATAAAGCTGTATCATGCATCGCAACCAACATTCCCCGAGTGATTGGTCGGAATACCCTTATCTTGGTCTAGTGGCATTCCGCCCTGATCGAGCTACCTCTCCTTGGTCCAGTGGCATTCCGCCGTGATCGAACAACCCTTCCCTCGGTCCAGTGGCATTCCGCCCTGATCGAGCTACCTTTCCTTGGTTAGTGGCATTCCGCCCTGATCGAGCTACCTTTCCTTGGTCCAGTGGCACTCCGCCCTGATCGAGCTACCATTCCTTGGTCCCGTGGCATTCCGCCCTGATCGAACAAACCTTCCCTCGGTCCAGTGGCATTCCGCCCAGATCGAGCTACCTTTCCATGGTCCAGTGTCATTCCACCCTGATCGAGCTACCTTTCCTTGGTCCAGTGGCACTCCGCCCTGACCGAGCTACCATTCCTTGGTCCCGTGGCATTCCGCCCTGATCGAACAAACCTTCCCTCGGTCCAGTGGCATTCCGCCCTGATCGAGCTACCTTTCCTTGGTCCAGTGGCATTCCACCCTGATCGAGCTACCTTTCCTTGGTCCAGTGGCATTCCGCCCTGATCGAGCTACCTTTCCTTGGTCCAGTGGCACTCCGCCCTGATCGAGCTACCATTCCTTGGTCCCGTGGCATTCCGCCCTGATCGAACAAACCCTTCCTTGGTCTAGTGGCATTCCGCCCTGATCGAACAACCCTTCCCTCGGTCCAGTGGCATTCCACCCTGATCGAGCTACCTTTCCTTGATTAGTGGCATTCCGCCCCGATCGAGCTACCTTTCCTTGGTCCAGTGACATTCTGCCCTGATCGAGCTACATTTCCTTGGTTAGTGGCATTCCGCCCCAATCGAGCTACCTTTCCTTGGTCCAGTGGCATTCTGCCCTGATCGAGCGACCTTTCCTTGGCCCAGTGGCATTCTGCCCTGA
This sequence comes from Amorphophallus konjac, assembly GCA_022559845.1. Classification (NCBI taxonomy): domain Eukaryota; kingdom Viridiplantae; phylum Streptophyta; class Magnoliopsida; order Alismatales; family Araceae; genus Amorphophallus; species Amorphophallus konjac. The sequence continues at coordinate 322,766,525 of CM040119.1, read as the reverse complement.
TCGAGCTACCTTTCCTTGGTCCAGTGGCATTCCGCCCCGATTGAGCTACCTTTCCCTGGTCTAGTGGCACTCCGCCCTGGCCAAGCTCTCAAAAGAATACACCATATTGCCGTTACGAGCCATACGTCCGAACCGGCGAAAGATCATTCCTTTGCGTTAGCATTCAGCCCTTGTTAACGGATATACCGCGCTGCTCGGCACAAGGCCCGGTGATCCAGCCAACAGCCGTCTACTATCAACCAAGGGTCAGACATCACACTTCGATCTACCATCATAAAAAAAATAAATAAAGAAGAAAAGAAAATAAAAATGGGGTTAAAAATAGAGATACCCCGCCAGACTTGCTCCTATATTAGGACAAGTGCAAAAATGGCTATAACCCAACTGTGGCGAAAACCCGAAAGGGCGTCGCAGGTAAAATCGGGTACCCCGCCACGTGAAAACCCGAGAGGACGCGTGGGCAAAAGCAAGAGGGGGCTGGCTTCGGCGAAAACTCGAAAGGGCGCTTAAGTCAGTAAAGTGGTAATTTCCAAGTTCCTCTTTTGTTCTCCACCCGATGAAACTCCACAAGGGACAATCATCAAAAGTCCCACCAGAAATCCTTTAACGAACCCATGTTCGACCCTCGTCATCATCGGCGAGATCGGTCGATCTCTACCTTTAACTTGGACCTTCCGTCCTTGTTAATAATCCTACCCTTGCTTCGACATGTCACCCATGCTGACGAATAAACCAACGTTCGGCCCTCGTCATCGTCGGCGAGGTCGGTCGATCCCTACCCTTGACTTGGACCTTCCGTCCCTGCTAATAATCTTACCTTTGTTTCGGCATGTAACCTACGCTGATGAATAAACCCGTGTTCGACCCTCGTCATCATCGACGAGATCGGACGACCTCTACCCTTAACTCGGATCTTACGTCCTTGTTAATAAACCATGTCCTTTGCTTCGGCATTTAACCAGTGTCGACGAATTGAACCCGGGACCAATCTTTGTCAGCATCGACAAGGCCGGTCAACATTCTAGCAGTCCAGCTCTTCTGTACTTTGAATTCGAAATCAAAAAAAGGGAAGAAAAGAAATGAAAAGTGGGGTTAAAAATAGAGATACCCCGCCTGACTTGCTCCTATATTAGGACAAGTGCAAAAATGGCTATAACCCAGCTGTGGTGAAAACCCGAAAGGGCGTTGCAGGCAAAATCGGGTACCCCGCCACGTGAAAACCCGAAAGGGCTCGTGGGCAAAAGCAAGTGGGGGCTGGCTTCGGTGAAAACCCGAAAGGGCGCTTAGGTCAGTAATGTGAATAAAAAATAATAGTAATAATAAATAAATCAATGATGAATAATGATGATCCATCCTCCGTCCTGAAGACCCTTCACAGCGTCAAGGCGGAGCCTTCATCCGATATCCCACCTACATGCATCTATTGCCTACCTCTTCGACCCTTGTCATCATCGATAAGATCGGTCGCTACCCTATCTGGTTCTGTCATCATCGGCAAAACCATCTACCCTTTTCGACCCTTGTCACCATCGGCAAGATCGGTCACTACCTTTTCGACCCTTGTCATCATCGACAAGATCGGTCGCTACCCTATCTAGTTCTGTCATCATTGGCAAAACCATCTACCCTTTTTGACCCTTGTCACCATCGGCAAGATCGGTCGCTACCTTTTCGACCCTTGTCATCATCGGCAAGATCGGTCGCTACCTTTTTCGATTTTTGTCATCATCGGCAAAACCATTTACCTTTTCGACCCTTATCATCATCGGCAAGATCGGTCGCTACCTTTTACGGGTTCTATCATCATCGGCAAAACCATATACCCTTTTCGACCCTTGTCACCATCGACAAGATCGGTCGCAACCTTTTCAACCCTTGTCATCATCGGTAAGATTGGTCGCTACCCTATCCGGTTCTGTCATCATCGGTAAAACTATCTACCCTTTTCGACCCTTGTCACCATCGGCAAGATCAGTCGCTACCTTTTCGACCCTTGTCATCATCGACAAGATCGGTCTCTACCTTTTTCGATTTTTGTCATCATCGGTAAAACTATCTACCTTTTCGACCCTTGTCATCATCGGTAAGATCGGTCGCTACCTTTTCTAGTTTTTGTCATCATCGGCAAAACCATCTACCCTTTTCGACCCTTGTCACCATCGGCAAGATTGGTCGCTACCTTTTCGACCCTTGTCATCATCGGCAAGATCGGTCGCTACCCTATCCGGTTCTGTCATCATCGGCAAAACCATATACCCTTTTCAACCCTTGTCACCATCGGCAAGATCGATCGCTACCTTTTCGACCCTTGTCATCATCGGTAAGATCGGTCACTACCCTATCCGGTTCTGTCATCATCAGCAAAACCATCTACCCTTTTCGACCCTTGTCACCATCGACAAGATCGATCGCTACCTTTTCGACCCTTGTCATCATCGGCAAGATCTGTCGCTACCTTTTCTGATTTTTGTCATCATCAGCAAAACCATCTACCTTTTTGACCCTTGTCATCATCGGCAAGATCGGTCGCTACCTTTTCTGATTTTTGTCATCATCGGTAAAACCATCTACCTTTTCGACCCTTGTCATCATCGACAAGATCGGTCGCTACCTTTTCTAGTTTTTATCATCATCGGCAAAACCGTCTACCCTTTTCGACTCTTGTCACCATCGGCAAGATCGGTCGCTACCTTTTCGACCCTTGTCACCATCGGCAAGATCAGTCGCTACCTTTTCGACCCTTGTCATCATCGGCAAGATAGATCACTACCCTTTCCGGTTTCTATCATCATCGGCAAAACCATCTACCCTTTTCGACCCTTGTCACTATCGGCAAGATCGGTCGCTACCTTTTCGACCCTTGTCACCATCGGCAAGATCGGTCACTACCCTATCCAATTTTTGTCATCATCGGTAAAACCGTCTACCCCCTTTCAACCCTTGCCACCATCGGCAAGGTCGTTCGATATCTGTTGCGGTCTTCGTCGCCCATATACACTTTTGAGATCCTCTGGACTCTCGACTTGAATAGGTCATTGATTAGTCCCGAGAATAGTCATGACGCGGTAGAGCGAACACCTCACCCCTTTGCTGAAGGCATGAGCACTCTCCTGCCCTGGTGACTCACACTCCCGGACTAGAATTCACCGGCGAATGGAAATGGAGAAGAAAAGAATAACGATGGGATGGAGTCTTCACTCAAACAGCGAGAGGGAGATTTTTCATTCCTCTGAAATAAAAAGATACATGTTACGCGGGGCATTCCCCGGAATACATGAAGTTCATCAAAAAGGGAGCAAATAAAGAAAAGGGACTATGGCAGAGGGCATTAGAAGATGTCCTCCAGCGCAGGAATACTCAGGGAAGGATGATGGGTCAGTTCTTGCAGCTTGAACTCAGTGGCCTCCAGCTGGGATAGCCTCTCTTCGAGGGAAGCAGCCTGTTCCTCGGCCATCTCTACCTCCTCCACCCTCTGGATCTCCAGGCGTGCTACCTCCTGAAGCTCAGCCTCTGCCCTTGAAAGTTCGGCATGTAATTCCGCTATGCGGGCCGTAAGGAAGCTTTGGCGCTGTGAAGAGGCATCGGCGTCGTCCCTCACCCTTGCCGCAGTCCCTTTCAGAGAAATGAGAGCTGTCCGGCATTCAGCCCGCTCCAGTGTTACGGCCGCCAGCTGGTTAGCTGCCTCCCGACCTAGAAATTCTCTCCTGTTCACATACTTCAGGAGCAAGATCACCCGTGGAGTCCAGTCATCCATGGGGCAACCAAAGGCCAACAACGAGCGGGATAGATGCTCTATCAAACCCCTCAGCTGAACATAAGATAGATCTCTGCTGGCCATTACAGTCTACTGGAGAGTCCCTAGAAACTACAACACAAGGTCACTCAAAGATTGAAGACCGAGTGGCGACGTCTCTGGCAGTTCAAACTCCACTCTGCTATCCACAGCAGCCCAAATATCATCGGCCGTCCCAGAATATGATGATGGCATGAGCAGCAGCCCGCTACTATGGGGAATGACCGCGCTGGCCGATACGGTGGCTGGAGCCTCAATGACAGCAATTTCTTTGCCTGCCCCCTGGGATGGAGGTGCAACAGGAACGTCAAGAGCCGAGGATGTCTGCTCTTCGACGATCTCTCCGGCTTCTATTTCGGAGGGGCCACCCTTTTCCGGAGCTGACTGTTGTGTGACTTCTAATGGCTGAAAGTCCGCAATTACTGCCAGACTATCAACCCTCACAAGTGCTCCGGGCCCAACCGTATCCACCGCAGCTGCATAACCCTTGGGGTATCGCAATGCGATAGGCCGTTGGACGGATGGGAGAGTTGCATGGCCCGCACCCAGAGCTGGGAGGGGTATCTGCACCGTCATGGTTGGCAGCGCCACCTCAATCTGCATCAGAGATATATACATCAAAAATGAGGCTAGAAGAAAGAGAAAAGAAGGGCAGCAGGCACCAACTATGGATGGGTCCTTACCTCAGTCGGTACTAAGCTCAAATCCTTAAGAGCAACTTCCCCAGCGCCAGCCTCCACGCTTACAAGCGATCCTAACCACCCGGGACCGCTCCATGACAGCCGGGGTGGACTAAAAGTCGGGTAATCACTTTCAGAGGCCGAAGACACCCCGACATCCTCGGTCTCAAGATCAATAAGTGGAAGCTCCTCATCACTGGAGCCGCCACCATAGTCTACCTGCTCAGAGGAGGAGGACCCCTCTGCTCTTTCGGGACGTTCCACCGTCGGAATAGGAGCCTCACCGGCAGAAACATCATCCGTAGCAGGAACTTCCCCCGTGCTCTCCACACCAGAAGCAACGGCTGGTGGGATCTCGAGGACAGGTTCACCCTGCCCCTGGATAGTCGCTTCCTCTGCACTCTCCGAGCCTGAAAGCAATGACGGTTGTATATCAACTAAAAATTACGGCGAGAAAAGGTCAAGCCGACTGAAGACATGGGGATTCACGGTGGCATCGCAATTAAACTATAAATTACCTTCCATCTCCTACCTGGGTGTTGGAGAGGGCAGATCACTTTCTACGGGAGTAGTAGGGATTTCCTCTGCCCTTCCCTAGCCGCAACGTTTACCGTCGCCTCTAGCCCAACGACCGCGGCAACTGTGTCGGCAAGCTATCAGCATCGGCTAGCCAAGGCAGTCAAAACAAGCTAATGAGCTTTGAAGAAGAAGAAGAGCCTACCTTCAGCCTCTGACCTCTATGTGCTTGAAGCTTCAAACTCTTCGAAGGATACAACCGAAGGAAGGATGATTGATGATTCCTTCTCTGCAGCCTTCTTTCGGCGCGCCCGTGTCACACGGGTCACCGTCGCCTTCGCCTTTCCGATGGCTTCTCTCAACTAAGATCGAGTCCGCTTTCTCGAATCTCCAGGAGGCAGTGGCGTCGTGGTCACGGCCGGCTCGGGAACCTCAAAATATGCTGGCTTTTGGGCCTTTATTATCAACTCCTTGAAGTGCCGGGTCTCCTCCAAAGTCGGTCGGACTGCGTATGCACACAGGTGAGAATAATGCACCACGATGAAAGAAAGAAGCTGGCTGAAGGGCCTGAATGAAGAAATGAAACATACTTGCTGGCCCCATATAGAAGGGGAAAAGAGGCCAATAAAATAGCGATGGCATTTTGTCCCTCGAAGCTGCCTCGCGAATAAGCTAGCATAGATCCCCGATCTTCTCACTTGGCTCGGCCAACAGCGCCAGGTCCTCATGACCACGAGAAGACATGATATAATATAGGCTTAGATGGTCCAGCCCCCATCTGTCAACATACTTGAACGAGACATGAAGAGGTCTGTCCAGGATGGCTTCGCTGGGACCACCCACTGAAAGGTCATGCGACCGAAGGAGCGCAAATAGCCAGGGGGTGTTGTCGTACAAGGCATCCCGCCTGTCTTCCTTGCGAATGAAAGTCCGATAGGGGTACAACCTATCTACCTCGGGACGCCAGTCGGCCACAGCCGCGATAGGCTCCTCTGCCGGCAGAGGGAGTTGCTGAAGGACCACCCTCTCGCTGCTTACCCAACATAAACCCCGAAGGGTTTTCACATAATCATCCTTGTGGATCGGGGGCAGCTTCGGTTCAACTTTCATCTTGCGACCTTTTACGACCTTGCGGGCCTCCTGATGCCTTCACTTCTGTATTGGTCCAAGACTTTAACTTCTTCAAATAAGAAGATTCAATGTCAAGAGCTGGCTCTGGCTGGGAATCCAGGAACCTGTGCTCTGCCACGGCCCAGTACTCTCGCCGGGAGCTCCTGTAGAACCCCGTCCGCGCGTTCCACCACTTGATATATTCGGGCGTGACGCGAGGGAAACGGGCAGGGGTTGGCACCCTAAAAGAAACATCCTCTCAGCGATGGAAGAAGTCCCACAATATCCGGGCATCATCATTTGAAGCTTGCCCGGCCCTGTGCCTGTTGGGCAGCGCAAATTGTGAAGAAGAGTGTGGAATGTGTTGGTCGTAGCCGAAGTTCCGACTGAAGCGGAACGGGTAGTACGACTCCAACCACAAAATGCCACTCTTACGGAATACAAGCACACTAGGCCTAATAGCCAGCGCCCAATCAACTAACTCCGGCTCCAGAATAGGCATGGTATATTTGGCCTTGGAAATCGGATGGATGTACTCCTCAGTTTCAAAAAGCTTGCACTGCCTCGTCCTGTTCACCAGCGGGCTCGAATGGGCAGCTAAGCTCCAAAAATGAAGAACCCCAGGCGAATCCATGGGAATACGGGTCAATTTGCCTTGAATGGCATAGAGTTGCTCCGCTAGTAAAGATGGCTCGGCGCTTGCAAACTCTATCATCCGCGGAACAAGAGGAACCGCTTGTAATGCCCGAGGAGCCGCCTCCAGGAACAGGGTGCAAACCCAAGCATTGAAAAAATGTAACGGACCGACCATCCGAAGACTTCTGGGGAGACGCGTCTTGTGCAAGTCTCCCAACATCTTGTAAATGAGACACATGGCCACTGGGCAAAGAGACAGCTTGGTGCCCCAAGCCATGAGACATGCCGGATAAATGGCCTCCGCCCTGATCACGCTCTCGTCACCTTGCGGAAGAGCGAAAGAACAGAGCCAATAAACCAGATATGTAGCACAGTGAGTGACTGCATCAACACCGGTAGGGTTTGGGTTTTCCCCCTGCCCTCCTCTCGAAGAAGATGATGAAGCGGCCTGGCGTCACACCCTCTTCTTCCGCTTCTGAGCCACGGGCGCTATCGGGGGAAAGTCTTCATACTTGTTCTTCCCCTTGAATAAATATTGAAGCCAGGTGCCCATCCGCACCCTTCGCTTCTCGCCCGGCTTCCGGGCTTCCCTCATGTCGTGCGACGAATGGTAGAGGGTGCGGTACGCCTTCATCAGATATCGATAAGCGTAGCCCACCAGATATTGACCGTCGCCGTCGGTCTGGTCCTTTAGCCAGTCAGGCCAACAAACTTCTTCATACGGTTCCCCATCAATGGGTAAGTCGCTGAGCTGCGAAAGACTCCAAAGATCCAGACAGGTCTCTCCCTCCGAAGTGTAGAAAGTATTATATTCGGGGCAAAACACCTCGATCATGCCGCAGCACAAACCCCGGGAGATGGGGTAGCGGTACCTTGAGGCATACACACTATGATATACGCCAGCCCTAGTCAGAATTGGAGCATAATGATGCATCACATAGTCTGTGAACTCCACTACTCTGGGCCTGAATGCGTGGGCGTCGGTGGCTCTCAGCTCAGCGAACCACCCCACTGATATCTGGTGCTTGAAGTGGACCGCCAAGCAATCCAGCAAGAATGATTCTTCTCTGTACCCCCACTTCAGCGGGGCAAGAAATAAGCCAAAGATTGGCTTCTCCCGATCTACTCTGCCCGCGGAATCATTCCATCGAGCGGGTACAAATTCAGGGGCCCTGGTCAGTAGCCCATCTACTGGAGCCAGATCTTGCAATCCCAGTACGACGCTCCATTTCCTGACCTCTCTGGGGAGATAAATGGGTCTTCCCTACACCACGCAGTCCGTCAGACTGTCTCTCTCCACCAACAGGGCCTGCTCAACTTTTCGGACGGTGAACACGTCCCTCTTCCCTTGAAGGTTGAAGCGTTAAAGAAGGGACATCAGGTGCTTGTCTTTGGGATAATCCCTCCTGGCAACACCCTCCATGTCATAATGAAAGGAGTCACCCCCAAGAATAAGGAGACGACTGGTGTCCACGGTGTCTGTCCCCGAATCCGAGGATTCCGCAACTATAGCCACCTGACCGTGCCACAAGTCAAGGGAATTGACGTTCTCCCACGTCACCACGGCACGAGAAGAAGAGCCGGATGCCATAATAGCTACAAAGAAGCACATCAAACAATAATCAAAAGTCAGGAAAATAGCTGATCAAAGGCAGGTTTCTGACAAAATTTCGGTAGAGTCTCCCCAGCACGGGAGATTGCCAAAGAAAAGCGGGAACGCGTCCACTAAGGGAACGGCCCCTAAAAGCAGCCAACGGCATCACACCGAGGCCAAAAGGAACACCCGAGGGAATAGCTCCGAGGGCAAGCCTTGCTAGAAGCCTCCCGGGGCCCAAAGAAAGGGTTTGAAACCCAAATGGATAGCATCTCGCTCACCCCCAAAGGAAAGAACCGCCGCCGCTCTCGCCCTTAGCTCACTCGACACCAGAGGGAGAGAAGAAAGGGAGGAGAGAGAAAGAAAATCGTCAAATGAGAGGCGATGAAGAAAAAACGAGGAAGAAAGGAGTAAATAGGGGAAGTCTCCCCATTGTTAAACCGGCGCGCTATTTAGCGCGCCGGATTAAAAAGCCCGTAAGCAAAAGGCGCACCGGGGAAAGGCGCGCCGGATCAACAGGAATACGCAAAGGGCCGCGCCAGATTAACGTCCCAGGCCAAGGAGGCACGCCGGATTACCCGCGCCATATTAACTTCTAAATGGCACCGGGTTAATATCCGTGCCGAATTGAAAGCCATCCCAGGCTCCTGTCAATTGAAGAGAGAGTCGTTCTGGGTGAAATTCATCTGTCGGCCCTGCTGCACTCGTGCCTTGCTTGCAACACCCACGTCTGGGGGGCATTTGTTGGCACCCAAAATATGATCGTCGACGACCAAGCCATAAGGACGAATGACCCGGCCCGCTGAAGCACGGAAGCCGATAAAAATCATACTTTTTGAAGATTTCTCAAGCTACCAGAGCCTCGAGTCACCCCGTATGGACACGGGGACTTTGCCTTAGGATAGCCGAGACAAACTCACAACCAACCGGCAGTGCGATCAAGCCTGCCCAATGAACCGGCATCGACCCTGTCGTGCCGCATACACTACAGCCGTTGTCCGATCAAGGATGACGGTCTACCCAGGGGCTTCCTGCCTCATGAATGGCTCTCCTGAAGATGAAGGAGTCCCCCTGGTTCCCCGAGACGGAGGACCGAAAGCTCTGACGGTAGAAGATCTCGATCACCTGGCACGGGTACGGCTTCCCACCAAGACGGGCCCATTAGTGGCCAAATGATCACCCAGCCCAGGCGGAACTATCCCTGGTGTTACACCACCCCCTAAGGAGCTTTGGGCACAAACTGGATCGAGCCAGCAGCACGAATCATAGAGCCGAAGGCCGTGTCAGCGGAAGGCTCGTATGATCAAATCAAAGCTATCTGGAGTCTCGAGAATGGCCGTACATCGGCCTGGGAGCTTCGACAAGACACCTCGTCGAGGTTCCGAGGAGCGTTGGCAAGATACGTTTTCACGGTGACTCCCGGAATCATCTCCGGACTCATCGACTGGCTTGAAGCGCACGAGGAGCATTAGCCCAGCGCGCCCTAAACCGGCGTGCCCCTCATTTGATGCCCCTTATTCCGGCGCGCTAAACCCATCCGAGGCCTGGCTATTCCGGGGCGCAAAGGCCATGAAGCCCTTCCCGGCGCGCAGTTCTTCACGTCGGATGAAGCTTGAGGCTCGATCATGTATATATATAGATGGCTATTCGAAATCGAAGACAAGGAAAAAGGAAGGAGAAAGATGGAGAGACGAGGATAGAAAGAAAGAAAAGGAGATAAGAGAGTTTTTTTCCGAGAGATTTTTTCAAGGGAGAGAGAGCTTTCTGGGAAGAGGGGAGTTTCTGTCTGAGCGTCCTTCGACGGTCGTCTTCCTCTATTCTGGTTGAAGTCCTCCGGAGCCGGAGAAGGAGAAGCGGGCTGATACTCTGTTTTAAGATCAGGTGGGCGCCGGCGTCTATCTCTCTCTACTTTTCGTGGATTTTCCTCTTTCGGGGTTTCCATCTACCAACTGTAACCAAGAGAGGGGAAGGATGGCAATGATATGAGCCGACCCCTCCCCTCCTCTGCGATTTCTTCTCTTTTACTGCATTTTCCTCTGTAAATGATGAACGACGACCGAGCAATGATGCCGGCGCCGGATTCTTAACGTGTAAATGAGAGCCCATTCCCGTTTCTGCGATGGCAATGTGTATATGAATGTCTAGACCAGAGGGTCGAATGAATGATTCGAAACTTCTGTCTCCTTCTCTATCTACATCGATGTGTACATTTACGGTCTTCCGCGCGTGTTCTCTGATTCTGGTTTCCCCGAAGCCCCGATCATGCCCCGAAGCACCGTGGGCTACAGAAATACCCCTCCCTGGGGTTTTACCTTCGACCGTGCTCATGTTTGATTTAAGGGTCTCCGCATCCCCTCTGTGGACAGAGCTATGCTTCAGCGTATGCTTCTTTCCACCGTGCTGTCGAGGGTCTAACTCCCATTGACTCTTTCCTTCCTATTGCCCTGTGGCTCGCAAGGTGGGAGTCGCCCTTGGGATTGCAAGATGCATCGACTTAACATTACACCATAACTGTTCGAGCATATGCCTCTATGTTTGGCTCGTCTCGCCTGTGCATTGACTACCCCCCTCTGCATCATAGTCATGTGAACCGTTCCGAGATTTCTTTATTTTCATCTCAATCACCCGGGGAGGGGGACATCCCCCGTTGCTCCACATAAGCTGCTTGATGATTGAGGGCTCTACCCTTCGATGGCAGAGGTTTCCTCAAGATCATAGCAGACAGTAACAAAGGGGGGTCTAGCCCATTAACCTCAACCCCGATAACCTGAGACCCAATCGAGGGCAAGAGACGTATGTTCCTCGCAGGCTAGCCCTCGGAGCTCCGCTCTCCTAATGGTCAATCCCTCCACGGGATGAGTCACAAGCTGTGGGTTGTCCACCCCTCGCAGGCTAGCCCTCGGGGTGATGCTCCCATCATCAATGACCTCATCTCTCTATCCTTCCCCTTACGGAGCCTTGGTGCCCCTCGTAGGCTAGTCCTCGGGGTATCCTAGCCGATGGGGTTTGCTGGGTGCCTCCGTGCATACCGGCGGTTTAAGGGCTTACTCCACGAGTGAGTATGACCCCGATTCTCCCCTGTAACTCTTCATGTTCAGGGGGGATGCTGTCAAATTTTGGACAGACTCAGCATAACTAAAGCTATAATGAGATGCTCATTCTAGACTCAATTGACTCAGTGCTCGAGTATGAACCTCGCACTGACTCACTGCATCGTTTCCAGAGGTTCCTGGACTTCAATCAAACAAACAATTGGTGTAAACGACTCTAAAATGCTCAATGTATGCTTAATAAACTTAAAAGGTTCGAAAATGCATAAAAAAATAAGCTAAAACGGCGTGGTCTTAGCCGGCGGGCTTTAATACGGCGCGGCCCCCCCCCGCGCCGTATTAACTTGTGACTTATACTTCCTTTTCTTTTCCTTGATGAATTCCCGGCGTGCCTTTAACCGGCGCTCCCTGTGCCTTTACGCGCCGTGTTAACTGGTTATAAGGCCGCGCCGGATTAATGCTTCACCTACGCTTTACCGTGCCGGATTAACCCCTTTTACCTACGCTTGACCACGCCGTGGAAGCTATCTCTCGCACCATTTCATGTTTTTATGTCGCTCTAATATCTTGTTTGCTCTCAGAGCAATCCTGGCCTCCCATGGTCGATATTGACTACCCTAATTAGTGGTAGATTGAGTAAGGCAAGGGCTTTGTATGCTCTGAATAACCTCTTTACCATGTTGACTATCATGTGTGTGAACACTTTGTTTTCGTCATCACCCCTGTGCTATCATTTCCCCCTCTTCTGACGGGGATCAATGAATGTGATTAGGCATCGCTTACTATCATAATTATGTTTCCATGCTCAGTATAGTTATCACCATAATGCCTGCATGCTTGCATAGACCCTTGGGTATATCAAATGGCGTTGACGGAAGGTCGGGTTACGCCCGATCAGAAGTTCCCGCTATGCGCGATGGTGGTCTTCAGACCTACGTCCTCCGTCACGTACCCAAGGTCTCTAATTTAATGACTCATGTCCCCCCTTGCATGATAAACAAATCGCATGTGATCTTGTCGTGCTCATAATGTTGCATCCTTTATTTCGGCCTCGACAGCCCACTATCTCGGTAATTAATCAAAGGTGTTCCCTCCTCGTGGGGGATGTAATTAACGTCATAACCTTTATGGTATGGCGGACTGCTGGTCCCGACCGAACCTCACTTTCGCCCGACATGGGTCAGAATGAGCGCATGATAAATTTGTCACTCACGTGACTGGCACGCCCGCGTCGTCAATCAGTCAGTTTATTACCAGTGAGTTAATTGGTTGATCGACACGTGAAATAATAAATAAGATAAAGAAAAGACACGCAAACAAGGGCGTGCCGCTGAGGGAGGACCATGCAGAAGTGCCACTGAAGGGCGTTGGGAGCGTGCCATTGAAAGGGCACAAAGGGTGTGCCGCTGGGAGGGCTGGTGAGGTGTGCCTCTAGAGTGGCCAATAACGTGTGCCGCTGAAGGGGCCGACCAAGTGTGCCACTAGAGGTGCTGGCCAGGTGTGCTGCTAGAGGGGGTGAAGTGAGCGTGCCATTAGAGATCGATCGAAGGGGGTGTGCCATGCAAGGCACGAAGAGGGTGTGCCATTGGGCAGCCGCGGGGGTGTGCCGCTGGGGCGACCAAGGGTGTGCCGCTGAACGGCTGGCTGAAGCGTGCCGTTGGGGCGCTTGAAGGGCGTGGCGGTGAGGGCATTTGAAGGGTGTCTCCTCTTCTTCTTTTCTTCTTTTAATATTGTCTTCTATTTTCTTCTCTTCTTTATTCCCCTGCACATAAACATGGGGTGAGAATTTTTTAGTGTCCACAAATACCCCCCAGCCGCAGACGGTGCGAGAGAGGGATGAGAGCGCGGGGCATGCAGGTGCAGACCGACTGAGAGATTTATCAACTTGACGAGGAGAGCGGAGCCACAAGAGTTGGGAGATGTTGGAAGGTAGCTACAGAAGCCAAAGTCATTGGAAGGTGGGCCATGAGGGCAGAGAGAAGGGTTTATTCCTCTAATGATCCGGGCGGAAGGTCCAAATCAAAAGGGGATTCGTCACCTAAAGGGACGGAGAGGAGAGTTTGTTGATTCAATGATCTAGACGGGAGGTCCAAATCAAAGGGGGATTCGTCACTCGAAGGGACGGAGAGAAGAGTTTGTTTAGTCAATGATCTGGACGGGAGTTCCTAATCAAAAGGGTATTCGTCACTCGGAGGGACGGCGAGAAGGGTTTGTTGATTCAATGATCTGGACGGGAGGTCCAAATTAAAGGGGAATTCGTCACCCGAAGGGACGGAGAGAAGAGTTTGTTTATTTAATGATCTGGATAGGAGGTCCAAATCAAAGGGGTATTCGTCCCCCGAAGGGACGGTGAGAAGAGTTTATTTATTCAATGATCTGGACGGGAGGTCCAAATCAAAGGGGATTTGTCGCCCGAAGGGATGGAGAGAAGAGTTTATTTAGTCAATGATCTGGATGGGAGGTCCACATCAAAGTGAAAGGAATTACAAATTTATTCATCAATGCCGACGTGCTGTCGGGAACTGACGTGGTTTATTCACGGACACGGGGTGAGTGTCAGAGGAAGGGTCTTTTGTTCTCTACCTAGACGGAAGGTCCGATCTGGAGTGGAGGAAAGTTTTGTTCTCTGGCTGGACGGCAGGTCCAAAGCAGAGTGAAAGGGTCTCTTGGTTCTCTAGCCGGACGGAAGGTCCAATCTAGAGTGAAGGGATCTTTTGTTCTCCATCCGGACGGAAGGTCCGATCTAGAGTGGAAGGAAGTTTTATTCTCTGGCTAGACGGCAGGTCCGAACCAGAGTGAAAGGATCTTTTGGTTCTCTAGCCGGATGGAAGGTCCGATCTAGAGTGAAGGGAAGTTTTGTTCTCTGGCTAGACGGCAGGTCCGAACCAGAGTGAAAGGATCTCTTTTTTTATTCTCTAGCCGGACTGGAGGTACGATTTAGAGTGAAGGGAAGTTTTGTTCTCTGGCTGGACGGCAGGTCCGAACAAGAGTGAAAGGATCTCTTTTTTTGTTCTCTAGCCGGACGGGAGGTCCGATCTAGAGTGAAGGGAGCTTTTCGTTCTCTGGCTGGACTGCAGGTCTGAACCAAAGTGAAAGGGTCTTTTGGTTCTCTAGCCGGACAGAAGGTCCGATCTAGAGTGAAGGGAAGTTTTGTTCTCTGGCTGGACGGCAGGTCCGAACCAAAGTGAAAGGATCTTTTGTTCTCTAGTTGGACAAAAGGTCCGAACCAGAGTGGAAGAGTTACAAATTTATTCATCAACGCCAGCGGGCTGCCGGGAGCTGACGTGGTTCATTCATGGACATGGGGCGAGTGTCCAAGCAAGGGTGTTTTTGTTCTCTGTCCAGATGAAATGTTCGAACCAGAGTGAAAGAGTTACAAATTTACTCATCAACGCCAGCGGGCTGCCGGGAGCTGACGTGGTTCATTCATGGACACAGGGTGAGTGTCAAAGCAATGTTTTTTTATTCTTTGGCTAGACGAAAGGTCCAAACCAGAGTGAAAGGAATCGTTTGTTCTCTAAAGCGCCTAGGGTACCAGTTATGAAATCTGAACCCAGGGAAGTGGACCGCAAGGGCCAGAATCGGTGTTGCGGAAGTAGGCCGTGAGGGCTGAAATCGGGGAAGCAGACTACGAGAGCCGCAATCGGGAAGCTGACTACATAAGTCAAAATTTGGGAGCAGGCTACGAGAGTCGAAATTGGGGAAGTGGGCTACGGAAGCCGAAGTTGGGAGATTAGCTAGTCATGAGGGCAAGAAGTAGGCCGTGAGGGCCAAGATTGGGCTGTACGAGCTAGAACTGGGAAAGCAGGCTGCGATAGCCGAAATTGAGTGTATTTTTTTATTTTTTATTACTATTATTATTTGTTTCTTTATTCAAGCATGCATGCATTCATCAGCAGGCGTAACATAAGTATAGATAAGCCAGCTCCCTCTATAGGGGATGGGATAGGGACATCGCCCATAATTCGCAGACACGGTGCGGGCCAGAAGGCACAGCTAAGGGGTGGTGCACCCGTCAAGAGGATATCGCATGTCTTGCATGCATAGCTTAAATTCACGCATTTAACCTCAGACAACTCTTTGTGGAGTGGAGGAGCAAACATGTGAGCAAAAGGCCCTCGAATATAGGGATTTGCAGGTTTTCTAAGCAACACTCGAGGATTACTCTAGCGCCTACACATGTGTTTTCAAATTTTTGATTTCGGTAGCTTCACACAGCCCCCATTTATTTATTTTGGTTACATATTTCACCGTTCAGCGTAAGTCTCCTCATGTGTCTCAATTGTTAGAATCGGCGCGATGGATTCAGAGGGGGGTGAATGAATCTGCCCTAAAAAATTAGGCTCTAAAACTTAATCAGTCAATCTAATGTGAATTTCTTTCGAAGATGTAACGTGCACAACCAGTGATCTTACTTAGGTATTAAACAGAACTCAAGCATTCATCAGACGTGAGTGGAAAAACAATTAGATCACGATCCTAACAATGCATCTAGCGGAATCAAATGGACAGAGAAAACCACAATGCACCAGGATTTTCAGGTGGTTCGGTCCACAGACCTACGTCCACCTCACACTCTAACAAGAGTCTGGCTTATCGCTGCCAAACAGCTTGAAATCGCTGGGCATCACAGCTTGCCTACATCAACTGGGCCTCACAGCTTGCCATCCGCTGAGCATCACAGCTTGCTGTCCGAGGTATCCACCTCGCCCGCTGAGCATTACAGCTTACTGTCCGAGGTATCCACCTCACCCACTGAGCATCACAGCTTGCTCTGCTGACACACATCTTGAAGTTCAAAGATAAAAGAAAGGAACAAAGAAAATTATAGGGAAAAACCACAGCAACGGAAAACTGAAAATGAGACACACAATGTAGCTCTCGCAGGAGCAAATCTGGTTTGGATCTGATCCAATTTCTAGATGAACAAATTCTTCAATGAAGGCTTCAATTTCTCTCCTCGAGATCTCTATCTCTCTCTTTCTTTCTTCCTCTTCTTTCTTCTTCTCTCGCTTTCTGTCTATCTTCACTCTCCTTCTTTTTCTTCCTATTCTCTCTTCTCTTCTTTTATTTTTCTTCTCACTGGATCATGCATACTCTCAATTCATTTTCTACTTCGATCACGATCATCGTTCTCCTGAGGAAGAAGCTTTTTATTTATAGAGTAGTGGGTGGATAGGGCGTGAGGTCATCATGATTCTCGCCCAAATGCCTTGGCCCATGTGGCAGCATCTCAGCTCAATGCTTTCCATGTGTCACGATCAGGGTACCTCCTCCACACTCGGATCACGAGCCTTCTTTAATTTCTCCGTGGCATTGGACATAAAGTCACCGATGTAGTATGTGCTTGATGTGATAAGGGTTGCACCGACCGTATCTCCTCTGATATTGAAAGTTGCACTGACCATATGAAAACATGAAGTAAAAAGGTGCAACAACTTTGTTATGTCTATGGCAGACTTTGCACCGATGCAATGTGCAGGAGAACTAACAATGCACCGATGCATAGTGCGTATAAACAGAGAATTGCACAGACACATTGTGTGAAAGATTAGCAATGCAACGATGTTATTATGCATGTGAACTAGAATTGCACCGATGCTTGCATGCGAATGCACGGACCTTCAGATGCAACAATAGTGTATTGCACCAAGTTTTTCGTATGCTGACAGTCATATACTTAGATCATGATATGCACAGACTTGCAGCTGTAGTATGCACGGACTTGTATGCATAATGCAGGGACCTGCACCGACTTAGATAGTGCTGCACAGACTTCATTTTTATACCTTAGACATAGATGCACTGAGCAAGATGTGCACTGACTTGGTGCTAGGAAAGCATAACCAGCACCGACCTTATATACATGCAAGCCAGGAATGCACGGACTTTGTGCGAGTGAGACATAACCTGTATGCACTGACTTAATAGTGAATTGCACCGACCTCATGCGTGCTGACAGCAGTGAGAAGCATCGAGTTAGCGATGTATGCACCGACTTTATGCTAGCAAGCAAAGGAGAAACTGCACCGACTTGGTCTATTGAAAGCCGTGCAATGTGCATACTTTGCACCGATACAATGCATGCACAAACATATATGCAAATGAGAAGCAATGCACCGATGCAAACAGGGAAATGCACAGACCTTAAATCATGCACAAAACAATTTATGCACATCAGCTAAAACATCATCAAGGCATAAGGCATACAGATCAAGCACTCAATTGAAGATTAACCAAGTGATGACACTAATGTTGCTATCATCAAAACATCACTGCATCATCAAGGCACAAGAGGCACAACAATCTCCCCCTTTTTGATGATGGCAACATATTGACTCATATCAAACTATTCTCCCCCTTTGACTTCATCAAAAAGTAATGATAGTTTGATAAAATGAGAGGTAATGATTCAAAATCTCCCCTTGAACAGATACTCTCTTGTTGGATTAATACCAGGAACACCAATGTTTGAGTTTTC
Organism: Amorphophallus konjac; assembly: GCA_022559845.1. Lineage (NCBI taxonomy): Eukaryota > Viridiplantae > Streptophyta > Magnoliopsida > Alismatales > Araceae > Amorphophallus > Amorphophallus konjac. Next base: position 322,748,665 of record CM040119.1, on the reverse strand, counting down.
TTATGCTCCCCCTGAATGAATGCACTCAAACATGTTATTTCCAATATGCAATATGAATATGAATATGAATGATATGCAGTTGACTATATGAATGAAACCATGACATGAAGACCATGCAATCAGATAGAGGAACAAAAATCTGATAGACAAACTGAATGGCTGTTCATTGACAAAGCAAACCGATTACAGGTTCTTTCAGTATAAGAATTCAGATTAATGCATACAGGAATTATGTGGTTTAAAAAATTATGAAAGTTAGAGAATAGCCACTTCACTCTATGGAGAAGCAATCAGTGAGAACTCTTAATAGTGGAGAACCAGAAGAACATGCTACATGTCAGATTTTGTCTTGCTTCATCTTAATTATCTAAACATCAATGTATCTATCAGGAGAAACCAGAACATGTATTGGGATTAAACAAAAACACAGCTCTGATCTAAAGATCAGAGGAGCAGTGTCAGTTTTTTCTATTCTTTTCCTCACTCTATTAGAACAGTCAAGTATAACCTTGCCTTTTGACATAAGAGCACACGTTTATCAGACGCCAGTGCTCCTAGTTACTCAACAGGGTTCACTATTCTGTTTCAGGTTTAGTGTTAACTTTTCTTGTAAGGGTACACGTTTATCAGACGCCAGTACCCCTAGATACTCAGTGACACTAACCTTTAATGATTTTCTGAACAGAGATAACTTGAAGCACATCATGACATGAGTTTGTCTCCATTTCATTGATGAAGTACCCAGTTTCTCAATGCATTCAATCATTGCTCTGCCATGAGCATGTATGATTCATTATTTTGACACAGCTGCTCATATGATTTTCAGAGAGTGTTGTTTAAAAACAATACAAGCTTCCGGGTTTTCTCAACCAACTCAACCTGAGTCTAGACAATATCAGATATAGAAAGATTCCAAAAGACATGGTATGTACTAATTGGTTGAGAACTATTAAAAGTGTTTCACGATCCTTTTTCATTGAGTTTTGTTTTTAATCTCTAAGGTTCATTAAGTTTAAACCCGCAATACATTCAAGGCACATCACTGCTTCTTATAGAAGAAGATGACTGATTTTAACAGCTTTGATAAATGAACTTGACTATCAGTTTGACATTATTAAAATTCAGAATTTTCAAAGACTTTCCTGACAGAATGCATGAGACATAATGTAAACACATATGAGTGAGATTCAAACATTACTTGAATTAACTCCCCCTGACTATATGCACTCTCCCTATCTATATGCCATGTACGACACTTGTGAATGCAACATGTAGAATGAACACAATGCAGGGAGTTACAGGAATTATGCTTATGGGAGTCTAGACTGCTCTATATGAAGACTTGACCCTTAGTACTTGGCGGAGGCTAGCCTCTACGCATGATGTGGGTTTCCAGACAAACATAATATGTCCTTCTCTCAGTATACCATTTAATATACCATCGGGTCATGCAAAGGAATGAAGTGCAAAGTGCAGTCTTATGTGCATTTTAAGTTTTTCTTTATGACAGTTATCTAAGCTAGTATATATGTGTGAGCATGTATGGAAATGAGCATTTTATACATGTGACAGCATGCATGGATCAAATTCCAGCTTTTCAGATTTTTCAGAATGTAATTTATTTTCAGTGATTATGCATTTTAACAAATATCAAACAACTGCAATTGGCATATGTATGCATCAAATGCAGACAACCCTTTAATCTCATATATGCACAGATCACCCAGCAAGTGCATGATTAGAAAAGAATGCAAATGGTAGATGCAGTTATGGACATGTATGCATGAGATCTTAATTGACATATTAAACATGATGTTCAGCTAAAAGAAAATTCATGTGAACAAGCATTTAAACAGCAGAGTTGGGGTTTTACCTTACTTGAGCGCCTTGATTTATTAAACCCCCTTTTAATTCTCCATCCCAAGGCACTCCTGCAAACAACATCTCATTTTGCATTCTTAGGAACCCAAGTCTCCTTGGGTCCTCTAGTGACAATAGTACCTTTGAATGGTGCTCTCCTCATTTCAACACTTGAGAATCATCGAACCTCATCAAATAACAGTTAGACATGGAATGTCCTAACTGTCCACAGTAATAACACGAGATAACAAATTTTAAATTCTTTTTATGTACATTGTCATAAGCAGGATATCTACGTGCATTAATGTGACGAATTCTGTTATGTGCATGAACATGTTGTTTTCCATAACTTCTCGACCATCATTCAGAAGCTCGGTGGCCAGGTTTTCCACATTCAAAACATCCAAAATTTTCTCTCTTAAGACTAGATTTATTTCTACCAAAAACACTCTAATTTGCAGGGAGTTTTATATTTTCAGAAAATATTTTTTCCTGAGCATGCCAACAGTCCTTGGCTGTATGGCCATGTTTTCCACAATGAGAGCAGATAGAGAAGGTTCTTCTATGATAACCTAACCAGCAATTGTGCAGTAGCATGTCTTACCTTACCATAATTAAAACATTTGATACTCTTTTTCTTAGTGATAGGAAATTTCTTGACATGAGGGTCCCTGGCATACATTTTTCTAGTATTCAAATCATCTAGTTCCATTAATCTACACTCATGCATCAGATGGCTAATCTTGTGACAGTAATGACAAATCATTTTCTTCATAGATGCATGTGAGTGTGTGGGTGAAACATGTAAAGTGGGGAGAGGAGCATGTTAGTTCTTTTCTTTTTGTTTTTCTGTTATTTTCTTTTGAGCAGATGACTGATAACCAGGAAGGTTCTGAGGGCTGTGACAAGTTGAGCTGGAAACAAAGGAAGTTTGAACTTTGTTTTTAAAACTCTTTTTGTTTGAAGGGTTATAGCCCAACCCTTCCTTCTGAAAATTAGCCTTTGTTCCTAGAATCTTGTTCAAATTATCTTTTCCGTCCACAAATTTTGACAAGGAATTATTCAAATCCTTAATTTCATTTTCCAGAGAAACGATGTGTATTTCATAACTGGCAATCTCTTGTTCATTGCAATTTACACATTTGCTTAGCACCTTGTTTGCAGTTTTATATTTCTCAACTTCTTGTTCTAGATTTCTTAATTTTTCAGATTCTTCAATGTAAACATATTTTCCTTTTTCTAAGAAAAGAAGTTTTTCTGACATAGCAGTGTTCAACTGCTTCAATCCTTCAACCACTTTAGTTAATTTGTCATTTTTTGATTTCAGATTTTTAGTTTCTTCAACATAGCCTTTATCAATTTTCATTGAGCTCATTTTATCATTCAGCTCTTCCTCTATCTGTTCAAACTCAAAATCTTGTTTAACAGATCTCTGTTTTCTTCCTTTAGGGAAACAATTAACTCCTTCTGCCATTCTAAATTTGAGTGAAGATTTTCATTTATTTCCCTGAGAAATGGACAATCATTGCATGCAGATTTACCAGAACATATTGTTTGAGCCTGGAGTTTTTCATATTGTTTCCTAAGGCATTCATTTTCAGATTTTAGAACATCCAATTCAGAGCTAACACATTCAAATTCTTTCAACAGTTTTCATTCTGAACTAAATTATTAAAATGAACCTGATCATCATCAATCGAGCTAAGTATTTCTTTTAGTTCAGAAATTTCACATACAAGTTCTTTATTTTCTTCTTTAAATAAGCCAATTTGTTTCTTAAGCACTTGGACTTCAGACAAGCATGCATCATAGGATTGTTTCCGTTTTAAGCAATTTTCACATGATGACTCTGAACTATTCAGATCAATTTTCTTTTTCAATTTTTTATATTGTTTTCTTAACATCTCATGTGACTCAAATAACTCACCATATGCACCCTACCAATCATCTAAAGTATAATTCTCAAAGAGGTTTACCTCATCATCATCCTCTTCTTCATTTTGGCTGCCACATTGATTACTTTTTGTTAGCCATCATGCAGCTGTCCTCATTTCTCCTCTGAGCTAGCTTTAGCTTATCCAGAATGTCCTTAGAAGACCTGCAGTCATGAAAATAAGAATGTAGGGCCTTGTCAGTAGCTTCTTTCATTAGATTCAAAACTCTCTGATTCTCTCTATGCCTTGATCTGTGACTGTCAGTCCATTTGGATTCTTTCTTTGGTAGTCTGTGAGGACCGTGTGAAATTAACTTCCACAGATTTTGGATCAATTAGTTTCACATAGTTATGGAGACTGCTAACCCACGAGTCAAAATCAGAGCCATTGAAAACCGGTGGAGAACCCATGGAATAAATCGGCAAACATATCAATGCACCAGAGGGTAAGTTCAGAAATGCACCAAAGATGACAGGATCCTCTGCAGATCATTGGATCTGATCAGTCAAAGACCTGCTCTGATACCAACTATTAGAACCGGTGTGATGGATTCAGAGGGGGGTGAATGAATCTCCCCTAAAAAATTAGGCTCTAAAACTTAATCAGTCAATCTAATGTGAATTTCTTTCGAAGACATAACGTGCACAACTAGTGATCTTACTTAGGTATTAAACGGAACTCAAGCATTCATCAGACGTGAGTGGAAAAACAATTAGATCGCGATCCTAACAATGCATCTAGCGAAATCAAATGGACAGAGAAAACCACAATGCACCATGAATTTTAGGTGATTCGGTCCACAGACCTACGTCCACCCCACACTCTAACAAGAGTGTGGCTTATCGCTGCCAAACAGCTTGAAATCGCTGGGCATCACAGCTTGTCTACATCAGCTGGACCTCACAGCTTGCCGTCCGCTGAGCATCACAGCTTGCTGTCTGAGGTATCCACCTCGCCCGCTGAGCATCACAGCTTGCTGTCCGAGGTATCCACCTCACCCGCTGAGCATCACAGCTTGCTCTGCAGACACACAGCTTGAAGTTCAACGATAAAAGAAAGAAACAAATAAAATTATAGGGAAAAATCACAGCAACGGAAAGCTGGAAATGAGACACACAATGTAGCTCTCGCAGGAGCAAATCTGATTTGGATCTGATCCAATTTCTAGACGAACAAATTCTTCAATGAAGGCTTCAGTTTCACTCCTTGAGATCTCTATCTCTATCTTTCTTTCTTCCTCTTCTTTCTTCTTCTCTCACTTTCTATCTATCTTCACTCTCCTTCTTTTTCTTCCTATTCTCTCTGCTCTTCTTTTCTTTTTCTTCTCACTGGATCGTGCAGGCTCTCAATTCATTTTCTGCTTCGATCACGATCATCGTTCTCCTGAGGAAGAAGCTTTTTATTTATAGAGCAATGGGTGGATAGGGCGTGAGGTCATCATGATTCCTGCCCAAATGCCTTGGCCCACGTGGCAGCATCCCAGCTCAATGCTTTCCATGTGTCATGATCAGGGTACCTCCTCCACACTCGGATAACGAGCCTTGTTTAATTTCTCCGTGGCATCGGACATAAAGTCACCGATGTAGTATGTGCTTGTTGCGAGAAGGGTTGCACCGACCGTATCTCCTCTGATATTGAAAGTTGCACTGACCATATGAAAACATGAAGTAAAAAGGTGCAACAACTTTGTTATGTCTATGGCAGACTTTGCACCGATGCAATGTGCAGGAGAACTAACAATGCACCGATGCATAGTGCATATAAACAGAGAATTGCACAGACACATTGTGTGAAAGATGAGCAATGCACCGATGTTATTATGCATGTGAACTAGAATTGCACTGATGCTTGCATGCGAATGCACTGACCTTCAGATGCATCAATAGTGTATTGCACTGAGTTTTTCGTATGATGGTAGTCGTATACTTAGATCATGACATGCACAGACTTGCAGCTGTAGTCTGCACGGACTTGTATGCATAATGCAGGGACCTGCACCGACGTAGATGGTGCTGCATAGACTTCATTTTTATACCTTAGACATAGATGCACTGAGCAAGATGTGCACTGACTTGGTGCTAGGAAAGCATAACCTGCACCGACCTTATATACATGCAAGCTAGGAATGCACAGACTTTGTGCAAGTGAGACATAACCTGTATGCACTGACTTAATAGTGACTTGCACCGACTTCATGCGTGCTGACAGTAGTGAGAAGCATCGAGTTAGCGATGTATGCATCGACTTTATGCTAGCAAGCAAAGGAGAAACTACACCGACTTGGTCTATTAAAAGCCGTGCAATGTGCATACTTTGCACCGATACAATGCATGCACAAACATATATGCAAATGAGAAGCAATGCACCGATGCAAATAGGGAAATGCACAGACCTCAAATCATGCACAAAACAATTTATGCACATCAGCTAAAACATCATCAAGGCATAAGGCATACAGATCAAGCACTCAATTGAAGATTAACCAAGTGATGACACTAATGTTGCTATCATCAAAACATCACTACATCATCAAGGCACAAGGGGAACAACATCAATGAGGATTCCCGGCTACTAAGATTCATCCTTATTATAATTCTATTATGCATTCCACCGTTCGGCGTGAGTCTCCTCATGTGTCTCAATAGGGATTCCCGGCTACTAGGCTTCGTCGTTATTGCGATTCGCTTCACCATTTCGCAAGAGTCTCATAATTTGTTTCAGTAGGGATTCTCGGCTACTCGGATTCACGTTTCTCTCCTCTTTTTTTTGCATTATCTTTATTTTTTTGGGTAGGCAACTTTTTCCTCACGATTACCTTTCACGGAAGTGCAGGAATTCAAGTATCCGTAAAATGCTAAGAAGAAAGTCGGGCAATCCCTATGGTCGAAAGCCATTGAACACATTAAGTGCGAAGTGGGGGAGTGTTACCTCATGTTTATTTTGTGAGTTGGGTTTAGCAAATTTAGCCATGACTCTTCCCATTGATGTGCGCATCCGCCATAATTGGGTTCCCTTCGAGCGTACGCTGTGACGCGCGTGCATCCGGAATCGGGGCGACATTATTTAGCAAGGAAATGCGGTCCAAGAAAATTCAAGGGAAGTGTCTTATTCTATATTATAAGCAAGTGTGCAAGCGGGGTAGCCAAGCATTCTCTTCTTCTTTTTTCTTTCTTTCTTTTTTTTGTTTTTTATTTGTTTGTTTGATTTTTTTTTCATAAGAAAATATTGTTGCTATGTATTAGTATAGCGGTAGTAAAGGTATCAGGGAAGCAGACCAAGAAGGGCCAAAAGAACATTAGGGAAGTGGGCTATAGAAGCTAAGGGACATTAGGGGAGCGGGCCATAATGGCCAAAAGATGCTGGGAAGCGGGCTACAAGGGCCAAAGGTTGGGGGCAGGCTACGAGAGCCAACATTGGGAAGCAGGCCACGAAGGCCGAAGGGAAGCAGGCTGTGAGAGACAGAATTGGAAAGTAGGCCATGAAGGCCAAAGGGAAGCAGGCTACGAGAGCCAGAATTGGGAAGCAGGCCACGAAGGCTAAAGGGAAGCATGCTACAAGAGCCAAAGTCAGGAAGCGGGCTATAAAGAGCCGAGAGATGGGAAGCAGGCCACGAAGGTCAAAGGGAAGCAGGCTACGAGAGTCAGAATTGGGAAGCAAGCCACAAAGGTCAAAGGGAAGCAGGCTACGAGGGCTAGAATTGGGAAGCAGGCCACGAAGGTCAAGGGGAAGCAGGCTACAAGAGCCAAAATCAGGAAGCGGGCTACAAAGAGCCGAGAGATGGGAAGCAGGCTACGAGAGCCAGAATTGAGAAGCAGGCTACGAAGGCCAAAGGGAAGCAGGCTATGAGAGCCAGAATTGGGAAGCATGCCACTAAGGGCAAAGGGAAGCGGGCCACAAGAGCCAGAATTAGGAAAGCGGGCTGCAAGAGCCAAAGTTGGGAAGCAGGCTACAAGAGCCAAAGTCAGGAAGCGCGCTACAAAGAGTCGAGAGATGGGAAGCAGGCTACAAGAGCCGAAAATTTTGGGAAGTAGGCTACAAAGAGCCAAGAGATATTGGGAGCAGGCTAACAAGCCGGGAGATGTTAGAAGCAGGCTATAAAGCTGAAAGATATCGGAGAGTGTGGTGGGATGGATGGATTAATCTTGATAGTGGGCCTTGGCCGAAATGGCTGAGCCGAAGGGTGTCGGGTAGCGGGATGTGAGATCCGAAGAGAAGGGTCCCTTTTTGTTCTTTGGCCGGGGAAGGGTCCGAACAAAAGTGAAAGGTCTATTCTTTTGTTCTCTGGCTGAGGGAGTATCCGAACCAAAGTGAAGGGTTGATTCTTTAATTCTCTGGTCAGGAAAGGATGCGAACCAAAGTGAAGGGTTGATTATTTAATTCTCTGGCCGTGAAAGGATCCGAACCAAAGTGAAGTTTTGATTGTTTAATTATCTGGTCGGGAAAGGGTCCGAACCAAAGTGAAGGGTTGATTGTTTAATTCTCTGGCCGGAAAAGGATCCGAACCAAAGTGAATGGTTGATTGTTTAATACTCTGGCCGAGAAAGGGTCCGAACCAAAGTGAAAGGTTTATTCTTTGATTCTCTGACCGGGAAAGAGTCCGAACCAAAGTGAAAGGTCTCTTTTTGTAATTCTCTGGCCGGGGAAGGATCCGAACCAAAGTGGAAGGTTCATTCTTTGATTCTCTGGCCGGGATGGATCCAAACCAAAGTGAAAGGTTTATTCTTTGATTCTCTAACTGGGAAAGGGTCCGAACGAAAGTGAAAGGTTGATTCTTTAATTCTCTGGCCGGGAAAGGATCTGAACCAAACTGAAGGGTTGATTCTTTAATTCTCTTGTCGGGAAATGATCCGAACCAAAGTGAAGGGTTGATTTTTTTTCTCCTTTTTTTTAATTAGGAAGCTATCGGCTAGGAGCCGATGATGAGGTAGCTATCGGCTCATGGGCCGATGATTAGAAAGCTGTCAGCCAAGAGGCCGATAACGGGATAGCTGTTGACCTAAAGGTCGATAATGGAGTAGCTGTCGGCTCAGGGGCCAATGATTGGATAGCTGTCGGCTCAGAGGCTGATAAGTGGATAGCTGTCGACCCGGGGGTCGATAATTAGATAGCTGTCGGCTCAGGGGCCAATGGTTAAATAGCTATCGGCTCGGAGGCCGATGATGGGGAAGCTGTCGGCTCGAAGGCCGATGATTAGAGCATCCTTCGGTTGAAGCCCCGATGGCTGAATATCTTTCTATTTAACGCCCCGTCGGCAGAAGGTTTTGTCAGTTTAACGCCCCGTCGGTGAAAGGTTTTGTCAGTTTAACGTCCAGTCGGTGAAATGCTTGGTCGGTTTAATGCCCCGTCAGCGGAAGGCTTTATCGATTTAACACCCCATTGGCGGAAGGTTCTATCGGTTTAACACCCCCTCAGCAAAAAGGTTTTGCTAGCTTAACGCCCCATCGACGGAAGGTTCTGTCGGTTTAATGCCCTGTCGGCGGAAGGCTTTATCGGTTTAATGCCCCGTCGGCGAAAGGTTCTGTCGATTTAATGCCCTGTCGGTGGAAAGGTTTTGTCGGCTTAACGCCCCATCGGCAGAAGGTTTTGTCGGCTTAGATGAAAGGTCGTGACACCATGCCCATGAGAAGTCTATTTGTTGGATGGCTGGAGGTAAAGGGTGAAAGACCATGTATGTCTCAAGGCTCACTTTCTTTTCTTCTTTTCTTCTTTTATGTGGAGGGGCGAGTGGAAAGACCACATCTGCCTGATGGCTTTTCTTTTCTTTTCTGCTCTCCTTTTTATTGTGAAGAGGTGGGTTCAAAGACCTCATGACTATTCTTTTGTTCTACTCTTCCTTTCTCATTAATGCCCCCAGACTGGGGTGTATTCCTATTAATGCGCCCCTAGGTTGGGGTGTAACTTTTGTTATGTGCAGTGAAGAGTGATATAGAAGGGGGGGATGAATAGATCACTCCCGATTTAAAAACTTCAGCGGAAAATCACTACTTCGAATTTCAACCCTTCAGTTACAGCGAAAGATTATTGCTAACGCAGTGAATAACCAAGACAGAATAAGTAAGTGCGATTGAAAAGGCTATTCACAGTCAAGCAAAATGCCAAGTAGATGGAAAGCACAGATGATAACAGCAAACCACATAGAAGATAAGAATTTTTAAGGTGGTTCGATTGTAGTCCACAATCTACATCCACCCCTCACTCCAACTAGAGTGAGGCTTCCACTAGCCACGGCTAGAAACTGCAGACTCAGTCTACGAACAAAATGCTGCCACACAGCTTGACCAACAAAGGGAAACAAATCCCTCAACCCAAACTCTACTACCCACAGAGCTTGACACCTGGACCTGCTACCCGCAAGACCAGAACCGGAGATAAATCTCCCTTCCTCCAAACCGGAGGGAACCTGCTAGTGACAACCCGTCACTGGTAAAACCAGAGATCACAGATCTCTCTTCCTCTGCAGCCCAGAGGGAAACCGGAGTAACTCTCCCTTCCTCCAAACACTGGAGGGTAACAATTTGGAATCAGAAATATGAAGAAGGAAACAGAAAACAAGACAATCGGTGAAGACAATCGTTTCTGAAAATCAAAACAATGTAGCTTCCGAAGAAGCAAATTAGACACTACTCTCTCACTCAAACTTTTCTCTCAGAACAATACTCTCAAATCTTTTCTCTCTATCTTCTCTCTGGAATGTGGAGGCTCTCTCTTTTCTTCTTCTGCTCAGGGATTCTTCTTCTCAGCTTTTTCCTCCAGTTCACTTCTCCTGTTCGCAGAAGACTTCCTTTTATATGGCATCCAACCTGAATTCCAGGACTTCAAATGAGTGGGGCTCGTTCCCTCCTTTTCCAGAGTATCCTCGGATCACGTGCCAAGTATCATCCTCAGATCATGTGCCCAATCATCAACCTGAATCATCTGCAGGCAGAGACAAAAGGAATGTATCGAATTAGTTCAGCCTTTTAACACAGAGTGTATAGACTTTAGAAGCAGCAAATAAGCAAGTGTGTACAACGTGAGAATGTATAGACTTGAAAGCCTTCATGTGACCTTACTATACAGACTTACAGGATGATGCATTAATATAACATAGGGGAATGTGTAGACTTCTGTGTAATGCATGAAGCAATCGAGTGTATAGACTTGCAAACAAGGGAGTGTATATATAGACTTGATGAATGCGTGCATGGGAAGGCAGTGTACAGACTTGAGAAGAACGATGCATGAACAAGCCTAACCAATGTATAGACTTTGATGTAAAGGCTTGAGTTACACAAGCAATGTATAGACTTCACGTTGCACACCCATATCCAATGTATAGACTTACCACTTGAAGATGTGAGCGAGACAATGTATACACTTGGCCCTTGAAGAATGTACATACTCTGAAGACTCGAAGCCCCACGATGTATAGACTTTGTACTCTGAACGACAAAGCAGGCTGTACAGACTTTGAGAATCTTGAAGGCCAATGTACAGACTTGGAAAGCCTGAACCAATGTACAGACTTGGAACGCTTGAGGACCAGTGTACAGACTTGGAAACCCTGAACCAATGTATAGACTTGAAAGGCTTGAAACACTGCGATGTGTAGACTTTGCGATGTATAGACTTAGGGCTCTGAACGTAGGTAAAGGTGACAATGTATAGACTTTGGAAGATGATCCAATGTACAGACTTGGAAATGGCTGTATAGACTTTGGAAGATGATGCATGAGATGAAGGACAATGTATAGACTTGGTGAGCGCCTAGAGGATGTACAGACTTACGAATCTGGGGGGTCGACCCATCTAGAAGGGGGGTCGACTCACTTCTTTCCAGACTATGCTGAGAGTGTGACGGATGTATAGGTTTGATCAAGTAATGCATGTCTATATGACAACCACATGAACTGCACTGTCCTACATGATGAAGCATAAATTAATCTAGAGATAGAAACATATTGATTTATAGTGTAAGACATCATCAAAACCGTAGGGATGCAACAATCTCCCCCTTTTTGATGATGGCAACACTATGAATCAAGCAATATCAAGGCTTCACAAGAAAATAACAGCAGCTTTAACAGCCAAGACAAATTCAAAGCAAGTGCATGCAGAGCCAAATTAAACACTACTGCTGAAACACGTCTTTCTCCAAAACTACTCCCCACAACTCACTCTCAGCTCCCCCACAACTCATTCTCAGATATTTCTATGACATGAATTCTCCCCCACAGCTCATGAACAAAACTCCCCCGAAACTCATGACAATTCATGACTTACAGATATTGCAAAACCTCTCTCCCCCTTTGACATCAGCAAAAGGAAATGCAGAATATATGAAAGTGCTAGAGACATGAAGAAGAAGTACAGTAACATCTTAGTGCATAAAGGCATGAGCAAGTCTTAAGAGAATAAGTGAGGTGCTAAACTCAAGTGAAGATTCTTGAACTCCAGTAAACAATAGAGAAATAGAATGATAGAAAAGTTTATCAACATACATAGTGTATGATTTAGAGCAGGAGTTAAGAAGTATGGCATGATTTAGCTGAACAGGCAACTATCCCAAAAGACAACAAGAGACAAAGTCAGAGAAGGTGTTCTCAAGGTATTGAGGACAAGCAATCCATTAGTGCATAACAACAAGAGATTTTGAAGAGATTTTCAAGAATACCAGTGAGTAAGTTGGTAATTCACTCCTTTGACATTAGGGAGACACCTTGATTAGAGGCCTGAATCCCCAGTTACTCAGTGTGAGTACCTTATTACCTCCTTCCCTTTTTTTTTAACGGAACAGAGTTAGTAACTGTGGCTTTTGACATAAGGAAACACCTTGATTAGAGGCCAGAGTCCCCAGTTACTCACCAGCTAGCCACCATTGCTCTGTCATGTCTTTTCATTCATTTTAAGCATTTGACACCTCATGGCATAGGATAAAACTTCATTTCATTGATGAAGCTCCCAGTTTCTCAGTGACCAAAATAAGACATGATTATTCAGTTAAGCCCTTGTGTTGAGAGGATGGAATGATTGAAAACAATACCAGAAGGACTATTTCTTAAAGTGAATCTTGAAGTCTAGATTTCAAGTTGATTGGGTCAGATATCAAGACATACAGGTTTTGGCCTGAACCAGAATCATTGACAATGTAGGAAGATATACTTTATACAATTAATCCAGATCTCTGAAGGAATACTAGAGGAAAGATTCTAACTGAACTTTAGTATCACTGACTTATAGACTTAAGAGATGAGTGAGATTCTACTGTCTGAGAGAACCACACTAATTCAGTCATGAAAACCAGCAAAGGCACACATCTGGTCAATCTTTTTGAATATGTCAAAGAACTCTCCCTCTCATAGCTCAACCAGCTCCCCCTCAATCATAGCAGTACTGAAAGCTAACCATCAGTCATACAGAACTCCCCCTCACAAAAAGAACAGACTTCACATTTAAGACAACTTGTATAAGCCTAATTCCCTTCTCAGTGTAGTGAATTTTTCATTATCCAGAGGTTTAGTGAAGATGTCAGCAATCTGATTATCAGTGCCTACATGAATCAGTTCAAAATTGTTCTTAGAAACCTCATCTCTTATGAAATGATGCCTTATCTCTATGTGTTTGGTTCGTGAATGAAAAACAAGATTCTTGGCAAGATTGATGGCACTGGTATTATCACAATAGATAGGTGTGCACCCCAGGTCTACTTGGTAGTCCTGAAGCTGGTGTTTAATCCAAATGACTTGTGTACCACAACTCCCTACAGCCACATATTCAGCTTCTGCAGTGGAGAGGGCCACAGAATGTTGTTTCTTGGAACCCTAAGATACAAAACACCCACCCAAAAATTCACAGTGACCACTAGTGCTTTTCTTATCTAGTTTACACCTTGCATAATCTGCATCTGTGTATGCAACTAAATCAAGTGTGTGTGATGCAAGAAACCATAAACCAAGAGAATGAGTAGCTGACAAATATCTAAAAATTCTTTTCACTGTAACTAAGTGTAATTCAGTGGGTCTAGACTGATACCTTGCACACATTCTTACATTGAATTGTATATCAGGTCTAGAAGCTGTCAAGTAAAGAAGAGATCCAATCATACCTCGATAGAGCTTGGCATTTACTTCTTTACCTGTCTCATCTGCATCCAGTGAGGTATTGGTACCCATGGGTGTTGTAATGTGCTTCAGGTTTTCTATATCAAACCTCTTGAATAGTTCCATTGTGTATTTGGTCTGGTTCATGAAGCATCCATCCTCTGACTATTGTACCTGCAAGCCAAGAAAGTACTTTAGTTCACCAACCAAACTCATCTCAAATTCAGTAGACATCATTTTAGAGAATTCATCACATAGTTCATGCTTAGTTGATCCAAACATAATGTCATCTACATATACCTGAACTATGATGAGATCTTTATTTGTACCCTTGGTAAATAAGGTTTGATCAACTTTACCTCTTTTGTAGCCCTTGCTGATCAGAAATTCAGTCAATCTTTCATACCATGCTTGAGGAGCCTGCTTTAGTCCATACAAGGCTTTGTTTAGCCTGAAAACTTGGTTAGGTTGAGGAGAGAATTGAAATCCAGGGGGTTGTTCAACAAAAACCTCTTCTTTAATGACTCCATTGAAAAAGGTACTTTTAACATCCATTTGTTGGAGTTTTATATTCTTTGAACATGCAAAAGCAAGCAACATTCTTATTGCTTCCATCCTAGCAACAGGTGCATAGGATTCATGGAAATCCACACCAAATTCCTGACAGTAGCCTTTGGCTACTAGTCTGGCCTTATTCCTAGATATGATTCCATCTTCATTCATTTTATTTTTGAACACCCACTTGGTTCCTATGATATTAACATTATCTGGTCTTGGAACAAGCTCCCAGACATTATTTCTTTCGAACTGGCCTAATTCCTCACACATAGCATTGACCCAAGCTTGATCAGCCAAGGCCTCTTCTACTGGTTTGGGTTCAATTTGTGAGACTAAAGTAATTAAGTCTTCATTATTCACATTCCTAAAATGAGACCTAGTCCGAAGAGGATCTTCAGGATTGCCTATAACATTATCTATCGGATGATCTTTAAGAAATCTGACATTTATTGAAGACTCACCTGTTTCTCTTGGCTCTTCCTGGTTGGGAGGATTTCATGTTCCACTCGGCTGAGTCTTTTCTTCTTCTTGGTCTTCTAGGAATTTCCCATCATGATTAGAATCCCTGTCAAAATTTTCAATGTTAGAAACACCTTTCTTATCATTAAAAAGGATGTGTGGAGACTCTTCAACTTTCTGATCTGTTATGTTAAAGACCTTATATGCCCTTGACACTTCAGAGTATCCTAAAAATATTCCAGGGGAGCTTTTAGCTTCAAACTTATATAAATCTTTCTTGTCATTGTTATGAATAAAGCATTTAACTCCAAAAATTCTAAAATGAAACAAGTTTGGTTTCTTACCTTTTTGTAGCTCATAGGGTGTTTTCTTGTGAATAGGTCTTACCATGGCCCTATTGATTATGTAAGTTGCTGTATTGGCCGCCTCTGCCCAAAACCTCCTTGGTAATTGACTTTCAATCAGCATGGTTCGGGACATCTCCACAATAGTTCTATTTCTTCTCTCCATAATTCCATTCTATTTAGGTGTCCTGGGAGAAGAAAACCTGTGTGTTAGTCCCTCTCTTTCACAAAGATCAGAAAATATGGAGTTTTCAAACTCACCTCCATGGTCAGATTGAATAGAGCAAATTTTGTGTTTTCCTTCTTGTTTGACCTTATTGAAAAACTGATTAAACTTTTGAAAAGCATCGCTTTTATTAGCTAACAATAAGATCCATGAATATCTAGAATGGTCATCAATAATCACATAGCCAAACCTATTCCCATTAAGATTCTGAGTTCTAGTAGGACCAAAGAGGTCCATATGGAGAAGTTCCATTGGTCTAGTGGACAATGGCTCAGATCTTAGCTTGAAGGAATTCCTGGTCTGTTTGCCTAGAGCACAGGCATAACATGATTTTGAAATAGAATTGAATTTAATTCTAGGCATGCCTCTAACTAAATCATGCTTGACCAATTTATTTAAGGTAGAGAAGCTAGCATGACCTAGACGTCTATGCCATTCAAAAACATCATTTTCAGAATTAGCAGATAAACAAAGATTTGATTCAGATTATGCATCTAAGTCTACCATGTAGACATTATTAATCCTGTTGGCTACAAATTTAACCACATCAGAATTTATTTCAAAGATTTTGCATGTATTATCATCAAACACAACTTTGTGACCCTTGTCACATAACTGACTAATGCTGATCAGGTTGTGTTGAAGACCTTCCACAAGTAGAACTTTTTTAATGGAGTTTGTGGAAGACTTACCTACTGTGCCAACTCCAATTATCTTACCTCTGTTCTTTCCTCCAAACTTGACCAGACCCCCTACCTTCATCTCTATATTACTGAACTTGGATCGGTCTCCTGTCATGTGCCTGGAGCAGCCACTGTCGAGGTACCACTTGTTGTCTTCAGCTACCAGGCCGACCTACACAAACAAAATCAAGCAAAGTGATTTGGAACCCAAGATGAGTTGGGTCCAAAGACATTGTTCAAATCTCTGATCAAATGTTTAGGAATCTAGATTTGCTTCAACATGGTTTTCTCTGGCACATTTACTTCTGGTTTATTGAAATTATAGCCGAGGTTATGTCCAGCAGGTCTGGAGAAGAAAGTTCTATTCCATTCATTAGGCTTCCCATTCCTAGGATATCTCCTGTAAGCTTGTTGATTAACAGATTTTTGAAGATGATAGTTATTTCTCCATTAGGTCCTGTTTGGACCCATCTGATTGTAGTAATTCCAGTTTTCTTCTGATCCACTTGCTTGGTCCATCTACCATTTATGTTCTGATGAGTGGGCTTAGTGAAGTTCTCAGTGAGTGAGGATAGCTTGACATGCTCATCTGTCCACGCGTCCTCGTTCGGTGGCAGATCATACGGCCCAGTAGTGATTACCCTCCACAGCTTGTGGCTTTGTGCCCTGATGAACACCTCCATCCTATTTTTCCAAAATAGATAGTTATTACCATCAAAGTATGGAGGGCGACTAATGGATTGACCTTCAGGCATGAAACTTTGAGGACCATTAGCATTTCCCTGACCATTTGCCCACATGATGCAAACCTGCTCTGATACTAAATGTTATGTGCAGTGAAGAGTGATATAGAAGGGGGGATGAATAGATCACTGTCGATTTAAAAACTTCAGCGAAAAATCACTACTTCGAATTTCAACCCTTCAGTTACAGCGAAAGAATATTGCAAATGCAGTGAATAACCAAGATAGAATAAGTAAGTGCGATTGAAAAGGCTGTTCACAGTCAAGCAAAATGCCAAGCAGATGGAAAGCACAGATGATAACAGCAAACCACAGAGGAGACAAGAATTTTTAAGGTGGTTCAATTGTAGTCCACAATCAACATCCACCCCTCACTCCAACTAGAGTGAGGCTTCCACTAGCCACGGCTAGAAACTGCAGACTCAGTCTGTGAACAAAATGCTGCCACACAGCTTGACCAACCAAGGGAAACAAATCCCTCAACCCAAACTCTACTACCCACAGAGCTTGACACCTGGACCTGCTACCCGCAAGACCAGAACCGGAGATAAATCTCCCTTCCTTCAAACCAGAGGGAACCTGCTAGTGATAACCCGTCACTGGCAAAACTAGAGATCACAAATCTTTCTTCCTCTGTAGCTCAGAGGGAAACCGGAGTAACTCTCCCTTCCTCCAAACAATGGAGGGTAACAATTCGGAATCAGAAATATGAAGAAGGAAACAGAAAACAAGACAATCGGTGAAGACAATCGTTTCTGAAAACCAAAACAATGTAGCTTCCGAAGAAGCAAATTAGACACTACTCTCTCACTCAGACTTTTCTCTCAGAACAATACTCTCAAATCTTTTCTCTCTATCTTCTCTCTGGAACGTGGAGGCTCTCTCTTTTCTTCTTCTGCTCACAGATTCTTCTTCTCGGCTTTTTCCTCTAGTTCACTTCTCCTGTTCGCAGAAGACTACCTTTTATATGGCATCCGACCTGAATTCCAGGACTTCAAACGAGTGGGGCTCGTTCCCTCCTTTTTCAGAGCATCCTCAGATCACGTGCCAAGCATCATCCTCGGATCACGTGCCCAATCATCAACCTGAATCATCTGCAGGCAGAGACAAAAGGAATGTATCGAATTAGTTCAGCCTTTTAACACAGAGTGTATAGACTTTAGAAGCAGCAAATAAGCAAGTATGTACAACGTGAGAATGTATAGACTTGAAATCCTTCATGCGACCTCACTATACATACTTGCAGAATGATGCATTAATATAACAGAGGGGAGTGTGTAGACTTTTGTGTAATGCATGAAGCAATCGAGTGTATAGACTTGCAAATAAGGGAGTGTATAGACTTGATGAATGCGTGCATGGGAAGGCAGTGTACAGACTTGAGAAGAACGATGCATGAACAAGCCTAACCAATGTATAGACTTTGATGTAAAGGCTTGAGTTACACAAGCAATGTATAGACTTCACGATGCACACCCATATCCAATGTATAGACTTACCCCTTGAAGATGTGAGCGAGACAATGTATACACTTGGCCCTTGAAGAATGTACAGACTCTGAAGACTCGAAGCCCCACGATGTATAGACTTTGTACTCTGAACGACAAAGCAGGCTGTACAGACTTTGAGAATCTTGAAGGCCAATGTACAGACTTGGAAAGCCTGAACCAATGTACATACTTGGAACGCTTGAGGACCAGTGTACAGACTTGGAAACCCTGAACCAATGTATAGACTTGAAAGGCTTGAACACTGCGATGTGTAGACTTTGCGATGTGTAGACTTAGGGCTCTGAACATAGGTAAAGGTGACAATGTATAGACTTTGGAAGATGATCCAATGTACATACTTGGAAATGGCTGTATAGACTTTGGAAGATGATGCATGAGACGAAGGGTAATGTATAGACTTGGTGAGCACCTAGAGGATGTACAAACTTACGAATCTGGGGGGTTGACCCATCTGGAAGGGGGGTCGACCCACTGCTGTCCAGACTATGCCGAGAGTGTGACGGATGTATAGGTTTGATAAAGTAATGCATGTCTATATGACAACCACATGAACTGCATTGTCCTACATGATGAAGCATGAATTAATCTAGAGATAGAAACAGATTGATTTATAGTGTAAGACATCATCAAAACCATAGAGATGCAACAACTTTTCTTCTATGCCCCCAAGTGGGGTGTATCTTTCATGGATTCCAGGCCGCCATATCGGGGTAGACTTTTCTGCTTCTTATGTGCCCAGGGCGGAGGGTGTTTCTTTCTTCATGTGCCCCCATGGCGGGGTGTGCTTCTTTCTTTAAGTGTCCCCAGGTCGGGGTGAATTCTTTTCTTCTTATGCCCCCCATGGCAAGGTATGCCTTTTGCTTCATGTGCCCCCATATGGGGGTACATTTCTTCTTCAAATGCCCCTAAGCCGGGGTGCAACTCTATTTCTTCTTATGCCCCCATGACGGGGCAGATTCTTTTCACGTGCCCCCGAAGCCGGGGGTGACTTTTGCCTTATGTGCCCCAAGTCGGGGCGGATTCTCTTCATGTGCCCCTAGGCTTGTGTGCAACTCTATTTCTTCTTATCCCCCCCAGGTCGGGGTGGATTCTTCGTCAAACGCCCCAAAGCCGAGGTGTATTCTCTTCATGTGGCCCAGAGCGGGGTGTATATTCTATGGCCTCTATGCCCCCAGATGGGGTGAATTCTTCTTCTTCTACCCCAACACACCGGGGGATGTTTGCTTCTCATGCACCCAAGGTGGGGTGTATTGCTGCTTTTGATGCCCCCAAGGTGGGGCGTATTGCTACTTTTGATGCCCCCAAGGTGGGGCGTATTGCTGCTTCTGATGCCCCCAAGGTGGGGTGTGTTCTTCGTGACTTTTATGCCCCCGTGGGGTGTGTGTTTCTTCTTCAAATGCCCCTGGGGCGGGGCGTATACTTCATGACTTTTATGCCCCCGTGGGGTAAGTTCTTTTGCTTTTTACACCCCTCAGGGTGAGGTGCATTCCTTTTCATATGCCCCTGGCACGGTGTGTATTTTTTTGTTTCTGATGCCCCCATGGCGGTGGTATGTTTCTTCATGTGCCCCTGAGTCGGGGTGTAACTTCTTGCTCATCATGCCCCGTTGGCCGAGGTATGTTTCCTCTTCTTCCACCCCCCGACGGTGGGGTATGTTGGCCTCTTATGCACCCAAGGCGGGGTGTGATTCTTCTGCCTCTTATGCCCTAGAGTGTGGTATATTTCTCTTCGTATGCCCCCGACACAGGGTGCATCTTCTGCTTCTTATGCCCCTAGACCGGGGTAGATTCTGCTTCTTTTACCCCTCAAGGTGGGATGTATATATTTTTTTGTATGCCCCCCGACACGGGGTGTAGTTTCTCGCCTCTTATGCTCTCATGACGGGGTAGATTCCTTGCTTCTTTTGCCCCAGGGCTTGGGTGTATTATTGATGGGGGCATCCCTTGCCCCACCACTTTTTTCGAAGCTCAGTTGGATCGTCGGCATGCGTCATTATGTTCCCCACATGTTTCTGAGTCTAGTCATGTAATTTTCATACTTTCTTTGAGTCATAAACTATGTAATTTTCCTTTTATTTGAGTCTAGTACCTTGGTATAAGGGTCATTTACCTAAGTCTTGAGTCATGTAGTTAATTAAGCTGTCTAATGGGCCCAACTAGTGTGCTTGGCCCATGGGTGCCCCCCCTAGATAGGCTAGTCATTAGTTAGTTTGTTCAAGGTCATTTTAGTCCATGAAATTGTATGAGCCTATAAATAGGCCTCCCCTCCCTCTCATTGTAACAACCTTTTATGATCAATCCAAAATCAAGTGTGTTTAGTGTCATTGGAGAGGATTCTCCACTTCTCTCTCTCTCTCTCTATTGGGGTGGATTCTCCTTCTCTCTCTATCTCATTTCTCTCTCTCTTCAAGGAGGAGCGCCCCCCCCCTCTCTCTCCTCCCCTCCCTCTCTCTCCTCCACATCATCAACTCTCTCTCTCTCCCTCATTACTCATCCTCACAACTTCCCATAACCCCTCATTACTACCCCCTAGTTCCAAGACAACTCCACCCAATCCACACCCCATCCTCCAACCCCCAACTACCCACTACCCTTCCCCAAGCATCTCCCCACCTTCCCAAGGCACCTCTTCCCATCCCCAAGACCACCATTGATCACCCTCCATTAAGGAAAATTCAAACTCACATTCCCTCCACCCACTTGTGCCCCCCTCACCTTCCCCCTCTCTCTCCAAGCCCCAAATTCGCAGCTCCCCTCTCACCCACCGCAAACACCACCTTCCAAACCCCTTTCTCCCTCATCCACACCTTGGAACACCCCCTCCAAGACCCCCTCACAGCCAGGGCTCTCCCCACACTCATCCACCCCCACTTCCCTTCCCATATACCCCATTTCCCCCCATCATCTTCAACCTACAGTTTTCAGTTTACAGGCAGCAGAGGAGTGCCCAGTTGTAGAGGCTTCCACGTCTTCACCTGGAAGCTTCAGAGGGCATACTATATATCGTTGGAAGCGTCTCCCAGTCAACTTTCCAACGGTGGTGGTCCCGCCGACTTCCAAGATCGGAGCTGTTCGGAGGAGGCGATCTACTACGACTGCGCAAGACTTCTCACGCAGAGGACCAGAACCAGAACAAGAGTAGAAGATCTACAGCGGCCATCCTACCAGGAATCTGAGCAAGAGTTCTTCATCAAAAGTATTCTATTATGAGTTTTCTTTCATCTCCAAAAAGCAGAGCTCAATTTGACGTCAGGAACCAGAAGTTATCAATTTTCTCCCCCGGGTGCACGGTTCTACCTCCCCACAGTCTGCACCTACCTCTCATCAGAGTTCAGAGCCCACTGGTCTTCTCCAACAACGTTTGACTTCCCCGCCATTTTTTTTTCAAAGAGGACTCGTCAACGGTTCCAACGGCTGTGGCGGCACCTGATTCTGAGTTCGGGAGTGGTCGTGGCATCCTCTTCTTCCTACTGTTGGAAACCTAAAGCTGCCAATTCTGAGAAGCTACCACCCTGTTCGAGCCTGCACCCAGACCAGCGTTCGTGCCAGAAGAAAACGGCAAAATTCAGACATTTTCCCGTTCCAGTTACGAAGAATTCCCCACTAGTCTCGTCATCAGAAAAATTCAGGAGCGACCTCTACGTCATCAACTCCGACTATCTGTCCAAGTTCGCAGCAAGTGGACAGAACTGGCATCGGCTCGCGTTATAGCTTCTAGCTCAGTTTCTCTCCTCCCCGCTTGGCTGGCTGAAGGCCCCTCCCTGCGTGGAGGTAGTATTGGTTGTAATTTCATAAAATCCTCACCCCGAGATCCCCCCCCTTGCATGGGGTGTAGTTCATGTAATCACTTAATTTTCAGGTCAAAGCTACACCGAGGCGACGTGCGGGTGCATTTCCACGCCTCCGCGCTAGCCCTCGTCTCCGGCCGGGATCGGCATCTTCACGCCGATCAGGTGAGCTCCTGAGCACCCTCCTAGGCTGAGTTACTTGTGCTTGATTAGTATTGCTTCTAGTGTGCCATCGGTCGGTGAGGAGAGCTCGGCCCAAAATTGCTATTGACGTGAGTAAACACCGCAGGTGAGTTGAGAGAGTTGCCCTTCATCCCACGCCCTTGGCGTGTCGGTCACCCGTGAATTGGGCATCCCTGGCCCATTTTGGGTCCTCCATAAGCTATCCAACCATTGGAGTATCAAGGTCCCGACTCGGACCCTCTCCGTCATCGCTAAGTCACCTACGGGCACTCGTGTGTGCTATGCGATCGTGTTCGTTATTGTGAGTCCGCTGCTCAACTTGATTGCTTGCAATATAGGTCCATAGGTGGTGTCACATCAAGTGGTATCAGAGCAAGTTCATAACTTATCTCTATCAAGTTGGTCCTAGGGCATGTTTATGCATTTAGAGTCTTCGGTTGCATCTCTTGTCCACTAGTATGGCCACCTCATACCAACCTTACCAATCGGCCCTCTCCATAAGTCCAAATCACCAAGGGATGCCTACCACTAACACACATAACCTCCCTGGCCATGTCAACTACCTCATGAAGGGCTTGACCTATGCCAATGAGCGGCTTGATAACATATCGGGTCGACTCAACCAACTTGGAGAAAATGGGCCCACCCCAAGGACGGACGATAGAAGGACATGTCCCCCAGCTCCCACTTTTGATGGAACTCATCTTAATGACTACTTAGAATGGGAGGCATCAATGGACCATTACTTTGAGAGGAATTCCATGTCCGAGGATAGGAAGGTTCGATGTGCCAAAATGCAACTAACCAAAAGGGCTCAAACTCATTGGTTAAAAATTGAAAGCTTAAGGATAATTAGAAGGGAAGCTCCCCTCACCACTTGGGAGGACATGAAGGATCAACTTAGGGCTAGATATGTTTCCCCCTCTTACTCGAATCACCAAAGCCTAAGGAGCACTTCAACTCCTTCACCCCCTCCTGGCCAACCCAAGACCCTAATCCCCCATTCCCCACCACTTCCCACCTATCCTATCCCAACCACCATATCTACACCCTACCTACAAGTCCTCACCATAACCATGGCTCCACAAACTCAATTGGGCCCCATGACCACCCCTCCTAGGCCCATGACGACCACCACCCCCAAACTCAAATTCCCCCACCAAACCCATATCCCACAAGCCCCCTTGAACCCCACCACTATCCCTCCCTCACCCCCAAAGAAAGATGCACCTCCCAAGGCCAACCAACCTAAACCCCCTCACCCAACCCACCTCCCGCTTCCTACACCAATCTTTCCCCAACCTAGTCCTCCACTACTTCCCCTTCCTATCCCAACCCAAGTCCACCCTTGCCCACCACCCCAAGTGCGTCATGCGCCGGCTTTCACAAAATCACCCACCATAGATCCTCATACCCTATTAGCATTAGAAGTTGTGGCCCACACACACACTCAAGTAGAGAAGTATGTCAATCCGGATCCACCTCCCACCATTGTGGAAATTCAAGAGCCCTCAATCCCACCATTCTTCCCTAGTCCGACTCCTCAAGAGCCACACATCTACACACTTGGCACCCCCACCATGAATGAGGCCATACTCCAATGGCTCAAACGAGGACCCACCCTTCCTAGCTCACCCCCACCTCTCTCACCTTTGGGATATCCATCCCAAATTGTCCCCCTCCACTCCTATCACACCACAAATCCTACTATGAGGTAGAAGGTTGGGATGATCTCCTCAAAGGTCTAGAGTGGCAATTAGACTTGACTTCTTTGTTGACCCTAGGGACGGATCGACCCAAGAGCCTTGACCTCATCCACCATGCATTGAGTCTATCACCTCGATTTGTACTATTGGTTGCTACACTAGTGACCTCCTTTTCCTTCTCCCCATAGTGGAAGAGCCCATCCCGGTCCACTCCCCTACCATTGTGATTCCTAGAACCTTGACCAACCAACCCACCCCATACACCGACCCAACCATTTCACTAGAAGAGGGTGACTCACCACCATATGAGGATCTTGAGGACATGGAGTACCCCTATCTAGGTCACCCTTACCATGATCCCTTCGACCCTTTCCTATGGGAACCTAGATCTCCATGTAACCCACTCACCTTATTCACCACCCACCTTACCCTACCCTTACCGCCCATGTTAACCCAAACCCCTCCCTTCCTACAATCGGGTTACACCAAGGGAGCATTGACCTTAGGCAACATACACCTTGGGATTGATGAATTGTCCCACTCCATGATGTCTCCCTTCTTAGATCCCTTTGATCCATACGAGTGGAAGCTCAAGGGCCACCCCACACCCATGCACATAGAAGTCATCTCTAGGATAGGAGTGCATAAGTCTTGGCACAACACACCACTTGGCATGATTAGAAATTCGGGTCCATTCATTCACATCACCCACATGTCAAGTAGGAAGCATGAGTGGTCCCTATTTGGGTGGTCCTCCCCAATTCACCATTGGTCTTATGTATGTTAGGAGCCTACATGGGTGTTCGGGTCCTCCAACATTCATCACACTCACTCATAAGAGGGACACCTATGGATGCCCCGGTCCTCCCAAATCATTCAATGTCCTCATAATATCAATGCATGATAGGTCTATATGTGGTTGGCCTAGACCACCTTTGCACACCACTCATTGCCCACTCACACCGCATCATTGTGCATGGCATATAAGCAAGTATCAAGTAACAAGCGGTGAGATTCACAAGAAGCGAGCATAAAATCGTAAGCGCCACTTGGAATTCCAAGTTGGCAACTTGGCAATGATGGCTTTGGGATGGCTCTACCTTAGGGTAACCTCCAAATTGAGGGCACGAGGACTTGGACCTTGTCAAGTTCCGAGTGGCTTTGGCAACCAGGCTTATGGGTTGGAATTTCGAATGGATTTTGGGATTCACCCCACTTCCCACGTGACAGATCCGGCACCCTCTAAGGCCACCACGGTGGATCCTAGTGATTATCTTGAGCTTACACCTATCCTTGTGAGAGACACCCTCGAAGTGCCACCACAAAATAGCCTGAGAGCCCGACATGAGCACACGGCGGCAATACTAGGCAAGCCAGATCTCTTCGCCAGCATGAGGGTGTGTCCGAGCCACTTTGACAAGAGGAAGCGTCATTCCCCGGCTATGGACGTGGGTTGAGTTTGGAGATCGTGGCTCGCCCGGAGCTGCATTTGACGTACTGCTACCCCGGTGGACCCATACTCGACGGGGTCGAGTTCTCCCCACCCCGGGGGTATGATGGGGGCATCCCTTGCCCCACCACTTTTTTTGAAGCTCAGTTGGATCGTCGGCATGCGCCATTATGTTCCCCACATGTTTCTGAGTTTAGTCATGTAATTTTCATACTTTCTTTGAGTAATAAACTATATAATTTTCCTTTTATTTGAGTCTAGTACCTAGGTATAAGGGTCATTTATCTAAGTCTTGAGTCATGTGGTTAATTAAGCTGTCTAATGGGCCCAACTAGTAGGCTTGGCCCATGGGCACCCCCCCCTGGATAGGCCAGTCATTAGTTAGTTTGTTCAAGGTCATTTTAGTCCATGAAATTGTATGAACCTATAAATAGGCCTCCCGTCCCTCTCATTGTAACAACCTTTTATGATCAATCAAAAATCAAGTGTGTTTAGTGTCATTGGAGAGGATTCTCCACTTCTCTCTCTCTATATTAGGGTTGATTCCCCTTCTCTCTCTATCTCATTTCTCTCTCTCTCTTCAAGGAGGAGGGAGCCCCCCTCTCTCTCTCCTCCCCTCCCTCTCTCTCCTCCACATCATCAACTCTCTCTCTCCCCCTCATTACTCATCCTCACAACTTCCCATAACCCCTTATTAGTACCCCCTAGTTCCAAGACAACTCCACCCAATCCACACCCCATCCTCCAACCCCCAACTACCCACTACCCTTCCCCAAGCATCTCCCCACCTTCCCAAGGCACCTCTTCCCATCCCCAAGACCACCATTGATCACCCTCCATTAAGGAAAATTCAAACTCACATTCCCTCCACCCACTTGTGCCCCCCTCACCTTCCCCCTCTCCCTCCAAGCCCCAAATTCGCAGCTCCCCTCTCACCGACTACAAACACCACCTTCCAAACCCCATTCTCCCTCATCCACACCTTGGAACACCCCCTCCTAGACCCCCTCACAGCCAGGGCTCTCCCCACACTCATCCACCCCCACTTCCCTTCCCATATACCCCATTTCCCCTCATCATCTTCAACCTACAGTTTTCAGTTTGTAGGCAGCAGAGGAGTACCCAGTTGCAGAGGCTGCCACATCTTCACCTGGAAGCTTCAGAGGGCATACCATATATCGTTGGAAGCGTCTCCCAGTCAGATTTCCAACAGTGGTGGTCCCCCCGACTTCCAAGATCGGAGCTGTTCGGAGGAGGTGATCTGCTACAACTGCGCAAGACTTCTCAGGTAGAGGACTAGAACCATAGTGGAAGATCTACATCGGCCATCCTACTAGGAATCTAAGCATGAGTTCTACATAAAAAGTCTTCTATTCTGCGTCTTCTTTCATCTGCAAAAAGAAGAGCTCAATTTGGCATCCGGAACCAGGAGTTATCAATTTTCTCCCCCGAGTGCGCGGTTCTGCTTCCCCACAGTCTGCACCGACCTCTCATCAGAGTTCTGAGCTCACTGGTCTTTTCTGACAACGTTTGGCTTCCCCGCCAGTTTTTCTTCGAATATGACTTGTGAAAGGTTCCAACGGCTCTGGCGGCACCTGATTCTGAGTTTGGGAGTGGTCGTGGCATCCTCTTCTTCCTGCTGTTGGAAACCTGAAGCTGTCAGTTCTGAGAAGCTACCACCCTGTTCGAGCCTCCACCCAGACCAGCGTTGACGCCAGAAGAAATCGGGAAAATTCAGAAGTTTTTCCGTTCTAGTTACGAAGAATTCCCCACTAGTCTCGTCATCAGAAAAATTCAGGAGCGACCACTACGTTATCAACTCCGACTATCTGTCCAAGTTCGCAGCAAGTGGACAGAACCGGCATCGGCTCGCGTTATAGCTTCTAGCTCGATTTCTCCCCTCCCCGCTTGGCTGGCTGAAGGCCCCTCCCTGCGTGGAGGTAGTATTGGTTGTAATTTAACAAAAGCCTCACCCCGAGATCTCCCCCTTGCATGGGGTGTAGTTCATGTAATCACTTAATTTTCAGGTCAAAGCTACACCGACGCGGCGTGCGGGTGCATTTCCACGCCTCCCCGCTCGCCCTCGTCTCCGGCCAGGATCGGCGTATTCACGCCGATCAGGTGAGCTCCTGACCACCCTCCTAGGCTGAGTTACTTGTGCTTGATTAGTATTGCGTCTAGTGTGCCGTCGGTCGATGAGGAGAGCTTGGCCCAAAATTGCTATTGACGTGAGTAAACACCGCGGGTGAGTTGAGAGAGTTGCCCTTCATCCCACGCCCTTGGCGTGTCGGCCGCCGGTGAATTGGGCATCCCTTGGCCCATTTGGGGTCCTCCATAAGCTAGCCAACCATTGGAGTATCAAGGTCCTGACTCGGACCCTCTCCGTCATCGCTAAGTCGCCTACGGGCACTCGTGTGTGCTACGCAATCGTGTTCGTTATTGTGAGTCCGCTGCTCAACTTGTTTGCTTGCAATATATGTCCATGGGTGGTGTCACATCAATTATGCTTCTAGTGGCCCCTGGGTAGGGTGTATTGCTGCTTCCAATGCCCCTAAGGCGGGGTGCAATTCCTACTTCTTATGCCTCAGAGCGGGGTACACTTCTCTTCATACGCCCCTAAGCCGGGGTGTACCTTTCTTCATATGTCCCTAGGTCGGGGTAGATTCTTCTCACATGCCCCGAGTCGGGGTAGATTCTCTTCATGTGCCCCTGAGTAGGGTGTATCTTTTATGGCTTCTATGCCCCCAGACGGGGTGTAACTTCTGCTTCTTATGCTCCCCATGGCGGGGTACATTCCTTGCTTCTTATGCCCCCATGGCATGGTACATTCCTTGCTTCTTATGCCCCCATGGCAGGGGGAAGTTTCTCTCCTTGTGTGCCCCTAAGCGGGGTAGATTCTTCTACTTCTTCTGCCCCAGGGTGGGGTATATTTCTCTTTGTATTCCCCTAAGCCGGGGTATATTTTGTTTCATATGCCCCCATATCAGGGTATATTCATTCCTCAAAGACCTCTAAACTGGGGTGTATTCTTTGTCTCATCTGTCCCCCGAGTTGGGGTGTGTTTTGCTTCTTGTGCACCCTGGGCGGAGTGTATTCTGTTTCTTCTACCCCTGAAGGTGGGGTGTGTTTCTTCTTCAAATGCCCTTGAGCCGGGGTAGATGCTTGGCTTCTTATGCCCCCAGGTGGGGTATATGTTACTTTTTCAAATGCTCCCTAGGCGGGGTATACCTTTTCTCATATGCTCCCAGATCGGGATGTCTGCCTCTCTACTCCTGTGCCCCCAGACCGAGGTGTATTCTTGCTGTCTCTTCTTTATATGCCCCTATGACGGGGTATATTTCTCTTCACATACCCCTAAGTCGGGGTGTACCTCTCTTCATATCCCCCCAGGTCGAGGTGTATGTTTCTTCGCTTTTGTCCCCCCATGCCGGGGTGTACATTTCTTCTTCAGATCCCCGTAAGTTAGGGTGCATTCTTTATGGCTTCTATGCCCCCCGTGGTGCAGCTATGTTGTTTCTTCAAATGCCCCTAAGTCGGGGTGTATTCATTTATTTCTTACACCCCTATGGCGGGGTGGATGAATGCCCTCTTCTAGATTCGTGGCCGTACTCAGCCTCAGTGCTATAAAGCATTCCCTGTAGCGGGTAGGAGTTCATCAAGCTAGAGTTGCGGCTTGTTGGATCTTCGAGCCGTCACTCGAGGGGATGTCTTATGCCAGATTGGGGCAGTAGGGAGGAGGAACGGGCTGGAGCATTGCACCGTGGGCTTCGACCCTCCTAGAGTCAGGCGGGATGCTGGTCTTCTTCTTGTTCTCTTGGTCGGCAATGCTGGCCAACTTTTCTTTTTGTCCTTTCTTTCCTTCTCTTCTTCTTCTTCTTTTTGGATAATGGACCATGGCGGGTGCGCAGGAGAGTGCTCACCCCCTCAGGGAGGGGATGAGTGGTACGCTCCACCGCATCAATCCCACAGTGGTAATCATTATTCAGCACGGGTCTCGACGGATATGGCCGTACAACCCTCTCTCTCCAATTCTTTCTCTTCTTCTTTTTTCTCTTCTTCTTTTCTTTCTTCTTTTAGCGGCCTTCATAATTCCTGGAAGCTGCAGGTGCCTCGGAGTAGCACCTTCGAGGCGACAATGACAATCGCGCCTTGTCCGGCTTTTCCCCCTATAGGGATGGCAAGGATAACACCTGCAATTCATCAGAGCAGGCAAACATCGTTTATTAGGAGGCCATGAGGCCCTGAATCCCGGCGAATAGATGAAGGGTGGTTTAAGTCCCACCGGGCGTGCCAGACTTGTGGACGCACTTTTCGACATGCTCATTTGTTTGTTCTTTAAGTCAATTTATTTAGTGGGTTTATTCATTTATTGATTTTGGATTATTAGGTTTATTAAGTGTGTGGGCATGCCAGTCACGTAGTGACAATTTATTGTGCGCTCGATCTGACTAATCAGACAATTGTGTAATTCGTGTCGGGACCAAAAACCCATGCGCCATAAAGGTCATGGCGTTATTTACATCCCCTTGGAGAGGGGAACACCCTTGATTAATCGCCGGGAAAAAGGGCCTCATGGCCAGAAAATTAATTGCATAAAAACCTATTAAGAAATGCTGAAGTCCTCATACGAGGGTGTGAAGAAAGTATCTGAGCTCATGTCGGTCATGTGTTGACCATTTAATGTTCGAACGAATGTCTAGCTTAAGAATAGTGTAATCGTCACGAGAAAATCAGAACATGTGTATGTCGGGATACGACAAATTTACTATTCATAGGAACGGGAAACGTTCAGTTAAATCCCGGTTAGAGCGGTCGGAAACCAATAAGTTTGTCAGCCCAGTTCAAGATCAAGTTGCGACCATACTGCGGTGGGCGACCAGCGGTTGAAGTCAGGCTCACGTGGGCATCGTCAATATTTCCGGTGCCAAGGGGGCAACAGAAAGATGTCCCGGGACCAGATCCGAGAACCAATATGCATTCAAAGGGAGCGGGCTATAGGCCGAGGATATGGGTCAGACAATGACCATGATCAGGGTGGACCCGAGGTCTAGGCATGGCCCACGGAGGCCTCATTGATATTCCCATGCAAAGGGTCCGGGGATGACGAGAGCCTTCTCGTTTCATTCAGATTTTGTTGGTCACTCATGGACCACTTTATGTTCGGACAAAGGTTCGTATTGAAGGTGCGACGTAGACAAAAATAAATCCGTACGAATGTATGCCGATCGAGTTCACGGCAATTTCAATGAAAGAGCGGGAACGAATCCTAATGGGAGCGGGTCCGAATTGATGAGCTATCGGCCCAGAGTAATGTCGGATTACGGCCCTATTGGGATGGTTCCCAAGGTCCAAACCCGACTTGGAGGGGGCGGTGTTAATGTTCCATTTATACCGGATCTTGAGGAGAATGAGGCTGCGGAGCGGATCTCATCATTTTATTATTATTTACGTTCATGATATATATAAGAGAATGGGCCGTCGGGAGCTGGGAGGAGGCCAGTGCAATGGAGGGGAAATTAGTCGGTGTAAGGCCCTGGCAGAGTCTGTGAAAAGGAGGCTCAGGGTGTATGCGGGCTGGGATGAGGTCGGTGCAATGCCCGGACCAGGTCGGTGCAAAGGGGGATTGAGTCGGTGCAGCTAGGAGTAAGGTCCGTGCAACCATGATTCAAAGTCTGTGCAAGGCCCGGGTAGGGTCTGTGCAAGCTGGGAGGAGGTCGGTGCAATGCCTGGACAAGGTCTGTGCAAATGGGATGGAGTCTATGCAAGTTGGCCCGGACAAAGGGGAGGTTAATGAAAACTTAGGAGCATGCCGGGCAAGGAACAAGAGGGGTGTGCCAGGCAAGGCTGGGCGAGGTGTGCTAGGCTGGGCACATACACGCGTGCCGGACTAGAGGGGTTGAGCTGGGCTGTGCCAGGCAGGGTTAGGCTAGGGTGCGCCGGGCTGGGGATGAGCTGGGGGCTGGAGCGTACCGGACGAGGGGGCTAGGGGTGTGCTGGATAGCTCAGGGGAAAAGTGTGTCGAGTGAGGCTCGAGAGAGGTGTACCGGGTGAGGCTCAGGGGAAGGTGTACCGGGTAGGGGTGGCTAGGGCGTGCCGACAGGACACGATCAGGGTGTGCCAGGAAGGCTTGGATAAGGTCTTTCTCTTCTTCTCCTTAAGTCTTTTCCTCTCTTTCTGATGTGACACGACCCCTTGGACCTGAATCACAAGCAACCGGACCGAACGGCGATCTCTCACAAGCGGGTTCACCCGCGTCGCGCGCACCCAGGTCCGAAGGTGGACCAGTGATGGTGGTGAGGGTCCGAGGTTGGACCTTGGGGTTCCAAGGGTATGGCTAGATGGGGATGGACCCCAATGGGGTAGGGATGCCCAATTTCAAGGGCGGCCGGCACGCCGAAGACGTGGGATGTAATGTCATCCTCACAACTCACCCGCGGTAGTACTCGATTAGATGGAAAGTAGGAACGAGCACTCTCTCACTGCCGACGGTGCAACTAGAGATAATAGTAGACTAAGCAATAGTAAAACCATCAGAGGAAATGACCCGAAGCTCTCCTGATCGGTGTGAAGACACCGATCCCAGTCGGAGATGAGGGCGAGCGGGGAAGCGTGGGCTACCCGCACGCCGCGCCGATGATGCTTCGGTCGAGGACCTGCTAATACATGCACTACTCCTCACGCAAGAGGGGGAACTCGGGGTTGGGAGAGTAGGGTACAAGCAACACTACCTCCACACAGGGAGGGGCAGTAAGCGGGCCAGGCAAGGCGGGGAGTGGGGCTAAGGAAGAAGCCGAATGACCCAACGTGGTTCTGCCCGCCTATCTGCCCGTCTGATAGGTGCTCGCTGTTGACGCTCTGAGGGACGCTCCCGGACTTAGAAGCCGACGAAACCAGCGCCAAATCGTCACTGACTAGTCCAGGATGACTCCTCAATTTTTCCTAGCTCTCAAAGTGTCGCTAGTGGTTGGAGAAGGTACTGGACCAGCGCTGCCTAGCTCTGGTTCAAGCAGGTTTCAGGATGCTGCCGTGGGAAGATGAAGCCGCCTCGGGTGCTCCCGTGATCAGAACGGCACGGGACCAAGACGGTTGCGAGCGTGGCCGCGTCTTCTTCGATCAGCAAGCAAGAATGGCACCAGGGAAGGTCAGGGTCAAGAACAGTGGCCCAAAAAGTAGGGAGGTGTCGGGACAGGCCCTGGCTGACCTGAACGACGCTCCGGTGGTAGAAAAATTGGTGCAAGTAGCTCCGAACTCCAAATGATGTGACACGGTCTACCTAGGGTGATAATGACCCTTAGACCTATGCATCCACAAGCATACAAGCTCTCAATTCGGCTCACCGTGCGACCTATCTCACGCGACGCACATGCGCTCCCGGTGGGTCCGAGTGATGCCGGCGAGGATCCGGGGTGGGACCCTAAGGTTTCCACCGGTTGGTGGGCTTATGGCTGACCCCTAATGGGCCTGGGATACCCAATTTATGGGCGGGCTAGCACGCTGGGGCGTGGGCTTGGGTGGCGCTCTCTCACTTGCCACGGTGGTGCGCTCGTGGTTTCACAAACAATCAAGTCCGGGCACTCAATTACCGCCAACGAGCTAAGGAAACGATACTAGCTAAGCAAAG
This sequence comes from Amorphophallus konjac, assembly GCA_022559845.1. NCBI lineage: Eukaryota > Viridiplantae > Streptophyta > Magnoliopsida > Alismatales > Araceae > Amorphophallus > Amorphophallus konjac. The sequence continues at coordinate 322,715,521 of CM040119.1, read as the reverse complement.
TAAATGAGGACCAGGAGAGGGACCAGAAGCTCACCTGATCGGTGTGAAGACACCGATCCCGGCCGGAGACGATGGGCGCGCCGGGAGGCGTGGGTATGCACCCGAACGCCGCGGCGGGGTAGCTTGACCTGCTGGTTAGTTAATTACACAACTACGCCTCTCGCAGGAGGGGGGATCTCGGGGTGGGGGTTATGGAGTTTACACCAAACACTACCACCACGCAGGGTGGGGCCTTCAGCCGGCCAAGCGGGGTGGGGAAAATTGGTTAATTATCACACCGGCGGTCGATACCGAAACCTGTCCGGTTCTGGGATTCTGGACCAGCAGTCACTTATGTAGCCGTAGAACACTTTCTGGAATTTTTCCGGAGGCGCGGTCGGTGTCGTTGGCTTCGTAACAGAATAGGGGTGCGCCTCAAATTTTATGGATTTTCTTTCTGCACGAGCCGGGCTGCCACGATCGACCGAACGGGGTCCCTGTTCAGGACCTTCACAGGTTCAGCTTCTGAACAGCAGATTGCCGAGGACGCCACGAACGCTCCCGGGCTCTGTTTTGCAAACGGCCGGTGTCGATGGAAGCGTGGGGAAGTCTACTTTCCAACGGAGCCGGCCTCGCCACTGTCTGAAGTCCGTGTGGACAGGATGGTCCCGTTGAAGGGGGACAGGTCGGGGAAGACAGACAGGAGGCAGAACGAACGCCCGGCGGTATAAAAATGGTAACTTCCACTTACGGCGTTCAAACGATGCTCCGTCTTCGGCTTCTGAAAGCTGACAGGGGGAGGAAGAATTTTGATGAAGAGTTTGATGACCGATTCCTCCAGTCTTGGCCGCTGCACGAGGGTCGAACAGAGATGGCCTTCTGGTTGAGCCCCCAGTGCGCAGTCGCGGTAGAACGGAGCTAGCGGCCGGCCACGATCTTGGAACGGAGCGATTCCAACTCGCCTGCGGAGAAGACTCGTGGATGCACAAGTTTGCTGAAGCGCTTGGATGCCGAATCCTCCTGGAACGGGTTGGAAAATGCTCTGCAAGTTGGGGCCAGAAACTGCCTGCGGGCTGGAATGGATTTGTGGAGGGGAGGCTAAGGTGGTGGTGGTGTATGTGGGTGGAGGTGGAGGGGGTGCGACCCTAGGAGGGAGGGGAAGGGGATGGACGACCTAGGGAGGTGAAGGGGTCCCTTGGAGAGGGGAAAGGGGTCTTGGGTGGAGGAATATGGCTTGGGAAGGGTGGGGAGTGGCCTTGGGAAGGTGAAAGGGTGCCTGGGAAGATGAAAGGGTGCCTAGGAGAAGGGGTTTCCACCTAGGGGTTGGAGGGGGAATTGAATGAGTGTATAGGGAAGGGGGAGGGGTCTTAAAGAAGGGTGATTAGGGAGGAGAGAGAGGGGATTTCGAAATTTAGAGAGAGAGAGGGAGAAGTAGTGAGAGAGAGAGAGAGAACTATAGAGAGAGGGAGAGAGAATACTTGAGGGTTTAATTTTTCAATTCATCAAAAGTTGTTACAAATGGGAGAGGGGGGGGTCCTTATATAGAGTTGGACCATTTGCACAAAACCCCCTAACAAAGTGCATAAATGCAAAAGACCAAGAGACAGGGGGGGGCGCCCATGGGCCAAGCCCACTAACTGGGCCCAATGTCCTCAACTAAGGGTCCAAATGACTCAAGACTTGGATAATTAACTCTAAGACCTAGATAATGGACTCAAATAAAGGAAAATTACACATGATATGACTCAAATAAAGAAACTACATAAGCAACAAATAAAGATAGCCATGAGGACCACATCTCCAAGGGGTCACGAAGTCGGAGTCGCCTCGTGCCATAGGGAATGCCGGGAGATGTCCTCATCAAATCCCCCGGGGTGGGGAGAACTCGACCCCGTCGAGTAGGGGTCCAATCGGCTCTCGTACTGCACCAGCAGGTCCGGGTCTAGGCGCATCAAGTCCTCTCGGCTTACCCAAGCATCCTCGGTCGGGGAACGGCCTTTCCACCTCACGAGGTAGCGCTGGTAGACCCTGTTCCTGGTAAGTGTGCTCTGCTCATCCAGTATTGCCTCCACTTGCTCAAGTCGGCCTCTCAATCGGGGTGGTAGTTTCGCTCCGGGAGGGTCACTCACAAGGGGGGGTAAAGGCTCGAGATCCTGACTGGGTTCCACCGTGGGGCCCTTATAGCGAACCAGATCCGCCACATTGAAAGTGGGGTGAACCCCAAAGCCCTTAGGTAAGTCGAGCTCATAAGCATTGGTACCAACCCGTCTTAGAACCCGAAAGGGTCCCAAACCCCGTGTCCTCAATTTGGAGGCGGGCCCTGGGAGGAGCCGCTCCGTTCTCACCATCACATGGTCTCCCACTTGGTATTCATAGTGACGACGATGAGCATCGGCCTGCCTTTTGTAAGCCTCATTGCTTTTGCCTATATGCTTGCGGATGTTTTCATGTATCTTTGTGGATGTTGACTCACTAGGAGATAATGGGGGTCCTGGACAACCAAAAGTGGACCTATCATGCAGTGGTGCTACACAGACTTTGGTAGACCTAGGAGGCTTATGCGTCTTGTCAAAGGGGGTGGGGATGGAAGACCCGGAAAACCCATAAAGGGACCTATCATGCCATGCCATGTAGGCCCTAATAGACCTAGGTGGGCCAGGACAACCATAGATGGATCTATCATGCATGGTGGTGATAATTACCGGGGAACCTGAACTTCCTTGAATATTTCTCTCATGCCTAAGACTTGCGACGAACGAGGGTGGGCCATTACATCCGTACATAGACCACTCATACTTCTTACATGTCATGTGGGTGATTTGAATGAATGGACCCGACTCATGAATCATGTCAAGCGGTGTGGTGTGTCTAGACACATGCATTCCTTCCCAAATGGCATCCCTAATGTGTATGGCTTGGTGTGGGAGTTTCCTCTCATAGGGGTCAAATGGGTCTGGGAAAATAGAGTGGGCCTGGTCTATTAAGGTGGGTGAGGGTAGGAAAGGGTGGGTGGTGGGTAAGGGGGGTGGGTTGCATGGGGGTCTAGACTCCCATAGGAAGGGGTCATGGTAAGGGTCCCCTAGGGAGAGGAACTCCAGGTCCTCATGTAGCGGTGAGTCATCCTTCTCTAAAGAAATAATTGGGCCGAAGTCTTTGGTGGGTGGATCAGCCAGGAAGGGATGGTTTGACACTCTACCCGAGATAAGCAATTCTAATTCATGGAGAGCAGCAGGCTCATCCGGTGTAGGGAGGATTAGAAGGAGGTCGCTAGTGTAGCAACCTACAGTGTAAGCTGTGGTGATGGATCCGACACATAGATGTAGGAGGTCAACGCTCCTAGGTTGGTCAGCCATTGTGGCCAACATGTCGGTCAACTCTATTTGCCATGCTAGGCCCTTAAGAAGGTCATCCCAACTCTCAACCTCATAGGAGGATTGGATAGTGGTGTGATAAGAGGAGAGAGGGACTATGGGGAGGTGTTGTTCCATGGGAGGGTAGGCATGGGCCATTATCTCTCTAATTGGGCTACCCATCAACCAGCTAACAAGGGTCTCTCCTAAAATAAGCTCGGTCCCATCTAGAGAGGGTGGTGTAGGGTGAAGGTTACCATGTGAGTTTTTTTCTTCAATTTGGACATGTGTGGTCTCCATGTTGGGAATTGGGTCCGGGGTGTTCACCACTTTGGGGTCGGGTATGGGTTCCTCCTCCAAAGAGGTGAGAGAGTATGTTCGGGGTGGGGTGGTGATGGTAGGTGCATGGCGCCCCCAAGGTGATGAGCAAGGTCGGAATTGGGTTGGGGTTGGAAGTGGAGGTAGTGGGAGTCTAGGTTGGGGTAGGTTTGTAGTTGGAAGTGGAAGGTGGGTTGGGTGAAGACAGTTGGATTGGTCGATCTTGGGTGGGGCATCCCTTATAGGGGATAATGGAGGGGTAGTAGTAGGGGCTACGGGGGTTTGGGGAGTATGGGTCTCATGGGGAATAGTGAGTTGCGGGGTGGTGACCGGTGCGGGCCTAGGTGGAGGGGTGGGCACGGGATCCACTTGGGTTTGAACGGTGAGGGTTATGGAAGTGAGTTTTAGTTGGGGATGGTTGGTGGGGATTGGGTTTTCCTGACTTGACTCTTGGCATTGTGCCTCAAATTCTTCCTCCCATTCAAGGGGAGCTTCATGAACTTCAATCACTTTCTCAACTCTTTGGGGTGGAGGGGTTTGGTAGGGATTTGTGGGTTGGAGGGTGGTGGTCTTTGGGGGCCTAGGTGGAGGGGTGGGTAGTTGGGACAGTTGGGTTCTAAGGGAGAGGAGTTGGTGGTGAAATGTGGAGAGGGGATCGGTTAGGGGTGGTGGGGGCGGAGTCCTATGGATGGTCTTAAGTTGGCCGGGTTGGGATTGAGTAGTGGTGGTGCTCCTCGGGCTAGGGGTGTGTGAGTAGGAAGAGTAGGAAGGTTTTGGAATGTAGATTTTCCTAAGTTCTCTCGTCATCTCTTCCCACGAGTGAATGGGCTCTTGCCTCTCAATCCTTCTTATGGCCTCTATGTGTTCCAATTCTATCTTGGCTTGACCCCGAATTTGTCCCTTGGCCCTACAAACTCTTGTGTGTCCGTATACCCGATTCCTCTCAAAGTTCCTTTCCATTGCAGCCTCCCACTTGAGGTAATCACTAGCATGCGACCCATCAAAGGTAACACCCTCATCTCGAATAATGTCCCAAAGTATTGGGTTGATCGGATCCCGGTAGTGGGCCGAGTGGGATGGGTATGTGGTAGCCATGATTCAAGAACTAGATGACAATGCGCCCTAGGACTAGACTTAGTAGAGACAAGTCTAAAACTTGCTCTGATACCACTTGATGTGACACGGTCTACCTAGGGTGATAATGACCCTTAGACCTATGCATCCACAAGCATACAAGCTCTCAATTCGGCTCACCGTGCGACCTATCTCACGCGACGCACATGCGCTCCCGGTGGGTCCGAGTGATGCCGGCGAGGATCCGGGGTGGGACCCTAAGGTTTCCACCGGTTGGTGGGCTTATGGCTGACCCCTAATGGGCCTGGGATACCCAATTTATGGGCGGGCTAGCACGCTGGGGCGTGGGCTTGGGTGGCGCTCTCTCACTTGCCACGGTGGTGCGCTCGTGGTTTCACAAACAATCAAGTCCGGGCACTCAATTACCGCCAACGAGCTAAGGAAACGATACTAGCTAAGCAAAGTAAATGAGGACCAGGAGAGGGACCAGAAGCTCACCTGATCGGTGTGAAGACACCGATCCCGGCCGGAGACGATGGGCGCGCCGGGAGGCGTGGGTATGCACCCGAACGCCGCGGCGGGGTAGCTTGACCTGCTGGTTAGTTAATTACACAACTACGCCTCTCGCAGGAGGGGGGATCTCGGGGTGGGGGTTATGGAGTTTACACCAAACACTACCACCACGCAGGGTGGGGCCTTCAGCCGGCCAAGCGGGGTGGGGAAAATTGGTTAATTATCACACCGGCGGTCGATACCGAAACCTGTCCGGTTCTGGGATTCTGGACCAGCAGTCACTGATGTAGCCGTAGAACACTTTCTGGAATTTTGCCGGAGGCGCGGTTGGTGTCGTTGGCTTCGTAACAGAATAGGGGTGCGCCTCAAATTTTATGGATTTTCTTTCTGCACGAGCCGGGCTGCCACGATCGACCGAACGGGGTCCCTGTTCAGGACCTGCACAGGTTCAGCTTCTGAACAGCAGATTGCCGAGGACGCCACGAACGCTCCCGGGCTCTGTTTTGCAAACGGCCGGTGTCGATGGAAGCGTGGGGAAGTCTACTTTCCAACGGAGCTGGCCTCGCCACTGTCTGAAGTCCGTGTGGACAGGATGGTCCCGTTGAAGGGGGACAGGTCGGGGAAGACAGACAGGAGGCAGAACGAACGCCCGGCGGTATAAAAATGGTAACTTCCACTTACGGCGTTCAAACGATGCTCCGTCTTCGGCTTCTGAAAGCTGACAGGGGGAGGAAGAATTTTGATGAAGAGTTTGATGACCGATTCCTCCAGTCTTGGCCGCTGCACGAGGGTCGAACAGAGATGGCCTTCTGGTTGAGCCCCCAGTGCGCAGTCGCGGTAGAACGGAGCTAGCGGCCGGCCACGATCTTGGAACGGAGCGATTCCAACTCGCCTGCGGAGAAGACTCGTGGATGCACAAGTTTGCTGAAGCGCTTGGATGCCGAATCCTCCTGGAACGGGTTGGAAAATGCTCTGCAAGTTGGGGCCAGAAACTGCCTGCGGGCTGGAATGGATTTGTGGAGGGGAGGCTAAGGTGGTGGTGGTGTATGTGGGTGGAGGTGGAGGGGGTGCGACCCTAGGAGGGAGGGGAAGGGGATGGACGACCTAGGGAGGTGAAGGGGTCCCTTGGAGAGGGGAAAGGGGTCTTGGGTGGAGGAATATGGCTTGGGAAGGGTGGGGAGTGGCCTTGGGAAGGTGAAAGGGTGCCTGGGAAGATGAAAGGGTGCCTAGGAGAAGGGGTTTCCACCTAGGGGTTGGAGGGGGAATTGAATGAGTGTATAGGGAAGGGGGAGGGGTCTTAAAGAAGGGTGATTAGGGAGGAGAGAGAGGGGATTTTGAAATTTAGAGAGAGAGAGGGAGAAGTAGTGAGAGAGAGAGAGAGAACTATAGAGAGAGGGAGAGAGAATACTTGAGGGTTTAATTTTTCAATTCATCAAAAGTTGTTACAAATGGGAGAGGGGGGGGTCCTTATATAGAGTTGGACCATTTGCACAAAACCCCCTAACAAAGTGCATAAATGCAAAAGACCAAGAGACAGGGGGGGGCGCCCATGGGCCAAGCCCACTAACTGGGCCCAATGTCCTCAACTAAGGGTCCAAATGACTCAAGACTTGGATAATTAACTCTAAGACCTAGATAATGGACTCAAATAAAGGAAAATTACACATGATATGACTCAAATAAAGAAACTACATAAGCAACAAATAAAGATAGCCATGAGGACCACATCTCCAAGGGGTCACGAAGTCGGAGTCGCCTCGTGCCATAGGGAATGCCGGGAGATGTCCTCATCACCAAATGACTCCCCGCTGGCTGGGTTGGATAGGGGACTGGTGGAGGATCGTCCCGGTGAAGTGGCTCACCAAGGGGTGCCAAGGTGTGGCCGTAGGAGCTTCTGAAAGTCACCTATGGTTGCAGTCTGGACCAGATCTGCGCAGTCGGGGGAGAAAGGTTCTCCCGGGCTACCCTGAACTCGGAATGGAGCGGGATCACCTCGCCTGCGAAGCCACCTGGAAGAACTTTCCGGCGATGTATGGTACACCTCCAGAGGATGCCGAACGACTCCGAGACAGGTTCTGCAAGTCGGGTCCCAACTTCTACCTGCGAACTGGGCAGTGCAAAAAGGGGGGGAGGGGTTGTTGGTGGAGATGGGAGGGGGAAATGGAGCGGGAAGTGGCTGGGGCATCCCCTGGTTGATAGGGGGTCAAAGGGGGGTTGAACCAAGGGGTGAGAGGGGGGGAAATGGGGGCTGGAAGGGTGTCTAGTAGGTGGGGGACTGGAGAGGGAGACCTTTGGCTTGAATGAGTGATTAATGGAGGGTTATTGTTGCTTTGGGGTGGGGAAAGGTTGTGTTGGGGATGGGAAGGGTTGCATGGGAAGGTGTAGGGGTGTGTGGGGAAGAGGGAGGGATACTTGGGGAAGTGGGAAGGGTGCTAGGGAAGTGGAAGGGTTACCTTGGAATGTGAAAGGGTGCTTGGGGCTTGGTGTGATTAATGGTGGGATTGAATGGGCCTAGGGAAGATGAGGGGTTGTGGCTGATGTGGAGGGTGAGGTGGCAAGGGGGAGAGGAGAGAGAGAGAGAATTGTGCCCTAGAGAGAGAGGGGGGGTCACCCCTTTTAGAGAGAGAAAGAGAGAGAGGGAAATCCACCCCTAGAGAGAAAGAGAGAGAGAGAGAATCTCACACAATTTTGATGGATTTCAAAATTTCATTCAACAATTCATTAGCTCCAAATGGTGGGAGTGGGGTCTTATTTATAGGATTCCCACAATTTAACATAAGTCCCTGACTTTTGGACTACTAACACTCAACCAAGGGGAAGGGGGCGCCCCTGGGCCTTGCCCATATAATTGGACTCATTAACCTATCAAACCAACATAATGACTCAAGACTTAGGTAAATAGCTACTTAACCTAGGTATTGGACTCAAATAAAAGGAAAAGTACATGATAAGAAAATTAAAATTACATCATATGACTCGAAATAAAGTAGCGAACAAGATGAAGCATAGTTGGCGAGCATCGGGATCCTCGAACAAATGAGATTGCTGGTGATGTCCCCATCATACCCCCGGGGTGCGGAGAACTCGACTCCGTCGAGTATGGGTCCACCGGGGAAGTTGTCCTCCAAAGCAGCTCGGGGTGAATCTCGACCTCCAGACTCAACCCTGTGTCCGCGACCAGGGGATGATCCTTCATCCTCTCAAGGTGGCTCGAGCGCACCCTCTTGCTGGCGATGGAACTCTGCTTGCCTAGTATTGCCCCTATATGCACACGTCGGGCTCTCAAGGCTATTTTGCAGTGGTGGTCCTGCCTAGTATTGCCCCTGTGTGGAGACACAACCCCTCGGACTTAAATTTGCAAGCAATCGAACCGAACGGCGGAGACACTCAAGCGGATTCACCCGTGTCGCGCACACCCGGGTCCGTAGGTGGACTGGCGATAGTGGTGAGGGTCCGAAGATGGACCTCGCCTTTCCAGGGATTTGACTAGCTTGGGCTGAACCCCTAAGGGCCTGGGATGTCCAAATTCCGTGGGTGGCCAGCAAGCCAAGGGCGTGGGATGTAGTGGCTCTCTCACAACTCGCTCCGCGGTGGCACTCAAATTGATGATATTTTGAGATCGGGTACTCACTCACCGATCGACGGCACTAAGAAGTATTACTAAACAAGCAAAGCAATTTCAGTAGAGTAGGGCAACCCAAAGCTCACCTGATCGGTGTGAAGACATCGATCCCGGTCGGAGACGAGGGCGAGCGGGGAAGCGTGGGCCACCCGCACGCCGCGTCGATGTTGCTTCAGCCGATGACCTGCTAGTACAAAACTACTCCTCGCGCAGGAGGGTGATTGTGGGGTGGGGAGAATAGAGGTTACATTCAAACACTACCTCCACGCAGGGAGGGGCGCTAAGCCGGCCAGGCGGGGAAGGGAAACTAGCTAAGGAGGTAGCCGATTGATCCCACCGTCGGTTCTGCCCGCCTATTTCGCCAGCTGACAGGTACTCACTGTCGAATGTCCTGCAGATGCTCCCGAATTTAAAAACGGAAGAAACCAGCGTCGAACCGTCGCTGACAGACCCAGGCACGTCTGTGAATTTTTTTGGATGGGTCTGAGGTCGTCACCAGAAGGGGCGGGCTCTTGAACAGGGTCCCTGCGATCAGGCTCGGACTGCTCCCAGGGTGCAACATCAGATGGATGAAGCCACCACGCCCGCTCCCGAAGTCCAAATGATGCGGGATCAAGTAGAGGATGACCGTGGATGAGTCTTCTCCGAGCAGCAACCAAGATGGTCACGAGACAAAGTCAGGGCAGAGAGAGAGAGCCCGTTGAGTGGGGAGGTGTCGGGTCAGGTCCTGAGTGGCCTGATCTGCGCACCCGAGGGAGAAAAATTGGAAAATGTACCTCCGGATGCCAAACGGGATGCCGTCTTCTGCTGATGGAAGTAGATTGGATGTAGAAGACCTCGGCTGAGTGGCGCCTTCAGAAGTTGAGGGGTGTTGCTGTGGCAGCTTCTGCACGGCAGCTCTGGTTTAGGTTATGATCCCAGTTGCGCAGTCGGACGAGAATGGGAACCATGATCTGTAGTGAAGTGGGAACGAGACAATTCCACCTCGCCTGCGAAGAAGACTAGAAGACCTTTCCGGAAATGTATGGTGTACCTCCAGATGACGTCGGACAGCACCAGGGCAGTCTCTGCAAGTCGGGCTCCAACTACTGCTTGCGAACTGAGATGGATATGGTGATGAAAGGTGATGGGAGACGGAGTAGATGGGGTGGGAAATGGGGTGGATGGGTGTGGGGGTGACACCTGACTATGTGGGGGTCTGTTAGGGGGTGATTCAAGGTGTGGGGGGGAGCAGAAATGGGGCTGGGAGGTGGTCTAGCAAGTGGAGGGAGGGGGAGATGCGAATTTGGGTTGGGAAGGAGAGAGGGAGGAGAGATCTCTCCTTTGTTTTGAATGGTGGGTTAATGGAGGGGTTAATGGGGGCCTAGGGAATGGGAAGGGTTGCCTTGGGGAGGGGAAGGGGTGCTTGGGAGAAGGGATTCTCCCTTGGGAAAATGAAAGGTTGTATGGGGAAGGGAAAATGTTGGTTGGGAGGAGGGAGAGGTGCCTAGGAGAAGGGGATTCCACCTAGGGGTTGGAGGAGACTTAAATGGGAGGTATGGGGAAGGGGGAGGGGTCTTAATTAGAGATGAATAGGGAGGAGAGAGAGTGAATTTTGAATTTGGGGGTGGGGAGGAGAGAGAATGGGGTTCGCCCCCTTTAGAGAGCGAGAGAGAGAGAGAAATAGAGAGAGAGCTAAAGAGAGGAGGCACAATTTTTGTGGATAATTTTTACTCAATATTTCATTCATTCATTGGCTTCCAAATGAGGGATTGGGGTCCTATTTATAGGAATCCCACATTTACACATAAGTCCCTGACTCTTGGACTACTAACACTAAACCAAGGGGAAGGGGGCGCCCCTGGGCCTAGCCCATATAATTGGGCCAAATAACACACAATGACTTAAGACGTAGGTAAATAGCTACCTAACCTAGGTATTGGACTCAAATAAAAGGAAAAGTACATGATAAGAAAATAAAAATTACATCATATGACTCGAAATAAAGTGGTGAACAAGGTGTAGCATGGGTGGCGAGCATCGGGATCCTTGATCAAATGAAATTGCTGGTGATGTCCTCATCACTTTCCTTCTTCAGTTTTATGCAATGCATACGAGCCTTCTCCCCCCTTCCTTTTAGTATTTTCCCCTCTTTCTTTTAGTCTCTTCCCCTCTTTTCTTATTTGTATGACCGATGTCCAAACTCATGTGGTTAATGCCCGGTCCATTTCTCTTCATGTTGTCCATGGTTCCCTTATCTTAGCTGAAGCATCTCGTCATTATTCGTTCCATTTGTTTGTTGCTTCCTTTTGCCTTTTAACATGTTATTATTTCTAACAAAAATTTGGCAGCATCTCCCCTTGACCCGGATGGTAAAGGGAGTAAAAGGGAACATGCCCACACGGAGTGGCGGAACCCAAAAATCTGAGGTGTGTGGCAGGGGCATCAGTACCTTTGATAAAACTTCGGAAAACTCGGGAGAATCAACGAATGGGAGGCACTTCTAAGACTGGCTGAGAGTGCACCGGGCAAGGAGAGGTTACTGGTGTGCCGGCTAAGGAGCTTCAAGAGGTGTGCCGGACAAAGAGAAGTGGCAGGCGTCCTAGATGGGGAGGCACAAAGGCGTGCCGAGCTAAAGGGGGTGAAGGGTGCACCGGGCAGGAGCCAAAAGGGGGTGTGCTGGGCTAGGCTCGGATAGGGGCTATGCCGGGTGGAGAGGTTAGCAGTGTGCCGGCCCGGGGGAAATTAGGGGTGTACTGGGCTGGACAAGAAAGGGTGTGCCATACTGGCAGGGCCTGGGGGTGTGCCGGGCTGGCTGGCACAGGGTTGTGCTGGGCTGGCCGATCAGAGGGCGTGCCGGGCAAGGGTGGTTAGGCGGTACGCCGGGCTAGAAGGTAGACAGTGCACCAGACATGAGTGTACACCGGGCTGGGGGCTTGAAGGCAGTGCTGGTTGGGGTTATGGGGTGGCATGCCAGTGAGGAGAGGGTGCTGGCAAACTGGGCTAGGTCCAACAGGAAGGAGGAAGGGATCTGGGGATGTTGAGGGGGAGGCGTTGGGTCTGGGTGTTCAAGGAGGAGGAAGGGCAACCCCCTTTAGGCAAAGGAACATGCTTGGGGTTGAGCCCCACGAAGAAGCCACAAAAAAGGGGGGCCCTACACAAGGATCCTCTGGAAGCAGACCACTTAGGGTGGCATTACATCGAGGCATTACCCGTTGAATTGGACAGGCCGACATCATGGGAGGAAACCACCAAGAGGAACAAAACCACCAGGGAAAGGAGAAGAAAACGATCGACCAAACACGTCACGAGAGAAATAAGCTAAGGGGAGTGGTAGGAAACCCAAAGAGGGATAGCTTTTATTCATAAAGAGAAGTGACCATGCCCGGCCACGAACGTTACAGGGCCTGTTCGAGCTGGGCTACAGAAAGATAGGGAAGAAGAAGAACATGGAGACCGGGGGGGAGGGGAGGAAGAAGAGATGAGGGAAGAGATAGGGTCGAACAGGGGCGATGGCTCGCTGCTCTTCCCCACTCCCTCTGCTACATGAAAGCTCTCTCTCTCCCACTCTTTCTCCTTCTCTTACTCTCTCTTTCAGCGGCCTCCGGAGAACCTCCAACGCTGGAGCAGCCTTCTTCTTCCTCTTCTCTCCTCTCTTTGTGCTCGTCTAGAGCTCTGGGTGTGTCCCTCTGTCTCTATGTGTGTCTCTGCTCTTGTCTCTCCCTCTACCGTGGAGAAGGGGGCTTTTATATCCTTCACGACAGGAGCGTCCATGCTCGAGCGCTGGTGGTGGGAACGAGGCTGGCATTAAACGAGATTTCACTCCCTCGTCCTTGGTGGCAGGGGGTAGCCTGCGTGCCTTCACCCCTGGGCGACACCTCAGCTAGGCCTGGGATGCCCTCGTTGCGCACCAAGGGCCGTAGGGGATGGGCACTACGCCCGTTCTGTCGGCTGCACTGGGTGGCAAAGTGTGCCGCTGAGAGGCCAGAGAGCTGTACCGCTGGAAGGCCCAGAAGGTGTGCCGCTGAGCAGGCCTGCTAGCGTGCCATTGAGAGGCTTGCAGGGCATGCCGCTGAGGGAGGACTCTGCAGGCGTGCCGCTGAAGGGCGTTGGGAGCGTGCCGTTGAAAGGGCATAAAGGGTGTGCCGCTATGAGGGCTAGACAGGTGTGCCGCTGAAGGGGCCAACAACGTGTGCCGCTGAAGGGGCTGGCCAAGTGTGTTGCTAGCGGCGTTGGCCAGGTGTGCCGCTAGAGGGGGTGAAGAGAACATGCCGTTGGAGGGCGATCAAAGGGGGTGTGCCGTGCAAGGCACGAAGAGGGTGTGCCATTGGGTAACCGTGGGGGTGTGCCACTGGGGCGACCGGGGGTGTGCCGCTGAACGGCTAGCTGAAGCGTGCCGTTGGGGCGCTTGAAGGGCGTGGCGGTGAGGGCATTTGGAGGGTGTCTCCTCTTCTTCTTTTCTTATTTTCATCTTCTCTTATATTTTCTTCTCTTCTTTATTCCCCTACACGTAAACATGAGGTGAGAATTTTTCAGTATCTACACCGGTATGACCACGAACCATCTAATTATTGACAACAATTAAAGTATTGCATATTAGTCCACAACTAATTACGAGGAGAGGTGGTAAGTAATAATGATTAGAAGTGTATATATGTTAAATTTCTTACAAAATATTCAATCAATATCTATTTCATCTTCCGATACTCACTAGATTCATACTCATTTATCAAACACATTGTCATGTTCATCATCTTCCTCATTCTCACTAGATTCATACTCTTCCTTCTCAGAGGACTCCTCCTGCCCAACAATAACTTCATTTAGCTCAATTGAATCGACTTCTTCCATTTCACCCTCTATAGACAACCGAAGTGGATCGTCAGATTCGATCAAATGAAGATAAGAAGTAACCAACTCTGTGGCGTCTCCCTCGTCTGATTGAAAAAATTCGGCTCTAGAATACTCTGAGACAGCTTCAATGAGGTCTAACTCATCATTAGGCATAAGCCTTGGTTTTACCTTATAGATTGCCCACCAATCTTTATTCTTGGACGATGAATAAGTTGAATAATACACTTGTTGGGCTTGTGCGGCCAAAATGAACGGCTCATAGGTATTCAATTTGGATCTATGTTTGACATCGACAATCCCATATATTGTATTATTTCGAACTGAGTCAGGATCAAACCAATGACACTTAAAAAGGAATCTATGGTTGTCTTGTCCGAGATACTGTAATTCTATGACCTCCTCAAGAATACCATAGTAATCAAGGTCATTTTCATTGTATGTACTACATTTCACGCATATGCCGCTATTCAGCGTAGACTTATTCCGTCCATAATCTCTGATGTGAAATCTATAACCATTCACAAAAAATCCTGGATAGGCATGCGCGACCTTCGAAGGTCCATAACTTATCACCCGGACTCTTTCATAAATAACATAACCTTGTTCAACCTATGAATATAAACCACGTTACTTTAAAATGAATGGGCATACACCTCAAGCTTTGTGGAACTTAACTTTGGCACTTACTTGACCTTTAAGCCATCTAGCAAAAGATATGAAATGTCCTGAATTTTTTAGAAATTATTCGGATCAGGATCCGTGAGTTTCGGATCACTTTCGGGGGGCCCAGAGCGTGTTTTGTGTTTCACGCGTGTTTTCCCCTAACGAACCTTCGGAATCCTATATAGGGCAAACCGTTGCGTTCTCCTACTCCGGGACCGTACTGGCACGTTGAGCGTGTTCCAAGGATCGAGAAAATGATTTTTCCTAATTTTCTATATTTTTCTAATTTTCAAGACTTTCTATAAATACCCCTTTTCTTTTTTCCTTTTCTCTTCTTCTTCTTTCTCCTCTCTCCCACGCTTCACCCGACCGACGCCCCTCTCTTCCCCTCTCCCGTGCGACGGCCCCGACGTGCTCTCCCCCGACTGCAGACGGCGATGGGACGATGGCGTGGCGGCGACGGTGGTGGCGAGGTGATCGTGGCGGCGTACGGTTTATGGAAGCTCGTGGGAGATCATGGGTTTCAAGCGAGCTTTTTGAAGATCGGCGGCGATCTGTCGTGTTTCGGGCTTCTCTGATGTAGGGTGACGGAACCTTAGCTCGTTTATTGCCTTCCACGTGATTTCTAGGCTGAGAGGAGGTCGAGAGGGGTTCATTTGAGTCGGGGAAGGAAAACCATGCTTTGGGGTTTGAGCACCGGATCTAGCATTTTAACGCGTTATTTTGTGGTTTGATGGCATCAATCAATGTCTTGGGGCAAGGGGAAGGGTTTCCCCTTTGTTTCCCTTTTACCTGGGGGTGAATGGGGCGTGGAATGGAGTTTTTGGCCATTTCCACCTTTTTCTGTTTTCCAGAATGAAAACGGTCCTAACAGGAATCATTTTTAAAAGAGGCGGCCCTAGGTAGACCGCTTTTTGACCCAGACTATCGGCAGGGCTGGGCGGTCACGCGATAGACCGCCCAGGGCCCAACGGCTGACATGCGGCTGACCGTTTACATCGTGGGGTCAACATGACTCCCGAGGGGTTTTTGACCGTTGCTTTTCGACCGTTGAAGAGTTTTGGGACTAGGCGGTCATGGGATGACCGTTTAACTCTTTTATGCGGTCTAAGGGAGACCGTTTTAAGTCCTGAAACGGCCACCAGGTGACCGTTTCACCCTTCCTGTAGTCCCAGGGCGTTGCGGTCCCAAGAGGACCGTTTACACCATAAGGCGGCCTAGGGGTGGACCATTTTGACTCAAATGGTCTATAAGAGACCATTCTCTTTGTCTGTGTATGGCGGCATCGAGAGGACCGTCTCTCTTTAGGGCGGTCCAGCATATGACCATTTTTGCCAGGGATGGTCTAGGGTAGACCGCCACCTGTGTTCTGTCCGACCGGAGTTTGTTTCTTGCCGATTCACATTCCGGGTGAGTGGACCTTGATATCTGGTGAGGACACGCGCCATACTTCACGACGGAGTACACGGATCTCACCGGCATCCCTTTGGCTCGGCGATCACTTGGCGGACTAGCAGAGTTATCTTTAGTTATTTTATGCTTTAGGCCATGCTGGGCTTTGGTTTATTCCCTGCGTGGACACTTTTATTATTATTGTGGACCTTTGTAGGCCAATTGGGGCCAATTAGGCTTCCATTGGGTGATGTTAGGCTTATTAGTTAGGCAAAGGGGAGAGTGGGCCACCTTGTGATCCACCCTTCTTGGCCCATTTGGGTTGACCACCTTTCCACATGAGTTGGCCCATTGGGATTTGCGCCCCCCTTGTGGGCTAGGGTTTTGGGCGCCCCCTTCATCTCCTCCAAGAGGAGGAGGTGGCAGCCGCCCCCACTCCTACTTTCTAGGAGTGGAGTGCGCCCCCCTCCTTGATTCAAGGAAAGGATCGCACCCCACCTTCCCAAAGAAAGAAGTGTGCCCCTTTTTGTTTGAATTTCTCCCCCCCCTTGCTAGGGTTTTCAACCCTAATTCCCCTCCCCACATATAAAACCCCATGTATTTTTGTGAGAAAAATAATGAATGAATAAATTATTGAAAGATTACCTTTGGTGTTTGCGCAAGAACCCTAGGGTGGCTGCGCCCCCCTCTATTCCTCCTTGCTCCTGCGATGGGATCAACCTGGGGTGCGACTCCCCATCCCCTTGGTGCGATGCCAAGGCATCTATCCTCTGCGTTCATCCACGCCGCCCTCGCAAGCCCTCGTCTTCATCTCCACCATCAAGCTTGAAGATCAAGATAATCTGCACCCTACATATCCGAGGCAGAACTGAAGCCCTACTTGCAGAGGCGACCACGACGTCCACAGTGCGAATCAGGCCGAGAGTTCTTCTGTGAGTTTGTTCCCCTCTAAGTCCTCTTCGATCCAAAGGTGGTCTCGCCTCGTTTCGACTTTGGCACTGTTCGTGGTATCCGTTCTCCCACGACTGCACAGAATCCATTCGAATCAACCTGCCTAGAGGGTGCAGTTGGGTGCTGTTCTTGTCACGAGTTCTCCATCGGTTTTCTGCCCAAGTCTTCTTCTTCAACGTTGTAGCCCTCGGCGTCCCGGAACCAACCCAGGTGGTTTCGTTGGATTCCGACCCCGTTTCAGAAAATTTCACCATAGCCATCGTACCTGTATCCGACTGCTCACCCAGAGGACAGAAGCTTACCACTGTTGCGACTGCGCCCAGCCTGGTGACGTGATGAGGCTCATCTTCTGATGGTTTGAACAACTTTTTGTCCTCTTTCCAACGCCGTAAGCCTCGCCTCGTTTCGATGATCGTGCTATGCGTGGCGTTCGTTCTCGTGGGACCACGCAAACTGATCCTGTGCAGTCCGACCCCAGTACCAGTGACAGGTTGCAGAAGCCACCACGGATTACCTCGACGCAATCTGGTCAAACCCTTCAATCAGAAGTTTCTTCTACGAGTCCCCGTCATCCTCCCATAGGCGGAATCATGTTCGCACGCCGGAGCATTAAGTTATTAATTTTCTCGCTCGAGCGTGCTATTCTGTGTGTAGGAAACCAGTCACGGATTGCAGACGACCTCACGGCCACCATGGTGCGAATCTGCGCGCCCGCTTTTTTTTTAGATTAAAGCCCTGCCTAGAGAGAAGGGGGAGGAGTAGGATGTCCACTCCAACACCTTATGTCACGCCCCGACGCGGAATACCGGGACGTACAGTCAGAAACACGCTAGCACTAAAATTAAGTTCTAAAACTGCTTAATGGAATAGAAAGATTCTAATTCTCTTATTACAATAATCAACTGATTAAACATAACTTCCAAACTCATTAATACAACAACTGGTCTAATACAGAATTAGAACACTAATGCAACACTAAAGGTAATAACTGGAAATACTACTGTGCCAACATGGTAACCTAGATAGAGGCACACTCTAGTAGCACTCAAATCACTCCCCGTCCGAGTGAACGTCACCACCTGAATAACCTGGAAAGGGGGGGAAACAATACTATGAGCCAACGCTCAGTAGGTAATAACATGCAAGTGTAAGTGATTAATGATTTAATTACATGTTATATGAAATGATAACAAGGAGAAAGATAACAAGAGCAAGAACAATGTAATAAGATCTTGCAAAGTCAAGAATCAAGAGATAACAATTAATGCAAGAACTTCACTATGAGCAAGTAAGAACAAGAACAAGTGTAGTAATAATAATTTGGCCAGCAAGCAAGTATATCACGCATGTAACATTCCCACTTTCAAGTAATAGCAAGTAGAGTAACCACAAGTAAATCATAGAACAGGAAAAAGTGGAAAGTGTAAACTAGTAGAGAGTAGTGGACAACTCTTAGATTAATCACATGTCAAGTACTGGTGCCAATGCCACACCTAGTCAATCACCTCCATGGGGATACAAGTAGTGTTCGGGTGCTCCTCCCAGGACTAGACCAAGCCCTTATTTGTTTGCCAGACATTGATTTATTTGGATCACAAGATCCCACGAATCTAGACTTCCACATTTCATGGCCAATAAATTTCAAAGAACAAGCTATCAAGTAATAAGCACAGATCTGATTGAATATTGAAATAACAAGAAGTATAGAGAATCCAACTTTGGCATAATGTTTAACGACATATCGAGTCGTGGAAACCAAGAATGAAAGGGTAAGTAGGAAAATGCAATAATTAGATCATTCTTAGTTCCATGATTAAACATTTTATTCTGTTGGTTAACAAGTTTTCAGGCTATTAAGAATTCAAGCTAAATTTAACCCGATTACATTTTCATAAACTCAAATGTTTAACATGATAGTTATACGTTCTAGTTCAATTGCATGATTACACTTATAATAGAACCAATTACATGCTGTGGGTAGCTAACCAATTGATAAAAATACTAAGGATTCCAACAAGGACTCAGTACGTGGCGGAGGTAATCGATCCGAAGATCACTCGCGCAAGAGTGCGGCCATCCCGATAGGCGCAGCCTAACGTTCGGACAACACCTTTTGATATACTGGAGCCTTGAGGGATAAAAATTAACTTACTGCATTCAGAAATAAGAATATACAATAATCTGATAGAAATAAGATAGCAAACGGCTCAAAACGAAATTTTGTGTATTAACGCGCTATACCCAGGTAGCACGTTTATCAAGAACGTGTTATGGAAGTATAGCTCGTTCAAGACAGGGCCAGAAACCATTTTAATTTGAAAACTGGATAAACACAGGGGTTCTAAGAGTTAATATACGTATAACTCAACTTATAAGCAACTGCAGGGACTTAATAAAGTTTGAAAAACATGCCAGAAACGTTCTGTTTTAACCCCTGGAAGATCGGGGTCAACGGGCAGAAGGCGCTATATGTCCCTAGCGCGACCTGAAGAACGCGCTAGGCAAACATAGCACGTTCTGGACCAGGAAACTAAATGCATAAAATTTGAAATCTAGATTAACAAGTGGGGTACTAACTATTAGTACTACTCAATTAGCATCTGAACTACGTAAAAATATTATAAGTATATTGGGAAAACATTCAGAAGCTAATCATTATAATTCTGAAATCAAAGATTTAAATTCTGGAATCAAAGAATATCGGGAACTAAAAAGAACATGAAAACCCTTTTGATTAATTTGAAAATTGGACAAAGATGTTTTTTTAACTGAACACACGTCTTATATAGCATCTTACAGAAACCATATAACATCTTACAGAATTATAATTGCATCAGAGGGCTTACGACTCGACCCCTCAAGCGATTGGGGTAAGAAGCATGTCGCGCTATAGGGCCATAGCGCCTTATCAAGAACGCGCTATGTAAAGCTAACGCGATCCTAAAAATCTGAATATATTAAATTTTTAAGGTTTGAACGTGTTCTGCCAGGGCTGGGGGTCTACAAGATTGCGCTATATCGGGCTAGCGCGTTAAAGATCGCGCCCCTGGTACATAGCGCCTTATCGAGCAGAGAACGGGATTCAAGATCCCTCGATTAGAATCAACATAACTCGGTTTCTTCATGGAATTAAGCAAACGAGATATCAATGGAAAGGCAGGAAAGAGATAAACAAGATGCCATGCTCAATTTTAGGTTTAGCCTGTGATTAGTCACGGGGATTCAAGCTTAAACTAAAAGGGATCACTTAAACCTAACAAGAACATAAGCTTGCTAAAAATGAGAAATTAACCTAACATGGTTGATAAAAATTAGGGCTTTCTACGTTGGAAGGAAACTAACAAGATGAGGATTCCATTCATATATAACAATATGGTTTAGGTCTGTTAGAACCTACCTCAATTGAAGATCTAAACTTCAGCAAATAAGAAAACCCACGAACTAGAAGAATATCCTCCAAAGATCGCTTGATATCTCCCTCAATACTCTATAAAATTTAGGGCTTTCAGTCTTAAACGATAGATCTCGTCAAGCTGATCAAGATACTATATTTACATGCTTCATTTGGTGAAGGGTACCTACCTTAATCGAGGATCAAAGAGTTGGATGAAGAAGAACCAAGAACGTAGAACACCTTCCACTAAATCGCCGAATACTCCCAGATCTGGACTCCTCGTCGATTGACCCAGCTACCAAATGAAACTAGACTCTTTAAGCTTTCTTTTAATACCTAATACACCTTCTGGATCCTTCCAGGAAGGGTGAATTTCGAGCTAGAAGAGATGTGTAACTTACGCCGCCGAAATGCTTGACCTCGATCAAACTCATCTAATCACTTCTATCCTGGTTAATTTTACACAAAATTGGTTAAGGGTTATTAAACTACCAATCAATACCTTTCATTTGCCTCTAACCTCATCGAATTTAGTTAAGGAATGAGTTCTAATTTCATGTTTTAAGGTGTAGGTTACTATAGAAGTTACTATTGGGGGTTGGTGGATTCTAATCCCAATTAAACTCTAGATTTGACCAGGTTAATGATTTTATTAGGGTTAATCATAGAAGAAAAGTTTGTTAAGCAAATGATCAACTACCCAATTACCATTTTTTGAGATTTTAATACGGTCAACAAAATTCCACTTCACTATTCATTTATTAATAAAATATTAAATTCGAAATTCAAATTTCAAATTCCCTCTTTTAATTTCATTTTCATTCCAAATCAATTGCATTTATGTTTCATTTCATTCATACCTTATTTTAATTTGGATTACATTTCATTTTCATTTCAAATAAAATTTTTAATGGTTTATTTCCATTTCTATTCATTTATTAATTCAACTTAATTCAAATAAATTCTTAAAAATTCCAATTTGAACAGTAAAAGTTAATAAAAATTACTAATTAAATATGGGGTATTACACCCTCCCGTACTTAAAAGAATTTGGTCCTCCAAATTCACTACATTACGATGCGAAAATAAAGGATAATAAGTTCAAGGGACAACTAGCTCACCTAGAAAAGGTCGGGATACCGCTTCCTCATCACCTCTTCGGATTCCCAGGTAGCTTCTTCAGCTCCACGCCGACTCCATTGGACCTTGACCATAGGTATAGCTCGACTCCGGAGTTGCTGCTGCTTTCGGTCTAAAATCTTTATTGGTCTTTCCTCATAGGTCAGATCCTCCTTCAGTTCAAAGTCCATATGTTGAATAACATGAGTGGGGTCGTACACATACTTCCGCAACATAGAAATATGGAAGACATTGTGCATGCCAGATAACTGAGGCGGTAATGCCAATCGATAAGCCACTTCTCCCACTCTATCTAGAATCTCAAACGGGCCAATATACCTCGGACTCAGCTTGCCATGAATACCAAATCTGTGAATCCCTCTCGTAGGAGAGACCTTTAGAAACACATGGTCACCTACTTGGAATTCCAATGCCCTTCTTCTATTATCGGCATAACTCTTCTGTCTTGACTGAGCCACTTGTAACCGATCTCGGACAATACGGATGTTCTGTGATGATTCCGAGATAAGATCCGGTCCAAGCCATTGCTTTTCGCCCACCTCGTCCCAACACAACGGGGATCGATAGCTTCTTCCATACAAAGCTTCAAATGGGGCCATCTGAATACTAGACTGATAGATATTATTGTAGGCAAATTCAACCAATGCCAAATGCTCATTCCAATTACCACCGAAGTCAATCATACATGCTCTCAGCATATCCTCCACTATCTGGTTAGTTCTCTCCGTCTGCCCATCTGTCTGTGGATGGAATGCCGTGCTGAAATTCAAACGAGTACCTAAAGACTCTTGCAGTCCCTTCCAGAAATGAGAAGTGAATCTAGGGTCTCGATCAGATATTATATTCACTGGAATACCATGCAATCTCACCACTTCCTTCACATACAGAGCTGCTAGAACATCAACTGTCCATTTAGATTTAATGGACAAGAAATGGGCTGACTTTGTCAGTCTGTCAACGATCACCCAAATTGCATCAAAACCACCACGAGTTCTAGGCAGTCCCATGATAAAATCCATGCCAATACTCTCCCACTTCCATTGGGGTATATCGAGTGGTTTCAATTTCCCTGCCGGTCTGAAGTGCTCGGCCTTGACTTGCTGACATACCAGGCATCTACTCACAAAATCTGCCACTTCCCTTTTCATATTCGGCCACCAAAAGGATCTTTTCAAGTCTTTGAACATCTTAGTGCCTCCAGGATGAATCGTGTATTTAGATCTATGAGCTTCATCCAGAATCTTGTTCTTCATCTCAGCTACGTCAGGGATACACGTTCGTCCTTGAAATAGAAGTCTTCCATCATCAGAAATTAAGAAATCCGGTCTGCTGCTCAAATTTCCCTTGATCTCCACTAGTTCGGGATCATTATCTTGCAAAGACTTGATCTCCATTAATAATTCAGGCTTAAGTTG
Organism: Amorphophallus konjac; assembly: GCA_022559845.1. NCBI lineage: Eukaryota > Viridiplantae > Streptophyta > Magnoliopsida > Alismatales > Araceae > Amorphophallus > Amorphophallus konjac. The sequence continues at coordinate 322,692,877 of CM040119.1, read as the reverse complement.
CATCTGCGCAACAATGACCCGATCATCATTGACATTCAAATCCAAACTAGCCATCTGTTCCAGTAGCTTCCATTCTTGCATCATCAGACTGGATAACTTTGCTACAGGCTTCCGGCCCAATGCGTCTGCCACCACATTACCCTTGCTAGGATGATACTCAATAGAAAAGTCGAAGTCCTTCAAATATTCCAGCCATCTGCGCTGCCGCATATTGAGTTCTTTCTGAGAGAACAAATACTTCAAACTCTTGTGATCTGAGAATACCGTGAAAGACTCTCCATACAAGTAATGTCTCCAAATCTTCAAAGCAAAGACGACTGCTGCAAGTTCCAAATCATGAACAGGATAGTTCTCTTCATGCTTCCTCAACTGCCTGGAAGAATAAGCAATTACCTTCCCATGCTGCATAAGCACACAGCCTAAGCCAATTCCAGATGCATCGGTATAGACCACAAAACCTCCTTCACCAGAAGGTAAAGCCAAAATAGGTGCCGTAGTCAAGCAGTCCTTCAAAATATGAAAACTTCGTTGACAATCTTCTGACCATTCGAACTTGTTCTCCTTGCGGGTTAATCTAGTAAGAGGTACCGCAATCTTGGAGAAATCTTGAATGAATCTGCGATAGTAACCTGCTAGGCCTAAGAAACTTCTGATCTCGGTCACACTAGTAGGCTGTTCCCAATTCTTCACTGCTTCCACTTTCGAAGGATCAACAGAAATACCTTCCTTGGTAATAATATGCCCTAAAACGGCTATCTCTGGCAACCAGAAATCACACTTACTGAACTTGGCATATAACTGATGGTCTCTTAATAACTGCAGTGCCATTCTCAAGTGTTCAGCATGTTCTCCTTCACTCTTGGAATAAATCAAGATATCATCAATGAATACCACGACCCATAGATCAAGATAGGGTCTAAACACACTGTTCATCAACTGCATGAAAGCTGCCGGTGCATTCGTTAACCCAAAGGGCATAACGACAAATTCAAAGTGACCATACCTGCTGCGGAAAGCCGTTTTAAAGATATCCTCCTCCTTAATCCGCAACTGGTGATATCCCGATCGAAGGTCGATCTTAGAAAAGAATTGAGCTCTCGCTATCTGGTCAAATAACTCATCAATCCTCGGCAATGGGTACTTATTCTTGATAGTCAGCTGATTCAATTGCCGATAATCGATGCACAGCCTCATCGAACCATCCTTCTTCCGAACAAATAATACAGGGGCTCCTCAAGGGGAAGTACTAGGGCGAATGAAACCCTTCTCAAGTAACTCCATCAATTGCTGCTTCAATTCTCTCAGCTCCGCAGAAGACATACGATAAGGAGCTTTAGAGATAGGAGAAGAACCCGGAATAACATCAATGGAGAAGATAACTTCCCGCTCAGGCGGAAGTCCAGGTAGTTCCTCAGGAAATATATCGAGAAATTCACGGACAACAGGGATATCCTTAATCTCCACTTGCTGCTCAGGAGTAGCATAGACAAAGGCTAAAAATGTCTTGCAACCTCGCCTCATCAGTTTATCAGCACGAAGGGCCGAAATAAGTGAGATGGAGCGATGGTATCTAATTCCCATAAATGAAAGACCCGGATGTCTATTAAAAGACACCGAGCTAGAACTGCAGTGAACATTGGCCTCATGCTTGGCCAACCAATCTGCTCCTAGGATTACATCATAATCCTTCATGTCCATGCAAACTAAATCAATTGGAAAATTCTGCTCATCAATCACAACCTTACTAGAAGGATAGAAATGCTGAATTGCTGATCTAGAGCCAATAGGTGTAGAAATTTCTAACGGAGAATTCATCAAAATAGGTTCCACAGCTAAAGACTTCGTAAATCTCCAAGAAATAAAGGAATGTGTTGCACCAGTATCAAAAAGAACAAAGGCTGGCTTGTCGAGTATAACGAGAGTACCTTCGACGAGTCCACCCTCTCCGACTGTATCTGCTTCATCTACCTGAATTGCTTGAAGCTTGCCTTGCGACTTCTTGAAGGCCTGAGGTTTTGCCGGTGTAGCTTGCTCCGATACTAATGGACAATCCGGGATACGGTGCTCCCTACTCCCGCAACGAAGACAGGCGCCCAACTTGCGCTAGCACTCCTCCATCCTATGACCAGGACGGTCACAATATCTGCACACACCCTTAAAGGGTACAATAGGGCCGGGCTTCCTTTCCTCTTGCTTTGGCATCTTTCCTTTCCATGATCCTGCTCCGGTCCATGAACTTGAGCCACTCGCGGGCCTCTTCTTGCTAAAACTAGGTCCGACGTTGCTTTTCTTGTAATCCTTCGGCTGCTCTTTCTTCATGCCTTGGCCTTGGATCCTCTCCGTCATCTCGAGAGTGTCCTCCAGAACTTGCGCCTTTCTTACCATCTCAGAATAAGTCGATATCTCCATAGGTGCCAATTGGTTGATATAGTGAAGCTTCAAACCATTAAGAAAGCGTTTCGCCTTCATCCTTTCAGTGGAAATGAGATGAGTAGCATATCGAGACAGTCTGGAGAATTGTGCTTCATACTCTGCTACTGATAAGCTCCGCTATTTCAGAGCCGCAAACTCGGCCGCCTTCTTCTCTTGCACTCGGTCAGAAAAATACTTGTTGTTGAAATGTTCCTCGAACTCTCCCCAAGTAATTGGCTGATCACCAAGTACTGCCTTAATAGAATCCCACCATGCACGTGCATCACGTTCCTGTTGGAAAGTCGATAATGGGACACGTTCTTGATCGGTGCATTGTATGACCTCAAAAATCCTCGCCATATCATCAAGCCAATGCTCGGCTTCATCGGGATCGGTCGATCCAGCAAATCTGGGTGGATTCATTCCACGGAAGTTCCGGTATAAATCACCGGTGCCATGATGTGCTGCTCCTGCCTGAGCCACTTGCTGCAATGCCTGCGTAAGGCCCTGAACCGTGCGCTGCAAATTCCCCCACTCCGCACGATCGGCTGCCATTGCAAAAGCCTACACGAAGAACAGATCACTCAGGGTCAAGAAAGCAGATGACAACACTATTAAGGTACGAACTTAACCCAATTTCTACCCAATCTCACAAGGTCGGGTTCTAGATTTTTACAAGGGTATGGATCCTAAGACACACTTAGAACCCTAGAATTTAGAAAACCTAGGAATATTAAACCTAGGCTCTGATACCACCTAAACTGTCACGCCCCGATGCGGAATACCGGGACGTACAGTCAGAAACACGCTAGCACTAAAATTAAGTTCTAAAACTGCTTAATGGAATAGAAAGATTCTAATTCTCTTATTACAATAATCAACTGATTAAACATAACTTCCAAACTCATTAATACAACAACTGGTCTAATACAGAATTAGAACACTAATGCAACACTAAAGATAATAACTGGAAATACTACTGTGCCAACATGGCAACCTAGATAGAGGCACACTCTAGTAGCACTCAAATCACTCCCCGTCCGAGTGAACGTCACCACCTGAATAACCTGGAAAGGGGGGGAAACAATACTATGAGCCAACGCTCAGTAGGTAATAACAGGCAAGTGTAAGTGATTAATGATTTAATTACATGTTATATGAAATGATAACAAGGAGAAAGATAACAAGTGCAAGAACAATGTAATAAGATCTTGCAAAGTCAAGAATCAAGAGATAACAATTAATGCAAGAACTTCACTATGAGCAAGTAAGAACAAGAACAAGTGTAGTAATAATAATTTGGCCAGCAAGCAAGTATATCACGCATGTAACATTCCCACTTTCAAGTAATAGCAAGTAGAGTAACCACAAGTAAATCATAGAACAGGAAAAAGTGGAAAGTGTAAACTAGTAGAGAGTAGTGGACAGCCCCTAGATTAATCACATGTCAAGTACTGGTGCCAATGCCACACCTAGTCAATCACCTCCATGGGGATACAAGTAGTGTTCGGGTGCTCCTCCCAGGACTAGACCAAGCCCTTATTTGTTTGCCAGACATTGATTTATTTGGATCACAAGATCCCACGAATCTAGACTTCCACATTTCATGGCCAATAATATTTAAAGAACAAGCTATCAAGTAATAAGCACAGATCTGATTGAATATTGAAATAACAAGAAGTATAGAGAATCCAACTTTGGCATAATGTTTAACGACATATCGAGTCGTGGAAACCAAGAATGAAAGGGTAAGTAGGAAAATGCAATAATTAGATCATTCTTAGTTCCATGATTAAACATTTTATCCTGTTGGTTAACAAGTTTTCAGGCTATTAAGAATTCAAGCTAAATTTAACCCGATTACATTTTCATAAACTCAAATGTTTAACATGATAGTTATACGTTCTAGTTCAATTGCATGATTACACTTATAACAGAACCAATTACATGCTGTGGGTAGCTAACCAATTGATAAAAACACTAAGAATTCCAACAAGGACTAAGTACGTGGCGGAGGTAATCGATCCGAAGATCACTCGCGCAAGCGTGCGGCCATCCCGATAGGCGTAGCCTAACGTTCGGACAACACCTTTTGATATACTGGAGCCTTGAGGGATAAAAATTAACTTACTGCATTCAGAAATAAGAATATACAATAATCTGATAGAAATAAGATAGCTAACGGCTCAAAATGAAATTCTGTGTATTAACGCGCTATACCCAGGTAGCACGTTTATCAAGAACGTGCTATGGAAGTATAGCTCGTTCAAGACAGGGCCAGAAACCATTTTAATTTGAAAACTGGATAAACACAGGGGTTCTAAGAGTTAATATACGTATAACTCAACTTATAAGCAACTGCAGGGACTTAATATAGTTTGAAAAACATGCCAGAAACGTTCTGTTTTAACCCCTGGAAGATCGGGGTCAACAGGCAGAAGGCGCTATATGTCCCTAGCGCGACCTGAAGAACGCGCTAGGCAAACATAGCACGTTCTGGACCAGGAAACTAAATGCATAAAATTTGAAATCTAGATTAACAGGTGGGGTACTAACTATTAGTACTACTCAATTAGCATCTGAACTACGTAAAAATATTATAAGTATATTGGGAAAACATTCAGAAGCTAATCATTATAATTCTGAAATCAAAGAATATCGGGAACTAAAAAGAACATGAAAACCCTTTTGATTAATTTGAAAATTGGACAAAGATGTTTTTTTAACTGAACACACGTCTTATATAGCATCTTACAGAAACCATATAACATCTTACAGAATTATAATTGCATCAGAGGGCTTACGACTCGACCCCTCAAGCGATTGGGGTAAGAAGCATGTCGCGCTATAGGGCCATAGCGCCTTATCAAGAACGCGCTATGTAAAGCTAGCGCGATCCTAAAAATCTGAATATATTAAATTTTTAAGGTTTGAACGTGTTCTGCCAGGGCTGGGGGTCTACAAGATTGTGCTATATCGGGCTAGCGCGTTAAAGATCGCGCCCCTGGTACATAGCGCCTTATCGAGCAGAGAACGTGATTCAAGATCCCTCGATTAGAATCAACATAACTCCTCTGTTTCTTCATGGAATTAAGCAAACGAGATATCAATGGAAAGGCAGGAAAGAGATAAACAAGATGCCATGCTCAATTTTAGGTTTAGCCTGTGATTAGTCACGGGGATTCAAGCTTAAACTAAAAGGGCTCACTTAAACCTAACAAGAACATAAGCTTGCTAAAAACGAGAAATTAACCTAACATGGTTGATAAAAATTAGGGCTTTCTACGTAGGAAGGAAACTAACAAGATGAGGATTCCATTCATATATAACAATAAGGTTTAGGTCTGTTAGAACCTACCTCAATTGAAGATCTAAACTTCAGCAAATAAGAAAACCCACGAACTAGAAGAATATCCTCCAAAGATCGCTTGATATCTCCCTTAATACTCTATAAAATTTAGGGCTTTCAGTCTTAAACGATAGATCTCGTCAAGCTGATCAAGATACTATATTTACATGCTTCATTTGGTGAAGGGTACCTACCTTAATCGAGGATCAAAGAGTTGGATGAAGAAGAACCAAGAACGTAGAACACCTTCCACTAAATCGCCGAATACTCCCAGATCTGGACTCCTCGTCGATTGACCCAGGTACCAAATGAAACTAGACTCTCTAAGCTTTCTTTTAATACCTAATACACCTTTTGGATCCTTCCAGGAAGGGTGAATTTCGAGCTAGAAGAGACGTGTAACTTACGTCGCCGAAATGCTTGACCTCGATCAAACTCATCTAATCACTTCTATCTTGGTTAATTTTACACGAAATTGGTTAAGGGTTATTAAACTACCAATCAATACCTTTCGTTTGCCTCTAACCTCATCGAATTTAGTTAAGGAATGAGTTCTAATTTCGTGTTTTAAGGTGTAGGTTACTATAGAAGTTACTATTGGGGGTTGGTGGATTCTAATCCCAATTAAACTCTAGATTTGACCAGGTTAACGATTTTATTAGGGTTAATCATAGAAGAAACGTTTGTTAAGCAAATGATCAGCTACCCAATTACCATTTTTCGAGATTTTAATACGGTCAACTAAATTCCACTTCACTATTCATTTATTAATAAAATATTAAATTCGAAATTCAAATTTCCAATTCCCTCTTTTAATTTCATTTTCATTCCAAATCAATTGCATTTATGTTTCATTTCATTCATACCTTATTTTAATTTGGATTACATTTCATTTTCATTTCAAATAAAATTTTTAATGGTTTATTTCCATTTCTATTCATTTATTAATTCAACTTAATTCAAATAAATTCTTAAAAATTCCAATTTGAACAGGAAAAGTTAATAAAAATTACTAATTAAATACGGGGTATTACACCTTACCACTAGGGGGAAATTTTATTGAATAATGAGAAAGATAGAAAATACAATTACATCACTCGAACACTGGGCATACCCAGCTTATCTAGTCTGATAGCACCCTTTATGTAGGATGGAATCTCAGGGTAAGAATCAAAAGAGTTACATTTCAAGTTACAAGCTAAAGAAGCCAAAGAGTCCGCCACTTTGGCTGACGCGTCCTCCTGCGACCTGGCTTCGCACTCCCACTGACGGCGTCCCATTCGGACTCCGGACCGGCTCTTGGTAGAGTTCGTCGGCGACCTGCACACTGCTGCGAACCGGCAGATTACCGTTCGGGAACCTCCTCGCGGCCAACCCTTCACCGAGTGCCGCCCGTCAGCCCGTGCATCGGCAGCCCCGAATTCTACTGTTGTAGCCTATTATCTCCCTGCGAGGAGTGGGCATTTTGATTGGCATTGTATTATTATGTGTCATGTGTATCGGGGTTGTTGATCTCGGCTGGGGTTTCTTCCCCACGCCTAGGCATGGAGGTACACGCGACGCTCCTACTCTGTTGCTTTGCTTTACTAGTATGCTATTCTATATGTCGCGTGAGCGTGTAGGATCCTAGCTAGTTTGTAATTCACCGTGCGAATGTGAGTTGAGAGCACCCGTCCCGTGCCCCTAATGAGCACCGAGCTCGAACTAGACTCCCCTAGTCGTTCGGCGGTTCCTTAGCCGCTGAGATCCTCGTGCTTCCCTCATAGGGACGGCCGTTGGGCTGGGTTTTCTTGTTGAGAGACGCCTCCACCCGAAGGAACGCTACGGAGGTCAGCCGCCCGACTTGCCTTTGGCGTGCGAGTGCTGGCCGCACTTCATGTTCAGTCGTGAGTCTTAGCCCGTGTGTCCCCGTCCCGCATCAACTTTGGTATCAGAGCCTAGGGAACCAGTTTGTTCTAACAAATTGGGGTCTTAGGTCATTTGAGTCTTTAGGTTGTCTATGGTGCACTGAGTCTCTTAGTTCATCTAGGTAACCTACCATTGCATTGTCATTTTAGGTTTATGTCTAGTTTGAGTTTTATCCTTGTCTCGTTGAGTCTTGCATATGCATGTCCAGCTACCCGCCAGCCCCATGGCAGTTCCTCGAGCCCACGTGTCAGATTGGTCATCCCTGGTGGCCCAATTCGAGGCTCTTATGGCATGACCCCCAGGTGTCGCCCCTACCATTCAGTCGTCGGGAGACCCGATCCCTATACCGATGATCGAGTTGTTCCAGCGCCCTGTCATGTCCATGGCCATCCTATCTAATGGGTTGCATACGGAGATCGACTTCATCAGTAGGGTTCCATCTAATTGTGTCTCACAGGACATTGTCGAGTCTCTCTCTAAGACTGGGCAGATTGTTCTCCGCGGTGGCTTAGCTTTTATCGAGTTTCAAAGGTGGTTCGGCCCCGTTCTATATCACAATGGTGCATGGTGCAAGATCGGCACACTTGCTGGTCCATGCATCATTTTAGGGCAAACTTGGTTGGAGGAGAGAAGAGCGACCATCGACCTGGACAGGAGGACCTGCACCTTACACTCATCTCACCTTCCCGGCGAGTTCATCTTCCACGACGGCGCTGCGCCAACCACCTCCGTGTCGCTAGCCACCTACCCCCAGCGACCCACTCCACCTCTGGGCTCATGTCCCCCACCACTCCCGGGGCCCACCCCTATGGCCCCCTGTAGTGGGATGGGCCATTTCTCTGACCCGTGTCCTTCATGTTCCCCCATATTAGAGGACACACATTCAGAGGATGCCCCACCTGAGCGTATTCCGGTGAGTTACGAGGTTGACCAAGAGTTGACCAAGAAGTACCACGCCGAGGTTGAGGGGTTAGAGAGCGATCCCATAGAGATCCTAGTGGGCCAAGGTGAGGCACCATCCAATGACACCAGTCTATTTGTCACCCAAGCCCCAACCTTGCAACGACTTTTGCCCTTCAATCCTCAGCTTGAGCCATCCTTGCCTTCCAAAGGCAAACTTATCATTGGAGAGTCATTAGCTAGCTGGTTAAGAAAGGGTCCCATTCTAGATGCTTCGATTCCTTGTTACCCACCCATGGAACCAGCTCTACCAGTAGTACCCCTTAACTCCTTTCACACGATTTTTCGATCCTTCTGCTTTCTTGAAAATGTGAAGGACTTCCTTAGGAGTTTAGATTGTCAATGGGAGTTTACATATATGTTGACCTTAGGGTCTGACCAACCCTATAGTCATAGCTTTACACTCCCTACTATGGGGTCTATTACCTCAGTCTACACCATAGGACATATCACCTCCGAGGTCCTTTTATTCTTTCCCATACCCGTGGAGGTTGATTTTGTCCCCTCTTATGGTATCACGGTCCCGAGGGAGGAACCTTGCCTTCCTTACCTTCCTCATGAGCCCCTTGCCGCATACATTAGAGCGCCTGAAGGTGATCATCTGCACCTGGGTGAATGTCGCACATGGGCAAGTATAGTGAAGGGACCTATCGGGAGGGTTCATCATTTCTTTGACCCATTCGATCCCCTCCCTAGTGAGCCTCTCGACTCGTATTCTTTTCCCCACCTTGTCGAGAAGGTCCATTATCACACCCCATCTAGACCTGCTAGTCAACATCTCACCTTGCATACATCCAGACGCCAGAGTTTAGGAGGCCAGGGACACATGTCTCTCTCTCATGTTTCACCATGTCCCTCATCATATAGGGGTATTGTCATAAGTGAGTTTGGAGTTATTCGTCCTCCTGAGTCTACCATATTTAGTAGGACACATGTGCATGATAGGTCATACTTTGGTTGTCCAGGTCCTCCCCATGTTGTCAAGTCAGGTAGACGCCATAGGCATATTAGATCCATATTTGGATGTCCAGGACCACCCCTCCATTCACGTAGGTATGAGTCTACCCATCTTATTCGGAGTCTGCATCATCACCACCTTGAGGCCAGCAACGCATGTTATGAGGAGTTAGCTGACGCGCAACGTCCCACCCGTGAGTTCCGTATGGGAGAGTACGTCATGATCAGGGTCAGACCTGAACGGTCTCCTTCGGGGGCCGTGAAGAAACTCCCAGCCTACGGTGCTGGACCCGTTCGAGTCTTGAAGCGAATTGGGTCAAATGCGAATGAGATTGAGCTGCCAAACAATTATGGGATCTGTTCGATGTTCAATGTTTTAGATCTGGTGGCTTACAGGGACCCTGCGGTGATTCCCGGCGAGGCTTCTGGGCCCTCCCCTCCTGTTGAGAGTGTTACACCTTCTGAGCGTCCACCACTTCCAGCCCCATTACAGAAACGTGAATATATAGATTGTATACTGGATGAGCAGGTAACCATTACCAGGAGCAGAGCCTACCAGCGCTTCCTAGTGCGTTGGAGAGGATGCCCCGCGATAGACGACACCTGGATCACACGTGGAGAGCTAGAGAGGATCGACCTGGATTTGCTGGAGCACTACTAGAGCGACCAGGACCCTTACTCGACAGGGTCGAGTTCTTCCCACTCGGGGAGAATTGGTGAGGACACGCGCCATACTTCACGACGGAGTACACGGATCTCGCCGGCATCCCTTTGGCTCGACGATCACTTGGCGGACTAGCAGAGTTATCTTTAGTTATTTTATGCTTTAGGCCATGCTGGGCCTTGGTTTAGTCCCTGCGTGGAAACTTTTATTATTATTGTGGACCTTTGTAGGCCAATTGGGGCCAATTAGGCTTCCATTGGGTGATGTTAGGCTTATTAGTTAGGCAAATGGGAGAGTGGGCCACCTTGTGATCCACCCTTCTTGGCCCATTTGGGCTGACCACCTTCCCACATGAGTTGGCCCATTGGGATTTGCGCCCCCCTTGTGGGCTAGGGTTTTGGGCGCCCCCTTCATCTCCTCCAAGAGGAGGAGGTGGCAGCCGCCCCCACTCCTACTTTCTAGGAGTGGAGTGCGCCCCCCTCCTTGATTCAAGGAAAGGAGCGCACCCCACCTTCCCAAAGAAAGAAGTGTGCCCCTTTTTGTTTGAATTCCCCCCCCCCTTTCTAGGGTTTTCAACCCTAATTCCCCTCCCCACATATAAAACCCCATGTATTTTTGTGAGAAAAATAATGAATGAATAAATTATTGAAAGATTACCTTTGGTGTTTGCGCAAGAACCCTAGGGTGGCTGTGCCCCCCTCTATTCCTCCTTGCTCCTGCGACGGGATCAACCTGGGGTACGACTCCCCATCTCCTTGGTGCGACGCCAAGGCATCTATCCTCTGCGTTCATCCACGCCGCCCTCGCAAGCCCTTGTCTTTATCTCCACCATCAAGCTTGAAGATCAAGATAATCTGCACCCTGCAGATCCGAGGTAGAATTGAAGCCCTACTTGCAGAGGCGACCACGATGTCCATAGTGCGAATCAGGCCGAGAGTTCTTCTGTGAGTTTGTTCCTCTCCAAGTCCTCTTCGATCCAAAGGTTTTCTCACCTCGTTTCGACTTTGGCACTGTTCGTGGCATCCGTTCTCCCACGACTGCGCAGAATCCATTCGAATCAACCCGCCCAGAGGGTGTAGTTGGGTGTTGTTCTTGTCACGAATTCTCCATCAGTTTTCTGCCCAAGTCTTCTTCTTCAACGTTGTAGCCCTCGGCATCTCGGAACCAACCCAGGTGGTTTCGTCGGATTCTGACCCAGTTTCAGAAACTTTCACCATGGCCATCGTACCTCTATCCGACTGCTCACCCAGAGGACAGAAGCTTACCACTGTTGCGACTGCGCCCAGCCTGGTGACGTGATGAGGCTCATCTTATGATGGTTCGAACAACTTTTCGTCCTCTTTCCAACGCCGCAAGCCTCGCCACATTTCAACTATTGTGCTGTGCGTGGCGTTCGTTCTTGTGGGACCGCGCAGATTGATCCTGTGCAGTCCGACCCCAGTACCAGCGACAGGTTGCAGAAGCCACCACGGATTACCTCGACGCAATCTGGTCAAACCCTTTGATCATAAGTTTTTGCTATGAGTTCCCGTCGTCCTCCTATCGCCGGAGCATTAAGTTATTAATTTTCTCGCTCGAGCGTGTTGTTCTATGTGCAAGAAACCAGTCACGGATTGCAGATGACCTCACGGCCACCACGGTGCGAATCTGCGCGCCCGCTTTGGCTGACGCATCCTCCTGCGACCTGGCTTCACACTCCCACTGACGGCGTCCCATTCGGACTTTGGACCGGCTCGTGGTAGAGTTCGCCGGTGACCTGCGCACTGCTGCGAACCGGCAGATTACCGTTCGGGAACCTCCTCGCGGCCAACCCTTCACCGAGTGCCGCCCATCAGCCCGTGCATCGGCAACCCCAAATTCTACTGTTGTAGCCTATTATCTCCCTGCGAGGAGTGGGTATTTTGGTTGGCATTGTATTATTATGTGTCGTGTGTATCGGGGTTGTTAATCTCGGCCGGGGTTTCTTCCCCACGCGTAGGCGTGAAGGTACGCGCGACGCTCCTACTCTGTTGCTTTACTTTACTAGTATGCTATTCTATATGTCGCGTGAGCGTGTAGGATCATAGCTAGTTTGTAATTCACCGTGCGAATGTGAGTTGAGAGCACCCATCCCGTGCCCCTAATGAGCACCGAGCTCGAACTAGACTCCCCTAGTCGTTCGGCAGTTCCTTAGCCGCTGAGATCCTCGTGCTTCCCTCATAGGGACGGCCGTTGGGCTGGGTTTTCTTGTTGAGAGACGCCTCCACCCGAAGGAACGCTACGGAGGTCAGCCGCCCGGCTTGCCTTTGGCGTGCTAGTGCTGGCCGCACTTCATGTTCAGTCGTGAGTCTTAGCCCATGTGTCCCCGTCCCGCATCAATCCTCATGCTGACCTACGGTCCCACTGATGCTGGGCATCATGTGGGGGCTGTACGTGGGTGCCGTAGGGACCCCAGGGAGTGGCGTGTTTCGGCTGGTGTCACCATGAGTCAGTGTCAGTACGAGGAGTTATCCTTGTACTTTATCCAGAGTAGATGTTATTTTCCATTGACTAGAGAGTCTCCTCCTTCAGTGACCCTCCACTAGTCGTAGTCTTCCGACACACGTGTGGTACCACCAAGGAGTGGTGGCGAGGATAGCCGAGAGAGACGATTTTAGGCTGGTTCCCTTAGGCCTCCTACTGTGGCGGCCCGAGTCCGGGCCGGGAGGAAGAACTAGCTAGAGGGCCTGACGTAGCGCAGCCAGTCAGTGTGTGCATACGTGGTCAGGGACTTCGGATGCGTGTTGAAGAGCACGACCCCGACTAAACCCTTGTCAGTGTTACTTGTGTATGTCTCAGTCTCCGCCTAGGGCGAGTAGGGAGACACTGCGGTGCGGTGTAAGTCATTAGGGGACGCATCCGACTGTGCTTCTAGTGGGTGGTACTGTTATCTTTTATCAGGTAGTGACTCTTAGTTTTCTGTCGAGTTACCTCGATCCTCGTGCCATGTGGTCGGTACTAGACGTAGCTGAGCTTTTCCATTTCTTTATCCTTGTTGCTCCCCGCTATACGTCTTGTTAGTGTTCGCCTTTAGCTGCCTCCCGCGTAGTTCCTCGTTTTGTGAGGTAGGGGTCCGGGTGATCCCTACTGAGCCTTTTATTATGAGGCTCATTCCCTACGTTTTCTGTTGTTTCAGGTGAGGCGAGGCTTCTGAGGAGCGCTTCTGAGGCTCTGCATGGTTCTACTGCCCAGGGTTAGTTGCTAGTTGCCAGAGCCGGGGTATGTCCCATGTAGTTGTACTTTTCTTTCTGGACTATACTAGTTGTGGACTATTGTCTTATGTTAGACTGTTGTTCTGTTGTGGACCATGCAAATTGCTTAATATTAATTACCATTTTCGGCTTATTCTCAAATTGCGTAGTTCTACAATTATTTTAGATTCTTGTATATTTCCACACCATCCCTTTAACCTTTCCGAGCCTTCGGGCTCGTGGGTGGCGGTTCGAGATTCGGGTTATCAGGCCTTCCCTAGTATTTGGATCTCGGGTCGTTACAGTTGGTATCAGATCACGGTTGTGGATATGTATAAGAACCATATATAATTGCAGTGGTCCACTAGTCCATAATGATGATGTACAGTTAGTACTGGCTTTGGGTGCCGTATGTTTTGTTGATTTCGCCGTTTCGTGTCTTCTATGTTTGTGCATCAGGGAGAGCATGGCGCCGAGGAGGAGGCCTCGCTCTCAACAGGGACAGTCGACAGGGGAGCAGGATGAGCAGGTGGAGCGGAGCAGAGTGCCACCAGTTGCCACTCAGGCAGGGGATGCAACGAGAGTTCTGGGGGCAGAGGATTTCATTCAGGGCATGTACCAGTTCATGGCCTAGCAGTATGGTGGAGATGCTGGTGAGGGCTCGTTGTCCAGGGGTGGACCTAGCCGTATTGTGAGAGACTTTTTGCAGTTTCAGGCACCCTGTTATGGCGGCCAGCCAGATCCAGATGTGGCCAGAGGATGGCTTGATGAGATGGAGAGAGTGTTTAGTTCCATGAACTCTGCCGAGGAGGATAAGGTGTTGTTGGCTTGCAACCAGTTGTAGGGTTTGGCTCAAGCTTGGTGGTCTTCAGAGTGGAAGACGTCCTTTCAGTCTCGTTCACTTCAGCAGATTGTGTGGAGGGACTTCTTCTGGGTCTTTGAGCATACTTACTACCCAGCCTATGTCGGTACGCAGAAGATGCGTCAGTTTCTGGAGCTGGTCCAGGGTGACATGTCAGTGTTGCAGTATAGGGCTCAGTTCGTTGAGTTGGGCTGTTATGCTCCCCATATCATGGAGAATGAGACCAAGCAGTTCATCTAGGGTTTGAGACAGGATCTGAGGCACCTCTTGATGGTGAACGCTGCCACTGATTTGGAGACAGCTTCCCGAGTAGTAGCATCATTGGACCTGGATATGCAGAAGAACACAGGACCGTGGGGCTAGGGGCAGTCCCAATCAGCCCGCACCCAATAGATGGCTACCCAGGAGCAGAGTACTTTTCAACCTTCTTCGGGTAGTACGGGAGTGTCGGCACCAGCGGCGTCAGTGACAGGATCTGCGTCCTTTGGCACCAAGGTTAAGAAGTTCTTCAGAAAGAACTTTGGTAAGAAGCGCAAGGAGGGCAGAGATCAGAGGTAGGTGTTTGCGGGTAGTGTTCAGCAGTCGATGCCTTATTAGCGTCAAGGTTCAGTTGGGGGTTCACGAGGGTCGTGACCCCGGTGTGGTGACTCGCACCCAGGTTGATAGTGCACGGCGCCAGTGATTTGTTTCAGATGTGACCAGTCAGGGCATATGGCACGTGACTATCCCTAGAGGTCGCGTCAGCCACCCTAGTACCCACCACAGCAACAGCCTGTTGACAGATAAAATATGAACAAAGATAAAGATGAGACCAGACCAGTAATGAAGACTGGAAGATTTCTGCAAAATCAAAATTGGGGAAAAGCCCTCACCATCAACTGTCTACCCGGCTAAGGTCCTCCCGGACCTAGCTGATGTCCGGTGTCATCGTCGACCAAACGGCAATACTGATGAAACTCTGGTCTGTTGACTAATGAGAAACCTCTGGATTATTCAAATGATGATGCATACAAGGGGCCTTCGTTAGTTCCAATATGATCAAAGGAATCCAACGAAGCTAAGGACAATAGGAGCTTTAAAGGGGGAAAAAACCTTAAATGGGCCCATTGAATGGGCTTCAAAGAAACCCCTTTTGCACTGAAAGCTTGGGAGAGAGCAGGTGTTGATTTTATTTTGCCTATCCATCTTTTCTTGGGGGTTTTAAATGATGAGATGACAAGCAAGTAATCAAGGATCTACTCTTAACCTATGAACATGTGATCATGAACCTAGGCAATCAAAGCTAGCTCTAGCATGGGCATGCTATCTCAATCAAACTAGGCTAAGGAAATAAAGAAAAACACACGCCGGGGCGTGGAGCAAGGAGTAAATGAAACACACCGCGAGGGGTGGAGCAAGCAAGAAAATAAAAAAGATATGTGATGAAGAAGACAGCTAATGCTCAAGACTAAGGAAAGATGTGATCGCCACCAAAGTAAAAACAAGCAAAAGACCTGTAAATACCTTGGAAATAGGTGGATGAAGCAACCGCCCACGGGAGAGAAAATAAAAGAGAACCTGCAGGTCAGCTAGAAGTAACGGCCAGAACCCTGTGCGTCACTCGAAAGTAACGGCCACCCATAGACCGCCAGAATAATATGACGCGCCTGCACCAGGCCGTAAGATAACCTGCAGTAGGAAAGTGTAGATTCTTTTAACTCCAACTCTTCCAGCCGGCTAGAAGACTTGGGCCTCGTGCTGGTGAACCTGTAAACCTGCCAAAGATGTAGAAAGACAAAACAAAATAACCTCAATTAGCCCTTTTCACAAGCATAGCATCAATTCTTCAAAGAACTTAAGGACATCAAAAGGAGAGGGGATTACCGGGGAGTTTTTGGTTTTTTAACCCCTCTGGGCATTTTTAAAGATGGGGAAGATGTTTGGATGCTTAGAGAACAGTGAAAAACGTGGAGAAAGAGGAGGGACAATGCTTTGATTGAGGAAAACCAGGGAAGAACTTAAGCATGCAATGATGAACTTGAAAGACTAAAACCAAAGTACTCCCTTGATTATGAGATGGATGAACGTGGGAAGCAGTTCCTCTTGGATGAAGATGGCTCCTGAGTTCGGCAGCACTTCATCGTGAATTTCAAATCCTCCTCCTTTGGGCCATGAAGTCAAGGGTTCTATTTATAGACCCTCAAACTCTCAGGTCGAGTAGAGGATAATCCAGCAAGATAAAGGGATGACTCTTAGCAAATCCTTAAAGATAATATCACCAAGAGTCTATAGAATCAAACAGAAGGGTCTGAGGATCAGATTTGAAAGAGATATCGTCAATCCAAACCCTTATCTCGACCACGGAGTAGCAGAGAAAAGGCCTGAACTGTCAGGACTCTTTGAAGGAAGTAACGGCTTCACGACAGACCGCCACTTGGAAATAACGCATCAAGGAACATCCGTCACTATCAACCTTATCCTAAAAGATAAGATCAACGGGGAGAAGACCCAACAAGTTGGACTCTACAAGGAAGCAACGGCCAAGGCATAGGGCGTCAGAATGAAACAATGGCTACACGACAGACCATTATTATCAATGTGTAATCAAAAGGATAAGCTTTAAAACGAGGCCAGCCTTAGGACTCTTCAAATAGTAACAGTCCAGGACCCATCCGTCAGAATGAAACAACGCACCTAGGACAGACCGTTATTATCAAATGGAGATCAAAAAGGAATAGAGGCATTGCTAAGATTCATCTAATGAAATAGCCACAAGGAACCATATCCGATCAAGGAGTTAAGACCCAAGAAATAGGCTTCAACTAATCAAGAGACTCAATGAAGAGTGAACGACTCGGAGCATCATATAGAATGAATAAGGAGATGACCCGACTTATTGGTCATAAAACGGGTGTCAACAGATGCCCCTCCTTAACGTCCTCTTTGCAGGGGAACGAGCGGAGGTGAAGCGAAAGTGAAATGGAACATGGAGATGAAGCGGAAACGAAGCGGAGTGGATCAAAAAGAGGGCGTTAAGGTAAACGACACCCGTTCTTAACCAACAAGCGATAGGAATTTTCCAAAAAACTTCGAACTGATCACAAGGAAACAGCCAACCAAAGGATGCAAGTCTGGAGGAACTATCAATTAAGGAAAGGAAACACGGCTAGCCGCCGGAGGCAACAAAAAGAAAAAGAGACTAAACTCCAGACAGGAATCTTCAGTCAACCAGATCAAGCGAGCAGATCGAAGGAAACCTTCTAATTCAGAGTGGAATGATTCTCCTCATTCGAGATCAAGAACATAGCTATTCACCATCACCGAGACACTTGAACAGATGAAGCTTCATGAATGCTCAAAGAATGCGTATGATGCATGATGGGCTAAAGGAAAAGAAATCTTCAAAACAAATGCAAAGAAAGAAAAAATAACAAGATACTCGAGAATAGTATTGCTAGACCAGAGAAATTAGGGTCAGGACACCATCTGCAACCACGGCGTGTAAGATAGAACCATCGTCCCCAAACTTATTCCAATCTAACGGCCTATCCAACGATTAAACATGTGAACTTAGATCATCATCATTTTTGTTTAAGGGGAACATCAGATCCTGGAACACATGAATGACCAGCCGGTTCTCGAGATAATATCGTAAGTATCATATAGTAATGCATTAAGGGATAAGGAAAAGAGATACACTACCTGACTTACCTTCCGGACGGAGGGCAAAGCGTGATTTCGTTCATAAATTCCTTCATAAAAGATAGGTTAGCCAAAAAATAAATATGAACATGAATCACGGCATAACCATTTGTACGTGCGAGGGGCATCAACAATGAACATCTTGACAGAACATGGAACCATTTTGACATCAAATAGACCATTTAATTCATCAAGAAACTTGCAAGTTTGTAACAGTCTGAGACGAGGGCATCACATAAAGTAACGGACCATCCCTGGGCCGTCATAAACCAGGCGGTTCACATTCTTCAATAAAACAGTCCAATCACATGTAACGGTCACATCCAGATGCGTCAGAAGGATGTAACGGTCGGACGATAGACCGTCGCATTTCCTGAGCGTTCAAAAAAATAAAACCGAACGGTCACGACCTTATTCATTCATCACTCAAGCATTCAAAACCCAACCGAGAGAAACCACCGGCGACCACCGTCCTCCCATCCACAATGACCGGCGACGAGAGTTCCCAGCCACTGAAGAAGGGGGAAAAGGGCTTAAAACGGAAAGTGATACGGCGGCTCCACCACCGAATCAAGCGCGAGATCATACCTCCGGTCACAGAAGAAGAACCGAGGAGAAGAGAGCCAAGGGAGGAAGATGAAGCTCCCATGGCCGTGGAAAACCAAGAATAAGCCCCCTTGGGCGAAGAGGAACCCAAGGAACCAGAGAAGAAGAGGAAGAGAGGGCAAGACCACGAGGTAAGCCTCCGCCCTAAATTTTCAAATTTTGATTTTTTTTTGTGTTTTTATTATGAATGCATGTGGGATTGGAGGGTAGAAATGGGTCTACGAACCCATTAGGAATGATTGTAGGCCATTTGGCCGAAGTGGGAGATCACAGGGATGCGAGGGAAAAACGCCCAAACGTAGGCAATGTGACAGTCCTGCCAGCGACCATCACATGCCTGACGCGCCACCCTTGGTGCGTCAGAGACAAGCGACGCCCGACCCCAGGGCCGTTACATCTGCCAGGGACCTAGAACTATTTTTTAGGGTTTTCAATTTTCAATTTTTGTTTTGTTTTCATTATATGAATGCTTATGCAATGATTTTATGATGCAATTAACTGATCCATGACCAAAATGTAATGCAGGGAAAGAGATGAACGAGAATCTCCTGGTTGCAGATCCGGGCAGTGTACCAGGCACTGCCCGACTACCAGAGGGAGCGGCTGGCCGGAATGGGATTCGCCGAGGTGCTCAGCATCGAGGTGATCCAGATGGACACACCCTTGTTGTATGCGCTGCATGAGAGGTGGGACCCGATCAGCAGGGCGTTCATCTTCCCGTGGGGCCACATGATCCCCACTCTAGAAGACATAGCGAGGATTATAGGACTGAGAGTCCATGGGGCCGCAGTGACCGGATGGACTTACGGCGATTATAGGGAGATGGCGCAGCAGCTGCTCGGATTGGACTTGATCAGGTCGGGACAGTCCTCATCTCAGCTCTCGAGATCAGTACTGCAGGAGAGCCTGGGACTAAGAGGAGCGGCGATAGCCGTAGGAGAGCTACCCGAGGAGCATTTGGGCAGAGTGATAGACCAGGTGCGCCCTCGCGTGGCGGCGGAGGCAGGACCTGAGGGAGACCAAGTGCTCAGACGCTTCCTGATGCTGCTATTCGGGAAGCTCCTCTTCGCGACTCGGGCGGACGTCATCAGCTGCAGACTGTTGTCGATGATAGAGCATTTGCACAGAGTCGGGAGATACGCCTGGGGAGCGGCAGTGCTAGCGTTTTTGTTCGAGTCCCTCAGCACGACGGACCGTCAGACGATGCTGGGCGGCTTCTCGCCTTTTCTACAGGTAAATGCAATTTAAATGCTTCTATATGCAACAAATGTTTATGCAGGAATGTTATGCCATGTGACTATGCAATTTTGACTGACTTGATTTCTAATAATGCAGATCTGGACCTATATGTACCTCCCGGGCATCGGGAGAGGCGCACTACTCCATCCTGGCCGCATACCGATCGCGAGGCAATGGTTGGTTGCGAGGGACACAGGGTCGATCATCAGATTGACCCAGACTATCCAGGACGACCTGGACTCCTACCCACACACGTCGGTAATTCCAGAACTCAAAATGATTTTTACATGCTTTTATATGCTTCTGAATGCTTTTAAATGCTTCTAAATGCTTTTTAAATGCTTCTAAACGCTTCTAAATGCTGATGAATGGACTGAATGCTTTCAAGTGAGATGGACCCCGTACCGCGGCGAGGGTTACACGGGGCAGCTGTGGGTGGAGGCGGCTCTGTCATACCAGGGACGAGACATCTGGCTGCACTACATCCACATCGTCGAGCCTCTGCACTACCGTCTGATCCTGCGGACTCGGGGACTACACCAGCCCGAGGTGACTTTTCCACGCCACAGCGACGACCACCCCGGCAAGTCAGCGAGGGGCATTAGCGACAACGTGGACTGGTGCGCCCGGAAGGTGAAGTACGTCCATGACTGGAACAAGCGGGGCAGAGCAGTGAAGGAGCGGGATGAGAGCGATGAAGCATACCTGAAAGCCTTCGTTCGACTCTACGGCGACCGGGTGTACCGAGGTACCCGACGACCGGTATGCAAATTTCTAAACTTAAACTGCTTCTATATGCAAAATGCAATATGTTATATGTACTGACTTATGCTTAAATGCAGCTAGACCCTGAGGGACGGATTGCTGAGCTGGAGGGACTACTCCACTCCACCATCCAGCAACGGGATGAGTACCGGACCGCCCTGGAGCTCCTGGTGAGACTTTAGACTTAAACGTAAATGATTATGATTATGCAATGCAAATGCTGACTAACCACGACTTCTAACCATGATTTCTAAATGCACCGGGCCGAGGGAGCCCAACGCGCGGGACCGGACGCCCCATCATCTTCCTCACAGCCTGTAGGAGGCAGGGCTGAGTAGGATGCCGAGTTTGCTCAGACGGTTGCCCGGGCCGAGGAGGCGGAGGCCACCCTCGCGGAGCGGGTAAGATGCTAAATGCAAATGCTTATGCTTATGATCATGCGTATGCTTAAAAATGCTTTCTGATCAACTACTTGACATGCAATCTATAGTCGAGAGAGCTAGCCGCAGCGGTGGCCGAGGCTAGATAGGCTCGATTGGAGGCAGAGCGTCTCCAGACAGAGATAGAGAGAAGTCGGGCTGAGACTGAGTGGGCCTGAGCAGAGACAGAGCTAGAACGGGCAGAGACGGCCCGGCTGAGAGCGGAGACCCCGCGACGCTTGGATGACGCAGAGGTGGAGCAACTTCGGACGGAGCTAGCTCGGTCACAAGCTGAGGTGGAGAGACTCCGGATCGGGACGGTGGACTTGGATCATTACCAGGCCGAGGCACGGGATACGGGATGTCAGATCTTCACGCTGAAGATCGAGCTGCGAACGCTGGAGTGGACGGTCCGGATGATGGGCCGGGGACCAGAGCGGAGTGCCTCCCAAAGTGGGGCACGGAGGAGTGCTGCCCCGAGCGGCTCGATAGGGGACTTTCTTGCCAGCTCCTCGGGTCAACGGTGGAATGAGAGGGCAGAGAGAGGACAGCAGGAGGAGAGTGCTTCCATAGCGCCGCCACCTACGAGGAGACTCGAGGATGGAGAGGACGACGGTGGCCCGGCGGACAAGCCGGCCGAATGATGTATATTTTCTTTTTTGTTTTTCTTATCACTTGTACATACCTTATGGCAAATGGAATGAAAAATGCTCTCTTTTTTTTGGTTTCTTTTATTTTTATTTTATGCAAGCGTGAATGACTAGATGTGTGCAGGGATTTTATCAGGTGGACATGTGTTTGTGAAACACAGGGATGAATGCATGACTGTTTTAAGTATATGAGAGTGAATGCGTAAGATGCGTGTATGAGAAGTGCATAAATGCAGGAATGAGATAAATGCTGGAATGTATGTATGTGAAAAATGTGCGGGCAGAATGTGTGGAGAGAATGAGGTGTACAATGTGAAAGACCGCCAGGTCTAGGCAAGGGTAGAAGAAATTGCCTGAATTCAGCAGCAGAGAAAGTAACGGTCCAGGTTCAGACCGTTGCAATCAAATGACGCACTGGCCGAAGGCCGTTAATCATGACAGAGGCCCCCTGGTAGCTGGTTCTGCAGAAAAAGTGACAGCCAACTGAAGGTGCGTCAGGGATATACAACGGCCTAATGCTAGACCGTTGATCACGGCAGAACGAAGGTTTGCAGAGCAACTAGCAGAAAAATGCGACGGCCCAAAAGAGACGCGTCTTAGTAAAGTAACGGCCATAACCAAGACCGTTGGGTAGTGGTTAACCCAGAAGAGGAAGAGCTGAGTGGCTGACAGTGCAACGGCTCGGGGTTCGCGCGTTACAAATAAACGACGGTCCATCATAAGACCGTCAATCTTCACAGAATGGGGTTTGGGTGAAATCAAACCCACAGGAAATGCGACGGCCCAGGGTTGGCGCGTCGGAGATGAGTAACGGTCCAACGATAGACCGTTAGAGCCTGGGTTGTATTCCGAGACGGATTGAGCCGTAAGAGCCTAAACCCGAGACTTAGCCATCTAATCCCTTACTAGAACTTATCCTGATTGAAGATAAAGCCTTCTAGCTCAAGTCTTATCCTTTCAAAGCCAAATTTAAGCCTTAACAACTTGGAAACTCAACCAAAAATCGCAGCTTTGCTGAAAACCCCTGCTCTAGGGCTGAAGAACCTCTCCTAAGGGCAGCAAACATGATGAAGAGGAGCTTCGAGGTGATGGCTATGGAGGAGAAGGTCTGCACCGGTCCTAAGCTGCAAGGAGGGAACACAGAGAGCTCCAACGGCTGACTTCGATTCCCAAACACTTAAGCTCCAATGTTCAAAGGGTGGTAAGTTCCCATGACTCAACCAAAGTTCAAAGGTTTTCTGCACTTCAATTCCTTCCATGACTTCCTTTTCTTCTTCGTTCTTTTTTCTTCAGCCTCTCCCGGGCCCAAGATGCTATTCCAATCTGAAGTGGGTGGCTCCCATGGTAAAGGCCCTCCCTATAGAGGTCACATCAATCCTCAAAGTTTGGCACCTTCAACCTCTCTTGGTTTTAGGCAAAAAATTCCAGAAATTGTCCTTAGATTGGCCAAGCATTTCAGCCCTCATAGAATTGTGGCATCCACAAAGTCACACCTTCATCTTCCCTTCTTTTGAAGCAACAATCCTATTAGAAGAGGTAGAAACCTACCTAGCCCTCCCTAGGACTAAGGTGGGGGATGAAGATCGGGTTTGCTATACAGTCGAGCCTATTGACCCATCCTTGATCTTGAGTGATTTTATTCATAACCCAAGGGACGTGAGGACCATGATCAGCCCACACCACATTCACTTGATACCCTTGGCACAATGGATAGTGTCTCATTGTAAAAACAAGTGGGAGAGACACGAAGCAATAGCCAAGGCGGTGGCGGTTTGCTTGTGCGGAGTCTTCCTCTTTACCACGACCGATCACCTCTTAGACATCCAAAATCTTAGCATTATTAGCGGGCTGTGGCGGGGAATGTCCATCTCTCAAGCGGTCCTCTCATACCTCTATGAAGGACTGAGCTCGGCTTGCCTAGGAGGACTTTTGTTCGGCTCCATGGTACTCCTTGAGTGCTGGATAGGAGTGAGAGTCAAATTCCAACCAAAGGAAGACATAATTTCAGCTAGCCGAATCTTTGGGAGCCACCCTCTATTCTTCATTGGAGGGACATTTGGATACTCTTCTCAGGTTGAATGCAAGACTGCGGATAAGAAAACGTGAGATGAATGGCGCCTCTTCTTCAACACTTTGCCAATGGACAAGTTCATCATGCGACCAAGAATCCTTCGAAGCACTCTTCTTAAAATACTGCGGCGTCCAGGCTTGGACCTCTAGCTAGTGGGGAATACCACCATGGCGATCTACAACCCCCACCGGTGCCATCTTCAGATCGGACTTCCAAGAACCCAAGCTCCTGCACTATCTCACTACCCTCCCCTTCTACCTAGGAAGATGGGGACCGAGGAAGACGAAAGAGCAGTCCGGAATGCGCTGACCATGTGGGAGATCAGCAAAGTGCGTCCGTGGCAAGAAGAAGTTGAAGAGGATGACGCAGCACGCCGTGATTACGTGAAAGAGTTGAGGAAAATCCGCCCTCTCGCGGATAAAAAATTGAATGTGCCTTGATTTTATTTTGTTCATGAGAGAAGTTGCTTGTAATTAACAATCAGAGTTTGGAAGTTTATAAATTCATGTTTCATTAAGTTTGCTTGAATGAGATGAGATTGACTGAGTTGAATGATCATGAGTCCTTTGGTTTGATTGGCTGTGATGATGTGAACAGGCAGAGCCTCTGGAGAAAGTAACGGATACTCAATGGGCCATCACACAGAAGTGACGGACTGATGACAGGCCGTCATAATGGAAGCAATGAGAACCCTATTCTCTGGAGGATGCGACGGATACGCCATGGGCCGTTATCAGTGAGCGACGGTCATTCCCCGGACCGTTAGAGTGACAATTGCTGAAGGAAGGAAAGGCCCACGCCTGAAGGGGAACAACGGCCTAGGGAGGGACCGTTAAATGACTGTAACGGTCTGGGGTTGACGCGTTACCAAACTAGACCCTGCACAGTTGCGAGATTTTTGCCTTGGATTTGTTCCTGAATTCTGCACACACTCAAACATGAAACAAGTTAGATCTGTTCTTAGACTCAACCCCTTGCCTTGAAGCAAGTTAGATAATGACCGTTTTCTTGATATTTGGTCAAGGGGTGGAGCCTTATTAAATAGGCGGAAAGCATAATGCAAATGCAATGTATGCCATGCAGATGATGGTGTTTCTGATTTTTGGAAATATTCAGTTTTTAGATTTTGAAAGTATTCAGTTTCTTTGGGTTTTTAAAAATATTTGATGTTTTTGGATTTTGAAAATATTTGATGTTTTTGGATTTTGAAAATATTTGATGTTTTTGGATTTTGAAAATATTTGATTTTTTTGGATTTTGAAAATATTTGGTCTTTTTGGATTTTGAAAATATTTGATCTTTTGGATTTTTGAAAACCAATGCCTCCCTAGTAACAAGAGCTCTTCCTTGTTCAGAATCAGAAGTCCCGAGGTTGGTGTGTAATATGGGTGACAATCCCTGGCCAAGGCCCAATTCGCATGTCGGTGTTTCTAACAAGGCCATACCCAAGGTACTAATCTTGGTCCTAAAAGAAAAAAAGGAACATGGGGGTAAGCTTAGGCCAGATATGGGAGTTTTTAGGACTTGATTTCCTCACCGTACAGCCCTGTTAGAGATTTGGTCTGTTGCGCCGGGGCTTTGTGTCCGTCATCGAACCTTCGTCCACTCTAGGCATGCATGCTACCGGGCTCATGACATCCCGCGGGGAACTATATTGCCACTCATGTCATGCCTAGTTTTTTTGTTCTTGCATTTCTGGAGCTTTTGGAATAGTAGACTTTCAAGATGATGCTTTTGATTTTGTCGTGAAAAAGATTGCTCCTTTTCTTTTCCTTTCTTTTTCTTGTGGCGTCAGGTCATAACGGACTTGCCTCTATTTGAGACCTCCTCTCGTTAGAGTGTTTGGATTAGTTGTCGCCTCCTTATTCACTCCTTGCCCCTGGATTTAGCCGAAGAATGAAGCAGACAGGGACTTCAATTTTCCCCTAAAGCATGGCCGAGGAGAAACAGTGTCTTTTAAAATCGGAAAACCTGACCAGGAATGTCGTGTAGTGTGTGATTGCCTTACTCGGGGCCCTTCTTAGTGAAACAGGAGGGAGCATCCTGCTGCCGGGGAAGCACGTGGTTTAGACTCTAAGGAAAGAAACGCTTAAGATACAACCCATTCCACGGGTGAGAGAGTTCCTCACCTTCCGCGTTTACTAGGCGATAAGCATTCCCTGGATAAGCTTCTCGTACTACGAACGGCCCTTCCCAATTAGGTTGCAATTTAGACCTTGGACCTGCAGACCGAATGAATTTGCGTTTCAAAACCATATCACCTTTTTGAAATTTTCGTTCGATTACCTTCTTTTGAAAATAACGCGAAACCCTCTTTTGATAGACGGATACGTGATCGGCCGCATTCATCCTCTTCTCATCTAAGAGTTCCAACTGGAGCAGCAACGCCTCTCGACGTTCATCGAGATTAAGTTCCTTATCAAGCTGCACTCTAAGTGAAGGGATCAATATCTCATATGGGAGCACTGCCTCCATCCCGTAGGTAAGAGAATAGGGAGTTTGTCCCGTAGGAGTACGGACGGAGGTGCGATAAGCCCACAGAGCCTCTACTAATCTTTCCGGCCAATCAGAAAACTTATGAGCTTCGCATGTTTTCTTGATGATTTTAAGAAGGGTTTTATTAGTGGCCTCGGCTTGACCATTGCCTTGAGGATAATATGGAGATGAATGATGCAATGCAATATTAAACTTCTTAAAGAGGTCCTTAAGCTCTTGGGAGACGAACTGGGGTCCGTTGTCGGTGATGATGCTGCTTGGCACTCCGAACCGCGAGATGATATTCTTCATGATGAAGCGGCACACCGTTGTAGCTTTGATCTCTGCGTACGCCTCGGCTTCGACCCACTTGGTGAAGTACTCAGTGGCAGTAAGGATAAAGGATTTCTGCTTGATCTGCGAATTAGGATCACTGAGCGGGCCGACAACGTCGAAAGCCCACATAGAGAATGGCCAAGGAGCGGTCATGGGATGGAGAGATGAAGCTGGAGAATGAATCTTATCAGCATGGAGTTGGCACTTAAGACACCTCCGGACGTAGAGGGAGCAATCTTCCTCTAGAGTGGGCCAGTAGTAGCCCTGCCTAAGGATCTTCTTCGCTAGAGCCTGGCCATTGACATGACCCCCACACTCACTAGAATGGGCTGCTTCAGCCACCTTCCAAGCTTCAACATCATCTAAGCATCTCATGAGCATTCCGTTAGTAGCACGCCTGTACAGTTCTCTTGCAACAACAGTGTACCTTGCGGCAGTTCTTCTTATTGACTTGCTTGCTCGGTATTTTCCCCTTCTGGGAACTACCCCTCTTTGCAAAACAGCTTGATTTCATGATACCAAGAAAATTCCTCTTCGTCCAGAATCTCCTCTAGCTCTGCTAATGAAACTTCTTTGAGATCTTCCTTCTCAGCCTTCGCCTCTACGGATTTTCTAAGGTTGAGATACCAAGGATCCTGAAGAGAGGGTGTGTCCAATCTCTGGATGACGATAGTCTTAGTACTCCGACTGAGAGGGAAAGATAGGGAAGAAGCAAGAGATGCCAGAGCATCAGCTAGAATGTTCTGAGAATGGGGAGTGTGGATATAGATCAGCTTACGGAATTACCTAGCGAGAAGTGTGACCAAATCTTGATAAGGTTTGATCTTGGGGTTACGAGTATGGTAAGTGGACAGAACTTGCCGTAGGACGAGCTGAGAATCTCCTATGATGTTCAAATAACGCGCGCCTAGGAGATAGGCGTGCTTCAAGCCGGCCAGGAGAGCCTCATACTCAGCGATGTTGTTGGTAGCAGGAAATCGAAGTTGATAAGCAAAGGGGATGGTTACTCCCTTCGGAGTAAGCAAAACAGCACCGATCCCTCGGCCTTGGGAGTTGAGTGCACCATCGAAGTGCAGAGATCAGAAGGGGTGATGCGAGATAATAGAAAGATACTCATCAGGGAAATCGTCCTGAATGGAATCAGTGTGAGGGATGGGGAGATGGGCAAGATGCTCAGCAATGGCATATTCTTTGACTGCCTTCTGAACAACAAAGGTGATGTCGAACTGAGAGAGGAAGCCCTGCCAGCGAGCTAACCTACTAGAAAGGACAGGTTTTTCTAAGAGATAGCGGATAGGGTCCATTCTAGAGATCAACCTTACTGGGTGGGCAAGAAAATAGTGTTTCAATTTCTGAGCTACCCACACTAAGGCGGCACAAGTCTTCTCCATAGCGGTGTATCTGGATTCAGCTGGATTAAACAACCGAGAAAGGTAGTAAGCAGCCCGCTCTTTCCCTTCATCATCCACTTGTGCTAAGACCGCCCCTAGGGAGTCCTCAATAACCGAGATGTATAGGATTAGGGGTTTCCCAGGGAAAGGAGGTTGCAGAACCGGGGGATTGGATAGATATTCCTTGAGGTCCTCATAGGCCTTTTGACAGTCTTCATTCCATTCAAACTTAACTCCCACCTTGAGCAATTCATAAAACGGACGGCACCTTTGAGAATGCTGGGATTTGAATCTTCTGATAAATTGCAATCTACCAATCAATCCTCGAAGTTCCGTAATGTTCTTTGGCGGAGGCATGTCCATGACGGCCTGTGCTTTATTAGGATCAATCTGGATCCCCCGTTTGCTCACTATGAACCCTAACAGCTTCCCTGAGGAGACTCCGAATACGCACTTCTTCGGATTCATCTTGAGCTTGTACTCCCTGGCTCTCTGCAGCACCTTAGCCAGGATAGAGGGGTGTTCTTCCTTAGTTCTTGACTTCACCAGGATGTAATCCACGTAAGCTTCCATATAGATATGCATCATGTCGTGGAAGATGGCCATCATCGCCCTTT
The DNA here is from genome assembly GCA_022559845.1 of Amorphophallus konjac. Taxonomy (NCBI): domain Eukaryota; kingdom Viridiplantae; phylum Streptophyta; class Magnoliopsida; order Alismatales; family Araceae; genus Amorphophallus; species Amorphophallus konjac. The sequence continues at coordinate 322,664,306 of CM040119.1, read as the reverse complement.
GATAGGTGGCACCTGCGTTCTTCAGACCGAATGGCATAACCACATAACAATACGTGCCCCAGGGCGTGGTGAAGGAAATTTTCTCTTAATCTTCCGGAGCGAGACAGATCTAATTGTAGCCCGAGTATCCATCCATGAATGATAGAGCTTCATACCCGGTTGTATTATCCACTAGGACGTCTATGTGGGGTAGCGGGAAATCATCTTTGGGACATGCTTTGTTAAGATCCCTGAAGTCAATGCATATGCACACTTTTCCATCTTTCTTAAGAACAGGGACTATGTTTGCCACCCACTGAGGATATAAAACAAATCTGATGAATCTGACCTTGTATAGCTTGTCGACCTCTTCCTTGATCCTTAAGGCCATGTGGGGGTGAAATCTTCTTGACCTTTGTTTAACAGGTGTTGCCCCAGGTTTAAGCACGAGTCGATGTTCCACTAAAGAGGGGTCAAGACCTGGCATGTCCTCGTAAGACCAGGCGAAGGAATTGCTATGCTCCCTTAGTACCTTAATTAGATCCTCTTCCACCTGCGAAGGGAGATTAGCAGCAATAATGATGGGCCTTGGGTCTTCTTCGATTCCCAAGTTGATTTCCTTTGTAGGTTCATCCACCGCCGTCGACGGCTCATCGAATCTTTTCAATCCTTGTGCATATAGATCAGCAGTGTTATCTACATCGCTGTCCTCGTTAATTGGATCCTTTTCATCCAAGATCTCATAGATGCCTAATCCGTCATCGCTCCATACCCCTTCTATTTCCTCTTCATCTTCAATCACAATTGCCGTGGCGACGAATTCCGGACACTTCAAAAGAGCATGGCATCGCTGAGCTAAATCTTGCAAGAACCTATCAGGAACAGATCGGGATGGATGCGCAAGCGAGCGCGGATCAGAAGAGGAAGGGTGGGACGACCTAGAACAAGACCCTACTTCTCTAGACCTAATTGACTCTATTTCCCTAGACTCGAAGGACCCTAATCCTAACCTAGGAGAGAGGAAGCCTAGTGGAAGGGAAGGAGCAGGAGACTCGTGCCCCTAGGAGGAGGAGGATGGAGACAGGGTAGCGTAATCTTCCACTGAAATCTTCGTTTCAAATTTGACGTTTTTTTTTTGGAGATCAGCGGAGACTACACAGCAAGATGGAGGAGGTGGGAGCTACATAGGGAACAGCTCTGGGAAAATGCAATCGAAGAAACGATCGGAAGAGGAGAACCACATCTCGTGGAGTTGAGCATTGGGAGGAGGAGGAGTGAAGAGAGTGGATAGATTAATGCGCGGGCACCTCCCGCAAGCACAAGGAACAAAGAGAATCTCGGGTGGATCAATGAAAGATGGATTTATCATGATGGGAGGAAGACGGGGTATGTAATCCCCTTGCTGAAAAATAGATTGAAAGCGTGAGGGAGACCAAGAAAAGACAATTGGAGAGCTCCCCTCCTTCTATAAATCAACAACATGCCGCTTCTTCGGCCTCCACTGCACAAGCCGAACCTCTTATCACTTTTGACATTCTTCCTCATGAAAGAGCCCCTGCAAGGCCTGACTATAGTCGAGCATATCATCATCTGACCCTCCCGGCAATGGGGACGGGTTGGCAATCGGACAAACTGCATCTCTTTCTGGCTGAACTGGTCTTGAAGCTAATGTACCGGGCTGGAGAGGCCCTCTGACAAAATGCTGGCGATAATCCCAGGTGAGTGGCCCAGAATCACCCATCATACATAATGCAGTCTCTCGATAACCGAGACCTCTCCTGCCCATCTTTCTTCCCTTGGGTATGGGCTTGGTCATTCCTTGTAATTACACACCGAGGCCTCTCCGCGGTTGATAGCCCAGTTTTAGTATGATGTTCCAGCCCTTGGAATCTCGAATCTGCGGCTTCACTTTGATGTTGACTGGAGTAGCGGCGGGCTTGGGAGATGCATACGCCCAGGGGAAGTTCAAGTCCAGCACTGATATAATGGGCCGGCTGCTTGGCCAAAGTGTGGGAAGAACCTGCTCTGATATGGCCTTAACTATCTGCACTGTGGATAGGCTTTTGACCTTGACGACCCTTCCTTGGAAAGGGAATTTGACGCACTGATGTGCGGTGGAGGGCACGGCACCTAGTGTATCAATCCACGGATGACCCAGGATAGCCTTAAACATAGGGTCAATGTCCAGCACATAAAATTCCACGGCCATTGTAAGGGGCCCGAGCTCTGCCTGAATGGTGACTATCCCGTGACACGCTCGCCTCGAGTTGTCATATGTTGCTATAGTGGTGGGGGTAGGCCGTAGTAACTCTTCAAATATGTTGCACGCTCGGAGGGTGCTAAATGGACAAACACTAATTGAAGCCCATGTGTCAACCAGCGCTGCTTCAATGCTGACTTTGTTCAGAGTGATTGTAATGCAGAGCGGCATCCGCCGAGCTTCCGGAGGTGCTAGCTCGGTTTCTGAAAATGTAATTGACGGTCCCTTGGAGATAGTTGCTAGCGCCGTTGGTAGACTATCAACTGCCATATCTTCACTGACCATTACCTTCTGTAAAAAGTCTCTCAGTGCATTCTGATGAATAGTAGACCTTTTGATCAGCTCCAGCACAGATATTTTAGCGGGCACCCGGTCTAGATGATGTAACAAGTCATATTGAGTACCCGACAGCGGTTCAGTTTCTTCCTGCTTGGCCGTCGGTTGAGAGGACTGGGGATTAGAAGTAGTAGGGTAATTCCGATGGAACATCTTCCCGCTCCTCAAAGCACAATTCGTGGCGGCATCTGAAGGTAGTATGATGGGCCCTGCGGGGTGGATGAAGGGAACAGGTGGTGCGGGGGAGACGGTTTGGTGGAGCGTAAGGTTGGTGGTGGTAGTGGGTGGTGAGCGGATGATGGGCGAAGGGTTGGTGGAAGGCAGGGTGGTGATGAGTGTTGATGCGAGTGGAGGGAAGGCTAGCGGAGGGGTAAGGATAGGTGAAGGGTTGGATGGTGGTGTGATGACGGTGATGGGGGTAAGTGGTGGAGGGTATGATGGAACGGGGGGTGGTAAAGGATTTGCTGAAGTGGGTGTAATCGGAAGGATGAATGAAGGGGATGTTGGGTGTACAGGAAGGACGAAGGAGGGAGTGAGAGGATTGCGGTGGTTATGGTGGAGGGCCATGACTTGTGGTGTGGTGCCATCATCATCAAAAGACCACCGACATTGGGGGCCGGTGGTTGGATCACGTTTACTTGTGCTAGTGCTGGCGGCTGCTGCTGAGGAGCGGGTGGGTGGTTCGGCATCAGATTCTGATGGATGCCCAGGTCCTGTACTTGCTGTGGTTGCTATGGTTGCTGTGGTGGTAGCTGCTGCGGCTGCGGTGCTTGTTGCTGCTGCACTTGCGGCCTCGGCTGCTGCCCTCTTTTCTCTTTGATCTCAATAATGGCCCGATGCATTGCGGCCCAATCTATCCTTTGCCCTTCATGAAGATCATATACCAGATCCTGGAACTGGAAACATCCTTCTATGGTATGGCCAGGCTGCCTATGGAACATACAATATTTAGTTTGATCAACGACCGGGTTCCAAGTAGGCCGTTCTGGAGGAAGTTGGATCGCATTCACTGACATGAGGGCGGAGAAGATATCTGTAAGTGTCTCTGGCAATGGAGGGTATTGAGCTCTCCTGGGAGCCGGGCGCTTGCTGTTAGGGTTGTTGTTATAGCCGTTAGGTGGAGGGACATTGTGGTATTACGGAGGTGGTGGTGGTTGTTGTGGATTGGTGAAGGCATTTTGTGGAGTGACGAAGGTAGGCAGAGGGTTTTGTGGAATTGCCTGGAAGTTTTGTGGAGCGGGGTTTTGGGAATTACGGGGGTTTTGGGGGAAGCGGAATGGTGCGGCCTGGAATGGGAAGGCAACGGCTTGCACTTGTTCATTTGTCTGGACCCCCTCGGTAACCGGCCCTTGTGGCTTCTTGTGGTACTTGGGCTTTTGGTTTTCAAATAAAGAGTGGATGGGGGAGTCCTTGAATTGAGTCTGGATGAAGCGCGCTTGGCTGTAGAGCTGATGCATGTTGGCTATGTCATTCATTGCCAGGATGTTCCGGAAGGTTGGAGTAGCATTTGAAATCAACAGCTTGACCTTCTCTTCCTCCGGGATGTGGCCAGGCACTCTAGCGGCCATTTGTCTCCACCTGTCTGCATAAGTGGCAAACTCCTCGTCTGGCTTCATCTTCTTGGCCACCAGATCTGTGAACGAGTATTCTGGGCCGACCCTGTCTCGGAACCGCTGGATGAACTTGTCCTTGACTACCTTGAAACTCTCAGCCTCTTTCAGTGGTAGAGAATAGAACCATTCCAGAGCAACACCATCTAAAGATCGGCGGAATAAATACGCCATAAGGCGATCATCATACTGGAATTGCGCCGATTCATATAGAAAATCCCTCACATGAATAAAGGGATTGCTATTCCCGTCGTACTTGCGGTAGTTGGGGAGCTCTGATTGAGGAGGAAATCGGATATTCTGGAAGCTTGGAACAGGAATATCGGCCAAAGACTGTGGGCCAACCCACTTCTGGAGGAAATCGAGTTGCTGCTGCATGGCGGCCCACTTGTCGAGCAAGTCCTGCTCTCGGGAGGGAGTAGGGGCGGTGAAAGATGCCGATTGAATGTGAGGAGCAGATGGAACGGTTGTGGCAGAAGGTGGGTGCCCATAGGAAGGAGTGGAGGGATAAAGAGTAGAGATGGGGGGCCCGTAAGAAGGATATTGGGCATGAGCTTGACCCGGATTAGGATAAGCTTGGGCCGCCCCTTGCTGAGAGCGTAAGAAGTCAGAAGGGCCCATGAGGACTTGCGGAGCTATCGGGTCAGAGGTGTGGTGATCCACCTGAACAAAAGAAGGGATAGGTGACTTCCCTTTATCAAAGGATTGGTGGGCTGAATTGGAAGATTGGCCCATCTCCAAGCCAGTGAAAGTGATGGTCCGTGGCTGGACCGGCGTGAGATCAATTGGCTGCATGGTGGGCCCACCAACCCAAGATGGATCAACAGAAAGGCTGGATTGACCTTGAACAACGGTAGAGGGAGAGGCATTGGACCCTTGCATGGCCTGATAGAGAACCTGGAGTTGGGTCGGATCCAATTGGGCCATCATCTGAAGGACGGAGCCCGCGGAAGGAGTGGAGAGAGAAGGGGTAACTTGACCACCTTCCATAGAAGTGGAGGATGGAAGAGGGGTAGTCCCCTCCCCGGAGGAAAAGGTAACAACCCTAGGAGGGTTTTCAAGGAGCCCTTGAGGAAGCGAGTCCTCTTGGGAACGGGGAGGATTGAAGGATGCCATGGTGGACTCGAAGAGGGGATTGGAATAGGACTTGAAGAAGGAATTGACTTGAGGAGATGATCCGGACGGACGAAAACAACTCCACATACAACGAACAACCTTAAAAATATGTAAAAACCAACACAACCAATAACACAATGAGTAATCAACCTTAGATGATTTTAATAAGATGCAAGTGATAAAAGATGAAGGCACTCAAAGGCAACCAAGTTGTTTAAGATGATGCAACACAATTCTTGTGATTTCTCCTTCGGAACTTTAGTGAATTAATAATTAATATGTGCTCTCAACAATAGGTTCCTAGTAGGAGATGGGTATGAGACTTGGTTTGACTCTAAGTGTAATCACTCCTTCACTTATGCAACCCTAGACACGGGGTGAGAAAGGTACAACCAGCCCGGCGTCCGTGTGGGAATCCACGGCTCGCGGGGACTTATGGAGGTCCCTGGTGTGATTTCCTAGTCGGCCCCAAGGAATATGGAGACGAGAGGTCCTTACAACAAGGTAGGAAAATGCAATCTAAGATATGACAAGATGAATGACCCTATGTGCACCGGAGTGCATGCAAAGTCTAGCCTAAAATCTAGCAATCAATGATGCACACAATGATATGAATATATGAACAAAGTAAGGAGAAAGTCAGGTATCACCCAAGCTATCACGCCCCGACGCGAAATACCGGGACGTACAGTTAGAAACACGCTTGCACTAAAATTATGTTCTAAAATTGCACAATGGAATAGAAGGATTCTAATTCTCTTATTACAATAATCAACTGATTAAACATAACTTCCAAACTCATTAACACAACAACTGGCCTAATACAGAACTAGAACACTAATACAACACCAAAAGTAATAGCTGGAAATACTACTATGCCAACACGGCAACCTAGATAGAGGCACACTCTAGCAGCACTCAAATCACTCCCCGTCCGAGTGAACGTCACCACCTGAATAACCTGGAAAGGGGGAAAACAATACTATGAGCTAACGCTTAGTAGGTAATAACAGGCAAGTGTACGTGATTAATGCTTTGATTACATGTTATATGCAATGATAAACAAGGAAATAGATAACAAGAGCAAGAACAATGTAATAAGATCTTGCAAAGTCAAGAATCAAGAGATAACAATTAATGCAAGGACAAGAACTTCACTATGAACAAGTAAGAACAAGAACAAGTGTAGTAATAATAATTGGCCAGCAAGCAAGTATATCACGCATGTAACATTTCCACTTTCAAGTAATAGCAAGTAGAGTAACCACAAGTAAATCATAGAACACGGAAAAGTGGAAAGTGTAAAAATAGTAGAGAGTAGTGGACAGTCGCTAGATTTAACATGTACAAGTGCTGGTGCCAAATGCCACACCTAGTCATTCACCTCCATGGGAATACAAGTAGTGTTCGGGTGCTCCTCCCAGGACTAGACCAAGCCCTTAATTGTTTGCCAGGCATTGATTTCTTTGGATCAAAAGATCCCACGAATCTAGACTTCCACAATTTATGGCCAATAAGTTTCAAAGAACAAGCTATCATGTAATAAGTACAGATCTGATGGAAAATCAAAATAACAAGAAGTATAGAGAATTCATTTTTGGCATAATGTTTAACGACAAATCAAGTCGTGGAATCCAAGAACGAAAGGTAAGTAGGAAAATGCAATAATTAGATCATTCTTAATTCCATAGTTAAACATTTTATTCTGTTGGTTAACAAGTTCTAAGGGCTGTTAAGAATTCATGTAAATTCTTACCCGATTACATTTTTCATGAATTTTCTAACATTCAAATATTTAACATGATAGTTATGCATTCTAGTTCATTGCAAGATTTTACTTATAACAGAACAATTTACATGCTGTGAGTAGCTTAGTACATTATTGATAAATACATTAAGGATTCCAACAAGGACTCAGTACGTGGCGGAGATAACCGATCCGAAGATCACTCGCGCAAGTGTGCGACCTTTCTGATAGGCGTAGCCTAACGTTCGGACAACACCTTTTAATATACCGGGTCTTTGAGGGATAAAAATTAACTTACTACACTCAGAAATAATAGTATACAAAGATCTGATATAAGTAGGATAGCTAACGGTTCAAAACGACGTTCTGTGCATGAACGCGCTATAGGCAGGTAGCGCGTTTATCAAGAACGCGCTAGGGATGTATGGCGCGTTCAGGACAGGGCCAAAAATTCAAATGACGTTGAAAACTGGTAAACACAGGGGTTATAAGAGTTAATATACACATAACACAACTTATAAGTATCTGTAGGGACTTAATACAGCATGAAAATACACGAGGAACGTTCTGTTTTAACTCCTGGAAGATCGGGGGTCAAAGAGGATCGCGCTATAGGTTCCTAGCGCTATCTAAAGGACGTGCTAGGTGAACACAGCGCGTTAAGGACCAGGAAATTAAATTGATTTAATTTGAAATCTAGATTAACAGGTGGGGTACTAACTAATGGTACTACTAAATTAGCATCGTATCTAAGCAAAATACTATAAGTATACTGGAAAAACGTTTAGAAGCTAGCATTATAATCCTGAAATCAAAGAGCATCAGAAACTAAAAAGGGAAATAAAACCCTTGATTAATTTGAAAACGGGACAAAGATGTTTTCCAATTACTCATACGTCTTATATAACATCTTACAGATCCATATAATCATCTTACAGGTTTATAATTGCATCAGAAGGCTTACATCTTGACCCCTCAATCGATTGGGGTAAAAGGACGATCGCGCTCGCTTTACCTAGCACGTTCTTGATGAACGCGCTCGGTTAAGATAGCGCATTCCCAAAAATTAGACAATTATTAATACTCAAATTTTAAACGTGTTCTGACAGGGTGGGGGCCTGCCAGATCGCGCTATATCGGGCTAGCGCGTTAAATATCGCGCTCCTGGTACATAGCTTCTTCAAGAGCAGAGAACGGGACTCAAGATCCCCTTGATTAAAATCATCATAACATCTTTGTTTCTTCATGGAATTAACCAAACGAGAAATCAATGGAAAGACAGGAAAGAGATAAACAATATGCCATGCTCAATTTTATGTTTAGCCTGTGATTAGTCACGGGGATTCAAGCTTAACCTAAAAGGGTTCACTTAAACCTAACAAGAACATAAGCTTGCTAAAACGAGAAATTAACCTAACATGATTGATAAAAATTAGGGCTTTCTACGTGGGAAGAAAGCTAACAAGATGAGGATTCCATTCATATATAACAATAAGGTTTAGGTCTGTTAGAACCTACCTCAATTGAAGATCTAAACTCAGCAAATAAAGAAAACCCACGAACTAGAAGAACACCCTTCAGAGATCGCTTGATATCTCCCTCAATACTCTATAAAATTTAGGGCTTTCAGTCTCAAATGATAGATCTCGTCAAGCTGATCAAGATACTATATTTACATGCCTCATTTAGTGAAGGGTACCTACCTCAATCAAGGATTAAAGGGTTGGATGAAGAAGAACCACGAACTAGAACACCTTCCACCAAAACGACGAATACTCCCAGATCTGGACTCCTCGTCGAATGACCCAGCTACCAAATGAAACTAGACTCCTTAAGCTTTCTTTTAATACCTAATAAACCTTCTGGATCCTTCCAGGAAGGATGAATTTCGAGCTAGAAGAGACGTGTTAATTACGTCGCCGAAAAGATTGACCTAGATCAAACTCATCTAATCACTTCTATCCTGGTTAATCTTACACGAAATTGGTTGGGGGTTATTAATCTACCAATCAATAGCTTTCATTTGCCTCTAACCTCATCGAATTTAATTAAGGAATGAGTTCTGATTTCATGTTTTAAGGTGTAGGTTACTATAGAAGTCACTATTGGGGGTTGGTGGATCCTAATCCTGATTAAACTCCAGATTTGACCAGGTTAACGATTTTCTTTGAGTTAATCACAGAAGAAAACTTTGTTAAGTGAATGGTCTTCTACCAAATTATGATTTTTCAAGATTTTAATATGGTCAACGAATTTCACTTCACTATTCATTTAATAATAAAATATTAAATTCGAAATTCAAATCTCAAATCCCCTCTTTTCATTTCCTTTTCATTCCAAATCAATTGCATTTGTGTTTCATTTCATTCATACCTTATTTTCATTTGGATTACATTTCATTTTCATTTCAATTTAAAATTTTAATGGTTTATTTCCATTTCTATTCTTTTATTAATTCAACTTAATTCAAATAAATTCTTAAAAATTCCAATTTGAATAGAAAAATTAATTAAAATTATTAATTAAATACGGGGTATTACACCCTCCCCTACTTAAAAGAATTTGGTTCTCCAAATTCACTGCATTATGATGCGAAAATAAAGGATAATAAGTTCAAGGGACAACTAGCTCACCTAGAAAAGGTCGGGATACCGCTTTCGCATCCTTTCTTCGGATTCCCAGGTGGCTTCTTCAGCTCCATGCCGACTCCATTGGACCTTGACCATAGGTATGGATCGACTCCAAAGTTGTTGCTGCTTCTGGTCCAAAATCTTTATTGGCCTTTCCTCATAGGTCAGATCCTCCTTCAGTTCGAAGTCCACATGCTGAATAACGTGGGTGGGGTCGTACACATACCTCCGCAACATAGAAATATGGAAGACATTCTGCACGCCAGATAACTGGGGCGGTAACGCCAATCGATAAGCCACTTCTCCCACTCTATTTAGAATCTCAAACGGGCCAATATACCTCGGACTCAGCTTGCCCTGAATACCAAATCTGCGAATCCCTCTCGTAGGAGAGACCTTTAGAAACACATGGTCACCTACTTGGAAATCCAATGCTCTTCTTCTATTATCGGCATAACTCTTCTGTCTTGACTGAGCCACTTGTAACTGATCTCGGATAATACGGATATTCTGTGATGATTCCGAGATAAGATCCGGTCCAAGCCATTGCCTCTCACCTACCTCATCCCAACACAACGGGGATCGACAGCTTCTCCCATACAAGGCCTCAAATGGGGCCATCTGAATACTAGACTGATAGCTGTTATTCTAGGCGAATTCAATTAATGCCAAATGCTCGTTCCAATTCCCACCAAAGTCAATCAAACATGCTCTCAGCATATCCTCCACTATCTGGTTGGTTCTCTCCGTTTGCCCATCTGTCTGTGGATGGAATGCCGTGCTGAAATTCAAACGAGTACCTAAAGACTCTTGCATTCCCTTCCAGAAATGAGAAGTGAATCTAGGGTCTCGATCAGATATTATATTCACTGGAATACCATGCAATCTCACAACTTCCTTCACATACAGAGCTGCTAGAACATCAACTGTCCATTTAGATTTAATAGACAAGAAATGGGCCGACTTTGTCAGTCTGTTGACGATTACCCAAATTGCATCAAAACCACCACGAGTCCTAGGCAGTCCCATGATAAAATCCATGCCAATACTCTCCCACTTCCATTGGGGTATATCGAGTGGCTTCAATTTCCCTGCCAGTCTGAAGTGCTCGGCCTTAACTTGCTGACATACCAGGCATCTACTCACAAAATCTGCCACTTCTCTTTTCATATTCGGCCACCAAAAGGATCTTTTCAAGTCTTTGAACATCTTAGTGCCTCCAGGATGAATCGTGTATTTAGATCTATGAGCTTCATCCAGAATCTTGTTCTTGATCTCAGCTACGTCAGGGACACACGTTCGTCCTTGAAATAGAAGTCTTCCATCATCAGAAATCAGGAAATCCGGTCTGCTGCTCAATTTTCCCTTGATCTCCACCAGTTCGGGATCATTATCTTGCAAAGACTTGATCTCCATCAATAATTCAGGCTTAAGTTGCATCTGCGCAACAATGACCCGATCATCGTCAACATTCAAATCCAAACTAGCCATCTGTTCCAGTAGCTTCCATTCTTGCATCATCAAACTGGATAACTTCGCTACAGGCTTCCGGCTCAATGCGTCTGCCACCACATTACCTTTACCAGGGTGATACTCAATAGAGAAGTCAAAGTCCTTCAAATATTCCAGCCATCTGCGTTGCCGCATATTGAGTTCTTTCTGAGAGAACAAATACTTCAAACTCTTGTGATCTGAGAATACCGTGAAAGATTCTCCATACAGGTAATGCCTCCAAATCTTCAAAGCAAAGACAACAGCTGCCAATTCCAAATCATGAACAGGGTAGTTCTCTTCATGCTTCCTCAATTGCCTGGAAGAATAAGCAATTACCTTCCCATGCTGCATAAGCACATAGCCTAGACCAATTCCAGATGCATCCGTATAGACCATAAAACCTCCTTCACCAGAAGGTAAAGCCAAAATAGGTGCCGTAGTCAAACATTCCTTCAAAGTCTGAAAACTTCATTGACAATCTTCTGACCATTCGAACTTGTTCTCCTTGCGGGTTAATCTAGTAAGAGGTACCGCAATCTTGGAGAAATCCTGAATGAATCTGCGGTAATAACCTGCCAGGCCTAAGAAACTTCTGATCTCAGTCACACTAGTAGGCTGTTCCCAATTCTTCACTGCTTCCACTTTCGAAGGATCAACAGAAATACCTTCCTTGGTAATAATATGCCCTAAAAAGGCTATCTCTGGCAACCAGAAATCACACTTACTGAACTTGACATATAACTGATGATCTCTTAATAACTGCAGTGCCATTCTCAAGTGTTCGGCATGCTCTCCTTCACTTCTGGAATAGATCAAGATATCATCAATGAAGACCACGATCCATTAATCAAGATAGGGTCTAAACACACTGTTCATCAACTGCATAAAAGCTGCCGGTGCATTCGTTAATCCAAAGGGCATAACGACAAATTCGAAATGACCATACCTGCTGCGGAAAGCCGTTTTAAAGATATCCTCCTCCTTAATCCGCAACTGGTGATATCCCGATCGAAGGTCGATCTTAGAAAAGAATTGAGCTCCCGCTATCTGGTCAAATAACTCATCAATCCTCGGCAATGGGTACTTATTCTTGATGGTCAGCTGATTCAATTGCCGATAATCGATGCACAGCCTCATCGAACCATCCTTCTTCCGAACAAATAATACAGGGGCTCCCCAAGGGGAAGTACTAGGGCGAATGAAACCCTTCTCAAGTAACTCCATCCATTGCTACTTCAATTCTCTCAGCTCCGCAGAAGACATACGATAAGGAGCTTTAGAGACAGGAGAAGAACCCGGAATAACATCAATGGAGAAGATAACTTCCCGCTCAGGCGGAAGTTCAGGTAGTTCCTCAGGAAATATATCGAGAAATTCACGAACAACAGGGATATCCTTAATCTCCACTTGCTGCTCAGGAGTAGCATAGACAAAGGCTAGAAATGTCTTGCAACCTCGCCTCATCAGTTTATCAGCACGAAGGGCCGAAATAAGTGAGATGGAGCGATGGTATCTAATTCCCATAAATGAAAGACCTGGATGTCTATTAAAAGACACTGAGCTAGAACTGCAGTGAACATTGGCCTCATGCTTGGCCAACCAATCTGCTCCTAGGATTACATCATAATCCTTCATGTCCATGCAAACTAAATCAATTGGAAAATTCTGCTCATCAATCACAACCTTACTAGAAGGATAGAAATGCTGAATTGCTGATCTAGAGCCAATAGGTGTAGAAATTTCTAACGGAGAATTCATCAAAATAGGTTCCACAGCTAAAGACTTCGCAAATCTCCAAGAAATAAAGGAATGCGTTGCACCAGTATCAAAAAGAACAAAGGCTAGCTTGTCGAGTATAACGAGAGTACCTTCGACGAGTCCACCCTCTCCGGCTGTATCTGCTTCATCTACCTGAATTGCTTGAAGCTTGCCTTGCGGCTTCTTGAAGGCCTGAGGTTTTGCCGGTGTAGCTTGCTCCAATACTAATGGACAATCCGGGATACGGTGCTCCCTACTCCCGCAACGAAGACAGGCGCCCAACTTGTGCCAGCACTCCTCCATCCTATGACCAGGACGGTCACAATATCTGCACACACCCTTAAAGGGTACAATAGGGCCGGGCTTCCTTTCCTCTTGCTTTGGCATCTTTCCTTTCCATGATCCTGCTCCGGTCCACGAACTTGACCCACTCGCGGGCCTCTTCTTGCTAAAACTAGGTCCGACGTTGCTTTTCTTGTAATCCTTCGGCTGCTCTTTCTTCATGCCTTGGCCTTGGATCCTCTCCGTCATCTCGAGAGTGTCCTCCAGAACTTGCGCCTTTCTTACCATCTCAGAATAAGTCGATATCTCCATAGGTGCCAATTGGTTGATATAGTGAAGCTTCAAACCATTAAGAAAGCGTTTCGCCTTCATCCTTTCAGTGGAAATGAGATGAGTAGCATATCGAGACAGTCTGGAGAATTGTGCTTCGTACTCGGCTACTGATAAGCTCCGCTGTTTCAGAGCCGCAAACTCGGCCGCCTTCTTTTTTTTTTTTGAGGCAAACAAGTCATCTAGAGAGGGAAAAGGGAGAGTGCACCCTCTTCCAGAGGAAGAGAATGTTCCCACTCCAGCATTTTCTCCCTAGATGCTAAATTTTATTGCTTTATGAATGGTAAGAACATACACTGATGAGGACTAGCCTCTGCTGTATAGTAAACCAAAAGAGAAAGAAACAAATCAAAGCTTTACACGTATATTGGGCCAGCCCTTTGTATCGGCCAAAGCATAACCTCTAGCCTTCAATGGTAACTCCCGAGAATCATAGAAAACACTATTATCCCCTCTTTCTACTGCATAGTTAGCTAAAGCATCGGCCACTTGATTGGCCTCTCTATATGTGTGAATCAAAGGACAATGAGTCTTGAGAAAAAGTTGTTGAAGTTGATTCCACCACGGAAGTAAATGCCATGGTGGATCTTTATTGGCAGCCAGCATATCAATTAGAACCTTTGAATCTGAATAGATAACAGTGATTTCTAGCCCATGATAATGGGCTAATCTCAATCCATCCAGTAGAGCACGTCCTTCTGCAGCAACATTAGTTCCATAACCATAGAAATAAGCAAAGCCCAGAATTAGTTTACCCATTCTGTCCCTAACACAACCACCTCCGCCTGCCAAACCTGGATTTCCTTTGCTAGAACCATCCACATTCAAAGCCAAGCCCTGGGTGGGAGCAATCCAGCGAACTGTGAAGCAGTTAGGCTTAAAAGTGTTAAGGTCAATCCCAACTTCCTGCAGTCTCATCCGATAGGCATTGCTAGTTCCCTGCTTGAATTTTATTTGACTAATTTTGTGGGTGACTTCCTCAGGTATTTGATCAGCAATACTCATGAGATTACAACGTCTAGCTTCATATTTTTCGGTGCATCTATACTTCCATATGTTCCATGTAATCAAAATGACTAAAAGAAGACTTATATATCTCTTCGGTTTGTTAAAAACCGCTCTGTCAACAGCACATAATATTCTACTGGTGATACTCCTCATCTCCATACAGCTAGCATCAATTATATTCTGATATCTATTCCATAAAAATTTTACAATGTCACTATGTATGAAAAGATGGTCCATATATTCAGCTTCCCGGGTTAAAGTACAGCAAAAACAACAAGATGCCAGGCTAATGCCAGCCTTCTGAATGTGGCTGTCTACAGGGACTGCATTATGTAACACCTTCCAACAAAATAATGAAGCTCTAGGGGGGGTCTTATTATGCCACAGATTTCCAAATTTAATATCAGATCTTTGCCCAATCTCTCTACACACTTTAAAAGCTGACTTGAAAGTAAATTTACCTGTGCTTGTTGGGGTCCATATAGGAATATCTTCTCCACTCTGCAGTGTAATTGATCTGATCTGATTTCTCAAATGTTCATCCACAACAAACCCCCAAGCTGGGTGTTCTGGATCAGCAAGAACCTCTTGAACAGAGAAGTTTTCTATCTCTGAAAAAATCTGCATAGATAAGAGGCTGGTGATAGGTGTATTTTTGAACCACCTGTCTTTGAAAAAATTGGCTTTGACTCCATCTTTTAAAACCATTCTGGACCCAGCCATGTACTTCACCTTAGCTCTTTCAAAATCCTTCTTCTTGATACCAGCCGGAAAAGGAGCAACACAGTCTGCTATATTCTTCTCCTTTATATATTTTTTCCTAATAAAATTTGCCCAAGGGGAGGTACCATGAATTGCCTGCCAAATCAGCTTAACATAAAAGCATTGCTGGACTTCCATTAAGCTTCTAACACCCAGGCCGCCTTCTTCTCTTGTACTCGGTCAGAAAAATACTTATTGTTGAAATATGCCTCGAACTCTCCCCAAGTAAATGGCTGATCACCAAGGGTCGCCTTGATAGAATCCCACCATGCACGTGCATCACGTTCCAGTTGGAAAGTCGATAATAGGACACGTTCTTGATCGGTGCATTGCATGACCTCAAAAATCCTTGCCACATCATCAAGCCAGTGCTCGGCTTCATCGGGATCAGTCGATCCAGCAAATCTGGGCGGGTTCATTCCACGGAAGTTCCGGTATAAATCACCGGTGCCATGATGTGCTGCTCCTGCCTGAGCCGCTTGCTGCAGTGCCTGCGTAAGGCCTTGGACCGTGCACTGCAAGTTCTTCTACTCCGCACGATCGGCTGCCATTGCAAAAGCCTACACGAAGGATAGACCACTCTGGGTCAAGAAAACAGATAATAACACGATTAAGGAACGAACTTAACCCAATTTCTACCCAATCTCACCAGGTCGGGTTCTAGACCTCACAAGGGTAGGGATCCTAAGACACACTTAGAACCCTAGAATTTAGAAAACCTAGGAATATTAGACCTAGGCTCTGATACCACCTAAACTGTCACGCCCCGACGCGGAATACCGGGACATACAGTCAGAAACACGCTAGCACTAAAATTATGTTCTAAAACTGCACAATGGAATAGAAGGATTCTAATTCTCTTATTACAATAATCAACTGATTAAACATAACTTCCAAACTCATTAACACAACAACTGGCCTAATACAGAACTAGAACACTAATACAACACCAAAAGTAATAGCTGGAAACACTACTGTGCCAACACGGCAACCTAGATAGTGGCACACTCTAGCAGCACTCAAATCACTCCCCGTCCGAGTGAACGTCACCACCTGAATAACCTGGAAAGGGGGAAAACAATACTATGAGCTAACGCTTAGTAGGTAATAACATGCAAGTGTATGTGATTAATGCTTTGATTACATGTTATATGCAATGATAAACAAGGAAATAGATAACAAGAGCAAGAACAATGTAATAAGATCTTGCAAAGTCAAGAATCAAGAGATAACAATTAATGTAAGGACAAGAACTTCACTATGAACAAGTAAGAACAAGAACAAGTGTAGTAATAATAATTGGCCAGCAAGCAAGTATATCACGCATGTAACATTTCCACTTTCAAGTAATAGCAAGTAGAGTAACCACAAGTAAATCATAGAACAGGGAAAAGTGGAAAGTGCAAAAATAGTAGAGAGTAGTGGACAGTCGCTAGATTTAACATGTACAAGTGCTGGTGCCAAATGCCACACCTAGTCATTCACCTCCATGGGAATACAAGTAGTGTTCGGGTGCTCCTCCCAGGACTAGACCAAGCCCTTAATTGTTTGCCAGGCATTGATTTCTTTGGATCAAAAGATCCCACGAATCTAGACTTCCACAATTCATGGCCAATAAGTTTCAAAGAACAAGCTATCATGTAATAAGTACATATCTGATGGAAAATCAAAATAACAAGAAGTATAGAGAATTCATTTTTGGCATAATGTTTAACGACAAATCAAGTCGTGGAATCCAAGAACGAAAGGTAAGTAGGAAAATGCAATAATTAGATCATTCTTAATTCCATAGTTAAACATTTTATTCTGTTGGTTAACAAGTTCTAAGGGCTGTTAAGAATTCATGTAAATTCTTACCCGATTACATTTTTCATGAATTTTCTAACATTCAAATATTTAACATGATAGTTATGCATTCTAGTTCATTGCAAGATTTTACTTATAACAGAACAATTTACATGCTGTGAGTAGCTTAGTACATTATTGATAAATACATTAAGGATTCCAACAAGGACTCAGTACGTGGCGGAGATAACCGATCCGAAGATCACTCGCGCAAGTGTGCGACCTTTCCGATAGGCGTAGCCTAACGTTCGGAAAACACCTTTTAATATACCGGGTCTCTGAGGGATAAAAATTAACTTACTGCACTTAGAAATAATAGAATACAAAGATCTGATAGAAGTAGGATAGCTAACGGTTCAAAACGACGTTCTGTGCATGAACGCGCTATAGGCAGGTAGCGCGTTTATCAAGAACGCGCTAGGGATGTATGGCGCGTTCAGGACAGGGCCAAAAATTCAAATGACGTTGAAAACTGGTAAACACAGGGGTTATAAGAGTTAATATACACATAACACAACTTATAAGTATCTGCAGGGACTTAATACAGCATGAAAATACACGAGGAACGTTCTGTTTTAACTCCTGGAAGATCGGGGGTCAAAGAGGATCGCGCTATAGGTCCCTAGCGCTATCTAAAGGACGCGCTAGGTGAACACAGCGCGTTAAGGACCAGGAAATTAAATTGATTTAATTTGAAATCTAGATTAACAGGTGGGGTACTAACTAATGGTACTACTAAATTAGCATCGTATCTAAGCAAAATATTATAAGTATACTGGAAAAACGTTCAGAAGCTAGCATTATAATCCTGAAATCAAAGAGCATCGGAAACTAAAAAGGGAAATAAAACCCTTGATTAATTTGAAAACGGGACAAGGATGTTTTCCAATTACTCATATGTCTTATATAACATCTTACAGATCCATATAATCATCTTACAGGTTTATAATTGCATCAGAAGGCTTACATCTTGACCCCTCAATCGATTGGGGTAAAAGGACGATCGCGCTCGCTTTACCTAGCACGTTCTTGATGAACGCGCTCGGTTAAGATAGCGCGTTCCCAAAAATTAGACAATTATTAATACTCAAATTTTAAACGTGTTCTGACAGGGTGGGGGCCTGCCAGATCGCGCTATATCGGGCTAGCGCGTTAAATATCGCGCTCCTGGTACATAGCTCCTTCAAGAGTAGAGAACGGGACTCAAGATCCCCTTGATTAAAATCATCATAACATCTTTGTTTCTTCATGGAATTAAGCAAACAAGATATCAATGGAAAGACAGGAAAGAGATAAACAAGATGCCATGCTCAATTTTATGTTTAGCCTGTGATTAGTCACGGGGATTCAAGCTTAACCTAAAAGGGTTCACTTAAACCTAACAAGAACATAAGCTTGCTAAAACGAGAAATTAACCTAACATGATTGATAAAAATTAGGGCTTTCTACGTGGGAAGAAAGCTAACAAGATGAGGATTCCATTCATATATAACAATAAGGTTTAGGTCTGTTAGAACCTACCTCAATTGAAGATCTAAACTCAGCAAATAAAGAAAACCCACGAACTAGAAGAACACCCTTCAGAGATCGCTTGATATCTCCCTCAATACTCTATAAAATTTAGGGCTTTCAGTCTCAAATGATAGATCTCGTCAAGCTGATCAAGATACTATATTTACATGCCTCATTTAGTGAAGGGTACCTACCTCAATCAAGGATTAAAGGGTTGGATGAAGAAGAACCACGAACTAGAACACCTTCCACCAAAACGACGAATACTCCCAGATCTGGACTCCTCGTCGAATGACCCAGCTACCAAATGAAACTAGACTCCTTAAGCTTTCTTTTAATACCTAATACACCTTCTGGATCCTTCCAGGAAGGATGAATTTTGAGCTAGAAGAGACGTGTTAATTACGCCGCCCAAAAGATTGACCAAGATCAAACTCATCTAATCACTTCTATCCTGGTTAATCTTACACGAAATTGGTTGGGGGTTATTAATCTACCAATCAATAGCTTTCATTTGCCTCTAACATCATCGAATTTAATTAAGGAATGAGTTCTGATTTCATGTTTTAAGGTGTAGGTTACTATAGAAGTCACTATTGGGGGTTGGTGGATCCTAATCCTGATTAAACTCCAGATTTGACCAGGTTAACGATTTTCTTTGGGTTAATCACAGAAGAAAACTTTGTTATGTGAATGGTCTTCCACCAAATTATGATTTTCCGAGATTTTAATATGGTCAACGAATTTCACTTCACTATTCATTTAATAATAAAATATTAAATTCGAAATTCAAATCTCAAATCCCCTCTCTTCATTTCCTTTTCATTCCAAATCAATTGCATTTGTGTTTCATTTCATTCATACCTTATTTTCATTTGGATTACATTTCATTTTCATTTCAATTTAAAATTTTAATGGTTTATTTCCATTTCTATTTTTTTATTAATTGAACTTAATTCAAATAAATTCTTAAAAATTCCAATTTGAATAGAAAAATTAATTAAAATTATTAATTAAATACAGGGTATTACACAAGCACCAAATCACAGGAGAAACTGCGGAAGTAAATGCACCTCGGATGCGCACCTGCCTGGAGTATGACGGTCAAGTATCCCTGCGTCAGAATACAATAACGATCGAAGGCCAGACCGTCAGAAATAATATAACGCAGGGAGATGGGTCCGTCAAATGAGCCATAGCCAAAATCGGACAGAAATAACAGGAAAACCCGTGGAAGCTCACACAGCAGAATAAAAGTGGCGGTCTAATGCCCTTGCGTCAGAGGTCTGTAGCACAGGGACACAAGGCCGTCAAAATACTTAGAAAACCAGAATCAGTAAGAATAAGAGAGAAATCCAAGGGAAACCAAATAGGCAGATGATGGCAGGTTCAAACAGGAATCAAAAGCACGATTGGCACAAGCTAACCACCGTGATCGCCAAAAAATTATATGTTGATTTTATTTTGCCTATCTATCTTTTCTTGGGGGTTTTGAATGATGAGATGACAAGCAAGTAATCAAAGATCTGCTCTTAACCTATGAACATGTGATCATGAACCTAGGCAATCAAAGCTAGCTCTAGCATGGGCATGCTATCTCAATCAAACTAGGCTAAGGAAATAAAGAAAAACACACGCCGGGGCGTGGAGCAAGGAGTAAATGAAACACACCGCGAGGGGTGGAGCAAGCAAGAAAATAAAAAAGATATGTGATGAAGAAGACAGCTAATGCCGAAGACTAAGGAAAGATGTGATCACCACCAAAGTAAAAATAAGCAAAAGACCTGTAAATACCTTGGAAATAGGTGGATGAAGCACCCGCCCACGGGAGAGAAAACCAAAGAGAACCTGCAGGTCAGCTAGAAGTAACGGCCAGAACCCTGTGCGTCACTCGAAAGTAACGGCCACCCGATAGACCGCCAGAATAATATGACGCGCCTGCACCAGGCCGTCAGATAACCTGCAGTAGCAAAGTGTAAATTCTTTTAACTCCAACTCTTCCAGCCGGCTAGAAGAATTGGGCCTCGTGCTGGTGAACCTGTAAACCTGCCAAAGATGTAGAAAGACAAAACAAAACAACCTCAATTAGCCCTTTTCACAAGCATAGCATCAATTCTTCAAAGAACTTAAGGACATCAAAAGGAGAGGGGATTACCGGGGAGCTTTTGATTTTTTAACCCCTCTGGGCGTTTTTAAAGATGGGGAAGATGTTTGGATGCTTAGAGAACAGTGAAAAACGTGGAGAAAGAAGAGGGACAATGCTTTGATTGAGGAAAACCAGGGAAGAACTTAAGCATGCAATGATGAACTTGAAAGACTAAAACCAAAGTACTCCCTTGATTATGAGATGGATGAACGTGGGAAGCAGTTCCTCTTGAATGAAGATGGCTCCTGAGTTCGGCAGCACTTCATCGTGAATTTCAAATCCTCCTCCTTTGGGCCATGAAGTCAAGGGTTCTATTTATAGACCCTCAAACTCTCAGGTCGAGTAGAGGATAATCCAGCAAGATAAAGGGATAACTCTTAGCAAATCCTTGAAGATAATATCACCAAGAGTCCATAGAATCAAACAGAAGGTTCTGAGGATCAGATTTGAAAGAGATATCGTCAATCCAAACCCTTATCTCGACCACGGAGTAGCAGAGAAAAGGCCTGAACTACCAGGACTCTCTGAAGGAAGTAACGGCTTCACGACAGACCGCCACTTAGAAATAACGCATCAAGGAACATCCGTCACTATCAACCTTATCCTAAAAGATAAGATCAACGGGGAGAAGACCCAACAAGTTGGACTCTGCAAGGAAGCAACGGCCAAGGCATAGGGCTTCAGAATGAAACAACGGCTGCACGACAGACCGTTATTATCAATGTGTAATCAAAAGGATAAGCTTTAAAATGAGGCCTTAAGCCTTAGGACTCTTCAAATAGTAATGGTCCAGGACCCATCCGTCAGAATGAAACAACGCGCCTGGGACAGACCGTTATTATCAAATGGAGATCAAAAAGGAATAGAGGCATTGCTAAGATTCATCCAATGAAATAGCCACAAGGAACCATATCCGATCAAGGAGTTAAGACCCAAGAAATAGGCTTCAACTAATCAAGAGACTCAATGAAGAGTGAACGACTCGGAGCATCATATAGAATGAATAAGGAGATGACCCGACTTATTAGTCATAAAACGGGTGTCAACAGCAGGCACGCCGGGAACTTGCCCACTGCTCCAGGCGCGCCGAGAACCTCTTCCACCAAAGCAAGTGCGCCAAGTGCCACCTACAAAAGGAAGGGCTTATATAAACCCTTTCTTCGCCTACAAGAAGGGAGGAGAGGAGAATAGAACAGAGAGGCACCAGAAGGAACATGGGGGGGAAACGAAGAAGACCATCCAAGAAAGAAAAAGAGAAAAGAGACCAACAGAGAGAGAGAGCCTCCTCCACTGAGAAAAGAGAGAAGAGACCAATAGAGCAAGAGAGAAAAGAAGAGGAGAAGGAAGGAGAAGAAGCTCCCGGTGGGCAGCCGGGGAGGGAGAGGAGTCAATGCTCCGCCCTCCCCCCTTTTTTGTTTTATGTTTCTTCTTCATGTAATCATACGAGTTTTATCTCGATTCATCGGATGTAACCGGGATATCCCGACCTCTGTTTCATCTCCCTTTCCCTCGCTCCCTTCTTGTGATTGGTGTGAGTCTTGGAATGATGTAATGAAACGAAATACTACGATGGCCTATGTAACGACCCAGAGCTCAGGATACCGATATACCGATAACATCGACATACCGATACCAAGAACTGGGGAAGCCACCCAAGAGGCTGATGAGGCCCCTGAAGGGTTAATAGAAAAGTGCTGAGGGGTATGCATAACGAATTGGAATTTGGAACGCGCAGTTTACAATTAAGTAAAGAAATTAACACAAGAGCGGAAGCAATTCAAAATAACTAGAGCGATATATATATAACTAGTCCAGAGTCACAAAGCACTAGTCCACGAGGGAACAACTACACGGGGCATACCGCGGCAAAAGCACAACACAAGCCTCAAAAAGGCAGCTCGTGCACAGTTGGCAGCTAGGAACGGGCCCGAAACAGCGCACTAAACTCCGGGAGGCGGCGGGCGCGGCTCACCTGAAAGGAGAATGGTGAGTCACAGCCAGACTCAGTAGGGGTCACGCGGATCCCTACCTCGCACTAAACGAGCAGACATGCATAAGTAACAGCAATTAGGGCATGCATTTAAATAAATAACAGGAGATGGCATGATTAACTAATCACAGGAAAGCTGTAAACTCTAACTAAACAGGTATAACAGCTAACACATGCCAACGATAATTAAATGCAAGCGACTGAAGCTAAAACTACCAAACAGAATAAGCTGCAACTAATCCAAGCAACAAGAACAGACAACCACTGGGAGCAGAAACCAGATGCGTCCACTGACGACTTACACTGCGTTTCAAGCACTCGCAGTCGCGAACGACAAGCTGAGAGCGTAAACAGTACCAGACCAAGTGACCAGTCGGAGTAGCACCCGTCGGTGTCAGTCCTCAGTCTCCGACCACGTGTGCACACACTGACTCTAGCCCCGAGCCAGGCCCTCTAGCTAGTTTTCCCCATTGGCAGGACGCTACCATTGGCCGGGAGCCCACGGAACTAGCTTACAAACCGTGAATGGGAAACACCCCTCCGCTGTCCTCAAGCGGGTCGGCACTCAATAGACCTTAGGGCTACAACAGTGGCTCCATTGCATGGAAAGAAAAGCTATTCTATTGGTATAAAACACGCCACAATATATTTAAAATAATGTAAATATGGCATGAATATAGAAAGAAGCGCATAACAGATGGGCTGGGAATATATTGCAGCCATCAGGGAAGCGGCGGTCAAAAACCCACGCGCCACATGCAAACGACGGTCGGGGGCCGGTGCGTTACTTCAAGAATGACGCCCCAGTCCCTATCCGTCACTCCCTTCAGGGTTCCAGCTCAAGAGGCACTAAAGGGCATGTAACGGTGGGGGCCCTGCGCGTTACTTCGAAGCAACATGTGGGGTCACCGCCGTCACATCCACCCGAGGCTCAAACCACCTATCAGCGTTCTAAATGATAGCAGGCAAAGTGACGCCCCGGTCTAGGCGCGTCAGACCAAAACGACGGTCGGCCGACTGGCCGTCGGGCGCATCGCCTGACCAAAACTACGGAAAACAGTTGATGAGTAACGGATGGGAGCCCCACCGTTACTCTCCAAGTAACGCACCCCCAATGGGCCGCTATTTGGAAGTGACGCGTCCGCTATGGACCGTCAGGCAAGTGACGGTTCCTGGCAGGACCGTCACTGCACCTGGGTTACGGGCGGGTACAGTTTATAAACCGAAGCCCTCCCGGATGGCTAAAAACGCCGGGTATCGACGAAAAACCTGATAACCTGTCAAACCACGCATGCTAGACAACAATTTAACATCTAAATCTAGCACATGCAAGGCCTAAAACGCATTAAACTCAAGATTTAGGCTAAAACCCCAAAAATGGAAATATGAACATCATGCATGCTACGGGGTGCTAATCAACAAACAGGCTAAGGGAAACGATCCTAGCAAGATCGAGATTCCATCCCCCTACCTTTCGCAAGCCGAAACCGTCGAACGGGCCGCATGCAAGGAGGAAGAGCCACGGAGCTTCCACGCTCCACCTCGCTCCCACGATCACCGATCCACGCCGAAGTGGACACCCACGCGCACTACTCGACGCGAGGAATCCAACGGTGCCAACCTCGCCTCAATCCGATCTCGTTTCGCCCGAGTTCCCTAGGAGAGGGAGGGGACGATCGTGAGAAGAGAGAGAGGGAGAGGGTGAGAGTGAGATCGACGGGAAGGGAGAGAGAGTGAGGGTGAGAGATATAAAAATAAAAATAAAATTAATATATATATATAATATAATCATTATATATATATAAATCTTATTAATATTCAATAACCCTCAAAAACTCCAAACAAATCCAGAAAAATGCCAGACAAATTCCTAAAAATCCAGGAAAATAGCCGGAAATTCCAGAATCAATAATAGAACAAAAACCAACAAGGATCCATTAAGGCACGGGCCTTACAGTCCCTCCCTCCTTACAGAAATTTCACCCTCGAAATTTACAACAACCGAAGAGGAGGAAACTGAGAAAGGACTTATACCTCACTGGAACAAGAAAGGAAAAAGCTGTTGCATCTCATCTTCACGCTCCCAAGTAGACTCATTACCAGAGTGACGCTGCCAAGCAACCTTTACCAGAGGAATAACTTTATTTCTCAACCGCTGCTCACGACGGTCTTCAATTCTAATAGGAAACTCTGGCGCAGACAAATCAGCAGTCACCTCAGGCCATACTGAATCATCGAGAACATGAGAAGCATCTGGCACATATTTCCTCAATTGAGACACGTGAAACACGTCATGAATAGCTTGCATAGCCGCAGGAAGTTGCAAACGATAAGCCACCTGTCCAATAGCTTCAACAATCGGAAAAGGGCCAACATATCGCGGACTAAGCTTCCCACGCTTCCCAAATCTGGAAACACCTTTCATTGGAGATATTTTAACAAACACCCTATCTCCAGATTCAAATTGCAGTGGACGTCTGCATTGATCTGCATAACTTTTCTGTCGACTCTGAGCCGTCAACAATCTCTGCCTGATCAGACGAACCACATCAGAACATTGCTGCACCATGTCGGGTCCCATCAACAATCTGTCACCAACATCAAACCAATACAGAGGAGTTCGACAAGGACGACCATACAGCGCTTCATAAGAAGCCATGCCAATACTGGAGTGAAAACTGTTATTATAAGCAAACTCAACAAGTGGCAAATGCTGACCCCATGAACCTTGCCAATCAAGGCAACACGATCTCAGCATGTCCTCCAGAGTCTGAATAGTTCTCTCCGACTGTCCATCTGACTGTGGGTGATACGCTGAACTGAAAGCTAACTCAGTGCCCAAAGCTTTCTGGAAACTACGCCAGAAGCCAGAGGTAAAATGTGGGTCACGATCTGACACAAGTGAAACAGGAATTCCATGCAGCTGCACGATCTTCTGCACATAGAGCTCGGCCAACCTCTGCACATTCCAAGTAACCTTGATAGGTAACAATTTGGCAGTTTTAGTCAATCTATCGACCAACAAGCAGATGCCATCAAAACCTTGAGAAGTCCGAGGCAAACCCACCACAAAATCTGTAGTAACATGGTCCCATTTCCACATCGGAATCTCTAATGGCTGAAGCAAACCACCTGGCTTTTGATGTTCGGCTTTAACCAACTGACAAGTCAAGCACTTAGAAACAAATATAGCCACGTCTTTCTTCATACCTGGCCACCAGAACTGCTTCTTCAAATTCTGATACATCTTGGTGACACCCGGATGAATAGCAAAACGAGAACCATGGGCTTCACTCAGAATCTCATTCCTCAAATCAACATCAGCGGGAACATATAATCTGCCTTGAAAACTGACAACCAGCTCCATGTCCAAATCCACATCATATCTTGATATAACACGAGCCAAATCAGAATCAGCCTGCTGGGCCTCTTTAATCTGCTGATATAAAGCTGAACCCAAAACCAAGGTAGCACAAACTGCCATCTTCGGATCAACAGGAAACTCTGCACTGAATGCCTCGCTCGGAAGCTGTTCCCATAATTTCCATTCATGAAGTAACAAATGACTGACCTGCACTTTCCTGCTCAGAGCATCGGCCACAACATTCATTTTACCTGGCTGATAGGAGAGTGTAAAGTCAAAGTCTTTCATGAATTCCATCCATCGACGTTGCCTGAGATTCAAATCTTTCTGGGAGAATATATACTGTAAACTCTGATGATCAGTAAGAATCTGAAATTTCTCACCATACAGATAATGTCTCCAAATCTTTAAGGCAAAAATAACTGCAGCTAGCTCTAGATCATGAGTGGGGTAATTCTCTTCATGTCGTTTCAACTGCCGGGATGCATATGCGATAACTTTACCATGTTGCATCAGCACTGCACCCAAACCTACTCGAGAAGTATCAGTACAAACTAGAAAACCACCCGAGTCGGAAGGCAAAGTCAACACAGGAGAAGAAGTCAATAGCCTTTTCAATTCAACAAAGCTAGCCTCACACTGATCCGACCAGACAAATGGCACATCCTTCCGTGTCAATTTAGTCATCGGTGCTGCAATCCTTGCAAAATCTTGAATGAATCTGCGGTAATACCCAGCCAATCCTAAAAAACTTCGAATCTCTGTTATTGTGCTCGGTCTCTGCCAACTCAAAACGGCATCAATCTTTGCAGGGTCCACTGCCACTCCATCACCAGAAATCACGTGGCCAAGAAAATGAATTTCCCGAAGCCAGAATTCACATTTACTGAGCTTCGCATAAAGCTCATGATCCCTTAGAGTCTGCAGAACGATCCTCAAATGCTGTATATGATCTTCATCAGAGGCAGAATAGATCAAGATGTCATCAACAAAGATCACCACAAACTGATCAAGAAATGGACGAAAGATTCGCTGCATTAGGTCCATAAAAGCTGCTGGGGCATTAGTCAAACCAAACGGCATGACTAAAAATTTAAAGTGACCATAACGAGTACTGAAAGCAGTCTTCTCCACATCGGATTCCCGGATCCGTAATTGAAAATAGCCAGACCGGAGATCAATTCGTGAAAAGACAGTAGCAGACTGTAACTGGTCAAACAAATCATCAATCCTGGGAAGCGGATACTTGTTCTTAACAGTCACCTGATTCAGCTGCCTGTAATCAATACAAAGCCTCAGGTTTCCATCTTTCTTTTTCACAAACAATACTGGAGCACTCCACGGAGAAAAGCTGGGGCGAATATAACCCTTTTCCAGTAACTCTAGTAGCTGTGCTCGCAGTACTTTCAACTCAGCTGGAGCCATTCGGTACGGTGCCTTTGCTAAGGGGCCGGTACCTGGAATCAGTTCAATCACCATTTCTATCTCTCGCTCTGGAGACAAGCCTGGCAACTCGTCAGGAAAAACATCAGGGAACTCACAAACAACCGGAACATCACAAACATCCCGTCGTGGTTTTTCAACAACGGCCACTGAAGCTAAGAATCCCTGGCAACCTGCACTAAGCAACCTGAAGGCTCGAATAGCAGAAATAACCATACGAGAAGATCGGGATCGAATACCTTGAAAATAAAAGGCTGATTTTCCATGCGGCTGAAAGTAGACTTTCTTCGATCTGCAGTCAACCACAGCTCCATAATGCTCCAACCAATCTATTCCCAGAATAACATCGTAATCTGCCAGCTGCAACGCATACAATCTTGCCGGCAACTGGTGATTATCAATCACCACAGGAGATTCTTCCAGACACAGAGGCGTGATCATGAAATCCCCAGAAGGCAATTCGACGAACATCTCACAAGACGTCTCGGAAGTCGGTTCGTCAATACATGCCATAAAATCCTCAGAAATAAAAGAGTGAGAAGCACCAGAATCAAACAAGACACGAGCTGAATGACCATAAAGCATAATCATACCTTCCACCAGATGGGACGCAACAGCATCAGCTCTAGTCAAATGAGAAACCTTGCCTTTTTGCTTCTTAGAACTAGCTGAAGATTGCTGAGAAGACGCCGACGCCTGAGAATAAAATTGTTGAGCTTGCGGTGCAGGAGGTCTAAACTGCGGTTGCTGAGGTTGAGAGAACTGAGGAGCTTGCATTTGTTTCGGCCTCAGCGGGCAATCCCGAACCACATGACCAGGCTGGTCACACCTAAAGCAAACAACAGGAAGAGAACACGGCTGGCCCTTGTGATGACCACCGCATCTCCGACACGTCCATGGCTGACCCTCAGCTGAGCTCTGACGAGTCTGAGAAGAAGGTGCTGTCGGCTGCAGAACAGAATCTGTACCGGACGGCTGCTGGAAAAACTTCTTCTTCTTCTTCGTGAACCGCTTGAACTTGGGCTTGGAAGGAGAGGAAGCACTGGAAATCTCTGACTGGACCGAAGGAACACCTGGCACTGGCGGTCGGTAAGTCTGCTACGACTGAACTACCGGCTGCACTGACCCTGCCTGAGGATATCCACCCGGTCTCGCCATCTCTAGCTCAAGTGCCACAGCTGTCTGGCACGCACTATCCAAATCCGCAACATGACTAGCAATCAGAGGCATCTTCAACTCAGGCCTCAAACCTCGCAGAAATTGCTGGGTCTTCAAAGCTTCACTGGCCAGCACATGAGGCGCATACTGACCCAACTCCATGAACTTATTCCGGTACTGAAGCACGGTCATACTGCCCTGAGTCAATTCCATAAATTGATACATCTTGTCCATCTGCAAGCAGGCAGGAGTATAAGCACACTCGAAAGCAGCAACGAACTCTGCCCAAGTGATCTGCCGAAGAGGTCTAGAACGGAAAGCGATCTGCCACTCGGCCTTCCACCACGTGATGGATGTACCCTGGAGTTGAAAAGCAGCAAGCATGACTTTCTCATCTTCAGCACACTCCATTGAGACAAATACACGCTCGATCGCATCCAACCATTGCCTTGCCACATCTGGATCAGCTTGACCATCGAAAGCAGGCGGGTTTAACATCAGAAATTCCTTCAATGCCTTGCCTCGACTGCCAGGCACTTCAACAGGAGGAGCAACAATCGGCGCTGGAGGAGGAACAACTGGAACAGCAGGAACTGCAGGAGGAGGTGCAGAACCACTATCTTCCCTGGGCGCATCTCGAGGAGCACGAGGAGGTCTTCCTCGACGAGGAGGCATAATTACACTGCCAAAGCACAAATCAACCGCACTTAATCAATCACACGGAAAACATCCTATGCCAGCAAATGGACAACGCAATGGACTAGCTCTGGACAAGCGTAAATTTCAATTCCTTATACAAATCCTCAAGCAACGCTCTGATACCAACTGTAACGACCCAGAGCTCAGGATACCGATATACCGATAACATCGACATACCGATACCAAGAACTGGGGAAGCCACCCAAGAGGCTGATGAGGCCCCTGAAGGGTTAATAGAAAAGTGCTGGGGGGTATGCATAACGAATTAGAATTTGGAACGCGCAGTTTACAATTAAGTAAAGAAATTAACACAAGAGCGGAAGCAATTCAAAATAACTAGAGCGATATATATATAACTAGTCCAGAGTCACAAAGCACTAGTCCACGAGGGAACAACTACACGGGGCATACCCCGGCAAAAGCACAACGCAAGCCTCAAAAAGGCAGCTCGTGCACAGCTGGCAGCTAGGAACGGGCCCGAAACAGCGCACTAAACTCCGGGAGGCGGCGGGCGCGGCTCACCTGAAAGGAGAAGGGTGAGTCACAGCCAGACTCAGTAGGGGTCACGCGGATCCCTACCTCGCACTAAACGAGCAGACATGCATAAGTAACAGCAATTAGGGCATGCATTTAAATAAATAACAGGAGATGGCATGATTAACTAATCACAGGAAAGCTGTAAACTCTAACTAAACAGGTATAACAGCTAACACATGCCAACGATAATTAAATGCAAGCGACTGAAGCTAAAACTATCGAACAGAATAAGCTGCAACTAATCCAAGCAACAAGAACAGACAACCACTGGGAGCAGAAACCAGATGCGTCCACTGACGACTTACACTGCGTTTCAAGCACTCGCAGTCGCGAACGACAAGCTGAGCGCGTAAACAGTACCAGACCAAGTGACCAGTCGGAGTAGCACCCGTCGGTGTCAGTCCTCAGTCTCCGACCACGTGTGCACACACTGACTCTAGCCCCGAGCCAGGCCCTCTAGCTAGTTTTCCCCCTTGGCAGGACGCTACCATTGGCCGGGAGCCCACGGAACTAGCTTACAAACCGTGAATGGGAAACACCCCTCCGCTGTCCTCAAGCGGGTCGGCACTCAACAGACCTTAGGGCTACAACAGTGGCTCCATTGCATGGAAAGAAAAGCTATTCTATTGGTATAAAACATGCCACAATATATTTAAAATAATGCAAATATGGCATGAATATAGAAAGAAGCGCATAACAGATGGGCTGGGAATATATTGCAGCCATCAGGGAAGCGGCGGTCAAAGACCCACGCGCCACATGCAAACGACGGTCGGGGGCCGGCGCGTTACTTCAAGAATGACGCCCCAGTCCCTATCTGTCACTCCCTTCAGGGTTCCAGCTCAAGAGGCACTAAAGGGCATGTAACGGTGGGGGCCCTGCGCGTTACTTTGAAGCAACGCGTGGGGTCACCGCCGAAACATCCACCCGAGGCTCAAACCACCTATCAGCGTTCTAAATGATAGTAGGCGAAGTGACGCCCCGGTCTAGGCGCGTCGGACCGAAACGACGGTCGGCCGACTGGCCGTCGGGCGCATCGCCTGACCAAAACTACGGAAAATAGTTGATGAGTAACGGATGGGAGCCCCACCGTTACTCTCCAAGTAACGCACCCCCAATGGGCCGCTATTTGGAAGTGACGCGTCCGCTATGGACCGTCAGGCAAGTGACGGTTCCTGGCAGGACCGTCACTGCACCTGGGTTATGGGCGGGTACGGTTTATAAACCGAAGCCCTCCCGGATGGCTAAAAACGCCGGGTATCGACGAAAAACCTGATAACCTGTCAAACCACGCATGCTAGACAACAATTTAACATCTAAATCTAGCACATGCAAGGCCTAAAACGCATTAAACTCAAGATTTAGGCTAAAACCCCAAAAATGGAAATATGAACATCATGCATGCTACGGGGTGCTAATCAACAAACAGGCTAAGGGAA
This sequence comes from Amorphophallus konjac, assembly GCA_022559845.1. Lineage (NCBI taxonomy): Eukaryota > Viridiplantae > Streptophyta > Magnoliopsida > Alismatales > Araceae > Amorphophallus > Amorphophallus konjac. The sequence goes on along the minus strand of CM040119.1, from coordinate 322,632,861 downwards.
ACGATCCTAGCAAGATCGAGATTCCATCCCCCTACCTTTCGCAAGCCGAAACCGTCGAACGGGCCGCATGCAAGGAGGAAGAGCCACGGAGCTTCCACGCTCCACCTCGCTCCCACGATCACCGATCCACGCCGAAGTGGACACCCACGCGCACTACTCGACGCGAGGAATCCAACGGTGCCAACCTCGCCTCAATCCGATCTCGTTTCGCCCGAGTTCCCTAGGAGAGGGAGGGGACGATCGTGAGAAGAGAGAGAGGGAGAGGGTGAGAGTGAGATCGACGGGAAGGGAGAGAGAGTGAGGGTGAGAGATATAAAAATAAAAATAAAATTAATATATACATAATATAATCATTATATATATATAAATCTTATTAATATTCAATAACCCTAAAAAACTCCAAACAAATCCGAAAAAATGCCAGACAAATTCCTAAAAATCTAGGAAAATAGCCGGAAATTCCAGAATCAATAATAGAACAAAAACCAACAAGGATCCATTAAGGCACGGGCCTTACAGCCTATCTTGGTGCTGGGTGATTGAAAGATCTACTATCTGTCTCCCCCTCTGTATCTGCTGTTCTTCAAAACATTTACCTACTTAGATGCTCCGGATTTTTGGTTTATGCTTCACACCTCCGGGTCCGTTCTCTCATGAAAGATGAAGACGGAGTCCCAACCCTCGTTCAATGGGTCATTGGGCTCTGTCCCCTCCTTCCCTCCCTTTGATGATGGGTTTTCTCGCATGACATGGATTTCTGCCGAGCTCCCAGCTTGTTCAGGGTCAGAGACATCAATCTCTTGATCGTCTGAACAGTAGGTGACAAAAACCCCATATATCTCTCGAGGGTTTAATGATGGATGATCCTGTCCTTCGACTGATGCTACCCTCCCTTAAACCCCTGGCTTTCACGCCTATAAAACCCTTTCGATCCTGCCCTACCTGTGCTAGAAAATCCAACTTGAATCCCTGTCTGAAACCAAAAGAACCAAGAACAAAGACCCAGAGCCTTTTCGGTGCCATGAACAGTAACCCCTGAAGAAACCTTCTCGGCGCGGTTGTTTGCACGCCAGGAACTCCCTGTGCCAGCTTCCTGGCGCCTAGAACAGTGCCTTATGAAGAACCCTTCCCAACGCGGTGGTTTTCGCGCCGGGAACTACCCCCTTGTGTCGTGAGCCCCTTTATGCTATGAATGCTCCATCCCTTGAACCCCAGATGAAAACCTCCTACCACTAATCAAGAAACCATACAGATACCCTTATAATCCATTCAATGTAACCTTGTATTCTGTCGAGGGACATCCCGGGTCACCATATGCACCTCAAGGATGAACATCAATGGGGATAACCACCCCCCTACATGGCCCCCGGGGCTTGATCTATTTTTATAACCTGACGAACCAAGGAAGCCCTGCCACTGCACAAGCTTCAGTGGTCTCTAAAGGGATATTAAGATAGTGCTGCAAGCACATACATGGGTCAGGGGGTCCAATACCCTTCTACTTTTGGCTTTCACCCCGGCACTCCGTGGGTGATTGTCTATCATTCCCTGGCAAATGCTAAGTCCAGGGGAGGTGCTGCCAAAATTCTCCCAGGATGACGAAAGTCGACATTAAGCTGTCCCCGGGACTTTGCACGACATTGGTGACAGGGATTCTCTAGACCCTGATCTTCCCCATTTCCTCTCCGATATTGGCCTTCCTTTGCAACCTAAGCCAAATCCAGTTGAAACCCGATGAATTGGTTCACTTTGACCTCACATGACCTATTTACCTTGGCCTGAATCGTCAATAAACCCCGGAATTGTCAAGAAACCCAAGAACAGGGTGCCGAAAACCTCAAAACCCATCTCGGCTCCATGCACAGTAAAAGGGATGAATAGTTCTCGGTGCAAGCCTTCCGGCGCCGAGAACCCCATTCCCTGGTCTCCCTGAGTGCCGAAAACCCCATCCCCTAGCTATTTTGCCTGCGCGCCGGGAGCCATGGCCTCTTTGCCTTCGCGCCGGGAAACCCTGGCCATCTTGCCTTCGCGCCGGGAACCTATGCACGCTTGAGCTGCGCCGAGAACCTACCCTGCCATCCAATTGAGCCTCCGATAGCTTGATCAGACCTACTCAGGGATACCCATGAGTCACTAGACCGGTCCCGGGGATAAATCTAGAGGGTGTCAGACTCCCTTACGTTCCGTTGTCCTACGTCGGATTCATGAATAACCCCTTTAGCTCGGGAGGGCTCTGCCACTGCATGAGTTCCGCTGGCTTCCCTAAGGGAAAATCAAACATTATCCCATGGCAGATATATGTAATTCGGGAGGTTTGCCCTCTCTCTCTCTCTCTCTCTCTCTCTCTCTCTCTCTCTCTCTCTCTCTCTCTCTCTCTCTCTCTCTCAGCTTTCATCCCGGCACTCCGTGGATGATAGCCTATTTCCCCCTGGGCATAATCCAGATTAAGGGGAGATGCTGCCGAAATATCGATTGATGTTTTGACCCCGACAAGCCCCGGGAAGCGTATATCATACACCTCCCGTCTGGCTCGATCCTTCGGGGAATACAAGCATTGCGAGGCCCTTGGCCGGATGAGAAATGTGAAATGGGACATGTCCCCGATGATTGTCCAGGCCCCGTCCCGCCACTACGTGGACGGTGTCATATCTCCACCCGGCACGACCCACATAAAGGGGTCACGTTGATTTAATAAGCTGCCGTCTATTCAATTATGTTCCTAGAATAATAAGAATTTCAATACTACGCACTATTATTTTCAACCGCCCCCAAGTGGCCTCCTCTTTTGGCGTTTAATCAAGGGTTGTCTTTCTTAGGAAAGGCCTAATTAACGTCATAGCCTTTATGGTATGACGGGCTTCTGGTCCCGACTCGGACCTCACAATCGACTGACCAAGTCAGGTCGAGCGCACAATAAAATCGTCACTCCGGTGACTGGCACGCCAAATAAACTAACCAATAAATAACAGACGAAAAAGAATGTGCGTCCACAAGTCTGGCACGCTCGGTGGGACCGAGTCTCCCTTCATCTCTACGCTAGAATAGGAGGCCCGGCGGCCCCTCTTAAATTCTAACTGTGCACTAATCCTATTTCTAGGAACTAAAATGATGAGTGGATTTGCCTCCCTCCACTTCGGCCAGCAGGTCGTTGATGCTCATGTTCGCGAGGGCTACCTGGCGGTGCCCATGATGTTCGGGTCTATGCCCCCTGCTGTCGGGTTGCCCAACTGCTTGGGCCTCGTCTTCACCGACCTACTGGAGGTTGCTGACAAAGAACAAGGCACTACTGTAGGTGCCCCGATGAAGACTGCTGATGAGAAGGAAAGCTTACCAGAAAAGATGACCCCGATAGTTGTCGCCTGCTTTATCCACCATGTGGAAAGGAGGGACGCGGTCCCCGCTGCTGCCCAAAAAGGGAGAAGAGGTAACTGGAGGAGCCAGTATGCTGCTACCAGCCGTCGTCTTTCAAATTCTGGAAAGACAATGATGATCGGAGATGTTAGGGTGAACCTCGACGGTCGCCCCAAAGACGTCCGACCGGACAGGGTTGTCCCGACCACCCAGACCAACAACAAGTTCCAAATTCTGGCCACTAGGAGGGCCAACTGGGAAACTGATGAGAGGAAGCCGCTGGTGCCCAAGCCAGCAAGATATAAACAGATATGGAGGCCGAAGAAGATACAGAGCTGGATTCCGGCTCAAGAGCAAGGTGCCACTGCTATCCACCCTAAAGCCAGAGTCAGGAGAGATGAGAAAAGAAAAGAAGAGACTACTGCCATCCGCCCCAGAGCAGGGGGCAGAAGATGGGAAAGAAAATAAGAAAATACCACTGTCATCCGCCCCAGAGCTGGGGGCAGAAGATGTCAGAAGAAGGAAGAATATGCCGCTATTATTCGCCCCTGGACTGGGAGCAGGAGATGGGAAGAAAGAAAAGAAGATGTTGCTGTCATGGCAGAGGAAAAGAAAATGCTACTGTCATTCACCCCAGGGTTGGGGGCAGAAAGAGAGAAGATGCCATTGCCACTCGCCACGAAGGGGGGGACAATATATACTGCCAAAGGGAAGAACAAAGAAGAATGGAAGATCCAGCCTATGCTGCTATTCTAAAGAGACCAAAGGCCTGCGCCAGACAGGCTGACATCTTCAAATATTCCAAGTGGGAGCATTTGGCTGCCCAAATTTCAAAGCTGGCTTATCAGCCAAAGATCGAAGAGAGGCTGCTGCCCCGATCAGATCTACAAAGGCATAGCCAAGAAGAAATGAACCAGGTGGTTCAAGACTACTTCCACTGTCTAGGGAACCCCTCCCTAGGGCAGCAAAGATTGTCTCGTGCCTTGGGCACCGTGCATGAAAAAGATGAAACCCCAGAAGATGTGGCGTTTGGAGTCTCATCCTCAGACTCCAACGACTATGAGGATGGCCGTAGGATCAGACATCGAAAAGACAGCCCCAAGAGGGAAGAAGCAGAAGAAAGGACTCCAGTCTTTGACCGCCTCACATATCCGAGTCGGGTCAGAAGGAAAGTCCACAGCCGGAAGGGAAAGATGCAGGTTTTTTCCTGCAATATGGCCGGTGTCACCGGGAAATATAACACACTACCAGACCAGCCTGAAGAGCTGATTAAATTGGCACACAGGCCAAATGACCGTCATAAGAAGAAGCCGAGCAGTGAAAGAAAAGATAATGGCTACCGATGAAGCTCAAGAAGTCACTATGATGACAGTCAATGTAGTGACTGCAGAAGAAGAAGGCAACCCTCTGGGTGTTTCCACTGAAGAAATATCGGAAGAAATACAGATCCCGACAACCATAGATCCCATGATCCAGATGATGTTCAAGAGATATCAGCAGGAGATTGACTCCCTCAGAAGACAGCTCAATGAAAGAGGCGAGCATACACTTGTCTCCAAGCATGATGAGCCAGCTGGACAAACTTCCAGCTCGATAGGGGTGGCCTCTCCGGTCCACCCTGCTCAAACTGACAAAGGCAAGGCGCCGAGTCAACCTTCTCTACAACAAGTAGCAGCTCAGCCCTCTGCGTCTCAAACGTAGCCTGCCGTGCCTGCTCTGCATACAACGATTATGACAACCCCCCTTCAGCCGGCACACTTCTTCCCGGAGCCCATAGATCCGGATGTGGCTGGCAAGCTGATGATAGAAAAAATTATTGAAATGAAGCTGTCCGAAAGGACCGGGGATTCCAGTACCTATGATGTTTATAAGGTACCATATCTTGCGCATTATGCTGCTAAGAAACTACCACCAGGCGTCAGCAAGCCGCCAAAATTTGAAAAATTCAATGGCCAGGGCTCCCCCAAAGAGCATATAGCCTACTATACAACAATTATGGGCAACCTGGCATCTGATGAAGCCTACCTCCTGAAGTTCTTCGGCTCGTCCCTTACAGGGTTAGCCTTTGAATGGTACTCTGGCCTACCGGCTGGGTCAGTGACTGATTGGCCCGATGTGCAGCAAAAATTCCGGGACAGATTTCATATTACAGAAAGAGAAATCACAATAGCCGAGCTATATGCGTCCAGGCAGAAGCAAGATGAGACTGCGCTGGATTATATAAAAAGATGGAGGAACCTCGCCATGAGATGCAGGCGGCCTCCGCATTAGGAGGACGCCGTCCAAATTTGCAAGCAGAATCTTCGACGGGAGACTCTCGAAAGAATGATTGGAATGGAGATAAGGTCGTTTGGCCGACTAAACAATGCCGTGGCAGAGGTCGATGCCTTCCTCTCCAGTAGTCCTTCAGTTGCTACTGCTATATACCATAAAGCTAGATCGGCTGATAAACGGCCCATGCCTGCAGAAGTCGGTACAGTAGACTTCAAGATGTTTTGAGCAACAAAAAGATAAAGGAAAAGGCATTGCCCGCCCTCCTCCCGTCAGGCCGGCTGATCAGAAGGATGGCCCCGCTCTGCGAGCCAGGATGAGCAAGCCTTATTCCTTTCCTAAGGAAAAGACTCAGCTCCTGTTTGAATGGGCCGCCCAATTTGACCAAATTGTCCTTCCAGATCCAAAGAGACCTGATGATGCCAAAAGAAAAGATGACCCTTGATTCTACCCATATCACCAGGCGTTGGGTCATCCCATTGAAGATTGCTATGTATTCAAAGATTTATTGAAAGAATGATTAAGAAAGGGGAACTACAGCTGGGTGAATACAGAGTGGACCCGCCACGCCCGCATGAGTTGCCTGAGCTAAAAAGAGCAGTCAATGTGATATCCCTATATCGGCAATTGCCTAAAGAGGTGTCAAAAGCCTGTGCAGAAGGCACCGATGGACCCGTCCTGCGGGAGCATGTCAAATCCCCGGGCCTGATGAAGAAAATGAAAAGTGAATCAAAAGTGCCAGATGTGCTAGATGACCCCTTACGGGTGCAGATGCCGACCGCCAAAAGGAATGAAAAGCAGATGCGAAGAAATATGAGGAGGGACAAAGTCTTCTCCTGTGACATGCTGTCGGTCTCGCCCGGCAATGGCCAGACTCTCAAAGAAGATGATGAAGAGATATGCTCTGCATCGGTAAGGTCAGAGCAAGCCAAAGCTTCAGTCTCCCGTCATGATGATAAAACCAGGGAGAAGTATAGGCACCTCCCGCCACCAAAAGAAGAAGCATGCTACCCCACTCCTCCTCCATATGGAGGCTTAAGGGCAAAGATGTCAATCTCTGAAAGCCTGGACGTGTCTGGCGTCTTTAATAGAACACCGCCAGTCCCTCCTGAGATCGGGACATGGGGTGACGCTCTTGGCCTTGCCATGATGACAGAATTAGATGAAAAATTGCAAGAAGTTGAAGTGCTGCAGAGCAAGCTGAATGAGATGGGTTTTCATATACCTGGTCTGCACTCAAATCCACCAATTCTGGCGGTGACAGGTGGGCCCAAAATAGAACAGATGAGGGAAATGAAACCTGCCGAGGAAGAAATTACTAAGGCAGAATTGTATGAGACTAAACAAGGGGCAGATGTACACAAAAGATAAAAAAATGATGATGGATGCAGATGATACCTTGTTCAGGGTGCAGATGTATTAACACAAAAAAAGAGATGGTGAAAGATATGACGATACCCCGTTCTGAGGGCAGATGTATTAAAAAAAATGATGAAAGGTATGGATGATACCCCGTCCTCGGGGCACATGTGAATAAAAAATGATGATAAAAAATGGTGAAATGAAAAAATATAGATGGTACTCCCATTTGAGGGGTGATGCACATCAAAAAATGAAAAAAAATGAGAAAGATGATGAAATGATGGAAGATATAGATGATACCCCATTTTAAGGAGGGGGATGCATATAAAAAAAAGAGAGAAGAAGAAAATAGGAAGAAAAATGATGATTATGAGATGATGAAAGTTCCAAATGGTACCCCATCCCGGGGGCAGATGTATGCCAAACAATGAGAAATATTGATAGTATCCCGTTCTTGGGACCAATGTATGCCAAAAGAATGATGGAAGACACGCATGGTTCCCCATTCTAGGGGTAAATCTATGAAATGTCAATGGCGGCATGCATGGCCGTTGCTGGATATGCTCACCCCTTTAAAGGGGCAATAATCACTTATGGCAATGATGAGTAAAATTGGAGCATTGACCTTTCAAGGGCCATCCTGTCGCAGACTCTTACACTACACGTCTGCTACTAATGTCGGGGACTATCCAAATGATGGAATCCGAGATGGCAATGAACAATGAATGATGGATCAATGAAGAATGATGGAAGCTCGCCTAACCATCGGTGTTTAGGTCAGCAGATGCTCGATGAGATCCAATATATATATATATATATAACATCAAGGTGTCGGCATGTAAGCTGATGGATGAAAAATGGCACTCGGATGAGCGAATGATAGATACATCGGTAATCAGACCGATGGATGCTCCAAGATGAAGATGATGAATACATCGGCGCCCAAGCTGATAGATGTTCAAAGAAGCTCAACAATGCCCCAAGATGTCAACTATCGGCGTTCACGCCAACCGATGTTCAACCACTTTCCACGGTTGCCAAATGTATGCCCATCGGCAGCCAAGCCGACAGATGTCGAGGTTCGATCTTTCAAGCCAACAACCATTGGCATCTTAGCCGATATAGGTTAAACATTCAGTCATCGGCACCCTTGCCGATAGATGCCCGATGAGCCTTCAGAGTGCCAGAGATGTCTAACCTTCGGCATTCGAGATGATAGATGTTCCCAAACATGAATCGCCAGCATGCCAACCAAAAGAAGTCAAAACTCTAGCTATCGGCACCCAAGCAGACATGCGTCAGATGTCCAGCTGATCGGAGCTCAAGCCGACAGATGTTCCGCTAACCAAGGCTCAAGCCAACAGATGTCAAGTACTCAGGCGATGATGTTCGTGCCGACAAATGATTCAACAAGTATTCAAAGGGGGTAAATATCCAACCATCGGCATCTTAGCCGACATATGTCAAGCATTCAGTCATCGGCACCCTTGCCGATAGATGCCCGATGATCCACTAGAGTGCCAGAGATGTCTAACCATCAGCATTCGAGATGACAAATACTTACAAATATGGATTGCTAGTATGGCCAGCTAAGAGAAATCAAAATTCCAGCTATCAGCGCCCAGGCCGACAGATATTCTACCATCGGCACTCAAGCCGACCAATGTTCAAAGATTGCCAAAGAAAGGTCAACAGAATCAGTGATATGCAGAGATGTAGATATCTAGCTGATCGGAGCAACATTGACTACGAAACATACATTTTCGGCGAACGGCTTCGTGCCCAAGCTGCCATACACATCTTTGAATCAATTCAGACGTTTCGTCTAGATATATTATGAAACCCTATTCCTTTGCGTTAATGTTAAACCCCAGCATTAGCGAAAAGACCTACATTTCCAGCGAACGGCTCCGTGCCCGAGCTGCCATCCATATCCTCCAAATTAATCCGGACCTTCTGTCTGGATAGATGATGAAAACCCTATTCCTTTGCGTTAGTGTTAAAACCCCAACATTAACGATAAGACCGACACTTCCAGTGAATGGCTCCGTGCCTGAGCTGCTATCCCTACCCTCGGAATCAATCCGGACCTTCCGTCTGGATAGACGATGAAACCCTATTTCCCTTTGCATTGATGTTGATACCCACATCAATGATCATGCATCCACAATGAACATATGGCACCATGGTCCATAGAATGAAAATTCTTGGTCCAGAAAAGATGATGACAAAGGAAAAGAAAAAGAAAATGATAAAAAGAAATATGAAAAATGGGGTTAAAAAATAGAGATACCCCGCCAGTCTTGTTCGGGCATTCTGAACAAGGGCAAAAATGGCCAAAACCCAACTGTGGTGAAAACCCGAAAGGGCACTACAGGCAAAATCGGGTATCCCACCACGTGAAAACCCGAAAGGGCGCGTGGGCAAAAGCAAGAGGGGGCTGGCTCCGGCGAAAACCCGAAAGGGCGCTTGAGTCAGTAATGTGGTTATTCAAAATTCCATTTCCCCACCATTGATAGAACCTTCCGTTGGCCGACCGGCGCATTACCCGACCAACGATGGAACCCATTCAGTATAGACCCTATGTCTATCCTGATAAAACCCGCATACCTTATCCAAAGTCCCATCGTGATGAAGCCATGAAACCAACCAGTGATCGGTCGGCACATCACCCGATCAATGATGAAACATGCCTAGTTTAGACCTTATGTCTATTCTGATGAAACCTTAAAACTCTCTTTGCATCAATATAAACCCAATAGCGATGATGAAGCCAGCTGTTGGTCGACCGGCACATCGCCCGATCAACGATTAAGCCCATCTCAGAATAGACCTTCTGTCTGTTCTGATGAAACCCTTCCACTTTCTGCCTGAGACACACAACGATGAAACCTATCCGGTTTAGATCTTACATCTATTCGGAGGAGACCTATCATATGTCCCACCGATGATGAAACCTGCTATTGATCGATTGGCACACTGCTTAATCAATGATAAAACCCATCCGGAATGGACCTTACGTCTATCCTGATGAAACCTATGAAATCCTTGCATTGGTATAAACCAAATACCGATGATGAAACCTACTATTGATCGATTGGCACACTGCCCAATCAATGATAAAACCCATCCGGAATGGACCTTACGTCTATCCTGAGGAAACCTATGAAATCCTTGCATTGGTATAAACCCAATACCGATGATGAAACCTGCTATTGATCGATTGGCACACTGCCCGATCAATGATAAAACCCATCCGGAATGGACCTTACGTCTATCCTGATAAAACCTATGAAATCCTTGCATTGGTATAAACCCAATACCGATGATGAAACCTGCTATTGATCGATTGACACACTACCCGATCAACGATGAGACCTGTCCAGTTTAGACCCTACGTCTATCCTGATGAAGCCTATGAAGTCCTTGCATCGATATAGACCCAATATCGATGATAAGAGCAGCTACTAATGGAACGGCACACCACCTGTTTAATGCTGAAACCGTCCGGGGTAGACTTTCCGTCTGTTCTGATGAAAATGCTACACCCATTCTCAAATCAACCCGGACCTTCCAACCGAATAGACGATAAAACCTCATCCCTTTGCGTTAATGATTAAACCCCACATTAATGATGAAACCTACATTTCCAGCGAATGGCTTCGTGCTTAAGCTGCTACACACATTCTCGAGTCAATCTGGACCTTCCGTCTGGATGGATGATGAAATCCTATTCCCTTGCGTTGATGGCAATCCCCACATCAACGATACAGCCATGCTCCCGGCGAACGACTTCACGCCTAAGCCGCAAAACACACTCAAGTCGACCAGGCCTTCCGCCTAGGTAGACGATGAAACCATATGCCCCTTGTATTGGTGTTAGCACCCACATCAATGATGATACATACACAAGCTGAGCACATGGATTACAAAGCCAAAGTCCCAATAAAAAAAAGAAGAAGAAAAAAAAAGAGACAAAATGGAGGCTAAAAATAGAGATGCCTCGCCAGACTTGTTCAGATACTCTGAACAAGGGCAAAAATGGCCAAAACCCAGCTGTCGTGAAAACCCGAAAGGGCACTACAGGCAAAACCGGGTACCCCGCCACGTGAAAACCCGAACGGGAGCGTGGGCAAAAGCAAGAGGGGGGTGACTCCGGTGAAAATCCGAAAGGGCACTTGGGTTAGTAATGTGGTAATTCAAAAGTTCCATGCCAACCGGCACGCTGCCTTTACCTTCCCTTCACTGATGAAGCCTTCCATCGGTCAACTGGCTCCACGCCCCACCGATGATAAAGTCTTTCCGGGGTAGACCTTACGTTTACCCTGATGAAATCTACATACCCTCTTTCAAACGTCCCACCGACAATGAAACCCATCACCATTCTGATAAAGCCCGTCCGGTTCAGACCTCACGTCTGTCCTGATGAAACTCTTAAACCTTCCCTTGATCGATCGGCTCCTTGCCCGGTCAATGATGAAACCCTACCAGGATAGACCCTACGCCTATCCTGATGAAACATATGTATTGCTTGGCGAAGTCCCACCCACGATGAAACCTGTTGGAATAGACCTTACGTCTATCCTGACAAGACCTACACCTCTACCTACGTCCCATCGTTGATCGACCGGCACCTCGCCTGATCAATGATGAAATCCTCCGTCCGGTTTAGACCTTACGTCTATACTGATGAAACCTATGAAACACCTTGCGTCGATATAAGCCCAATATCGACGATGAAGCCTACCATTGGTCGACCGGCACCTCGCCTGATCAATGATGAAATCCTCTGTCCGGTTTAGACCTTACGTCTATACTGATGAAACCTATGAAACTCCTTGCGTCGATATAAGCTCAATATCGACGATGAAACCAACCACTGATCGACTGGCACCTCGCCCGATCAATGATGAAACCATGTTCAGTTTAAACTATATCCGGTCTGGACCTTACGTCCATTATGATGAAAACTTAAACTCTTCTTTGTGACGATATAAACCCAATATCGATGATGAAATCAACTATTGATCGACCGGCACTTCGCCCGATCAATGATGAAACCTTGCCAGTTTAGACCTTTCGTCTATTCTGATGAAAACTTAAACTCTTCTTTGCGTCGATATAAACCCAATATCGATGATGAAACCAACTGTTGATCGACCAGCACTTTGCCCGATCAATGATGAAACCCTGCTAGTTTAGACCTTTCGTCTATTCTGATGAAACTTAAACTCTTCTTTGCGTCGATATAAACCCATTATCGATGATGAAACCAACTGTTGATCGACCAGCACTTCACCCGATCAATGATGAAACCCTGCCAGTTTAGACCTTTCGTCTATTCTGATGAAACTTAAACTCTTCTTTGTGTCGATATAAACCCAATATCGATGATGAAACCAACTGTTGATCGACCGGCACTTCGCCCAATCAATGATGAAACCCTACCAGTTTAGACCTTTTGTCTATTCTGATGAAACTTAAACTCTTCTTTGCGTCGATATAAACCTAATATCGATGATGAAACAAACTGTTGATCGACCGGCACTTCGCTCGATCAATGATGAAACCCTGTCAGTTTAGACCTTTCGTCTATTCTGATGAAACTTAAACTCTTCTTTGCGTCGATATAAACCCAATATCGATGATGAAACCAACTGTTGATCGACCGGCACTTCGCCCGATCAATGATGAAACCGTGCCAGTTTAGACCTTTCGTCTATTCTGATGAAACTTAAACTCTTCTTTGCATCGATATAAACCCAATATCGATGATGAAACCAACTGTTGATCAACCGGTACTTCGTCCGATCAATGATGAAACTCTGCCAGTTTAGACCTTTCGTCTATTCTGATGAAACTTAAACTCTTCTTTGCGTCGATATAAACCCAATATCGATGATGAAACCAACTGTTGATCGGCCGGCACCTCGCTCGATCAATGATGAAACCGTGCCAGTTTAGACATTTCGTTTATTCTGATAAAACTTATAACACTTTCTTTGCTTCGATATAAACCCAATATCGATGATGAAACCAACTGTTGATCGATCGGCACCTTGCCCGATCAATGATGGAACCCTGCTGGGATAGACCTTACGTTTGTTCTGATGAAACCACATATCCTTTCATGTCTCACCTGCAATGGACCTACCCAGTTTAGACCTTACGTCTATTCTGATGAGACTGGACACCATTCTATGTCCCACCCGCGACGAACTTACCCGGTTTAGACCTTACGTCTACTCTGATGAAGCTTAAATTCCTTTGCATCGACATAAACCCAATGTCGACGATGAAACCATGCACTGGTCATTCGGCACATCGCCACGGCCGGCTTTGAGGAACGAACCTCTCGCCTGTTCCAGATGCTCCTCTAGAACCCCTCTCGTCTACACTCCCGCATGATGCTATGGCCTGAAAACATGTCTTCCGTTAACCAACAAGTCCAGCAAAGGCAGTCCCGCCGGATACCGACACGCGGTGGAGCGAGTCCCCCATTCTCTCCCTGAGAGGATGGACGCTCTCCTGCTGAACACGGGTCATCCGCGTAAAGACTGCTGAGACCGCCACTCTTCCGCATGAAGGAAATAACAGCACATGAAGTCAGATGTACCGCCAATCGGGGCTTAAAACTGACAGATACAAGATGTTCAGCCAATTGGGGCTTAAAATCGACAGATGCCAGATGTTCAGCCAATCGGGGCTTAAAATCGATAGATGCAAGATGTACAGCCGATTGGGGCTTCAAGCCGACAGATACAAGATGTTCAGCCAATCGGGGCTTAAAACCGACAGATGCCAGATGTTCAGTCAATTGGGGCTTAAAACCGATAGATACAAGATGTTCAGCCAATCGGGGCTTAAAACCGACAGATGCTAGATGTTCAGCCAATCGGGGCTTAAAACCGATAGATGCAAGATGTACAGCCGATCGGGGCTTCAAGCCGACATATACAAGATGTTTAGCCAATCGGGGCTTCAAGCCGACAGATGCCAGATGTTCAGCCAATCGGGGCTTAAAACCGACAGATGCCAAATATGCCGTTGATCGGGGCCTAAAATCGACAGATGTCAGATGTGCCAGTTGATCAGGGCTCAAGCCGATAGATGTTCAGCTGATCGAGGCTCAAGCCAAGAAGATCGTGCCAGGATGAAATCCCAGTTTGGGGATACTGCCAAGCTATAACTGAAGGAATGAGTCAATAGCATTGAGCTAAAGATGCACCTGCGGACACCGTGCCGCTTATTCTGCGCTTACACTGTCTGCAGGTGGGGGGCATTTGTTGACAGATAAAATATGAACAAATATAAAGATGAGACCAGACCAGCAATGAAGACTGGAAGATTTCTGCAAAATCAAAATTGGGGAAAAGCCCTCACCATCAACTGTCTACCCGGCTAAGGTCCTCCCGGACCTAGCTGATGTCCGGTGTCGTCGTCGTCCAAATGGCAATAATGATGAAACTCCGGTCTGTTGACTGATGAGAAACCTCTGGATTATTCAAATGATGATGCATACAAGGGGCCTTCGTTAGTTCCAATATGATCAAAGGAATCCAATGAAGCTAAGGACAATAGGAACTTTAAAGGGGGGAAAAGCCTTAAATGGGCCTATTGAATGGGCTTCAATGAAACCCCTTTTGTGCCGAAAGCTTGGGAGAGAGCAGGCGCGCCGGGAACCTCTTCCACCAAAGCAAGTGCGTCAAGTGCCACCTGCAAAAGGAAGGGCTTATATAAACCTTTTCTTCGCCTACAAGAAGTGAGGAGAGGAAACAGAACAAAGAGGCACCAGAAGGAACAGGGGGGGAAACGAAGAAGACCATCCAAGAAAGAAAAAGAGAAAAGAGACCAACAGAGAGAGAGAGCCTCCTCCGCTGAGAAAAGAGAGAAGAGACCAACAGAGCAAGAGAGAAAAGAAGAAGAGAAAGAAGGAGAAGAAGCTCCAGGTGGGCAGCCGGGGAGGGAGAGGAGTCAATGATCCGCCCTCCCCCCCCCCTTTTTTTTCTGTTTCTTCTTCATGTAATCATACGAGTTTTATCTCGATTCATTGGATGTAATTGGGATATCCCGGCCTCTGTTTCATCTCCCTTTCCCTCGCTCCCTTCTTGTGATTGGTGTGAGTCTTGGAATGATGTAATGAAACGAAATACTACGATGGCCCATCTGGGTGCTGGGTATTGAAATATCTACTATCTGTCTCCCCCTCTGTATCTGCTGTTCTTCAAAACATTTATCTACTTAGATGCTCCGGATTTCCGGTTTATGCTTCACACCTCCGGGTCCGTTCTCTCATGAAAGATGAAGACGGAGTCCCAACCCTCGTTCAATGGGTCATTGGGCTCTGTCCCCTCCTTCCCTCTCTTTGATGATGGGTTTTCTCGCATGACATGGATTTCTGCTGAGCTCCCAGCTTGTTCAGGGTCAGAGACATCTATCTCTTGATCGTCTGAACAGCAGGTGACAAAAACCCCATATATCTTCCGTGGGTTTAATGATGGATGATCCTGTCCTTCGACTGATGCTACCCTCCCTTAAACCCCTGGCCTTCACGCCTATAAAACCCTTTCGATCCTGCCCTGCCTGTGCTAGAAAATCCAACCTGAATCCCTGTCTGAAACCAAAAGAACCAAGAACAGAGACCCGGAGCCTTTCCGGCGCCAAGAATAGTAACCCCTGAAGAAACCTTCCCGGCGTGGTTGTTTGCGCGCCGGGAACTCCATGTGCCATCTTCCTGGCGCCTAGAACAGTGCCTTATGAAGAACCCTTCCTGGCGTAGTGGTTTTCACGCCGGGAACTACCCCCTTGTGCCGTGAGCCCCTTTATGCTATTAATGCTCCATCCCTTGAACCCCAGATGAAAACCTCCTACCACCAATCAAGAAACCATACAGATACCCCTATAATTCACTCAATGTAACCCTGTATTCTATCGAGGGACATCCCGGGTCACCATATGCACCTCAAGGATGAACATCAATGGGGATAACCACCCCCCTACATGGTCCCCGGGGCTTGATCTATTTTTATAACCTGACGAACCAAGGAAGCCCTGCCACTGCACAAGCTTCAATGGTCTCAAAAGGGATATTAAGATAGTGATGCAAGCATGTACATGGGTCAGGGGGTCCAATACCCTTCTACTTTTGGCTTTCACCCCAGCACTCCGTGGGTGATTGTCTATCATTCCCTGGCAAATGCTAAGTCCAGGGGAGGTGCTGCCAAAATTCTCCCAGGATGACGAAAGTCGACATTAAGCTATCCCCGGGACTTTGCACGACACTGGTGACAGGGATTCTCTAGACCCTAATCTTCCCCATTTCCTCTCCGATCTTGGCCTTCCTTTGCAACCTAAGCCAAATCCAGTTGAAACCGGATGAATTGATTCACTTTGACCTCACATGACCTATTTACCTTGGCCTGAATCGTCAAGAAACTCAAGAACAGGGTGCCGAAAACCTCAAAACCCATCTCGGCTCCATGCACAGTAAAAGGGATGAATAGTTCTTGGCGCAAGCCTTCCGGCGCCGAGAACCCCATTCCCTGGTCTCCCTGCGTGCCGAGAACCCCATCCCCTAGCTATTTTGCCTACGCGCCGGGAGCCATGGCCTCTTTGCCTTCACGCCGGGAACCCCTGGCCATCTTGCCTTCGCGCCGGGAACCTATGCACGCTTGAGCTGCGCCGAGAACCTACCCTGCCATCCAATTGAGCCTCCGATAGCTTGATCAGACCTACTCAGGGATACCCATCAGTCACCAGACCGGTCCCGGGGATAAATCTAGAGGGAGTCAGACTCCCTTACGTTCCGTTGTCCTACGTCGGATTCATGAATAACCCCTTTAGCTCGGGAGGGCTCTGCCACTGCATGAGTTCTACCAGCTTCCCTAAGGGAAAATCAAACATTGTCCCATGGTAGATATATGTAATTAGGGAGGTTTGGCCTCTCTCTCTCTCTCAGCTTTCATCCCAGCACTCCGTGGATGATAGCCTATTTCCCCCTGGGCATAATCCAGATTAAGGGGAGATGCTGCCGAAATATCGATTGATGTTTTATCCCCGACAAGCCCCGGGAAGCGTATATCATACACATCCCATCTGGCTCGATCCTTCGGGGAATACAAGCATTGCGAGGCCCTTGGCCGGATGAGAAACGTGAAAGGGGACATGTCCCCGATGATTGTCCAGGCCCCGTCCCGCCACCGCGTGGACGGTGTCATATCTCTACCCGGCACGACCCACATAAAGGGGTCACGTTGATTTAATAAGCTACCGTCTATTCAATTATGTTCCTAGAATAATAAGAATTTCAATACTACGCACTATTATTTTCAACCGCCCCCAAGTGGCCTCCTGATGCGGGATGAGACACGGACACGACAAGCTCGTGACTGTCCCTTACGAGGGAAGCATCGGACGTGCGCGGTTGAGAAACTGGCAAGAGCTAGGGTGGTCGACTCGCACTTTCGTGCCCAAATCGGGTCACAGGACGGTCTCTCACTCACTCGCAGCAGCGATGATACAATAATATATAGCAAGCTAGGTCCTAAAACATGCTCTCTAGCAGCGGCATAAACAAGTATATATGAAAATAAGCAAATGCCGGGTGTAGGGAGCGAGAACGATACCTCCACGCGCTCGGCGTGGGGAAGACGGACCCGGCCGAAAAATCGTACTCCCGGGAATCTTAACACACAATAATTACAGCAATGGGAACATACCCACTTCACGCAGGGAGGTAAAGGGCTATACAAATGGGCCCGGGAGAACCGAATTCGAGTTGATGGGTAGCTTCGTGTGTTCATTCGGCTACACGCGTGTTCACGACCGTGGGGCCCACGTGCTGTCCGGAGGGGTCGTGTGGGACCCGGTGGTACCGCTGTAGTGGAGACACTTGGAGAAGCGCTCCCCGGGCTGGCGGCACGCTGGTTCGCCGGTCGGAGGCCGGGCGGCTCCGTTCGGCACCGGTCGGAAAAACCGATCGGAAATCTACCGGTTCTATATTTCAGCGCGCGCTCCGGCGAGAACGAACGCTGCGATCAGCACCGGTGTCGGAATGTGACGAGATCAGGGCCGTTGGAAAGCTGCTTCGAAGTACTAAAATCTAGTGGCCTTCAGAAAAATTCACCAGATTTGTACTTTATGTTGGCGAATTTTATATGCTCCTGTTGTACAGTAACCAAACACTCAGGTCAGCAGAAAACTTTCCTGTGGATTGAATTTGACCGTGAGGTAGACTTCCGAATCTGGGGTTTTGTTCTTCATACAAGTTGTGGGAAATCAAGCTACGAAACCAAGACTATTTTTGGATTCGGATTTGGTGGTAGGTACAATTGTATGGGATTTTGGCACTAGCAGTGGGTCGGATCTAGAAATGGGCTGAAAGTACAGTAGCTGAGGAAGAACATGAATTTTTAAAAATAGGTAGAAGGCTGATAGAAATTAATAAAATTTGTGGATGTATGGGATGATTGACAGAACGCCCAGTTAAATTGGGAGGCCTAAAAAAATTCAAGAAGGGGGTCAAAGATGGGGAACTCAGAGCTACTGTCACTGTAGACAGAGACAGAACAGATCTGAGATTGAAAGATTAACGAAATTATAAAAATATGAAACGGTAGATTTTGGACCTGAATTTTTTTTTGAAGAAGGGGATAGAAGGTAGGAACACACCATAAAAATGTCAAGCCAAGAAAAGACCGTGGCTGGCTTCAGGAATTCACGAACTACACCTCTATCCAGTAGGACAGAAAATCGAGGACGATCTCGTGGCGGCTCGAAGGCGGCACGAACGGCGGCGGCGGCGGCACAGACGATCACCGGAGGTTGAGAGGGGATGAAAGAAGGGGGTTACACTCTATATCTGGAGGTTGGAGGAGAGGAACTAGGGGGAGAGGGCTGGGGGCGCAAGAAGCTTCAAGGCATTCAACAAAATTTCTGATTTTTTCATTATTTTTCTCATGAAAATACAACATTATATATGCTAGGTGTCTAATCTATTCTAGACCCTTGCATCAGGGGCTGGGGATTGAAGGGCTGGGATGTGGGTTGAACAACACACAATAAAGTCTAATATAATATATGGTTCGCCCCCCCCCCCCCCCCCCCCCTTTAAGAAGGTAATTTTGAATTGTCTTCTTTAATTAAATCTAGGTCCAAGTCCAAGGTTGGACCATGGACCAGCCCCCTTGGGCCCGGGAGTCCAAGTGGACCAATAAGGAGGAGGGAGGGGGCCCCTGCAGGACCTACATGTACTTTTGTAAAGAAACCCAATGGCCTTTTGCAAATAAACCCACTAAGACCTACAATTGTGTACCCATATATCACAAGGGTATACACACAAATATAAAAAGACGTAGATGCAAACATAATGTGAGCGGGCTGACGTTGATGTCCGCATCAATTCTCCCCGGGTGGGAGGAACTCGACCCCGTCGAGTAAGGGGTGCTGCTGCTCGAATAGTGCCGGCGGATCCGTCACCGAACCAAGTAGCGCAGGTATGCTCCCCTCCAAGTGACCATCACCTGCTTATTCCACATATACTCGATATGCGTGACTACTATGGGTTAAAGGTGGACACTCCGAGTATGGCACTCTCAAAAAGAAGGAAACAGCTCGAAGACTCACTAGGAATCACTGCTGAGTCCCTATAGGTGACTGATCCGGGTATAGATGTAGAACCAATCCCATACTCATCGAGTGAGTCCAATCACCTCTTACTCATAAGAGAACGACAACGAGCTTGCACAAGACACATGCAGACTCACCATGCACTAACACACGTATGTAGACCACACAAACAATCGACTCAAAACAACCACACAAAACAAACCACACAAGGAAAACACACCGACTCATGCATGACTCTAGACTAAGGTGGTGACATCAAACTCACTAGGTGGCTGCATCCTGAGCGGCAGGAGAGCTGTCCCACTCTTCCCCCCCAAGGCATAGTACTCATCGGCTAGTGCCTCATCGGCCACGTAATTGACACACTCAAGCTCGAGAGGTGCGGATCCTCCAACACCTAGGGCTAGGGTAGCGCGAGCGGGACACTCACTAGCAATGTTGCCAAACCCGTGACAGTGGAAACACTGCACTCGTGACCGACTACTCTCTCCAATAAGAGGGGCCTTACCCTTATCCTCCCGACGGGTAGGGGGTGTAGGCAACAAGGGTGCAGGTGTAGGTGCCGTGGGTAACAGTGGAGGAAGTGTCGGGGCCAGGGGATGGGCTATGGGTGCCGGGGGACGGGCAATGGGTGCCGGTGGATGTGGTGGAGGTAGATCCCGTGGTGGGGGAGGTCGAGGCCTAGGAGCAAAGTGCTCCTGACGGGCGGGCTCCTGTGGGCGAGCTATGGGTCCCCTCGGGTATGAACCTAAGGAGCCACGGGAGTCACTACGGGGAGGAGCGGGGCTCCACCGGGGAATAGACTCAAACTCACCATCGAATTGCTCCATCTCGAGAGCAACTTGATATGCATCCTTCAACTTATCCACCTTGCGGCAGAGAAACTCATACCGTAGGTGTGGGCGTAGACCACGCCGAAACCGAGAGACGGTAAGGGAATCTTCCTCCGTAGCATCACATCGCAAGTAATATTCATCAAATTCGGTGATGTAATCAGAGACGGACCGGTCTATTTGAGTGAGGCTTTGCCACCTCTCTATAAGACACTGGCGATAGGAGGTAGGGAGGTACTTCTTCCTAAGTTTCTCCCTCATCTCGGTCCATGTATCGATCGGGGGTTCATGATGATGAAACAATAGGTTCTCCATGTTCCTCCAATAGGTTTGTGCCTGGCCTAAAAGTTTCATCCTGGAAAATTTGACCTTCCTTTGGTCCGACATCTCAAACCACTCAAAATATCGATCCATGCCAGCCTCCCAATCAAGATAGACCTTTGGGTCTAAGGACCCATCAAAGGTGGGAGGGTCGGCCCGAACGGTCCGAAGGGCCCGTTCATCCATATCTTGGTCGTGGGTACGCCGTATAGGACGACGATCACGACCATATCCCCGATGCTCATTCTCGGACTCATAGTCATGCACCTCGGGGACTTCATGCCTCCTATTAGCTACCCCGTGAACTCTTGGAGTCGCGGGTTGATGAACCAGCTCCGGTTGACCTTGTGTAGGTAGGACGGGTGCCTGGACGGGGGCAATCGGATGTGTCTCGACTGGTCCTTTCTCTAGTGCGGTGACTCTCCTGACCAATCCCTGAATGGACTGGCTCGACCCGGCGGCCCTATCCTCTACGGCCTTCATCCTCTCTTCTAGGCGGGTGCCTAGATCATTCACTTGGGTACTCAACCCTTCCATTCTATCCACTCGAGTGCTTAACACTTCCATGCGGTCACTTAACCCATCCATTTTTCCCATAAGAGTTCGGAACATGGTGGCCACTTTATCGGAACTATAGACTCGGGATTCCGCCATTGGTGGTGGTGGGGGTGAGTATTGAGTACCTCACCGAGTGGGCATGCAAACACACCGACTAGAAGACGCTGACTAAAGCAAACACACTAGTGAAAATGATGCGCCTAGACTTAACCAAAACTCGGTACGTGGCGGAGATAACCGATCCGAAGATCACTCGCGTAAATGTGCGGCCTTCCCGATATGCGTAGCCTAACGTTCAGACAGCACCTTTTGATATACCGAGTAAAGGGATGTATGTGACCCAAGAACGACTCTTTTTTTTGTTTTAAAACAATGATGACCCTAAACACGACTTAGACAATGACTAATAACTAAACGTAAATGACACATTTTTTTTTTGATTGTAGACACCCTAGACTCAACTTGCTCTGATACCAAATTGATGCGGGACGAGACACGGACACGACAAGCTCCAGACTGTCCCTTACGAGGGAAGCGTCGGACGTGCGCGGTTGAGAAATCGGTAAGAGCTAGGGTGGTCGGCTCGCACTTTCATGCCCGGATCGGGTCACGGGACAGTCTCTCACTCACTCGCAGCAGCGATGATACAATAATATATAGCAAGCTAGGTCCTAAAACATACTCTCTAGCAGCGGCATAAACAAGTATATATGAAAATAAGCAAATGTCGGGTGTAGGGAGCGAGAACGATACCTCCACGCGCTCGGCGTGGGGAAGACGGACCCGGCCGAAAAATCATACTCCCGGGAATCTTAACACACAATAATTACAGCAATGGGAACATGCCCACTTCACGCAGGGAGGTAAAGGGCTATACAAATGGGTCCGGGAGGATCGAATTCGGGTTGACGGGCAGCTTCGTGTGTTGATTCGGCTACACGCGTGTTCACGACCGTGGGGCCCACGTGCTGTCCGGAGGGGTCGTGTGGGACCCGGTGGTACCGCTGTAGTGGAGACACTTGGAGAAGCGCTCCCCGGGCTGGCGGCACGCTAGTTCGCCGGTCGGAGGCCGAGCGGCTCCGTTCGGCACCGGTCGAAAAAACCGATCGGAAATCTGCCGGTTCTGTATTTCAGCGCGCGCTCCGGCGAGAACGGACGCTGCGATCAGCACCGGTGTGGGAATGCGACGAGATCAGGGCCGTTGGAAAGCTGCTTCGAAGTACTAAAATCTAGTGGCCTTCAAAAAAATTCACCAGATTTGTACTTTATGTTGGCGAATTTTATATGCTGCTGTTGTACAGTAACCGAACACTCAGGTCAGCTGAGAACTTTCCTGTGGATTGCCTTTGACCGTGAGGTACACGTCCGAATCTGGGGTTGTGTTCTTCAGACATGTTGTGGAAAATCAAGCGACGAAACCAGGACTATTTTTGGATCTGGATTTGGTGGTGGGTACGATTTTCTGGGATTTTTGAATAGCCATAGGTCGGATCTGGAAATGGGCTGAAAGTACTGTAGCTTAGGAAGAACACAAATTTTTAAAAATAGGTAGAAGGCTGATAAAAAATTAAAACAATTTGTGGATTTATGGGAGGATTTAAAAAACTCCCAGTTAAATTCGGAGGCCTAAAAAAATTCAAGAAGGGGGTCAAAGATGGGGAACTCAGAGCTACTGTCACTGTAGACAGAGACAGAACAGATCTGAGATTGAAAGATGAATGAAATTGTAAAAATATGAAACGGTGGATTTTGGACCTAAATGTTTTTTTGGAGATGGGGATATAAGATAGGAACACACCATAAAAATTTCAAGCCAAGAAAAGACTGTGGTTGGCTTCAGGAATTCACGAACTACACCTCTGTCCAGCAGGACAGAAAACCGAGGACGATCCCGTGGCGGCTCGAAGGCGGCACGAACGGCGGCGGCGGCGGCACAGACGATCACCTGAGGTTGAGAGGGGATGAAAGAAGGGGAATACACTCTAGATCTTGAGGTTGGAGGAGTTGAACCAGGGGGAGAGGGCTGGGGGCGCAAGAAGCTTCAAGGCATTCAACAAAATTTCTGATTTTTTCATTGATTTTCTCATGAAAATACAACATTATATATGCTAGGTGTCTAATCTATTCTAGACCCTTGGATCAGGGGCTGGGGATTGAAGGGCTGGGATGTGGGTTGAACAACACACAATAAAGTCCAATATAATATATGGTTCGCCCCCCCCCCCCCTTTAAGAAGGCAATTTTGAATTGTCTTCTTTAATTAAATCTAGGTCCAAGTCCAAGGTTGGACCATGGACCAGCCCCCTTGGGCCCGGGAGTCCAAGTGGACCAATAAGGAGGAGGGAGGGGGCCCCTGCATGACCTACATGCATTTTTGCAAAGAAACCTAATGGCCTTTTGCAAATAAACCCACTAAGACCTACAATTGTGTACCCATATATCACAAGGGTATACACACAAATATAAAAGGACGTAAATGCAAAAACAATGTGAGCGGACTGACGTTGATGTCCCCATCATTTTGGCATTTAATCAAGGGTTGTCTTTCTTAGGAAAGGCGTAATTAACGTCATAGCCTTTATGGTATGACGGGCTTCTGGTCCCGACTCGGACCTCACAATCGACTGACCAAGTCAGGTCGAGCGCATAATAAAATCGTCACTCCGGTGACTGGCACGCCAAATAAACTAACCAATAAATAACAGACGGAAAAGAATCTACGTCCACACAGCCCCAACAGGATCCTTAGCAGCAGCAGCAGCAACAGGGGCAGTATCTGCCATTATCCCAATCAGCGAGTGTGGGCCGGAAGAGGTCTCGAGGCCAGATTACGCACATGACCAGGGCGGAGGCAGAGTCGTTGTAGCTCGTGGATGGTACTATCATGATTTTTAGTTGTACGGCTCGAGTTTTATTTGATTCTGGTACATCACATTCATTTATTTCGGAGGATTTCGCGCTGAGTATTGAGGAGCCGGTGACCCAGATGTCGTGTGATTTGGCTGTGGAGTTGCCTTCCAGTGATTACATGTTCACCCCGTATTGTTTCAAGAAGGTCCTTATGTGGATTGAGGGGCAGAACATGCTAGGCAGGCTTTATGCGTTGCACTTTCGGGACTATGATGTGATTTTAGGCATGGATTAGCTTGAGGCCCGTGGAGCGATGGTAGATTGCAGATCAAAGAGGGTCTATTTTCAACCTCCCCATAGGCCCGTGTTTTGTTTCCAAGGTA
Source organism: Amorphophallus konjac (assembly GCA_022559845.1). Classification (NCBI taxonomy): domain Eukaryota; kingdom Viridiplantae; phylum Streptophyta; class Magnoliopsida; order Alismatales; family Araceae; genus Amorphophallus; species Amorphophallus konjac. Next base: position 322,608,305 of record CM040119.1, on the reverse strand, counting down.
TCCGATCTACCTCTCCTCATTTTCTTATCTCCGCTATTAGGGCCCATAGGTTGCTTGATGCAGGATGTCAGGGTTTCCTTGCATCTGTGGTCGTAGTAGACCAGCCGGAGTCGGATATGGAGGACATTCCGATGGTGAGCGAGTTTCCCAATATTTTTCCCGAGGATTTACCTGGATTACATCCGCAGTAGGAGATACGAGTTTGTTATTGAGATTGTGCCAGGGATAGGGCCTCGGTCTACTCCTTATCGTATGGCTCCCGCTTAGTTGAGGGAATTGAGGGCGCAATGGCAAGAGTTGCTAGCCAAGGGGTACATTTGTCCTAGCTTTTCCCCTTGGGATGCGCCAGTATTGTTTGTAAGGAAGAAGGACGGTAGTCTAAGGTTGTGTATTGACTACTGGCAGTTGAACGAGGTGACCATTAAGAATAAGTATCCGCTATCGTGAATTGATGACTTGTTCGACCAGCTTCAATCCGCGCGAGCGTTCTCGCGGATTGATTTGCGGTTCAGTTATTATCAGCTACGGATTCGTGAGTCTGATGTAGAGAAGGCTACGTTTAGCACGAGGTATGGGCACTATGAGTTCTTGGTGATGTCGTTTGGGCTCACCAATGCCCCCGCAGCGTTCATGGATTTGATGCATAGGGTGTTTCACCCCTACTTGGATCAGTTCGTAGTCGTGTTCGTGGACGACATCCTTGTGTATTTGTAGTCTATAGAGGAGCATGCATATCATTTGAGGGTTGTGTTACAGACCTTGCGAGATCACCAGTTGTATGCCAAGCTCAGCAAGTGCGATTTTTGGCTTCGTGAGTTGCACTTTTTGGGGCACGTGATTTCTGGTGATGGCATTTCCCTGGACCCAGCCAAGGTCAAGGCAGTGGTGCAATGTCCGAGGTCCGTGACGGAGATTTAGAGTTTCTTGGGGCTTGCAGGCTATTATAGGAGGTTCATTCAGGACTTCGCTCGCATTGCGGCCTTGATGACCAAACTTACGTGGAAGGATGTGCCGTTCTTCTGGTCCGGTGAGTGTGAGCAGAGCGTCATGGAGCTGAAGAGGTTGCTCACTTCGACACCAGTGTTGGTGTTACCTTCTGGATCAGGAGGTTTTGTGTTGTGTATAGATGCTTCTGGGGTTAGTTTGGGAGTTGTGTTGATGCAGCATGGTAGAGTGGTGGCTTATGCATCTCGAAAACTGAAGTCACCTGAGGAGAACTACCCTACCCATGACCTCGAGTTGGCTGCCATGATCTTTGCATTGAAGATTTGGAGGCATTATCTGTACGTCGAGAAGTTTGAGGTGTTCACTGACCATCAGAGTCTGAGGTATGTGTTTACTCCGAAGGACCTTAACCTCAGGCAGAGGAGATGGATGGAGTATATGAAGGATTATGACTTCACCCTGTCTTATCAGCCGGGCAGGATGAATGTCATTGCCGATGCCTTGAGTAGAAAGGTTATGGTCAGTGCGATGATGATGAGGAAGTGGAGGCTATGGGAACCGGTGTCAGCCATGACATTTAGGCTTAAGGTTCCCCGAGAGCCAGGGTCAGCTGTGCTTGCTAGCTTGACTGTCACGACAGTCATCCGTCGTCAAGTGACAGAGGCTCAACATGCAGACCTTGAGTTGCCCCGGATATTGGATATGCTCGATGTGGAGCTCAACATGGATGGAGCAGTGAGATTTCGAGGTAGGCTATATGTTCTGGCCGAGGACTAGGTGAGGCGTGCGGTGTTGCTAGAGGCTCATGGGAGTAGGTACATCGTACATTCGGGTGCGACAAAGATGTATCGAAACTTGAGGAGGCAGTTCTGGTGGCCAGGCATGAAACGAGATATTGCTGAGTTTATGGCCAGGTGCCTGATCTATCAGCTGGTGAAGGTAGAACATCAGTGACCTGGTGATACGCTTCAGCCCTTGGAGGTTCCCGTGTTGAAATGGGACCACGTGACCACTGATTTTGTTGTAGGATTGCCAAGGACTCCGAGTGGGCATGATAGCATTTGGTTGCTAGTGGATAGGCTAATGAAGACAGCTCAGTTGTTACCGATCAAAGTCAGCTGGAGCGTGCCCAAACTAGCACGCTTGTATATGGAGCAAATCGTACCCTTGCATGGGATTCCCATTTCCATTGTGTCAAATCGAGATCCACGATTTACTTCTGAATTTTGGAGGAGTTTCCATAGGGCTCTAGGCACCGAGTTAGCATTTAGCTCGGCTTATCATCCTTAGTCAGATGGGTAATCAGAGAGGACCATTCAGATGTTAGAGGATATGTTGAGGTCGTGTTGCCTGGAGTGGCAGGGGAGTTGGATTCACCATCTACCTTTAGTGGAGTTTGCCTACAACAACAGCTATCATTCGAGCATTGGAATGGCTCCCTATGAGGCATTGTACAGGCGAACGTGTTGAACTCCACTCGATTGGTTTGAGGTTGGTGAGCGTGTTATGACGGGACCAAAGTTGGTGCAGCGGCGCTTGAATGTGGTGCATTTGGTCCATCGGAACATGTTGGCGGCTCAGAGTCGGCAGAAGAGCTATGGCGATCAGAGAAGGCTCAATTTTGTTGTTGGTGACCAAGTATTTTTTAGGGTTTCTCCTATGAAGGGGGTAATGTGCTTTGGCCGGCGTGGGAAGTTAAGTCCCCACTATGTTGGCCCTTTTCCCATTGTAGAGCGCATTGGTGAAGTTGCATATCGGTTGTAGTTACCCCTGGAGTTAGCAGCGATGCATGACGTGTTCCATGTCTCGATGTTGAGGAAATATATGCCCGATGACTCTCATGTTTTAGAAGATGCTGTTTTGCCCGAGGTGACTCCCGATCTGTCTCTTCCGGAGTACCCTATCCGTGTTGAGGATCGGTGAGAGCAGCACCTTAGGAACAAGGTTATTTCTCTGGTTAAGGTTGTCACGCGCCGACGCGGAATATCGAGGGCGTGAGCGAGTCGTAATCAAACGTGTCGATCAGAGCATGTACAAATTTAATTTTAAGACAAAGATAGATGAGAAAATAATACTTTTATTCCATCAAAATAGAGGTTTACATTGCTATTTCATAAGCCATAAAGGCAAATTACAAACTTGCAAACCCAAAGTTCATGATTCTTGTAAAACACCAATGATCTACATAAATCTTAGGGAAAAGAAAACCACTCTTTCACTCTTGTCAATTCCCTTGTTCAATGTCATTTCCTACAACAAGTTAACCAAAACATAGGGTGAGCAAAAAGCTCAGTAGGATTTTATATCTCTAAAAACCATGTAATCTTTAAGTGTATAACAATTTAAGTAATCTTTCCAAGTTGCATCGAAAAGTGTATAACATGAGTGGAATTTCTAAGTAATTGAGATAAAAAGATATCAAGAGAAATTTTCAAGTAATAACTTTGAACAAGTAAAGAATTTCATGTAATTGGCTATTTCACGCAAGTCAAGTAATTCATGTAATTTTTAAGTAATCATGTAAACAAGTAACAAGTACGAATAGTGGAATGCCGTAAAAATCTAATAAGTCATGTACTTCGGTGCAATGTCACACCGTGGTCAATCAACTCCCATAAGCACAAGTACTTTCAGGCGCTCCTCCCAAGACCAGACCGGGCCCCATTAATGCCAGGCATTAGGTCGGTGGATCATAAGATCTCAAGTACGTTTAGACATGCACTTAACACTATGGCCAATGAATTTCAAGAATACGCTCATTTGTAAAAAGTATAGATCTGGCAAAAAATATCAGAAGTTGCAAGAGAAGTGAATAATAATTTTAAGGCATCATGTTTAACGACATTAAGTCGTGGAATTCAAAAACGAACGGTAACTAGGAAGAAAATTCAAGTAAATAGAACTAATAGAATTATTTTATTTCATAATTTAATCTTGTGTTCAATTGATTTAACAAGTGTTTAGGCATGTTTTCAAGAAGTTTTTATATCCTGGAGGTATTTTAGTTTAGCCAAAACGTGTATTTTATAACCAATCGGAATTTTATTATGAACGTGATGTAGGTAAACACCATGTTCACGAAATCATTTGAGAATTTATTCTTAATTCTGTTAAAATTTAGAAATATTAAATTTTAGATAAGATGTGTATTTTTGAATTAAAATCGTGACTTCACATATTATTGATATTTTTAATGATAATAAGATAGAATAAATGATAATAAGATAAAATAATAGATTTATCATGCAAAAAATAATTTAACATACTAAAAAGTATTTTTTATATACCAATTTGCTGATAACATGATAAAACAGATTTTTTACATGCTAGAGGTAATTTTCATATATTTATTTACTGATATTGTGATACATATAGATTTTCATGCTTAAGAAAATAGATTTATTATGCTAAAAAAAGTTTCATCATGCTAAAAATAATTCTAACATGTTAAAGTAATTTTAACATGCTATAAATAATTTTATCATACTGAGAGTAATTTTATCATGATGAAAATTAATATTTAACATGCTAAAATTAATACTTAATATGCTAAAATAATTCTCATACATTAACTTACTGATGAGATGATAACAATAAGTTTACCATGCTGATTACAGAAATTATATGATAACAAAATAAATTTTATCATGCTGAAAATAATTTTTTTTACATTTATTTACTAATTATTTGATGGAAAAATAGATTTATCATGCTAAAAATAGTTTTTAAATAGCTTTAATATGATGACAATAGTTATAACATGCTAAAAATAGTTCTACCATGCTGGAAATAATTTTATCATGCTGGAAGTAATTTTAACATTCTGAAAGTAATTTTCATGCATCAATTTACTAATTATTTAATAGGAAATTAGGTTTAGCATGCAAAAGAAATAGTTTTAAATGGATTTAACATGCTGAAAAATAGTTTTCATATCTCAGTATGGATAAAATAATTTTATCATACTAGAAGCATTTTTTTAACATGCTGAAAATATTTTTCATATATTAGTTTACTAATAATATGGTAAAAATAGATTTTTATATGCTAAAAATAATTTTTATTCTACAAAAATAATTTTTAACCTGCTGTAAAAATTCAAACATGCTAATATTATTTTTCCTTATTTTTTGTGACTGAAAGCTTACAATTAATGTGGATTCCAAATACTATAATTCCTATTGTATAGTGACTAAACTTTAGTCCCACATTGAAAGTTAGAAAAACTTCTTTTGCTTTATATGTTGGAGAGCTCACCCTTGGGTCAGAACCCAAGGGGCATAGAATGTAGTTTCGAGTTGTGTGTGGATACAAAACTATTAATATATTTATTTATTTGTGCCGTGATGTGCCGTGCCGTGCCGAACCGAGGTTGGTTGGTACTCTGGGCGCGTTCTCAAGAATTTTTTTTGAAATTGTTTTGTCTGACCCCATGGCATTCCGGGTATCGACTAGCCTTGGGTAGCGTGATCTGGATATATATATATATTGAAAAGTGGACGACGGGAAATAGGGTCTGTAGGACTGCGCCATATCGGGGCAGCGCGTTCATGAACGTGCCCCTGATGGGCAGCGCGTTCTGGTCCCGTGGAAAAATGGGAATACCCCTCTAGTAAAATGACCATAACTTGCTCATTTCTTAACGAAATTTAGGGAAACATGTATCAATAAAAAGAGCACTGAAAAATATACAAGATAGCATATTTTAATTGAGGTTTAGCCTGAGAGACACCTACCTTTGAGTAGATCTAAGGAAGAGGTAGAAAAATAGCCCCAATAATAAGAAAATCCTTTGATCTCTAAATCTTCCCTTGAAATCCCCTCCAATCTCCACAGCAGCATAGCCTAGGCTACCAAGGATGATTTGAGGGTCGAATAGGGTCCTATTTATAGTCAAAACTTGTCCAAATTTGTCAAGATTCCTTACCTAATTTTACCAAACCCATTAACTCCGAATTAGAAGAAAATTCCAACTTCTCCTCTTAATCTAGCCTTAATTTGGTGTGAAACCAATGTAAAAACGGCTGGTCTAAGGTGGGTGGTAGGTAAGGGTTGATTCTTGAGTCAATCTTCTAGAAATGAAGTTATTTTAATCCCTTAAATGCCATATTAAACACATGTTACGAATTTAAGGTTAATTTAACCTTTATTGAATCCTTTAAACATTAATTTAGCCCATTATAGATTATCCAATGGGCCAATTGTAATCCTAATCTATTATATAGACTTTTATTGGGCTTACTATGATTTTGCTAAGGGTTAGAGTATTTAATTTCTATCTGCCTTAAGTGAATTCAAGTAAATGCATTTATCTAGTTTATTTCATATAGTAAAAATGTAATTTAATTATTTCATGAATATTTTAATTATGTAAGTCATTGAAAAAAATTATTTGTCATTTTAATTTATCGAGTTTCTACATCCTCCCCACTTAAAAGAATTTGATCCTCCAAATTAACATTATATAACTAAAATTCAAAAATTCAAATAGAGGAGTCGAATTTCTAACCTGTGATTAAGTTCGGATACTTCTTATTGATGGACTCTTCCATTTCCCAGGTGGCTTCCTCGAATCCATGCTTGCTCCATTGAACTTTTACCATCGGAATGGTCCGATTCCTCAGTTGGTGTAATTTTTGATCCAGTATCTTGATCGATCTTTCTTCATATAATAAGTCCTTTTGTAGCTTCAAATCTTCAAACTGTATCACATGCGAAGGATCGTATATGTACTTCCTCAGCATTGATACATGGAAGACATCATGTACACCGTCCAGTTGAGGAGGTAAAGCCAGCTTGTACGCCACCTCGCCGATTCTCTCCAGAATCTCGAAAGGACCGATAAATCTCGGACTCAACTTTCCTTTGATGCCGAATCTTTTAATTCCATGAGTGGGTGAGATCTTTAAGAAGACGTGCTCCCCCACTTGGAACTCGAGGTCTCTCCTCCGATTGTCGGCATAACTCTTTTGCGGTGTTTGAGCTACCTTCAATCTCTCTTGAATCAACTAGATTTTGTCAGTTATATCTCGGACAATATCGGGACCAAGCAATCCCTTCTCTCCAACCTCGCTCCAGCATAGAGGCGATCTACAACTTCGACCATAAAGAGCTTCGAATGGTGCCATTTGTATACTTGACTGATAGCTATTGTTATAAGCGAACTCAATCAATGGTAAATGTTCATGCCAACTTCCGCCAAAGTCTATCATGCATGCTCTCAACATATCTTCAATAATCTGATTCGGCCTCTCGGTTTGTCCATCAGTCTGAGGGTGAAAAGTAATGCTAAATCTTAGCCTAGTACCCATAGATGATTACAAACCTTTCCAAAAGTGAGAGGTGAATCTTGAATCTCGATCCGAAATAATAGAACTTGGAATACCATGCAGTCTTACAATCTCTTTGATATATAAGGCGGCTAGAATATCCACGGTCCATTTAGTCCTGATAGGTAAAAAGTGAGCGGACTTGGTTAATTGGTCCACAATTACCCATATAGCATCAAAACCACTTCGGGTCTTCGGAAATCCAACTATGAAGTCCATACCGATACTATCCCATTTCCATTCCGATATTTCGAGAGGCTTGAGTTTGCCAGCCGGTTTGAGGTGCTCGGCTTTAACTTGTTGACATACCAAGCATCGACTTACGAACTCGGCTACCTCTCTTTTCATGTTAGGCCATTAGAAAGCTCTCTTGAGGTCTTGGTATATTTTTGTAGCACCGGGGTGAATAGTATACCTTGACCGATGTGCTTCCTCCAAGATTTTACCCTTGATGGTAGAACAATCGGGTATGCAAGTTCTTCCTTTGAATAATAACCTTCCATCATCAGCCAGAAGGAAATTCGATCGTTGATCTAGTTTCTCTTTAATTTCAATGATCATCGGATCATCATCTTGCCGTTCCTTGATTTCCGAGAGTAACTCGGGTTGCAGCCGAATATTTACAATAAACACTCCGTCTTTCTTCTCCTCCACATTGAGGTTTAAATTTGCCATTTCTTCAAGTAGATGCCATTCTTTAACCATCAAACTTGATAATAAGGCCATTGGCTTCCAGCTAAGAGCATCAGCTACGGCATTGCCTTTCCCAGGGTGGTATTGTATAGAGAAATCGAAATCCTTTAAGTATCCAACCACCGTCTTTGTCTCATGTTGAGCTCCTTTTGAGAGAATAAATATTTGAGACTCTTGTGATCGGAATACATAATAAAGGCTTCGCCATAGAGATAATGTCACCAGATCTTCAAAGCAAAGACCACAACTGCCAGCTCTAGGTCATGCACATGATAATGTTCCTCGTGTTTCTTTAATTGTCTTGAAGAATAGGCTATAACCTTACCATGTTGCATTAATAGGCAACCTAGGCCAATTCCAGATGCATCAGCATACACTTCGAATCCTCCTCCTTCCGTAGGTAATGTGAAAATAGGGGTAGTCGTCAGACAATCCTTTAAAGTTTGAAAACTCTTCTCGCATTCCCCGGACCATATAAAAGGATTCTCCTTTCTTGTCAATCTTGTCAAAGATACCGCAATCTTGGAGAAGTCCTTGATAAATCTTCGATAATATCCAGCCAATCCCAAGAAGCTTCGGATTTCCGTCACACTAGTAGGTCTTTCCCAGTTCTTTACAACCTCGACCTTTGAAGGATCGACAGCGATACCATTCCGGGAAATTATGTGACCGAGAAAAGAAACTTCCTCTAACCAGAAATCACACTTGCTTAATTTGGCATAAAGCTTGTAATCTCTTAATAATTGAAGGGCCTTCTTGAGATATTCTTCATGTTCTTCCTTTGACTTGGAGTAGATCAAAATATCGTCAATGAAGACAACCACAAATTGATCGAGGTATGGCCTGAATACGCTGTTCATTAATTGTATAAATGTGGCAGGCGCATTTGTTAGGCCAAAAGGCATAACGGTGAACTCGTAATGCCCATACCTACTCCGAAATGCAATCTTGTGAATATCCGCTTCCTTGATCTTTAATGGATGATAACCAGATCAAAGATCGATCTTTGAGAAATATCGAGCTCCAGAAATCTGGTCGAATAATTCATCAATCCTCAGCAATGGATATTTATTCTTGATGGTGAGTTAATTCAATTGTCGATAATCAACACATAGTCTCATCGAACCATCCTTTCTTTTTAACAAAGAGGATCGAGGCTCCCCAATGTGAAGTACTTGGTCGGATAAACCCCCTTTTCCAATAACTCCAATAGTTGTTCCTTTAACTCCTTCATTTCAACGGCAGACATCCGATATGGAGCTTTAGAAACTGGTACAGCTCCCGGAATTAAATCAATAGAGAAGACAACTTCTCTCTCTAAAGGAATACCAAGAACCTCGTCAAGAAATATATCAGAATAATCCCAAACGATAGGAATGTCCTTTAGAACGGGTTCCGTGTGCTCGGTCATAGTGATAGAAACTAAGAAACTGGCACAACCCTTCCTTAATAATTTCTCAGCTTTGAGGGCCAAAATGAGTATATGTGTCTAGAATGCCTGATACCAGAAAATAAGAGATTGGGGTAACCCATAAAAGTTACCATACCCAACTTGCAGTTGACACTAGCACCATGTGCAGATAGCCAATCGGCACCCAATATAACATCATATCCGTCCATCTCCATGCATACCAAATCAGCGGGTAAGTTATAACCGCTAATTAGAACTTCACTAGTAGGATAGAAATGTTTAATCTCTGTTCCCGTTCCAATAGGGGTAGTAATAGTGAGTGTAGAATCTAATGGAACAGGCTTCATATGTAAAAGACTAGCAAATCTTCTAGATATAAATGAATGCGTAGCTCCGGTGTCAAATAAGATAGAGGCATGCCTTGAGTACACAGAAAGAGTACCTTCCATGACGTCTCCTTCCTCGGTAGGTTCCGCATCCATAAGAGCTTGAAGTCCTCCTTGCTTTTTGACAATAGGTGGAAGCTTCTCCGGTGGAACTTGCTCGTTGAGAAGAGGACAATTCGGGATCCTATGCTCCCGACTCCCGTATCAAAGACATGTGCCAAGCTTTCTCCAACATTCCTCGGCTTTATGTCCAGGTTTCTCACAGAATTTGCATAATTCCTTTGATGACATAGAGAAAGGAACAATTTGCTTCTCAAAGGTTCTTGGCTTCTTGTCCCCTTGAAAGTTACATCCACCCTTTGTTGAAATTTCGCCCATCCTTGTTGAAGTTACGCCCATCATTGGGCCTTTTCTTCCCGAAGGAAGGTTTGAAACTTCCGGACCCATTAACTTGCTCTGTCTTGGCTTCCCTTCCTCGGATGCGATCTGATAACTCCGTTGCATCTTCTAGGAGTTGTGCTCTCGTACCGCATCAGAATAAATTTGGATACCCATCGGGGCCAGTTGAGTAATATATTGAGGCCTTAAGCCATTTAAGAACCTCCTTGCCTTCATTTTGTCGGTACCTACGAGATGTGGAGCGTACTGAGATTATCTTGAGAATCGAACTTCATATTCGGCTACCGATAAACCCCTTTGCTTCAAAGCGGCAAATTCGGTGGCCTTCCTTTCTTGCACTCGGTCGGAAAAATATTTACTATTGAAGTGTTCCACGAACTCTTCCCATAGAATTTGGTCGTGCGATAAAGTAGCTTCGACCGATTCCCACCAGGCACGGGCATCTCTTTCAGTTGGAAAGTAGCGAGTATGACCTTTTCCTCATCAGCACATTGCATAACTCAGAATGTCCTCTCGATCTCCTTATTCCAGTGTTTGGCCTCATCCAGATCCGTAGATCCAGCGAACTTGGGAGGGTTCATGCTTCGGAAATTCCTATGCAAATCACCAGCTCCTCGATTTGCTCCTCCCTGAGCAACCTGTTGGAGGGCCTAGGTTAAGCCTTGAACGGTGCGCTGCATCTTGCGTCATTGAGCTCTCTCGGTGGCCATTGGTGAGAATTAGCCGGAAACCATAATTCCAAGGTTTATTATTTTTGTTTTGGTATTTATTCCTTGATAATTCCCTTTTCTTAAAACCTAACCCGTGTTTCTACCCAATCTTACCGGGAAGGTTTTAAGACCTATCCAATTTATAGATATTGATCTAAAACCTAACCTAAGTTTAAGAATCCTAGGTTTTATGTAACCTAGGCTCTAATACCACAAAGACTGTCACTCCCCGACGCGGAATATCGAGGGCGTGAGCGAGTCGTAATCAAGCGTGTCGATCAGAGCATGTACAAATTTAAATCTAAGACAAAGATAGATGAGAAAATGATACTTTTATTCCATCAAAACAGAAGTTTACATTGCTATTTCATTAGTCATAAAGGCAAGTTATAAACTTTCAAACCCAAAGTACATGATTCTTGTAAAACACTAATGATCTACATAAATCATAGGGAAAAGAAAATCACTCTTTCACTTTTATCCATTCCCTTGCTCAATGTCATTTCCTGCAACAAGTTAACCAAAACGTAGGGTGAGCAAAAAGCTCAGTAGGATTTTTATCTCTAAAAATTAGGCAATCTTTAAGTGTTTAACAATTTAAGTAATATTTTCAAGTTTTATTGAAAAGTGTATAACATGAGTGGAATTTTCAACTAATTGAGATAACAAGATATCAAGAGAAAATTTTCAAGTAATAACTTTGAACAAGTAAAGAATTTCATGTAATTGGCCATTTCACGCAAGTCAAGTAATTAATGTAATTTTTAAACAATCATGTAAACAAGTAACAAGTACGAATAGTGGAATGTCGTAAAAATCTAGCAAGTCATACACTTCGGTGCAATGCCACACCGTGTTCAATTAACTCCCATGGGCACAAGGACTTTCGGGCGCTCCTCCCAGGACCAAACCGGGCCCCATTAATGCCAAGCAATGGGTCGGTGGATCATAAGATCCCAAGTACGTTTAGACATCCACTTAACACTATGGCCAATGAATTTCAAGAATAAGCTCATTTGTAAAAAGTACAGATCTGGCAAAAATCTCAGAAGTTGCAAGAGAAGTGAATAATAATTTTAAGGCATCATGTTTAACGATATTAAGTCGTGGAATTCAAGAACGAACGGTAACTAGGAAGAAAATTCAAGTAAATAGAACTAATAGAATTATTTTAATTCCATAAATCTTATGTTCAATTGATTTCACAAGGATTTAGGCATGTTTTCAGAAAGTTTTTTTATCCTGCAGGTATTTTAGTTTAGCCAAAACGCAGATTTTATAGTCAATCGGAATTTTGTTATGAACGTGGTGTAGGTAAGCACCATGTTCATGAAATCATTTGAGAATTCATTCTTAATTCTGTTAAAATTCAAAAATATTAAGTTTTAGATAAGATGTATATATTTTTGAATTAAAATTGTGACTTCACATATTATTGATATTTTTAATGATAATAAGATAGAATAAATGATAATAAGATAGAATAATATAGTTACCATGTAGAAAATAATTTAACATGCTAAAAAGTAATTTTTATACACTAATTTGCTGATAACATGATAAAACAGATTTTTTACATGCTGTAGGTAATTTTCATATATTTATTTACTGATATTGTGATACATATAGATTTTCATGCTTAATAAAATAGATTTATTATGCTAAAAATGGTTTCATCACGCTGAAAATAATTCTAACATGTTAAAGTAATTTTAACATGCTATAAATAATTTTATCATACTGAGAGTAATTTTATGATGATGAAAATTAATATTTAATATGCTAAAAATAACACTAAACATGCTAAAATAATGTTTATACATTAACTTACTGATGAGATGATAAAAAGAAGTTTACCATTTCGATTAAAGAAATTCTCTGATAACAAAATAAATTTTATCATATTAGAAATATTTTTTACATTTATTTACTAATTATTTGATGGAAAAATAGATGTATCATGCTGAAAAATAGTTTTTAAATAGATTTAATATGTTGACAATAGGTCTAACATGCTAAAAATAATTATACCATGCTGGAAATAATTTTATATTGTTGGAAGTAATTTTAACATGCTGAAAGTAATTTTCATGTATCAATTTACTAATTATTTAATAAGAAATTAGGTTTAGCATGCAAAAAAATAGTTTTAAATGGATTTAACATGCTGAAAAATAGTTTTCATATCTCAGTATGGATAAAATAATTTTATCATGCTGGAAGTAATTTTTTAACATGATGGAAATATTTTTCATGTATTAGTTTACTAATAATATGGTAAAAATAGATTTTTACATGCTAAAAATAATTTTATTCTACAAAAATAATTTTAACATGCTGTAAAAATTCAAACATGCTAATATTACTTTTCCTTATTTTTGGTGACTGAATGCTTACAATTAATGTGGATTCCAAATGCTATAATTCCTATTGTATAGTCGCTAAACTTTAGTCCCACATTGGAAGTTAGAAAATTTTTCTTGGCTTTATATATTGGAGAGCTCACCCTTTGGTCAGGACCCAAGGGACATAAGATGTGGGCTCGAGTTGTGTGTGGATACGAAACTATTAATATATTTATTTATTTGCATAAGATGTGGGCTCGAGTTGTGCGTGTATACGAAACTATTAATATATTTATTTATTTGCATAAGATGTGGGCTCGAGTTGTGTGTGTATACGAAACTATTAATATATTTATTTGTGTCATGCCGAGCCGAGCCGAGGTCAGGTTGGTTAGTATTGGTACTCTTGGCGCGTTCTCAAGAAATATCTTTAGATCGCGCTAGCCTTCGGTCACTGAAAAATACACAAGATAGCATGTTTTAATTGAGATTTAGCCTGAGAGACACCTACCTTTGAGCAGATCTAAGGAAGAGGTAGAAAAATAGCCCCAATACACAAGATAGCATGTTTTAATTGAGATTTAGCCTGAGAGACACCTACCTTTGAGCAGATCTAAGGAAGAGGTAGAAAAATAGCCCCAATAATAAGAAAACCCTTTGATCTCCGAATCTTCCCTTCAAATCCCCTCCAATCTCCGCAGCAGCATAGCCTAGGCCACCAAGGATGATTTGAGGGTCGAATAGGGTCCTATTTATAGCTAAAACTTATCCAAATTTATCGAGATTCATTACCTAATTTTACTAAATCCATTAACTCCGAATTAGAAGAAAATTCTAACTTCTCCTCTTAATCTAGCCTTAATTTGGTGTGAAACCGATGTAAAAACGGCTGGTCTAAGGTGGCTGGTAGGTAAGGGTTGATTCTTGAGTCAATCTTCTAGAAATGGAGTTATTTTAATCCCTTAAATGTCATATTAAACACATGTTACGAATTTAAGGTTAATTTAACCTTTATTGAATCCTTTAGCCATTAATTCAGCCCATTATGGATTATCTAATGGGCCAATTGTAATCCTAATCCATTATATAGACTTTTATTGGGCTTACTATGATTTTTCTAAGGGTTAGAGTATTTAATTTCTATCTACCTTACGTAAATTCAAGTAAATGCATTTATCTAGTTTATTTCATGTAGTAAAAATATAATTTAATTATTTCATGAATTTTTTAATTATATAATTCATTGAAAAAAATTATTTGTCATTTTAATTTATCGGGTTTCTACAAAAGTGGTGTGACAGCGGCACTCTGGCGGCGAGGCGTCTTGGGAGCGTGAGGACGAGATGCGTCAGTAGTTCCCTTATTTATTCGAGTAAGTTCCTCTCCTTTTCCCCCGTACTTTATTTTAAATTTCGAGGATGAAATTTATTTAAGGGGGAGGGCTGTAATGTACCAGATTTTTGGGACATTATTCGGATCAGGATCCGTGAGTTTTGGATCACTTTCGGAGGCCTCGGAACGTGTTTTGTGTTTCACGCGTGTTTTTCCCTCACGAACCTTCGGAACCCTGTATAGGGAAAACCGTTGCGTTCTCCTACTCCTAGACCGTACTGGCACGTTGACCGTGTTCCAAGGATCGAGAAAATGATTTTTTCCCCATTTTTTTAGATTTTTCTAATTTTTTGGATTTTCTATAAATACCCCTTTTCTTTTTTGTTTTTCTCTTCTTCTTCTTTCTCCTCTCTCCCCCGCTTCACCCGACCGGCGCCCCTCTCTTCCCCTCTCCCGTGCGACGGCCCTGGCGTGCTCCCCTCCGGCTGCAGACGGCGGTGGGACGACTGTGTGGCGGTGGCGAGGTGATCGTGGCGGTGTACGATTTGTGGAAGCTCGTGGGAGCTCGTGGGTTTCAAGCGATGTTTTTGAAGATCGGCGGTGATCTATCGCGTTTCGGGCTTCTCCGAGGTAGGGTGATGGAACATTAACTCGTTTATTGCCTTCCCCGTGATTTCTTGGCCGAGAGGAAGTCAAGAGGGGTTTATTTGAGTCGGGGAAGGGAAAACCATGCTTTGGGGTTTGAGCACCAGATCTAGCATTTTAACGCATTATTTTGTGGTTTGATGGCGTCAATCAATGCCTTGGGGCATGGGGAAGGGTTTCCCCTTTGTTTCCCCTTCACCTGGGGGTGAATGGGGCGTGGAATGGAGTTTTTGGCCATTTTCGCCGTTTTTGATTTTTCGGAATGAAAACGGTCCTAACAGGAATTGTTTTTAATAGAGGCGGCCCTAGGTAGACCGTTTTCTGATCCAGACTGTCGGCAGGGATAGGCGGTCACGCGATAGACCACCAAGGGCCCAACGGCGGCCATGCGGCTGACCGTTTACCTCGTGGGGTCAACGTGACTCCTGAGGGGTTTTTAACCATTGCTTTTCGACCGTTGAAGAGTTTTGGGGCTAGGCGGTCATGGGATGACCGTTTAACTCCTCTATGCGGTCCAAGGGAGATCGTTTTAAGTCCTGAAACGGCCACCTGGTGGCCGTTTCACCCTTCTTGCAGTCCCAGGGCGTTGCGATCCCAAGAGGACCATTTACACCTTGAGGGGGCCTAGGGGTGGACCGTTTTTGTCGCAAACTGTCTATGAGAGACCGTTATCTTCGTCTGTGTATGGCGGCCTCGAGAGAACCGTCTCCCTTTGGGGCGGTCCAACATATGACCATTTTTGCCAGGGACGGTCTAGGGCGGACTGCCACCTGTGTTCTGTCCGATCGGAGTTCGTTTCTTGTCGATTCACATCTCGGGCGAGTGGACATCGATCCCCGTGCTGACCTGCGGTCCGACTGATGCTGGGCATCATGTGGGGGCTATACGTGGGTGCTATAGGGACCCTAGGGAGTGGCGTGTTTCGGCTGGTGTCACCGTGAGTCAGTGTCGGTACGAGGAGTTGTCCTTGTACTTTGTGAGGAGTAGACATTATTTTCCGTTGACTAGAGAGTCTACTCCTTCAGTTACCCTCCACTAGTCATAGCCTTCCGACATGCATGTGGTCCCACCAGGGATTCGTGGTGAGGCTACCCGAGAGAGACCATTTTCGGCTGGTTGCCGTGGGCCTCCTACTGTGGCCGCCCGAGTCCAGGCCGGGAGGAAGAACCAGCTAGAAGGCCTGATGTGGCATAGTCAATCAGTGTGTCCACACGTGGTCGGGGACTTCGGACGCGTGTTGACGAGCACGACCCCGACTAGACCCTTGTCAGTGTTACTTGTGTGTGTCTCAGTCTCCACCTAGGGCGAGTAGGGAGACACTGTGGCACGGTATAAGTCGTTAGGGGACGCGTCCAGCTGTGCTTCTAGTGGGTGGTACTCCTGTCTTTTGTCAGGTAGTGACTCTTGGTTTTCTACCGAGTTGCCTTGGTCCTCGTGCCGTGTGGTCGATACTAGACGTAGCTGAGCTTTTTCGTTTCTTTATCCTTGTTCCTCCCTGCTCTACGTCTTGTTAGTGTTCGCCTTTAGCTACCTACCACGTAGTTCCTCGTTTTGCGAGGTAGGGGCCCGGGTGATCCCTACTAAGCCATTTGTTATGAGGCTCATTCCCTACGTTTTTCGTTGTTTCAGGTGAGGCGAGGCTTCTGAGGAGCGCTTCTGAGGCTCCGCGTGGTTCTACTACCCAGGGTTAGTTGCCAGTTACCAGAGCCGGGGTATGTCCCGTGTAGTTGTACTTTTCTTTCTGTATTGTACAAGTTGTGGACTACTATCTTGTGTTAGACTGTTGTTTTGTTGTGGACCATGCAAATTGCTTAATATTAATTACCATTTTCGGCTTATTCTCAAATTGCGTAGTTCAGCATATATTTTAGATTCTTGTATATTATCACACCATCCCTTTAACCCTTCCGAGCCTTCGGGCTCGTTGGTGGCAGTTTGGGATTCGGGTTATGGGGCCTTCCCCGGTATTCGGATCTCGCGTCGTTACAAGATCTCTCTCGTTCCTTTTGAACCTCCATGTCATTGAGGTGTGGACATTGAGTAATTAATTCTGAATCAAATTGCCTGCAATGATGAATGCAACATCACCGTAAATGGGAGGAAGAACGTGAATAAACTTAAAAATTTTAGCACCAGCAGAGTTGAGGACTCACTCAACATAAGGTTCAATCTCAGCACAGTTCAGGAGAACATATATCTCTGCGGCCAAAAACTCTCCATCCTCTAATATGCGATTCGAAGAACGTCCGAATGCACGTCCTAGATAATTAAATATGGACAACAGGTCAGTCGAACCCACCTCTCCTCCATCATCATCACGTGGAGGTTAATTGCGGCGAGTTTGAATTTCAAGTTCGAAGTACATCGAATGGAAGTTTAAATTTTCTCCAATAATATATGCCCCGGAAATCAAACCCTCTACTTTAGCCTTGTTGTGAACCTTCATTTTCTGGTCATGCATACGCCTATGACAATAATTTATATGACAATGACATACAGTGACAATGACAGACACATGTAACTAGTGTCAAATAATCAGTACATACATACTGATTACCTCTCAAATGGATACATCCATCGAAATTGTACCGGTCCTTCAACTTTGGTCTGGTATGGCAAATAGATAATCAGGTGCTCTATGGAATCGAAGAACGCAGAGGAAAATATCTTCTCCAACTTGCATACCGTCGTGACCACATTCTGTTCCATAGTTTGCACGTCCCCAAGTTTAAGTTCTGATGCACATAGAATCTTGAAAAGCTGACTCAACTCAGTCAATGCTCCCCATATAGACTGTGACAATATATCACGAAATGTAATGGGTAGAAGTCTCTCCATGAACACATGACAGTCATGACTTTTCAATCCATATATTTTTCCCTCATTAACATTCACACAACGGGCTATGTTAGACACATATCCATCAGGGAATCTTAATTACTTCAGTCATTGGCATAGTTCATTGATCTGTGTGTCTTTCAACACGTAAGCTGCTTTAGGTTGCACAACTTTGCCCCGTACCTGCCGCAATTTAACTCTGGTCATTTGCAAAGTATCTTCAAGTCCGCTCGCGCCTTGGCATGGTCCTTTGTTTTGGCTTTCACGTTCATGATGGTGTTGAACATATTATCAAAGACATTCTTATCAACATGCAGGACGTCCAGGTTGTGTCGTATCAAAAGGGCTGACTAGTAAAGCAATTCCTAGTAGATACTATTCTTCACCCAGTTGTGATCCTGTCCAAATCTACAGAGATGTTGTGTACTACCCGACAGGTGCACTATATCTAGTAAGTCTTGCACCTGTGCCGCCATTTGTCGACCATACATGCGTTCCAAGTCTGCTTCATCCATTTCAACTGTCTTCTTAATGAATGAGTCCTTTTGCCTTTGGAAAGGATGGTCAATTGGCAGAACGATCGATGACAATCGAACCAGCATGATTTCTTACCATATTTCAGGACAAATGATTTGGTATCAGCTATAGAGTAAGAACATGCCAACCTCTAGTGCGTGCTCCAGCCAGATAGCATTCCATATGCAGATAAGTCACCTATTGTCCATATCAATGCAGCCTTCATAGTGAAATTTTGTTTTCTATACGTAGCATGAGTAACAACTCCATCATTTTATAATCTTTTCAACTCATCAATCAGTGGCCTGAGATATATGTCCGAATTTTTTCCTGGATTTTTTTGGACCTGGCATCACCAAAGTTAAGAAAAGGTTCTCTCGCTTCATGCACATGCCCAGTAGAAGTTTGTATGACATCATGAACACTAGCCAACATGAGTAAGACGCCACTGAACCTTCAAATAGGTTGAAGCCGTCCGTGCATAAACCTAACCTAACATTACGTGGCTCGTTAGCAAAAGTAGTATAGGTATGATTGAAATGAGCCCAAGCTTCACCATCGGCGGGATGACTGATTATATCATCTACATGACGTACTCTTTCCGTGTGCCATATCATATGCTGAGCTGTCTTTGATGACATATACATCCGCTACAATCTGGGTGTGAGAGGGAAGTAGTATCGCAGTGACTTGTAAGGCACATCCTTTTACTTTGAATTGTCCTCTCTCTTAGGTTTAAATCTATCGTGATTACAAATATCACATGATCTTTTATCCATATTATCTTCATAATATAGAATACAGTGATTAGGGCATGTATCTATTTTTTGGTATTCAAGCCCTAACTCATTGACCATCTTCTCTGCACGGTAAAAATGTTCAGGTAGCTTCTCATCTCGAGGCAGCATACTCTTGATAAGGAGGAGCATATGGTCAAAACAACTCTCACTAAGGTGAAATTTGGATTTCAAATTCAACAACTGTGAGACAGCAGACAACCGAGTGTGATTTTCACAACCATCCCACAGTGGCTCATCAACATCCCGAAGTAACTGATAAAATATTTCAACCGACTTGTTTGGTGGTTCTTCGTTGTACACGTGATCCCCTTGTATATTAAAGTTTGGGCCAGTAACATCGATTAACATGTGTACATAGGTACTTGTGCTTGCAACATTGCCGGCCTCATAGGACCAGAAGTCCTTTCCATGACACACTCAATTCATATAACCTTTTGTGAACCCTTTCCTGTATAAATGAACTTGCACATCTCATAGCGAAAGAAATCTCTTATTTTTATAAAGTAAACAAGGACATCAGATGTTACCATGCTGGTACACTACTGTTGGATGCTCCAATACAAACTAAATAAAACTATCAACTCCATCCTTAAACTCCTCTGACACCACTCCGTCAACTACTCTGCGATTCATCCATGAACGATCAATTCTAGCCATATTTACGTAAAAAATTAAAAAAATCATATCAATATGTCTTATCACTACTTCTACAAAAATATGGATAACATCTCCTCTAAATATCGACTATGTCACGCCCCGAACAAGGCGGAAATATCGGGACGTACAGTTAGAGGCGAGCTAGCTGAAATAAAGTTGAAATACGAAACTAGATGATTAACACAAGGCAATGGAAAAGAACAAATTTATTAAACATGGAAATCCCAATCTATTACAACATTCATCAAACTACTAAGACACTCTCAAACATAACTTCTAATGAAATCTAGTACAACTAGTACATCAACAAACTCTTTAAATATCGAAATACTAGCACAACTCCAAGACATAACTAGAAGCAATAACAAGACGACTCCATCTATTAACTGGTACACTCAGGTGTAATCACTCCTGCCCCTCCCCATCGGTATGGGTGTCGTCGCCTGTAAAGCCTGGAAAGGGGGAAAACAACGGGGTGTGAGCTAACGCTCAGTAGGAGATAACAGATAGGTATAAGTGATTAGCAGTTTAATTACATTTTCAAAATATCATGCTACAAAGGATAATGCAATAAAAGGATAATGATGATATAGTAAAACAAAGTTTAGAGATCTTGCAAGGTCAAGAAATATAAAGGAACAGAATGGTAATACTTAAAAGGAATAACAAAGACAAGAATTTACTACAGGAGATAACGATAAAGAGTTGGCCATATCAATATGATTCAAGTCATGTCAAGCACGTATGTAATTTCATTTCCACGTCCAAGTAACCGCAAGTAGAGTATAGAAAAGTGACGAGTGGAAAGTGAAAAGTAGTAGAGAGTAGTAGAGAGTAGTGGACAGTCCTAGATTTAACACATGTCATAGTACTAGTGCCAAATGCCACACCTAGTCATTCACCTCCCCAGGGGTACACGTAGTGTTCGGGCGCTCCTCCCAGGACTAGATCGAGCCCTTAATTGTTTGCCATACATTGATTTCTTTGGATCAAAGATCCCACGAATCTAGACTTCCACAGTTTATGGCCAGAATTCCAAGGTTTAAACTATGTAGCAACAACAAGTTCAAGTAGGAAGAAGATTCATTTTAGAATTTCAAGGTAAGCACAATCATCAAGAAGATAGATAACCAAATCATAATAAGAGTTACATATATAACTATACTGGAATAGATTACCACTTAATCAATGGATTTCTAAACAGGGATATTAAACATGTGAATTAATGGTAATTCCGCAGGATCAAGTTTTCCGGAGGTAACATGCTATTTAACGCCTTAGTGACTACTTGAAGTTGGGAAAGTAATCGTGCTGTGCTACTGTAGTACAGCAGCTATCCAGCAAGTTAATCAACATATTAATCTTAATTCCAAGCCAAATTAATAAGAATTTAGTTTTACATTAAGTCAAGATACCAAAAGGAATGATTCAAGATGATAAGCTAATGAACAAGATCGCGTAAGTCGCGTATGAACAAATAACAAGCATTTAACAAGAATTTAGTTGCATAATTAAACATTTATTAAGTGGGTTTCTATTTCACTAATTACCATTAATGACATGAAAATGCATGCATTAGAACAAGTATTAAGTCACTCTCTGAGGGGATAAACGGTTCCTGGTGGACCTTATAACTTCTGGGGCTTAACAGGGCCGAACGGGGTACAAAGGGGCTCTCTGGTGGATGGGCAGTTCCTGAGGGGCCGCCCATGTACTTGGGTGGTTCTTGGAGGGCCGCCCAAGTTATGTGGTCCTCTCTGGACCGTCCATCTCCTTGGCCTGCCAGTTGTGTGGTCCTCTGGGGACCTTATATCCTGCCAGGGGGATATGTGGTTACTCCGGGACCTTATATCTAGATATGCGGTTACTTTGGTACCGTTTATCCCTGGATGTGTGGTTCCTGATGGACCGTTCATCCTGGTTATGTGGTCACTTGTAGACCGTCCATCTGGGATATGTGGTCTATCGTAAGACCGTTTATCCTGCAGGGGGTTGTGTGGTCAGTTTTGGGCCGTTTATCTAGATATGTGGTCAGTTTCTGACCGTCCAACTAGTTGTGTGGTCAGTCTGGAACCGTTTAACTTCTGTCTAAGCCAGGGTCGGGTGTGGGCTGGAGTTGGGCGGTCTATCGTAAGACCGCCCATCACTGGGTGTCTCCGGTCATCCCTTCCGCGGCTGGTGAACGCCGGGAAGATGGGGGCTTGCTAGGGTTACAAAAAAACGTTAATAACTAATGCAATTGGACTCCAATCAAGGGGCTTTTGGTATCAATGGAAAGCTAACAGAGAATACTATCTAACAGAAGTGTCAATTACATGATTACTTGCTGTAATTTAGGATTTATAACTACTGGAACACCGAAACCCTAGTTTTGGACAGGCAGTGACTAAAACTCAAAATTCTCCTACTATACGTAATGAAATTTAGAGATCTATATATCAACGGAAAGCTGACAGGATAAGGATTCCAACCATATAAGATATGTCACATGAATATTTTATTTAGTCACTTAAAATCATGAGATAAGTCAAGTTAATGCTGCTGGAACGTCGATAGGACACACTTATGAAAACTCAGGAATTCTATTAGCATGATCAATAATAATTAGGGCTTCCAACGTCAAAATGAAGCTAACATGATGCAGATTTCATTGATGTATAGCAATTAGTTTGGGTCAATTATCACCTACCTGAATTGAAGATTGAAGATCGAAGCTAGAAATAAACCCGATCCAGAAATACCCTCCAAAGATGCCTCTAAATCTCCCTGAATACCCAATAAAAATTGGGGCTTTTACTATCATTGGAAAGATCTCGTCGAGCTGATCAAGATACTATATTTACAAGTCTCATTTGGTTAAGGGTACCTACCTTAATCGACGGATTAATGCGCTGGAGATGAAGAACGACGAACTACCAACACCCTCCACCAAAATGACGAATACTCCCAGATCTGGACTCCTCATCGGCTGACCTAGCTACCAAATGAAACTAGAGTCAAAGAGCTATGTTTCTATAGGTCATGGAGCTTCTGGAGCCTTCGAAGTTGGGAGTATTTGGCGCTGCAAGTTACGTGTTAGAAACGGCGCCGGAATCCTTGACTCGACCAAAGCTATGTCGGCAGCACGTTTTAGGGCTAGGTTTACCCCAAATTGATTGAGGGTAAATGTTCCTTACCTCGTGTCCTTCCATTTTCCCTTGATTTTAGATCATTTGGTTGAGTAATAAGGTCGAATTTCACGTTTTAAGTTACGATTAGGTAAAGGTTAAGTAAAAGTCAAATTCGAGATTAATCCTCTAATTAGACAAGGTTACGTAATTAATTTGGGTCAAGTCCAGAAGACAAAATTGCTATAAAAATGGTCTTTTACCCAATTACTATTTTTACAGATTTTTCTAAGGTAGTCGAATTTTATAGGTTCTATTTTCTAAAGAATTAAATATTAATATTTCGAAATTCAAACATTAATTCATTTTAATTCAATTTTTAATTGACAAAAGCTCCATAAAACTTAATAAATAATCGGGGTATTACAGACTATTTCCATATTTGTACATCCTATTTGGTCACATTATTCACACGCCCACGTTGACATCGACATCATCTTTTGGAAAAAATCATTATCATACTCGCATTCACATACACATTTTCTCACATATCGGCATCCACACCTGTCTACAAATTTAATTCACATCCAAGCATACTAATCACATATATCATAACAAAAGTCTTGAACAGGCAAAAATGAAAAAAGGGTCATATCCACGTTTACGCACACACATTTATATCCACATCCCTCTTCCCACCCTCCCAATAAAAACAGGGACTTGGAATTTCATCTCCTTTTGTAAGAGTACACCAGGTGATAAGGAGAATATGTTCGTCTTGGTGATCAGGCATGAAGGTTAAAATTCTCAAAGGAGCATTTGGTTTTCTTAAAAGTAATCTCTATGTAACTCTTGAGAATTTCTTACCCAAGTAATATGTACTCAAGAGTTGCATAGAGATTACTTTTAAGAAAACCAGCCGCTCCTTTGAGAATTTTAACCTTCATGCATGATATCCAAGATGAACCTTTTCTCCTTATCACCTGGTGTACTCTTACAAAAGGAGATGAAATTCCAAGCCCCTATTTTTAGTGGATGGACAATCAACAAGGACAAGTTCATCCTCACCGCCATCTATTTATTCGTCCTATTGATCATGCATTTACAGAGCCCACTCTTGGTATGACCTTCTGAGTTGCACAATGTTTACTGATTTTCCATCCTCAAATATTGCAACAATTGCATCAGTCTCTCTTTAACGAGCCTTATCTCCAAAATCCTTCATCGCCACAGTAAAAGGGTCATGATGTTGCAACTCAGTCGTGGTAATATGGATAACATAATCTGTAAAAGAATCCATGAGAACAAGATTGTCAGGTGGTGAATCCAAAAAGGAAGGACCCATTTGCTGGCAACTGAGAATGTAAAATCTTTACATCAGGATATTCTGCACCAGCTGGTTTTAGTTTTGCTGGCTACCGAGCCCCTCCCCCTCCTTGTGTCTGTGTCTGTGAGAGTGAGAGTGAGAGTGAGAGCGGGGAATACCTGTGGTGGGGGGGTGTCGGCTGGAAATAATTTGACCACTGCCGCTGTCGGAGCTTACTGTCGCTGTTGCTCCCTCGCTGCTGGTCCCACCTCCACTCGCCCCTCACCGACGTCCCTGAGTAGCTCCGCCGCGCCCGCCCGCCCTCGCCACTCCGCCGCCCGCCGGTGAGAGATTGAAAGGGGTGTGTGATCGTGAGAGAGGAAAGGGAGATCGAGAGGAGGGGGGAGGACTAAGGAGGAGAGGAGAGGGGACGCTTTTTCTAATTCTTGTCTCTTTTTATTTGCCGTCATATTTTAATTTGGCACCATATTTTCATTCATTCATTGGTGATATTTTTTCATTCATTCATTTTTTCTAATAGGATAAAATCTCTCTTAATATAAAATATCATTACATCTAAAAAATATTATTTATTATTTAGAGATCTGAATATCTGTAATTTTAAAATTTTTAACTTTTTTATGAAACGAAACACGGGACCCATGCACGGAGACCCTCCGGAACCCATGAATGTTAGAGCAGCGGCACCGATGATGGGGAGCTAGGGCTCCTTGCGGGAACATGTTGGAGCTAGTGGGAGAGTGCGTGTTGAAAAGCCTTGAAAGCCCCACGTCGAGGTGCGAAAAGATATTCAGAGCCGTATCAGTCACATGTTGACCATTTCCTTATTGTTTCGTGCCCCCTCAAACTCATGCGTTGTGATTTTACCAACATGTCTATAATGATTTTTTGGGTTTGGGAATGCCACGTGGAAGCACTCAAGATAATAATAAAATATCATTGTATCTTTTACCGATTTTACTCATGATAGGGTGTGTCAGTCACATGTGTGACAATGTGTTCAGGTTCCAAGACTGGGATGGTCTGGACTAACCCAAGGTGAGTTGTAACGACCCGAGATCCAAGCACCGGAAAGGAACCAGTGTGACTCGAACCTCGGCCCACCACCCACGAGCCCAAAGACTCGGAAGGGTTAAAGGATGGTGTGAGGGCATAAGAGAAGCTAAAATAACTGCAGAGCTAGCACAATAATAATAAAAATAATGCAAAAATTAAGATAAATGACCACTAAACAGCTACAGGGTCTAAAGTATCTCATGTCCAATATAAGTACAGTCAACAGAAAGAAAAGTACAAGTACACGAGGCATACCCCGGCTCTGGCAACTGGCGACTAACCCTGGCTACTGGAACCACGATGAAACTCCGCCGCGCCTCTCGACGACCCCACCTCACCTGAAAACACAGGGGTGAGCCACATTTCATAGGCTCAGTAGGGATCCCACGGACCCCCACCTTGCACTAGAGAAACAAGACAGCAAAGCGTGAACAAGCACGAAAGGTAACGCTACCTAGCGGGAGTACAAAAGTGGCAGCAACCAATAACAAATAAATGGAAAAGCTCTCTGCAACTAATCGTACCGAACAAACCGACCTCGAACCAATAGGAAAACAAGTCCGAGCAATAGAGGGGAAAATGGTCTATCGCCATGCTACCCAAACCAAATGGTCCTCATCAGACCGCAAGGCACAAAGAAACGGTCATGCCCTGACCGCAACCCTGTACGTGACTCCCAACATCCAAAAACACGCACCCCAAGGGTGCTCTGACCAAACAAGGCAAGCGGTCATGGGTTGGCTGCTACCCAATGGGTAGCGGTCAGTTGCGTGACCGCTTACTAGGCCTAGCGGTCCCCTGGGGGCCGCTAAGCCCAACCGACACACCAAAATGCCTAGCGTTCCCCTGCGGACTGCTAAAGGGGCCCTAGCAGTCACTTGAAGGACCGCAACCCCAACCTGAGCATGGGAATGGCAGGAACGGCCAAAAAATCCATTCCATGCCCTGATCATCCCCCGATGATGGGGAAACAAAGGGGTATCCATCCCCAACCCTCCTAGCATGATTCTACACCCATAGATCGGTCAAAAACCTTGAGAATCGAGAGATCCGTGCTCAAACCCCAAACATGTGATTTCCCTTCCCGGCATGAAACAAACCCCTCTCGACCTCCCCACGGCCTAGAAATCACGAGGAAAATGGGAAATGAGGTAAGGATCCGTCGCCCTACCTCAAGGAAGCTCGAAAGTCACCGGATCGCCATCGATCTCGAAATCTTGGCCGAACATAAACTCCACACCCCACGCCGCAAGAGTGCCACCTCCATGCTCACCTCACCGCCGCCGTCGTCACCGCGCCGCCACCTTGGTCCGCAGACCGCCACCGGAGGAGGAAAGGGTGCCACGAGCTTGGATGGGGGAGAGGGCTTGCAACTATCGACCGGCTCATGGGGGAGAAAAGAAGAAGAAAGAAGAAGAAAAGAAAAAGATAAAAGAAAAAAGAAAAGGGTTATATATAGAAGATATGAAAAATATGAAAAATATGGAATATTGGGGAAAAAATCATTTCCTCGATCCCCGGAACACGCTCAATGCATTGGTACCATCCCGGAGTAGGAGAACGCAATGGTTCACCCTGTACGAGTTCCGAAGGCTCGTCGGGGAACAACACGGGTAAACCACAAAACGCGCTCCGGGACTCCCGAAAGTAATCCGAAACCCACGGATCTTGATCTGAAAAATGTCCAAAAAACTTGAGACATTACATGCGCTCCTTCTGATCACAAAGTAGACGATGGTGGACATCGGGTTGGGACTGGAGACCCGTCGTGCCATAAACATCGATCACGGTGATAAGAGGGGAAAACGTTTGATTAATCACCAAGAAATGGGGCTACATGGCCGATAAGTCAATTCTTATAAAAAGAAGAGTGAGCATGTTGAAAAGCCATGAAATCCCCACGTCGGGGTGTGAAAAAGTATTCAGAGCCATATCGGTCACATGTTGACCATTTCCTTATTGTTCCGTGCCCCCTCAAACTCATGTGTTGTGATTTTATCGACACGTCTATAATGATTTTTCGGGAGCTAAGGCTCCTCGCAGGGAATGCCACGTGGTAGATCTCCGATCTTGTGCCAACCTCCTTGAGTCACGTGCACATCATTCGGGGCAGGTGTGGCCATCCCGGCCACAACTCGGGACGGTATGGTACCATTGCGTACCGATACCAAAAACTATAATATATATATAATGGAATAAACTAATTCAAATCATATGTTATCTCATTTGGTTAAGTCTTCTGCCGTTTCAATGGGTTTCTCTGACTTCTAATCTCAGCTTCAGCGTAATGTTTCCATAATTTTTTATTTGTCCTTGAGAACCCATTTTATACCCTTAACAGCTATTTATCACCCTGCCAGCTGATAGCTGTCGCCTTAGCACTTTCCCTGTTACACTGAAGCCATCGCGCTAACTCATTTTTCACCTTTAGCGCTCTATTTGTCGCCGTTGCCTTGAAAATTTTCACCATTGTTTCCACATTTGTCACCCTTATGCCACTAATTGTGTTGTCTTGTTGCAGCTGTTCATCATGATTGGATAGATAGGTCGATGCACCTACCTAATGCATCGACGCATCTAAATAGTTTAATGTACTCATTCACACCTTTTTGCTTGTCCTCATGAATATGCATGAGTCTACATTCTTTGAGTACCTATTGCAATATCTCATGAAGCATATTTTATAAGAGTTTCGAAGGTTAACTCTTAAGGAAGAATATTTTGATAATTTACCCTATTAATTTGGTAAATAAAGTAGACCCTGATTTCTTGACTATCTCTCACTTCTAAGCTTTTATTGTCATCTACTTATTTCAACCTCGGCCAATCTCTCTCTGCCTCGGTACATCATCGTCCTTCTCCGTAACTCCTTGAAAACCCTAAGTTTGAGCATCACCTTCATATCTCGATGCACCACAGGTTTCCCTCCATCTCTCCATCATCCTGTTAAAGTCAAAAACCCACCTCTCCTTGTTTTACTGTTACCCTATCTCCTAAAGTATCTCTCTCTGGCCTCTCGTCTACTTCAATGTCTTCGCCAACTACAAGAAGCAGAGGAAAGTAGATAGTCTCAGAGAAATAGCCTGCGGCTGATGTATCCGGACGAAAGGAACCTCGGTCCAAGCGATCTCATGACCGAGATGCATCTGCCAGTAGATCTCATCAGTCGGAGTCAACAAAGGCGACAAAAAGGAAGGATCGAGAGTCAGATTCACCTTTCAGAAAAATAGGGGCAACTCAGAAAAGAGTTAAGAAGAGTTTAATAAGGATAGAGCTCAGAGATGAAGGTGACGAACCAAGTGAAGCAGTGAGAATTTTGTTTCTAAGGTACATTGATATACATGACCACCAACTGCTTGAAAATTTTCCTGATTTAATGGAGATGATTTTATTTCAAGGATGGAAGAAGTTTTCCAATAAGCATAAAATCTATTATCCCAAGTTGGTGACTGAATTCTATGGAAACCTGAAATATGATGCTAGCATTCCAAAGTTTTGGACTCATGTTAGAGGAGTTGAAATTGAGATCACCAAGCGTCTATTGCATGAAGCTCTCACAATTCCAGAGGGTGGAGCTGAAGAAGTTGGTTTTGTCTATGATAAATTTAAAGCATATTCAATTATTACTGGTTTACCCAACAACCCTTAGGATGAAAATCAGACCTACATCGCTAGCTTCAACACCAATCGGTTTAATCCCCTATAAAGGCTGCTACACCACATTTTTACTACAATCATAACACCTCAAGGTGGTGGTCGAGGTCGGCTAACTGTGACCCAAAGATTCCTATTCTACTACATGTTCAAGAACATTAAGGTCTGTTTGCTAGACCTGATGATTCAGATAATGGGTTTCTATAAGAATGCTGGAAGACATTTACCATATGCAGCACAGTTGACTACAGTATTCAAGAGAATAAATATTCCGTTGAAAAATAAAAAATTCAACGAAATCCCCATGTCAAATATCTATACAATGGATTTTGTTGAAAAGTATATGAAATTTAAAAAGGTCGGAGGTAAGATTTTAAGGCAATTACTTGGGAATAATCCACTACAAGTTGTTGAGCAGTCTCAACATCAGCCTGAGCAGCTAGAACAACAACTTGATCAACCTGAAGAACAAGCTCAACAGATGGAGCATCAGGTTGAGTAAATGTAATAGAACGGGCAAGAACAAGAACATTAACAGCAAGCAGAATAGCAGCATCAATTAGAGATTCCACTATAGTAGCAAGCGCTAGAATAGCAACAGCAGCAGCAACCAGAACAGGAGCAGCAACGAGAAATTCAACAAGAAATGGCTGAGGTTCAACTGGATCATCAAGAACCTCATGCATCACCTGTAGACCAACCACAGAACATCCCTCCTATGAGACAAGCTGTAGTTGCAGATCCTCAAATCTCTCGAGCTTCTACATCATCTCTTCAAGAGACATGCACTCTCTTTCATTTCATATTTGCACAATTTGGGATGCTACATTCTGCATTGAAAGAACTGTCAAACTACTTTGAGCATCAAATGATTTAGTTCAGAGGACAAGTAAACTGAGGAATGAGAGAAATCTCAAAAAAATTTGATCAGAAATTGACTCATCTTAGGATGGAAGTGAACAGCAGAATTGCTGAAATCAACAAAGACAGGACACGTGCCAACAGGAATTTTCACAAACTAGTCCAAGATATTCAAGGAGTCCTTGGAGTTGCTGGAAATCAGATTGGCAGGTTGACTGATAGATTCAACCGTCACGATGACAAGTTATTCACTGTTGCAGAATATTTTCATGAAACCAGAGAACAACACAATCATCTTGTCAGGAATTATGATCATATGACAGACTAATTACAGATGATTATAGATGACATTAAATACATGGTTGAAGTATTAAAGGATCATTACCCTCTGCCAGCTTTTGAAGACCAAGGAGATAGATGGTTGCCTGGTATGGCTCCAGAGTCATCCTCTCAACTTCCTATCAAGGCTACTCAGTCTGATGCACAGCTAACCCATATTGCTGATATGATCTGTCATCAAACAACTGTGCTCAGCGCTAAAATGGAGTTGTTTCATGAAGCTCTACTTGAATGGCATTTCTCCACTGATAGAAACCTCATAATAGTTGCTCAAAGGGTCAATCAGAATGCAGAAGAACTACTGGCCTCACTTCAGCATGCTACACTCCCTCCTCACGGTCCTCCTATACAATATGCGTCCACTCAGACTGATGACACACTTGGAGAGTGATAATCAGGGATGCTATCAAAGAACCCCTCATTTTTTTGGCTGATGGCAAAGGGGGAGAAGAAAATGAGTCAGAGTCATACAGAGTCAAAGAAAAGTCAAAGAAAAGTCAAAGAAAAGTCAAAGCTATTAGAGCTGAAACAGTCAAAGAGGCAGAGTCAAAGAAGACCAATCATAGGAGTTTGTAGACAAGAGTCATGCATGTCATGTAGTTATGTAGTTATGCAAAGTCATGCATAGCATTTCGGATCCTTGATGTTCTATTTATCGGCCTTAACTCATATTTGTCAATCCTATGAAGATATTTGTTTGCCTAGCTTATTTGGTAGAAGCTGTCACCTTCAAAGCTTGAAGGGTTTAATCGTAATGCCATTTGTAACCCTTATATATCTCTTTGTCACTGCTGAAGTTTCATTTGTCACTCTTAGGAGAGTATTTGTTACCTTTAGTCTTCTTCTATTGTTCTTCCTCTTTTGTCATTTTCTGTGCCCACTATCGCTGGCCGAAGCTTGACCGGGCTTTGGCTAGACTTTAGAAGTTGCAAAAGCTTGACTTTGACTATTGACTTTGTCTGGAGTATTGGTGCATTGGGTCAACATAAACTTGACGTTGACTAGAGCCTTCCTTGTCCTGGTGTTGACTTTGATTACTGTGGTCAGCCCTCGCTTGTTCTTTAAATTGATTCACAACCCTTGGGATCACTGTTCACATTTGTCTTCTTGTGAGCACTGTAGGTCCTTTATGTTCTAGTGAGCACGTCTCTCTCTCCTCCAGTTCCTCTTTCTTCTGTTCTTCTTCACCTTCAGCTTCCTTCTCATTTGTTACCAATGTGAAGTTATTTGTTACTCCAGTTGAACATGTGTCACCCATACTCACCAAATTGTCACCACTAAAGTCCAAAAGCCATCGCACTTACTCTTACACTGCCTTGAAAGCCGTGCGTCAGCGGATATTTCTATTGAGCCCTATTTGTCACAATTAGTATGGTAATTTACACTTGCTAACCCATTTGTCACCCGTGTAGACACATTTGTTGCCCTTAAGCTCCAATTGGTCCACGTGAAAAACGGGACACGTCAGCCACGCTTGGGTGATGTTCATGTATTGCCGCCCACGCAAATGCCACAGGCCACATCAACAGAAATGATGATGCCGAACTAGACCTCGAAATTAAAAATCCCTAAATCCTTATTTACCCTTCCCGCCATGTCTTGGCTCTTAACAAACCTACCAAAAAGTGATTCGTCTCTCCATCGTGCTCAACGTCTCATCTTCCTCGTGGTGCCATTTACGACCTCTCCGTCATTTTCTATTCGAGCACTTCTGAATTGCAAGCTCTCTTTCATCACTGACAGCCATGGAGCCAAAGGAGACACCCATGCAACGCGACGTCTGACGTAAATTGGATGTCCCACCTGCATCTCAATAAATTGTACCAGTTCCTACAGTCGAAGAAGAAATGTTTGAGGAACCTAGGGTTTCTAAGGGCTCCATTTCAGGACGACAAGTTAAAGGTAGGGGGGTTCCTTATCTCCCTTACATAGCTTATTGACCTATTTATTTGTTACGCTTATCTACCTATTTGTGTCAGATTTAGACCTACCTGTCATCGAATTTCATACATTTGTCACCCTTAAGCACCTATTTGCCACACCTAAACTCCCTTGTTTATACATTTGTCACCCTTGTCTTACTCTTAATATTTTTTTTATTTCTTGATCAATCAATTAATTGAATTTCTTGTTTACACATTTTTTGAATCTAGTGAACACAAAGGTCATCTCGGCCTGGTGTTCTATGGACATTTACATGAAGGATAGGGATCAGATGGCATTTCGGGAATGCCACATGTCATTGATGAGGACCACACCCTTTGGTCCATATGTTGACAATGCTTCTCCCATCACCTTCACCATGACAATATTGGAGGAGATAATTTGCGCCCATAGTGGAGGAAATTACTTCCGTATGGGTAGTAAGGAGGTCGCATTCAGTGTGGAAGATGTGGCCATAATTTTAGGATTACCTTGCTCCGGTCAGCCAGTTCAACATTATGGATCCGCAAAACAGAAGTCTAAGTTGCAGCATCGATTTGGATTTGAAGCAACATTTGACTGGAAGAAAGTGTGCTCTCTCATCTAGCAAATAGTTGGGTCCGATGAAGAGCAGGATGTTGCCGACACTGTCCTGCTGTGGATTGTACTCCTACTGTCCACTTTCCTTTGCCCACGGTCGACACATTCTTGTCCACAACAGATGTTGTCATGCTTATATGACATTGACAGAGTTTCAGATTACAATTGGGCAGCAACCGTGCAACAGGTAACGATGCACAAGTTTGAGCATTTAGTGTCAGAGGTCCAGAAACGACGGTCAGGTACAATTGACATTGCTAAGAGAAGAATCGGAGATGCATCCCAGGCCCACACATTTATATTTAGTTGTTCAGCCGCACTTGCTGTAAGGTTTTTTATTTTTTTTATGTAATAATTAATGTGTCAATCAATAATTCTATTACATTGAAAAATAACTTGATATATTTCATATTACAGGTCTAGTTTTTTAGCACACGCGGGTACGGCAGCCACTAAGGCAGGTGGTATTTCCCCGACTATTTAGGTGGGGGCCATTTCAAGATAGGACATTAAAATTCTCCATTGGATCCCTGTGAGGCCAACATGTATTATGAGTACTAAAAACTTCTTCTTTGTCATTCAACATGAATGAATAACCGAAGTGATGTTGTTTGAAATGCAGGTGATCGAAGAGCTCCTTGTTGAGCCAAGTGAAAGGGACATGGTGTACGGTGGTCAGATGATGACCCGACCCCGTCACGAGGAGACGTCCCCATCAGCTCCATACTCGTCTGTGGTACAGGATATTGCTGCAACATTGAAGATCCAGCAGCGGCTACTTGAGGAAATGAGGGCCTTCTTTCTGACTAGGGTGCAAGGGGCTCACATTGCCATCGATGCAGCCCCTCCTAGGCCCGTCGAAAAGGTGACGGATGATGCCATGCCATTGCAGGCAGCCCGAGGAGAGGAAGTGCAGGAAGATGAAAATGTTGAGGAAAGTCCCTATCAAACCTTGGTGGACATTGCCACACATGTTGTTCTTCTAATGCCCCTTCAACAAAGTATGGATGATATTGTGCCGTCTAAGGCAGCCCCTGAAGAGGATGTGCAAGGCGATATCCAAGCTCAAGTGGAGGCAACCGATGGGCATGGTGACCGTCGTCCAGGTGTCTTTTCTCAATCCCTTCATCAACGGGACGAGAAGCCCATGAGGAAATGGCGGGCACCTATAAAGAAAATAGGACGGGGGAAGAAGAAGGTGAGTCTGCGTTGTTCCTACTTCTTACAGTATAGAATCTAAGATTGGTATATTGGCATAAATGTAGAAGGGAGATGAAGCCGACCATATCAAAAAGCTCCTACAGAGTACTAATTAGATCTGCAAAGGCCGACTGAAGCTGGCATATAACAAGACTGTGAATGAATTCATTAATGCTTGTGTCTTTGGGGGTATTGAGTAAGTTGTCCTCTTATAGTTTCTGTAATTATCTTGATTCGCCTTACTCTGACTACCTTAAAATTTTTGTCCAATATAGTGGCCCCATATTTCAATTACAGAACAGGATTGTTTTGAAATGTTGTCATGTCATTGATCTATTATACGACCAGATGATAGATGATACGGTACTTTTTTCATTGATTGTGCAATTTTACGCCTCGCCCTACCCTGAGCTTGTGTTTCTACTGCTAATAGAATCGTGATTGTTTGCAGGTGATCGACGCCATGATATTCCTTCTCCACTCAAGATGCAATGAATCTGGCATCTTTCATCGGTGGGTTTGTTTTCCCACCATTGTAGTGAATCACATCAATGACAACACAGTGGCTAACGACGTAAAAAAGATGGAATTGTTGCAGTGCGTATTCGAGAATGATGAATTATTAGAACTGCAGCAGAACAAATATTTATTCTTCGTGTTAAACTCAGGTAATCACTGACTTCTATTTGTTGTTGACATGGAGAGTTGCCACTTTATCTTATACAATTCCATGAGAGGCATGGCCATCCATGAAGCCGCTATAAGAAAGTGGGTACTTTTTCATATCCATATATGTACATGTATTAAAGATATTTATAATGTGTCTATTAATTATTCCTTAATAATGTCAAATATTTCATTTGTAGGACCCAGTTGTACGGGCGTTATTGAAGGCATATGGGACATTCGAGGGAGTTGACGAAGGGGAACTTGTGTTCAATAACGAATGTCCCCAACATGTAGCTGGAAGCCTCAACTATGCCATTTATATACTGAAATATGTTGATGAATTGTCATGGAAGAGGGAGACATCATGGACATTTACTGAGGCTGATTGTAATATGATTAGAGCCCAATTTGGGGCCGACCTCATTACCTTTGGAAATACAAGATCTTAAACAATTTCACGCCTCAAACCTCAGAATGTGGCATACCTATCTTGATTGATATTTCTTTTATCATACATTTTGATCTTCAAAGTTTCATATATTTTAATGCCGTTAATGTGTGCTTGATAATGTTAATTCATGAATATTAATGTGTTTTCTTAAGACAGATTCAAATTTGGTTAAGGAATTGGGCTGAAGTGTGAAAAGATGAAGGCTTTACTTGCACAAGTGTTGACTAGAGTCGACCTTGGAGCCGACTCCAGTTCAGACTGCTGAAGAGAAAAACCAAAGTCACCCGCTAGATGAAAAGAGCTTTGGCTACGCTTTAAGGGTGACAAATAGGTGGCCAATGGTGAAAAATAGGCCTTACGGGTGCAAAAGAGACGACAAAGGGTGAATAATAGATGATCAGGCTAAAATATGGAAATATCTATGTCCCATGATAGAGAATATACCTCTGACAGGGTAGCATCAGATCACGTGCAAAGCCTGGCCTTGGAGTTGAGCGTGTGCCAAATACACCGAAGCCGTGATTCACCTTTTCAGCCTATTTGTTAGCCTTACTGGATATTTTACACACTTATTGTCCATTTGTCAGTCATACGGGCTATTTGTCACCCTTTGGTTCAATAGCTGTCGCCTTAGCCATTTGTTACCGTAATGCCTTGGCAACATCGCAACCCTTGGTTTTTAGTTTTCATATTTTTTTATCATTTTTATATTTATTTTATTATAATTATATAATTATATTTGTTAATTATCACTGTTAGACAAAAAGAAGAACAAGTTTTAAAGTTTTAGAACCAATAAGTCAGATAAACTAAAATCAAGCGCGACGGCCACATAGTGGTGACAAATAGACTTCAAGGCTAACAAATGTCTCGTAAGGGTGATAAATGGATAACAGAAGTCACAATATGTTATGAAGCAAAACAAAGGTGATGGCTAGCGAGCGATAAGGGTGACAAATAGCTCATTATGAGTGACAAATAGCCGTTAGAAGTGGCAAATAGCTTTGTTACAGTGACAAATAGCTCATGGCAGTGAAACTTGAAGAAACTCAAGTTCGTTTGAAAGGTTTAACCATGTATGGGTTTCCCAACTCTACCAACACGGATCTAAAGCTTTCCTAGTCATCAAATGACACTGATTAAACTCATCTAAGATCAAGGAATGAGATTTATCTCCAATTCTACTAATTTATGGTGGGATCAAGCCAGATAGGCGTCTGAACAGATAAACTGCTATGTTTACAGATGAAAGAGTTTTTTATCAAGATTCTATCAAGAGTCCTTCTTTGTTATAACAACCTCTGTGGGTCTCCATACCCTGTGAAGAGAGAGTTCTTATATAATGAAGAGAAAATCACAGACAAAAAAAATGAGAAGAAATTAAGGGTGTGTAACCAGAAAAACCAGGGTGACTTTCATGTGTCTACGAGAAGAAGGCAGAGCCACACTTAAGCAACATCAAAGGGAATTCAAGTGGATAAAATATTTAATTTTTCTGAATTTCCATTGGTCCACTTGCCAAATAAGAATATTCTTCTTCAGAAAGTATCTGGAAGTGCACCAAGTGTATAACAGACAAGTTCCAGCCAATAGAGTTCGAGGTGACATGATTCAATAAGTTCATCACGTGCCTCATTAAAAATGCTTGATGCTTCGACGTGCTGGGAGGACAGGTCGAGGCAGCTCAATTATTGTAAGTCTTGAATATACTGGTGCATCGATGCATTATAGGTCGATGCACCCTTTCCCAACTTTGAGTTTAGAGAGCTGTTGAGGCTTCACAGCTTTAACACTAAACCCTTTGACGTCGATGTGTTGTAGAAGAAGTGAAGATCGAGTTAGAAAGGCATGTCGAGGTTAATCGGTGTCATTTGATGATTAGGAAAGCTTCATATCCATGTTGGTAGATTTAAGAATTCTATACATGATTAAATCCTTCAAATGAACTTGAGTTTCTTCAAGTTTCACTGCCATGAGCTATTTATCACCGTTACAGAGCTCTTCATCACTGCTAACGGCTATTTATCACTTACAACGAGCTATTTGTCACCCTTATCGCTCGCTAGCCATCGCCTTTGTTTCGCTTCATAACATATTGTGACTTCTGTTATCTATTTACCACCCTTACGAGACATTTGTCAGCCTTGAAGTCTATTTGTCACCACTGATGACTATTTGTCACCACTATGCGGTGTTAGCCGTAGTAGTATCTCTCTTTGGCCTCTCGTCTACTTCAATGTCTTCGCCAACTACAAGAAGCATAGGAAAGCGGATAGTCTCAGAGAAACAGCCTACGACTGATGTATCCGGATGAAAGGAACCTCGGTCCAAGCGATCTCATGACCGAGATGCATCTGCCATTGGATCTCATCAGTCGGAGTCAACAAAGGTGACAAAAAGGAAGGACCGAGAGTCAGATTCACCTCTCAGAAAAGTTGGGGGAGACCAAAGTTGGTGTGAGATGGCATGATCTTCGCGGTCCCGTCTCTTCGATTTCCACAAAGTTAGGGAGGCACAAAGACTCTTTTGCCCCTTCTGGGGGTTTCGTCTCCTTCCTATAAATAGAGATTCTGTGGGGAACCCTAAAGACATTCTGAGTTCCTTTGGCTGTCAAAGACACTCTCGTGAAGATGTCATCTGAGAAGTC
This sequence comes from Amorphophallus konjac, assembly GCA_022559845.1. Classification (NCBI taxonomy): domain Eukaryota; kingdom Viridiplantae; phylum Streptophyta; class Magnoliopsida; order Alismatales; family Araceae; genus Amorphophallus; species Amorphophallus konjac. The sequence goes on along the minus strand of CM040119.1, from coordinate 322,570,465 downwards.
AGATTCTTCGTCAGAGGAGGTTCCCCACAAACGGTTGTGCTTCCGAAAGGAAGCTCTGTCGGTGCCGGACCAGCCATCAGGGGAAAGCACCGACGGCGACGTTTTAGAGGAATACAAGCAGGGGTACCTGCAAGGGTGGCAAGATGCCTTGGCAAAGGTGGACCGCCTATTTTGTAACAAGGGGGTGTTGAGCCTCCAACCTGACAGGTTCCGTCTCAAAGAGGATGAGTAACCTCTTGTACCCTCTTCCCCTATCAATATAATTTCTTTTTCTGCAACCTTTCTTTGCATGATGGATGCTTAATCTTTGTGTGATGTGGTTGCCGTTAATGGATCTATACCTTCCCTTGATCTGTGAGACAAATGAAGGATACCATCCATCGCAAGTAGGGGTTACCTTTATGAAGGGGAGTTCTTCCCCTATAAGTAGTAGGGTTTGTCAATGGTTCTAATATTAGTAGGGCTTATCTTCATGCTCATAGTTCATCGTTAGGATCCATTTGTCGCCCCTGTTGATCTATTTGTCACCACTAATAGGCATTTTTCACTCTTAGCATGCAGGAGCGATCGCCTTTGCCCCTAGGAGCAGTCGCCATTGTGCATTTTTCACCGTTAAGAGCCTTTTGTCACCCCTCATGCATATTTGTTGCCCCTGTCAACCTATTTGTCACTACTAATATGCATTTGTTACCTCTGTCAACTTATTTGTCACCACTAATATGCATTCATCACCCTTATCATTCATTTCACCCTACTACTCTCACATACGGAAGGTGAACCCAAAAGAGAAAAAAGGATAATAATAATAATAAATCATAAAAAATGATAATCAATAAATACAATAATTTATTAGTTTGGGGGCGGGGTAGATAAAACATCTACACCTATGTAGTGTTTTGATGATGTCAATGGGGGAGAGAGAGTCATGTGCTGCATTGTCTTAAGTCAATTAGGGGTTGCTGCATATTCACTATGTTAATCTGCGTCTGCATTTTAAAGGTCATGGTCTGATGTGTAAGCTGCACGCTCCACATTGTAAATTCAAAAATTTTGAAATGAAATGAAGCTTATTGTTGAATGATTTTGTTTGTCAAAACGTATGGTTGATGAAAAGACTTGAATGTGCTACTTGAAGCATAATGACTCATTGTTGCCATCATCAAAAAGGGGGAGAATGTTGTGCCCCTGGTTTTGATGGTGACAGCAGCTGATCACATAGGTTGCCCAACAGAGGAATAGCCTCCTCCCTTCCTCTAATGACAAAGCGGGAACCATGCACACCTAACCTGGTGAGCACACCCCTAATTCTACCCCAGTAGAACCAGACCCACTGCACTAAGGCAGCATACGAGGACCCTTCCTTGCACCCTAGCCCGCAGACCAGATTGTGATCAATCTGAAGATCAATCACACCTCTGATTAGTGCAACAATGCACTATCAGAGAACAATGCCTCAACTGGATCGAAAAGGCAATCGAGAAACACAAAATGAAACAAACGAAATGTAGCAGAATGAGAAACAAAAGTAGCTCTGAAATTGTTTCAAGAGCTTTCACAGAAATGGGCATATTCTCTCTTTTCTTCTTTTTTTCTCTCACCCTTTCTCTGCTCACACAGTGGCTTTTTCCTTTAGGAAGATCTCCAGCTTGTTGATTCATCTTTCTGCCTTTTTGATGTTCTCCATTGAGCTACGTTGACGTAGCTTGAGCGATGCGTTTACATTCTCTATTGAGCTGCCAAAATGAAGGAATGCGAACTATTCAAGGCAGGACTTCAGCGATGGAATAGTGGTGACAAATAGCTTGTTAGAACTGACAAATGCTCGATAGGAGTGACAAATAGCTCCTTAACACTAAAAAATAGCTCCTATCTATGGAAAGTGAATAACAATCAAGATTGCACAAAGGAATCAACCTTGTATGGGTTTCCTAACCCTGTCATCTTGAATTCGGTGTTCTTTTAAGCCTTGTATTAACCCCTTTCAAGATCAAAGGAAGAAAGTACTCTTCAATTCTAAGGGTTCTTCATTGTGATGGATTTGAGCAGAAGCAACAACATCTATTTCTCTAAAGTGCAGACCGTGTTGATCAGCAACTTATCAAGGTTCAGCAAGTGGTGCGGACACCCGAGCGCATGCGAGACACGAGCCGGCGAGCCACCGGTACCGCACGAGGAGCACGACTCGAGCCACCTCAGCATCCCTATGGCTCGGAGACAGTCTGGAGGTTCCCCACTGAGTCATAGCATTTATCATATTTTTGTGGATTTTTATTTGTGTGTAATGTATTTTATTTTCTTTCGTCAGTGTGTAATTTAGATAGTTCGAGGGGCTTATTTGCAAAGTGGGACCCCTGGGCCCCACGGGACCCCCAGGGCCCCTCCCATTGATCCACCTCAGCCCTAGGGCTCCATGTGGGGTCAGTCAACCTTCCAAATGGAGACTTCTAGAAGGGTGGGCCAAGTGGGGGACAAGTGACTTGGAAAGTCAACAAAATCCACCCATTCCCACATACCATGTCCCCTTGACTCACCCTAGTCAAAAGGCTGCCCCCCCTTATTTTTTATTGTAATTTTTGTGGAATGGTCACATGCCATCCCAGCCCTCCATCTCACACCCCTAGATCCAACGGTGGAGGATGGATTAGATGGGTGACCTATATATGCTTGTATTTTCCCATTTTGAAGAATTAATGCATTTGAATTGGAAGAAAATCCCTTGAGCAAGGCTTAGGCCGCCCCTCCCTCTCCCCTTGAAGCTGTGAAGGCTTCCTTCTGGTGGTGAGACTCCACCGTATCAGTTCCAGTCGCCGCCGCCGCCGCCACGAGCCGCCACCGCCATCAACGAAGTTCTGCCCGTGCAGTACCACAGCAACTTCCACGAAATTTCAGTCTCAGCCACGGATTCAGATCGACCTGGTAATTTTACTGGAGGTTCCTGTGGTGTCAAGGATATCTCAAAAAAATTGGTTTGTCATTCAGATCCCGTTACATATTTTTAGATTTTCGTCCACTCTTCCATTTCAGTTCTGCCAGCAGTCTGTCCAGATTCCTCTCCTCCCTGCGTTTTAGGTCTTAGGTCCCCTTTTTGATTTTTGTTAGTCCCACAAATTTTACTGGAGTTTCCTTCCATCCATCTCTTCATCCAAAATTTTTATAAATTTCTAGTTCATCCATTTCATATTTTCCCAAAATGGTTCTCAGATCCACTAGAAGTTCTGTCCACCTGTTCCCAGATCCGACCCCTAGTCACTCCAAAAATCATATCAAATCACCACGACCTCCAAATCCAATTAAACAAATTTTCCCATTTTTGTGGTTTGATTACCTACAACTTTGAAGAATGTCTCAAAGCCTGAATCCAACAGAACGTAGGCGGTCAACGGCCATTTATAGGGAACTGATATGCAGATCTGAGAGTTATGAAACTATGTAGCAGAGAATTGCAAATTAGTTAAGGTCCAGGTCCGCACAGGTTCAGAGGAAGCCATTGGCCCTAGGTTGGAGGATTTTGAGTCCTCTTTCCAACGGCGCTGGTTTCATTGTATTCCGACAATGGGGTTGATCGCAGCGGCTGATTTCGCCGGAGCGTGCGCCTGAAAACAGCAAGCAAAAATCCGTGGGCAGCAACTTCAACACTTGGAGATCGGAGTTGTTCGGCCACCGGTCGGTGTTCCCGGCCGACCGCCTTCCGTGGAGGCGTGCCACCAGGGGTCCCCATCATAGTGGGACCCACACCTGTAGATCCAGAGGTCAGCGCCCCCGTGGGCCCCACGGGCCCGCAGAACCCGCCGTTTGGAAAGCACGAAAACGCGGAGTTCGGCATCGCCGGGCGACATCAAGATGCTGCCTGTCAACCCAATTTACGTGATTCCCGGGCCCCGCATGTGACCTTTTACCTCCCTGCGTGGAGTGGGTCAAATTATTGTATTTCTGTAAAATTGTGTTAACCGGGAGTCCGTGATTGGCCGGGGTGTCTTCGCCACGCCGGGTGAGTGGAGGTAATGGTCCGAACTTCTTGGCGTTACATTGCTTAGCTCGTATACGGTCTTAGGTCGCTGCCGAGAGTGTAGGTACTAGCCCGTGTGTCCATGTCACCGCTGTGAGAGTGAGAGTGACCCGTCCCGTGACTCGATCCGAGTCCGGAAGTGAGTCGACTACCCGTGAACTCTGCCGGTTCTTCAACCGCGCACGATCCGCGTTTCCCTCGCTTGGGACTACGAGTGAGCTTGCGTTTCTGTTAGCGACGTATAGCCCATAGGAGCTCTCCGTGTCGAGCCTAATGTCTCTCCCATCATGTGTTGATGGTCGTGTCCGCATCTAGAGTCCGAGGTCCATACCACGTAGAGTCGGTCCCCGTGTCCGTCCCGCATCAGTTTTGTATCAGAGCGAGTCGAGTCTAGGGTAGTCGTTGCATAAGTCTTGCGTAGTCTAAGGTTACCCCACACACACCTTCACTCGGTATATCAAAAGGTGTTGTCCGACCGTTAGGTTACGCCTATCGGGAAGACCGCACACTTGTGCGAGTGACCTTCGGGTCGATTATCTCCGCCGCGTACCGAGTCTTGGCCGTGTCTAGGGTGTAGTCGAGTCTCATTCTTTTCAAAACAAAAAAAAAGTGTTTTAAATTGCATTCTTTTCAAAATACCAAAAAAAAGTGTTTTCAAATTGCATTTAGGTCTAAGTGCATCATCTAGTGTGTGTTTGCATTAGTCGGTTTGTCTTGTCCCTTTGTGTCGGCATGTCCATCGTATAGTCTCCAATTTCCCATGGATTCCTCATCACCCGGGCAATATGGCCGTTGGTCCACCCATGGGCTTGGCAACCATCCCCTCGACTTCCGTAGGCTCGAAGCCTCGGACTTTTATGGCTCCAATGACCCAGGCGACTACCTCAAGTGGGAAGCCGCCATGGACACATACTTTGATTGTTATACTATGTCCGAGGCAATGCAATTCTCTTTCGCCAAAGAGCGGCTTCTTCATGAGGCTATCAAAAAGTGGGATTACATCGAAAGAATGAGGGAGGTTAAGGGGCAATGGCCCATCGAGTCATGGTGGGAAATGAAGAGAGAGCTTAGGAAGGTCTATGTGCCCCAATCGGTCACCTCCAATCGGCCCCACCCAATCACTTCCAACCAAGTGGGTCCTAGTCAGAGGGAAAGAGCCCCACGTGTAGATGAACCAAGACCCAATCCTAGGACGATTGACTACATACGAGTCCCCCGCAATACCCCGACTGCAAATCCCACCATTGCCGAACTCTTCCAAATCTTTGCGGATAGATTGGATAAGAGGTGTGATTACATCGAGTCCTTGATTCCCCCTTGCCAACCACCTGGCCGGGATGGAACCAAGCACGAGCCTAAGGAGGGAGTAATTAGTAGTCTCAACCTAGTACCATCTAGGGTTCCACCCCAAGGTCCTCTCCCCATCATGGTGGGTCCTCTTCTCCCACCCACGAGAGCCCCATTGCCTACACCCCCTGTCCATCAGGAGGATAAGGGTAAGGACCCACTTATCAGGGAGCATAGTGGGTCACGACAACAATGTTATCACTGCCAGGGGTTCGGCCACTATGTCGGACAGTGTCCCACTCGAACATCTCTAGCCCTAAGGGACAAAAAGGGTGGAGAAGCCCCCCTCTCCGATATTTATTGTAAGCCACCTCAGCTCGAGCCACCCATGTTTCTAACGCGTATGCTTTACATAGCCGAGTCACTACTTAGTTGGCTCAAGGATGGCTTGGTCCCACTTCCCTTCCCATCTATGGACCCTATCCTACCTCTGGTGCCAATCAATTCATTTCACACCACTTTCCGGTCTAGTCACTACGTGGATACATTGGATGACCTTCTTAAAGGGTTAGACCGGTAATTGATATTTACGCACTTGTTGGCTCCAGGCTTCGACCAACCCATAGGTCGTAGTTTCACACATCCCGCTTTAGGGTCCATCACCTCCGTGTACACCGTGGGTCATGTTACCACGGAGGTTCTTCTGCTCCTCCCTATGTCGGCCGAGCCCGACTTCATTCCCATACGCCCAAGGGAGGAATCTTACCTTCTACCTATGACTGCCGTCCCACCTCTCACAATGAATGAAGGTGATCATTTACACCTCCTAGATTTTCAAATGTGGGACAGTGATTTGTGGAAGCCTAGTCTGAGGGGTCATACCATCTTTGATCCTTTCGACCCATTCTCTTGTGGACCCCGTGACCCACCATCTTTTCTCCACCTTTTCGAGCGAGTCCACCATCATACCCCTACCGTCTCATCTCCCTTCATGGATGAAGGAGACCAACAACACCTTCTAGACTTCCACACATGGGATCTTGAGATGAGGGAATCCATATCGAGGGGTCACACATTCTTTGATCCCTTCGATCCCTTTCTTAGTGGGCCCCTTGGTCCACAATCTCCATTCCACTTCTTTAGGGGAGGTCACCAATATACCCCTCCCCCATGGGTCGGACCATCGGCACCCACTGAGTCCGTTCACGGGCAAGAGACACCCGACCCTCCTATCCCACCCAAACCTCCCAAATCCAAAGGACTGTCTTATGGTTGTACTGACATTCGGCCACACTTAGGGTATGCATGGCACACATTCGGATGTCCTGGACCACCTTGCATATGATTGGGTCGGACTAACTGTAGGGTTGTTTAGGGTCGTGTGTGCATCTGTGTGTTTTTCTTTTTATTTTTCTCTTTGTTAGACATGTTAGGAGTCTACATGACGATGTCCGTCGTCACATTGAGGCTAGCAATGCATGGTACAAGGAGTTAGCCGATGTCCACCGACACCACCGAGAGTTCTAAGAGGGCGAATATATCATGATCAGGGTAAGACCTGAACGGTTTCCCTCTGGAACCGTTAAGAAGTTGCAAGCTCGCGGAGCCGGTCCATTTAGAGTGTTGAAACGCGTTGGATCCAATGCGTACGTTGTGGACTTACCCGAGGAATATGGTATAAGCTCTACTTTTAATGTTTCGGATCTAGTTGCATATAGGGACCCAGCGGTGATCCCTAGTGAGCCTTTTGAGCCATCTCCTCCCCTTGAGAGTGATCCCACACCTGAGAGTCCACTTCCACCTCCAGCCCCTTTTTCACGGTAGCGTGAGCATATAGATCGTATACTGGACGAGCAAGTGACAGTTACTAGGAGTGGATCTTACCCGTGCTACCAAGTGCGATGGAGAGGACGGCCCGCTACTGAGGACACATGGATCAAACATGGAGAGTTGCAGCAGATTGATCCAGATCTTCTGGAGCGATACCGGAGCGATGCAGACCTTTACTCGACAGGGTCGAGTTTCTCCCACCCGGGGAGAATTGGTGTGGACACCCGAGCGCATGCGAGACACGAGCCGGAGAGCCACCGGTACCGCACGAGGAGCACGACTCGAGCCACCTCAGCATCCCTATGGCTCGGAGACAGTCTGGAGGTTCCCCACTGAGTCATAGCATTTATCATATTTTTGGGGATTATTATTTGTGTGTAATGTATTTTATTTTCTTTCGTCAGTGTGTAATTTAGATAGTTCGAGGGGCTTATTTGCAAAGTGGGACGCCTAGGCCCCACGGGACCCCCAGGGCCCCTCCCATTGATCCACCTCAGCCCTAGGGCCCCATGTGGGGTCAGTCAACCTTCCAAATGGAGGCTTCTAGAAGGGTGGGCCAAGTGGGGGACAAGTGACTTGGAAAGTCAACAAAATCCACCCATTCCCACCTACCATGTCCCCTTGACTCACCCTAGTCAAAAGGCTGCCCCCCCTTATTTTTTATTGTAATTTTTGTGGAATGGTCACGTGCCATCCCAGCCCTCCATCTCACACCCCTAGATCCAACGGTGGAGGATGGATTAGATGGGTGACCTATATATGCTTGTATTTTCCCATTTTGAAGAATTAATGCATTTGAATTGGAAGAAAATCCCTTAAGCAAGGCTTAGGCCGCCCCTCCCTCTCCCCTTGAAGCTGTGAAGGCTTCCTTATGGTGGTGAGACTCCACCGTATCAGTTCCGGTCGCCGCCGCCGCCGCCACGAGCCGCCACCGCCATAAACAAAGTTCTGCCCGTGCAGTACCACAGCAACTTCCACGAAATTTCAGTCTCAGCCACGGATTCAAATCGACCTGGGAATTTTACTGGAGGTTCCCGTGGTGTCAAGGATATCTCATCAAAATTGGTTTGTCATTCAGATCCCGTTCCATATTTTTAGATTTTCGTCCACTCTTCCATTTCAGTTCTACCAGCAGTCTGTCCAGATTCCTCTCCTCCCCGAGTTTTAGGTCTTAGGTCCACTTTTTGATTTTTTTTAGTCCCACAAATTTTATTGGAGTTTCCTTCCATCCATCCCTTCATCAAAAATTTTTATAAATTTCTAGTTCATCCATTTCGTATTTTCCCAAAATCGTTCTCAGATCCACTAGAAGTTTTGTCCACCTGTTCCCAGATCCGACCCCCAGTCACTCCAAAAATCATATCAAATCGCTAAAAACTCCAAATCCAATTCCAAAAATTGTCCCATTTGAGTGGTTTAATTACCTACAACTTTGAAGAAGAGCTCAAAGCCTGAATCCAACAAAAAGTGGGCGGTCAATGGCCGTTTACAGGGAACTGATATGCAGATCTGAGAGTTATGAAACTGTGTAGCAGAGAATTGCAAATTAGTTAAGGTCAAGGTTCGAGCAGGTTCAGAGGAATCCACTGGCCCTAGGTTGGAGGATTTTGAGTCCTATTTCCAACGGCGCTGGTTTCATCACATTCCGACGACGGGGCTGATCGCAGCGGCTGATTTTGCCGGAGCGCGCGCCTGAAAATAGCAAGCAAAAATCCGTGGGCAGCAACTTCAACACTTGGAGATCGGAGTTGTTCGGCCACCGGTCGGTGTTCCCGGCCGACCGCCTTCCGTGGAGGCGTGCCACCAGGGGTCCCCATCATAGTGGGACCCACTCCTGTAGATCCAGAGGCCAGCGCCCCCGTGGGCCCCACGGGCCCGCAGAACCCGCCGTTTGGAAAGCACGAAAACGCAGAGTTCGGCATCGCCGGGCGACATCAAGATGCTGCCTGTCAACCCAATTTACGTGATTCCCGGGCCCCGCATGTGACCTTTTACCTCCCTGCGTGGAGTGGGTCAAATTATTGTATTTATGTAAAATTGTGTTAACCGGGAGTCCGTGATTGGCCGGGGTGTCTTCGCCACGCCGGGTGCGTGGAGGTAATGGTCCGAACTTCTTGGCGTTACATTGCTTAGCTAGTATACGGTCTTAGGCCGCTGCCGAGAGTGTAGGTACTAGCCCGTGTGTCCATGTCACCGCTGTGAGAGTGAGAGTGACCCGTCCCGTGACTCGATCCGAGTCCGAAAGTGAGTCGACTACCCGTGAACTCTGCCGGTTCTTCAACCGCGCACGATCCGCGTTTCCCTCGCTTGGGACTATGAGTGAGCTTGCGTTTCTGTTAGCGACGTATAGCCTATAGGAGATCTCCATGTCGGGCCTAATGTCTCTCCCATCATGTGTTGCTGGTCGTGTCCGCATCTAGAGTCCGAGGTCCATACCACGTAGAGTCGGTCCCCGTGTCCGTCCCGCATCAGCAAGATTCAAGTGCGCCTATGATCAACAAAATTCACACAAGCCAACAAGGATAACAAATAGGTCAGTAACGGTGATAAATAAAAGATAGCAGTGACAAATGGGACAACAATGGTGACAAACAACTAAAGGCGACGGCCATACAAAAGAGGAAAAGAACAACAACGACGGCGTTTGAATGTAAGGGTGACAAATAGGTGTCTAAGGCTGACAAATGTCTAATAGGGGTGTAAAATACCTATTAAGTCTGACAAATAGCTTAGTAGGCTGAAATGAGGGAAACTTGTGTCTGCCACACGCCCGAGCTCGAAAGCCAATGGACTGGCACGTGACCCAATGCTATCTAACAAAGAATATCATCTCTCCTAACACGTGGACCAATGGTTAAAAGAAGAAATCAATTCATTTTTATCCAGAAGTCTACGGAGCCAATGTTTTATATATATGGGGTGTTCTTCTCCGTGAAGGGTGTTGTACAAGAGAAAAGAAAAGAGAGGGCTATTGCGAAGCACTACAAGAAAAAAGAGAAAAGAGTAAGAAGCAGATCTGAGAGAGGGGAGTTTGTGAGAAGAAGAAGAAGAAGAGAAAAAGAGGGTTTGTGAGAGAGAGCTGGTCTGAATAGAAAGCATTTTTTTTAATTGGGCAAAAGCCTGTAGGGCAGGACGAGGGAGACCGTTCACCCCTTTGAGGAAGGGAAGGGACACTTAGCATGCGATGAAATCAAACAATAGAATCTGTTCACACACCATCCTGCGAAGGGGGGGTTAGAGGATAATGATCAAACTCACACACAAACAACACTACATAGGAGAGATAATGTTCCTCTTCATAGATAACCTTGAATCACGTGCCCACTAATGGGTCTTCAAGATTGAGGGTGTGGCAGACACAAGTTATTTTGTAATTCAGCTTTCCAAGCTATTTTTCAGCCTTACAAGCTACTTTATAGCCATACTGCCCATTTGTCTGCCTTAAGGACCTATTTGTCACCCTTATTTCCCATTTGTCCGCCTTACTGTCCATTTGTCTTCCTTAGGCTGAAAGAGACGTCGCCTTTGAGCTTTTTCCTCTTGTGTTGAGCCGTCGCCAATAGCTGTTTGTCACCGTTAGATATCCATTTGTCACTCCTGGTGTCTATTTGTCAGCCTTATGACCCATTTGTCACTCTTATTCACCATTCTTCACCCTTGAGTAATATTCTTTAACACCCATTTGTCACCCTTAATGATAAACGTTCAAGCATATGAAGTATTTTTCACCCTTGTAAACTATTCTTCAGACTTGCGGACTGGGTTGACTGCTTTGACTCTGGTTGAGCTCGTATTGACTCCTTCTCATGAGATGGTGTTGAAATAGCTGTTTGACTGTTGACTTACTTATATTGACTCTGAGACATGGCTGCCTTGACAGCGTTGACTCAAAAGCTTAAGTGCTTTGCTGCGTTGACCGTGTTATGTGCATTGTGATCCGTTCTTCAACATTATGATCTCTTTATCACATGTAATCTTCATATGACACTTGGTTTCCTCATTAGACAGCCTATTTTGGTCGAACAGTTCATAACGTAAGTCGAACAGTTTCGACGTATTTACAACAGAATAATATTCCGTCAGAAACTATTGATAAATTTCTATCTATTACTGTTATTTAGAGATTTTTGACAGAAAAACATCAGTCGCAAATACGTCGAAAATGCCCAACAGAAATTAATTTGGTTGAAAATACGTCAGACTATCCCAACATATTTCCCATTGAACAGTTATGTCAAAAATGCGTGACGTATTTCTAGCTGACAATTATTCCGTTAGAACCCAATGAAATAATTTTCCACGCTTCCTATAATTAAATAATCAAGAGTTTCCGACAGACAAATGATAAGTCAAAAATATGTTGGAAATGTGCGATGTAATAAAATTGCATCGAAAATACGTCGCAACTTTTTGACGTAATTCCGACCATATTCTTTTCTGTCGAAAACTATTGATAAATTTCTTGTCCTTCTTTAGGGCTTTCCGACAAAATTTAATACGGTCAGAAATACGTCCGAACTGTGTGACGTATTTTCCACTAAATTTCATTCCGTCGAAAAGTTCTGGCATATTTCTGACCGAATTAATATGTCAAAAATAGGTCCGTAATTACAGACATTTTTTTGACATAATTTTTTCCGTCAGAAAGTAAAATAAGTTCCGATGTATGTCCAACGAAATTTTTTCCGTCGAAAAATGTCGCCGGTATTTCAGATTTTTCTTGTAGTGTTATGAGTCTAAACATAATCAGAATTGCTTGGTTCTAAGTTTGCTCACTGCCGCAGTTGATGTTAATAGTTTTCCTTTTGTCTCTAGCCGCAGCTCTGCAAAAGACATACTAGAGTGCTTGGCTAGATTTCATGAAGAGAAGGAGGAAAGATGTTTTATGACAGGAATGGGCAATTGCAGTAGTGATTAGCAGAGTGGATCACCCTCAGAGGTAAAATCAGATTCTAAAAGTATATCTCTTGATGATCTATTGGTTGGATACAATGAGCTTGTAACTAAATACAAGAAATTGAAATCTGAGAATAAAAAATTGAAAGAGACAATTGAGCAAAACAGTTGTGATTCTTCTTGCAAAAAATGCTCACATTTAGAAGAATTGACTGAGGCTTATGTGTTGGACATTGAATTTCATAAAGATCAAATTTGTTCCTTAAGAAATGAAATAATGATCTTCTGGCCCAAATTTGTGAATTTCAACAAATGGAAAGGGAACTGAAAGAGAAAATAAATTCAATGGACAATGACCAAATCCTGATAAATGAGCTTGTTCATGATGAAAAACTTGCGAGAGAAAATGAGAAACTGAAGGAATTAAACACAGCCATATCAGAAAGATTGTTGGTTCTAGAAAAAGGAAACTATGTGGCGGTAAATGTGTCTGAAAATATAAATGGACTAAAACAGCAAATAGATAGCCTCAAGACCGCTAATGCATTGTTGAATGTTAGGCTTGCTACTTATGAAGAAGAATTTGCCAATGTAGAATTACACATGTTATCTCTTCAATTTGAAGTTCTTGAGTTGAATAATTCACTGTCCAAATTTGTAGATGGCAAAGAAAACCTGGACAAATTGTTGGGCATGAAAATCAATTTTCAAAGAGAAGGGCTGGGATATAATCCTGTGGACAAAAAAAATTTGAAAACAAGTTATACACTTCATTTGTTCACAGCACATGTACACATAGCACCTCTAAATCTAACTCTCAGCAACACACCATGCCAAGAATTCAATAAAATCTGAAAAATAGTGTGAATGTCCCAAATGTACATGCTAAAAATATTCATGTGAAATCCCATGCATCTAAGAAAAGAAATATTTCTTGTCGCTACTGTGGAAAACTTGGACACATGATCTATAATTGTTTCATTGTGAAAAATGATGATTTGAAAACATGTAGAAACAAAACTGGTTTTAAAAATGCAAAGCAATCATTTACCACAAAATCTTCCATGCACTGTAATCATTATGGTAAAATAGGTCATACAATTTCACACTGCTGGATGCTGATGAACAAAATGAATTTTCATGCTAGGAAAGATACAGTTTCTCCATCCACATGGAAGCATGATGACAACTTTGTCTTCAGAAAACCTTTTAATCATTCAGTAATGAAGAAAAGGAGTTTTCATTCAACACATCATGCCAGCACATACAAATTGGTCGAGCCAATGAGAAGAAAAAATGTGATGCCATGTGTTTCTTGCCATTTCTATGGTAAATCTGGGCATGTCAAGCATGATTATTTTCTAAGAAGAAATGATGAATTGAATGTTGTCAAAAAGTGAAAATCATGTGTCAATGTTGCTGCTAACCCACAAGGACCCAAAATGATTTGGGTAGCTAAGAATGCCGAATGAGAAATCTGACTTGCAGGTGTGCCTTGGGAATAAGAAGCATGAAATATGGTTTCAATCAAGAAGGCAAGGCACACGGGTCAAGCGGCACGTGTCATGGTAAAGAAAAACCAAAAAGTTAAAATCTGAAGGCTCAGGTGATATCCCTCTCTTTTCCTCTAAAAAATATGCTACATGTTAACTTGCTTCGTGTTGAAATCTTGTATGATATTGCATAAATTTGCATGTGCATGCCATTCATAATTATCTGCATATCACTATGCATATCTTCTATCATATAGTGTTTAGCCGATAAGGATTTGTATAATTTGTTTGCATGTCATAATGCATTGCAATCTTCATGTCTTCGTCATAGCATGACTACATAGTATATCAAATCGTGACATATGGAAAGGCAGGTGTTATACGCGCGCGGGGAGTCACTTGTTGTTTTGTCCTCGCGGCGGGGGGGGGGGGGGGGGGGGGGCGCACACTCGCCTTTTATGGAAGGTCGAGATAGGTTGACTGGGCACGTGGGGATTCCAGGGGTATTGAGAAGAAAGCAGAGAGAATGATATGAATACGCTAGAAGGGATGGCATATGGTTCATCATTCTGGGAGACTGGGACAGGGATAGCTGGGTGAAATGCGGGTGTGCCAGTTGATTTCTCGACAATCACCTATGGAACCAAGGATTGATCGGGGAAGCGTCGCCAGGACGCAGCACGTGGCTCGAGAGATCAGGCGACAAGTGGATAGAAGGGATTCCATGGGTGCGAGTGCGCAGGCGATTATGGGGATTCATGTATTGGACGTCTTTCCCCATCGGTCGCAAGCAACCTATGTTTATTTTAGATCGGATTGAATCTGAATACCTTTGTTTCTACTGCCAAAGAGAGAGTCAGTGACCCTGGGAGCCGCGACGTCGGGAGGGCTTAGTCTGTGCAACAGTGACAGGGCAACAACAACACAACAGGGATAATTGGGGGCCGAGAGACTGGTTCTTGCGAGGAGGGGGATCCGCTCCTTGACTGGATTACATGACTTATATGCCATGAAATGTATTTATGTAGGGGCATGAGAGCCCGATTACAATTGCTTGCAAGCCACGAGACAATTCCGACATTCATGACGGTCCCCGGGTCATTGCATTATTGTGTGGGTAGTTTCGTATCTGTACATAGTGTCCGTTAGAGGACCTGTGACTTAGCAGTATGGCGCCCAAGGGGCGTCACAATGTATTCCCGACATGAGATAGTGTCGAGGTCAGGGAAGGAGGGGTGCCGTGGACACCGTTGTGTGGGGGAAGTTGAGTGGTCGGGTGCTGCGGGCCCTGATGTGACTAGAGTAGCTGGTAGTCGGGTGCCGGGGGCACCGTTGTGACTAGAGTTGTTGGCAGTCGGGTGTCGGGGGCACCGTTGTTGTAAGGTCCGTTTCTTAACGGATTTTTATCGGTATTAAAATAGAATTTAATATATGAATTTAGGAGATTTTTCAAGATTTAATGGGCTTTTTCTAGCATTTAACCCAATTAGTTAAAGCTTTTAAGAAATTAAATGGGCATAATTACAATTATGCTTCTTTGAGGGTTTAAAGTGCAAAAAGAGGTTAAACATCAAAAAAATATTATAATAAAAAATTTTAACCCACCGTTGATCACCCTCTCTCTCCCCATTTTCTCTCTTCTCTCTCTCCCTCACCCTCTCTCTCTCTCTCACGCTCGACCGCTCTCTCTCCCACTCTCGGGGCTCGGTCTATCCAGGCTGCTGCAGGTGACGCGGTTGGCACCATTGGAAAGGTCGTGGCGCGAGGATCGCGTTGACGCCAGCCTTGCCTCGAACCGCGGAGCGTGGAGATGAGTACGGGCGAAGGAAGGCGTGGTTTCCCTCAGCTCGTTCGGCACCAGAACGCCGATTTTGTTGCGATCGAGGTAGGGGGATGGAATCCTCTCCTCGCTAGGGTCACTCCCGTACCCCATGCACGCCTGTTGTCCGTCGTTTTCCTAGATTTTTGTGTAAAATTCTATGGGCATTGTCTTTATGTTTTAATTCCTGAAAAATTGTTGCATGGGCATTGTATTTAAGTTTTTGATGGTTTGAATGATTGTGGATGGTTGTGGGCTGTAGTATGGTAGGTTTAAACAGGTTTTCCCGTCGATTTGGATCGACCGGGAGAGTTTCCCACGGGTTTCACCCCATTTTCGCAGCCACAGTCATTGCACGGTCCTAACAGTGACCGTTTAGACTTAACGGCCCTCGTCTTGACCGTTTACCCCCTTAGCACGGTCCTTAGTGAGACCGTTTAGAGTATAGGGCGGCTGACCCTCGACCGCTTAATCCCTTTAAACAGTAAGGCGGTGTAGGTAGGATAGCCCAACGTGGTCCATCCCATTGGATGGCACGGCCCAGGCCGGTCCGTTCAATCCATTGAATGGCTAGTCATGGGACCATTCAAGTGACCACCCATTCCAATAAGGGGCCAGTCGATGGACCGTTCAGATCATTGAACGACCTAGTATTGGACCGCATACGACTGGAGCAGCTGGTTCTTGACCATTTAATTCATGTAATTTTCAATTATTAGCATATTCATTTAATTATGCTTTTAATCTTGCATATTCGCCATGTTTAAATTATTTTGCAAACTGTGGCTTATTTTTAGATCCCAATAGAGTTGCTTTCTCTTTCCTTGTGATGGAACCACTAGTCGTAGCCCGACGACCTCTAGTGTCGGCCCACCTAGGAGATGTGACGGGGTAGTCCTGATTTTTGGTTTTTTAGTTAGTTTTCGTGGGCACTTGCTTTACAGTAGCATCCTACTTTGGGAGAAAACTAGCTAGAGGCCTGGCTCGAGGCGACGAGCCGGTGTGTGCACACATGGTCAGAGGCTTGGACTGACACTGACGAGTGTTACTCTGACTAGTTACTTGTTTCTGGTACTGTTATGTGTCTTGCTTGTCGCGATCCAGACTTGCGTAGATACTTGAGCCGTAGTGTAAGCCGTCAATGGACGCATCTGGTTTCACTTTCTGGTGGTCCTTCTTTCTCCTGTCACTTGGAAACGTAGAGGTTTATTCTATTGGTAGATTTAGTTACTCTTGTCTTTAGATTGGCATTGCAGTTAGCTATTAAACTGTTTAGATAGTTTCCAGCTTTACTAAACTGTTGTTTATTGTTCCATTGGATGTTTAATTATGTCAATGCATGATTTACTGCTTTTAGCATGTTTAGTCGCGAGGTAGGGATCCGCGTGACCCCTACTGAGTCTGGCTGTGACTCACCCTTACTCTTTCAGGTGAGCAGCAGTAGCCGTCTTCCGCAGCTTCCTGTACTTTTGACGGTCGTCCTTAGCAGCCAGCAGTGGTCGGTCAGTGGGTTGTTTAGTGGTCTTTTTGTCCTACTATATACTTTTCACCGGGGTATGCCCCGTGTAGTTGTATATTTTTGACTCTTGTTTAATGTTGGACTTGAGTAAATTGAGGATCTGGACTATTGTACATATTATCACTCTGATATTTAATTTGCTTCCATTTATAGTTCAAATTGGTGCTATAATTGATATTGGGCGCGTGTAATTCCAATTCGTTATGCATCCCCTCGACAAAACCCTCCAACCCTTATAGGGCCTCATCAGCCTCTTGGGTGGCTTCCCCGAGTTCTTGGTATCGGTTTACCAGTATTCGGATCTCCGGGTCATTACAGTTGGTATCAGACCGGTGTTGAGAATATGTATAAGGAATCGAAATTGCACGAGTCCAGAACAAGTCCATGTGAGTCTACTACTGTTGGCTTAGGATGTTTTTCGTGATTACTGATGGGTTTTCTATTATTGCATGTTTTCTTCTAGATTAAAAATGTCGCCTCGTAGAAGGGCACGTGTACCTAGGGAGGAAAGTGGCACCCCTCCTCCTCCGATGAATGTGCCAGTGCCAGCTCAAGCTGATCCTACTCCTTAAGTTGATTTGCCTCCAGGTGGCTGTGGCAGAGCATTGAAAGAGTTTTTGCTGTTCCACCCACTAACTTATGAAGGACAAGCATATCTTGATACATCCAGAGTGTGACTTGATGCAACTGAACGTGTGTTCCGTTCAATGGAATGCACGGAGGATGAAAAAGTGATGCTGGCTACATTTCAATTGCAAGGAGTAGCACTCGTGTGGTGGACCACGGAGTGGGAAGTTGCTTTTCGATCCTGTCCACTTCGTTAGATCACATGGAGGGAGTTTATCGCAGCCTTCGAGCACACTTACAATCCAGCTTACCTCAGAATGGACAAGATGCACCAATTCATGGAACTGGCTCAAGGTGACATGATTGTGCTGCAATATCGGAACAAGTTCATGGAATTGGGTCGATATGTGCCTCACATTCTTGTCGATGAAGTTCTGAAGATAAAGCAATTTCTGCGAGGGTTGAAAGCAGGGCTAAGAGAGCCTTTGATTGCGACCAGGGTAGCAGAGATGGATGCATCATATCACGCAACTGCAGCTTTAGAGCTTGACATGGCTAGATCCCGAGGGCATACTCAAGTGGCATCAGTTCAGCCGAGTGTGCTGTTTCAGCAAGTCAATCAGCCGTCTGTGGTAGGAGTTTCATTTACTGTACTTGCTGCTAGTGGTACTTCTTTTTCTAAGCCCAAGTTTAAGAAGACGTTCAAGAGGTTTAAGAAGCGGTATGATCAGCAAGCATCTTCTGGTACCGTGCAGTAAATAGCACCTTCTTCCCAGCGACAGGGATCAGTGGCTAGTCAGTTGTGGACGCACTTTTCGACACGCTCATTTGTTTGTTATTTAAGTCTGTTTATTCAGTGGGTTTATTCATTTATTAAGTGCGTGGGCATGCCAGTCATAAAGTGACGATATATGTAGGCTTAAAGAAGCCCATGGTGCGCTCGATCTGACTAATCAGACGATTGTGTAGTTCATGTCGAGACTGAGAACCCGCCGTACCATAAAGGCTATGACGTTAATTACATCCCCTCGGAGAGGGGAAAATCCTTGATTGATTGCCAGGAAAAGGGGACCTATGGCCAGGAATTCATAATAATGAAAGCGAGAGCAGAATCTCGGATTGCGTCTAAACAAACCCCCATCGGACGAAAGTCCATATTAGTAGCGTAGGAGTCGGCAACAAAACCGTACGAATGTCTACCGTGAGTACGGCAAGTTTAATGCAAGTGCGGGATTAGATCCCGATATATGTATGTCGGTCATTAACGGACCTTTTCTTATGCGGATAGAAGTCCGTGTTTGTAGCATAAAAGATGGTGACAAAATCGTACAAATGTTTGTCGTGAGTACGACAAGTTTAATGCAAGTGCGGGATTAGATCCCGGTATATATGTCGGTCACTAACGGACCTTTCACTATTCGAATGAGAGTCTGCATTCGAAGCATCAAAGACAACGACAAAGCCATATGGATGTCTGCCATAGATACGGCAAGTTTAATGTGGATACGGGATTGGATCACGATAGAAGTGGGTCAAGCTGATGATCTATTGGCCTGAGGTGGTTGCGGACTATGGCCATATCGGGATCCTCGAGGTCCACGTCCGATACCATGGGGCATCATTGCTTTTCTCTTAACGCACAGTCCGGGGAAGCGGATAGTTAAGTGTGAAACCCGAACTCACCAACCTGCACCCTCGCACGCAGATCGACCTGTGCGGTCAGGTCGCGGGGTTCATATTCCTTTCCTTTGTTTTTTTTATTGGTTTATGTCTCTTTTTTTATTTTATTCATTAGTTTCAGGCCTTTTCTTTTATTTAGCTGATTGTGTTGCTTTTTTATGAGGCACACTGGTTTAAGGAAGCAAATTGGTGCGCAGGTTAAGAGGATGCCAAGGGGCACGCCGGTTAAGAGGATGCCAAGGGGAGAGAAGGGCGCGCCAATTTAACGAGTGCAATAGGGCACGCCGGTTAAGGACTTTCAAGGGGGGTGCGCCGGTTACATGGTAAGAAGGAAGAGGGGCGCACCGGATAGATGCCAAGGAAATGGAGAGGGTTTTGAGTGTGGGGTTAAACCGGTGCGGGGGGGGGGGGGGGGGTATCGTGCCGGATTAGCCCGTGCCGGATTAGCCCCACGCCGGGTTAGCTATTATGAGTTTAGTTTCATTCGTCTTGACTTTCCTTCTTCTTTCTCTGCCCACAGGTTGATCGAATGGTTGAATTATGTATTCAATTAATACATTGAATCAATAGGAGGGAGGTTCGAATATTTTTTATCATTCCCTATGGCAAGATAACATGAAAGTTTGAGTGTTTTTGATGGAAGGGTTTATTTGTGCAAGGCTTTTGATTCAGGTCCAAGTTTGATTCAGGGGTTTCAAGTATGAAGCCCTTACCCTCAGAGAGCTTAGTTTGTTCGTTCATTCATTCTTAGTTCTTGTTGTTCATGTTCCTGGCAAAAATTGGGTAGCATCTCCCTCAGACTGAGGTTTGCCAGAGAAAAATAGAGGAACACCAAATGGATTGCTCCGGGGTGAACCTCAAAACTCAGAGTGAGGCCTCCGTTAACCCATAAGTGAGTGTGGAGGCTCGAGGACTAGCCTTCAAGAGTTCCAGCAGCTCACGGGTGATGATTTCGTAAGTGGAACGAATGTGTGCCATGAGAGGTGGCCACGAACGTTCACCCTTCTGACGGGTTCCTCCGAAGGCCATGCTACGTAGAAGCAAGCTTCGAAGGGCCCTGGGTGAGTAGAAGATATGGAGAAAGGGGAGAACCAAGTGAGTGGAACACCATATACTACAATGCCTTTTCTTTTATTCACCCGCGAGAGGAAAAGGAACGAAATACACAAGGGAATCTATCCCAGAGCAAAGGAGAATACATCTCAAGGAAAAGAAAGATAGCAGGGGGAAGAAGTTAATACATCAGGGCCGGAGGGGGGAACGGACCACACACCCCTCCCCCCGGGCTCACCTCTCACTCTCACGCTTAATCTCTCTTCTTCTTCACCTATCAGGTGTAGGAACGGGGCTTCTTCTTTTTCTCCTGAGGGAACTCCCAGTTGAACCAGACTCTCTCTTCCGCTCTTGTCGTCTCTCCCCTCTTTCTCTCTTCTTCCACCCACCTATATATAGGATGGGTTGCGTTTCTTGTAGAGATGGCTAGTGGGGGAGAATTCCCGCCACCTCTGCCTTGTTCGCAGCAACGCTGGGAGTTGACTCGTTGTGCTGGATGCTGCTGGTTCATGCCGTACGGTGCTGCTCGTCCGAGGATGGGATGTTTTTGGATTTGCTGGGGCCTGCTTCGCCGTTGCTACTTCTGTGCTGTCGAACGGATGTGGAGGCAGAGCTTGGTAGCATTGAATGCTATACCCCCTTGAACCTACACCTGAATCTGATAGGAGAACATAGTATCGGTTGATAGATGGGACAGAATGGGGAAACCGGCATGGCCAGGGGTGCGCTGGTTTAAACCCAAATTCAATTAGCGCGCCGTATCACCAAGTGAATAGGGGCGCGCCGGATTAGCAAAGGAAGAGGGGGCGCGCTAGTTTAAGGACCATGCAAGGGTGCGCCGGTTTAAGGCCCAAGCAAGGGCACGCCAGTTTAAGTGCAGGCCGCGCCAGTTTAGACTTCGTCTCGGCTTCGTGGCCATTCAGGCGAACAGTTGTGCTCCCAAAGAACTTCAGTTGCAATGCTCTTGCTCCGATGTGTTTAGTTCGAAGTTTTCGAGTCCCAGTCTTGGACTTTGCGTGCTTTCCGGCATAAGCCAAACCCGTGTCCGAGCTCCCGAGCTTCTTCTGATTCGGCCTTTGGCAATGCCGACCGGAGAGCCGGGGTCATCCCTTCAACCCGAGGGGCTTCTTTGATGGGTAGCGGAGCACCGGGTAGGTATTCATCCTGCTTGGAGGAGACATAGGGTTTATTCGGCCCTTCCGTCTTCGACTTGCTCTCGAGTGCTGAGACATGCATGCCGCATGATCATCATCATTTTTTGACGTCCACATCAGCCGAGACCGTGTCTGAGGTGTGGTGGTTATCATCCAGGCAAGCCTTGTTCAATGTCAGTGATTTGTTTTCATTGTGATCAACCGAGACATGTGGTTCGAGATTATCCTCTGAGGTTGAAACCGGTGCAGTTCTCTCAACCACAGCCGTCTCAGTTCAGACCTCCTCCACCACCACAATCTCAGTAATATTATCCTCAAGCTTCAGTGTCTTCTTCCCCGCAGTCTACTGCAACGGGCAAAAAGTAAAAAGGGAAGGTCTCTCATATAACTCGAGCTGAAGCGGTGGCATCTCATCTCATGGAAGGTACGATCATGACTTATGGTCATACAGCTCATGTTTTATTTGATTCGGGTTCTTCTCATTCATTTATTTCTGAAGATTTTATTGCGTGTATTGAGGAGCCGACATCTGAAATGACTTGTGAATTGCTTGTTGAACTACCTTCTGGGGATTTCATGTTCACTCCTCTTTGTCTGGAAGAGTCACCTATTATTATTGGCAATCAACAGTTGCCTGCTAGATTATATGAGTTGCAGCTAGTTAATTATGATATCATTCTGGGCATGGATTGGTTGGAAGAGTATGGGGCCATGGTTGATTGCAGATCAAAGAAAGTCTATTTTCAGCCACAGGGGAAACCAGCATTCTATTTCGAAGGTATTCAATCTCGTTCTTCTCGCTCGCTTATTTCTACTATTCGAGCCTGTAGATTGCTTAATGCAGGTTGTCAGGGATTCTTGGCTTCGATGGTTGCTATTGAGGCACCACAGTAGGATATCAATGCTATTCCTGTTGTCTGTGAATTTTCAGATGTGTTCCCTGATGAGTTACTAGGCTTACCTCCTCAGCAAGAAATAGAAATGGTGATTGAATTGATTCCAGGTACGGCACCTTTGGCAAAGGCACCATACCGTATAGCTCCAGCTAAATTGAAAGAATTGAGAGCACAGTTGTTAGATATATTGGAAAAAGGCTATATTCGTCCAAGCTTTTCTCCATGGGGTGCTCCAGTTTTGTTTGTGAAGAAGAAAGATGGAAGCCTTAGGCTATGTATTGATTATAGGCAATTGAATCAGGTGACTATCAAGAACAAGTATCCCTTGCCCAGGATTGATGATTTGTTTGACCAACTCCAGTCTGCTACTGTCTTTTCACGGATTGATCTTTGATCTGGCTATTTCCAATTGAGGATTCAAGATTCTGATATGGAAAAGACTGCTTTTAGCACGCGTTATGATCATTATAAAATTTTGGTTATGCCGTTTGGGCTAACCAATGCTCCAGCAGCTTTTATGGACCTGATGCAGCGTGTGTTTCATCCATATTGGACCAGTTTGTTGTGATATTTGTTGATGATATTCTTGTTTATTCTACTTCTGAAGAAGAACATGTGCAGCATCTTAGGATCGTGTTGCAGACTCTGCGAGATCACGAGCTCTATGCAAAATTTAGTAAATGTGAATTTTGGCTTCGGGAAGTTCACTTTCTCGGCCATGTGATTTTTGGTGATGGGGTTGTAGTTGATCCAGCAAAGATTGAGGTTATTCTTCAATGGCAGAGACCGAGGACTGTAACAGAGATCAGAAGTTTTTTGGGTCTTACTGGTTATTATCGAAGATTCATTCAAGACTTTACACGGATTACCGTGTTAATGACTAGACTGACACGAAAAGATGTGCCTTTTTTCTGGTCAGATCAATGTGAGCAGAGCTTCAATGAATTGAAAAGGCTTCTCACTTCTTCTCCAGTGCTGGTGTTACCTTCTGGCTCGGGTGGATTCGTGGTATGCACGGAGGCTTCTCGAGTAGGGTTGGGTGCAGTGCATATGCAACATGGTACAGTTATAGCTTATGCATTTCGACAATTAAAGCAACATGAGGAGAATTATCCAACACATGATTTAGAGCTTGCAGTGGTGATCTTTGCACTGAGAATCTGGAGACACTATCTGTATGGTGAGAGATTTGAGATCTTTACAGATCATCAAAGCTTGCAGTATGTGTTTTCTCAAAAGGATTTGAATCTCCGACAGCGCAGATGGATGGAATATATGAAAGACTATGATTTCACTCTTTCCTATCAGCCAGGTAAAATGAATGTGGTGGCTGATGCTCTGAGCAGGAAAGTGCAAATCAGTCATTTGTTGGTTCATGAATGGAAATTATGGGAACAGTTTCCTTGCGAGACAGTTAGTGTAGAAATTCCTTCTGATCCGATGATAGCTGTGTGTGCCAGTCTTATGATGACTCCAGCTATTTATCAGCAGATCAAGGAAGTTCAGCAGGCAGATTTTGATTTGGCCCGCATTGTCATGATGCACGATGTTAAGTTTGATGATGAGTTGGTAGTCAGCTTCAGAGGAAGGCTATATGTTCCAGCTGATGATGTGTTAAGAAATACCATTTTGCGTGAAGCCCATAGATCCTATTATGCTATTCATCCTGGCACTACCAAGATGTATCAAAATCTGAAAAGGTAGTTTTGGTGGCCAGGAATGAAAAAAGATGTAGCTGAGTTTGTGTCTAAATGTTTGACATGCCAACAGGTTAAAGCCAAGCATCAAAAGCCTGGAGGAATGCTTCAACCTTTAGAAATTCCTATGTGGAAATGGGATCATGTCACGACAAATTTTGTTGTGGGTTTACCTCGGACTTTGCAGGGCTTCGATGGAATCTGGCTGTTAGTTGATCGTTTGAATAAGACAATGAGATTATTGCCTATCAAAGTTACTTGGAGTGTTCAAAAATTGGCCGAGCTTTATGTTGAAAAGATTGTGCCATTACATGGAATTCCAATATCTATTGTGTCAGATCATGACCCACGATTTACTTCTGGCTTCTGGCGCAATTTTTAAAAGGCATTGGGCACAGAGTTGGCTTTCAGTTCAGCGTATCATCCTCAATCTGATGGTCAGTCAGAGAGGACTATTCAGACTTTAGAAGATATGTTGAGATCGTGTTGCCTAGATTGGCAGGGTTCGTGGAGTCATCATTTGCCACTTGTGGAATTTGCTTATAATAACAGCTATCACTCCAGCATTGGCATGGCACCATATGAGGCTTTATATGGGCGTCCTTGTCATACACCATTAAATTGGTTTGAATCTGGTGACAGATTGTTGACAGGACCTGATATGGTTTAGCAGTGTGCTGATGTGGTTCGCTTGATCAGGTAGAAAATGTTGACAGCTCAGAGTCGACAGAAAAGTTATGCAGATCAGCGTAGACGACCATTGCAGTTTGAGCTTGGAGATATGGTGTTCGTAAAAATATCTCCGATGAAAAGTGTAATGAGATTTGGGAAGCGTGGAAAGCTTAGTCCCCGTTATATTGGTCTGTTTCCTATTCTAGAATATGTGGGCCAAGTGGTTTATCGTCTTCAATTGCCAGCGGCAATGCAAGCAATCCACGATGTATTTCATGTTTCTCAGTTGAGAAAGTATGTCCCTGATGCATGTCACGTGCTTGATGATTCAGTTTGGCCTGAAGTGACTGCAGATTTATCTACACCAGAGTACCCAATTAGAATTGAAGATCGTCGTGAGCAACGATTGAGGAATAAGGTAATCTCTCTGGTTAAAGTAGTATGGCAGCGTCATTCTGATAACGAAGCGACTTGGGAACGTGAGGATGAAATGCATCAGTGATTTCTTTTCTTATTCAAATAAGGTATAATTTCTTTCAGTGCTCCCCTTGTGCTTCCTTTTAAAATTTCGAGGATGAAATTTTTATTAGGAGGGAGGGACTGTAAGGCCCATTTCTTAACGGATCTTTACCGGTATTAAAATAGAATTTAATCCATGAATTTAGGAGATTTTTGAGATTTAATGGGCTTTTTCAAGCATTTAACCCAATTAGTTAAAGCTTCTAAGAAAGTAAATGGGCATAATTACAATTATGCTTCTTTGAGGGTTTAAAGTGTAAAAAGAGGTTAAAAATCAAAAAAAATATTATAATAAAATTTTTTAACCCACCGTCGATCACCCTCTCTCTCCCCATTTTCACTCTTCTCTCTCTCCCTCACCCTCTCTCTCTCACGCTCGACCGCTCTCTCTCCCTCTCTCAGGGCTCGATCCATCCGGGTTGCTACAGGTGACGCGGTTGGCACCGTTGGAAAGGTCGCGGCATA
The DNA here is from genome assembly GCA_022559845.1 of Amorphophallus konjac. NCBI lineage: Eukaryota > Viridiplantae > Streptophyta > Magnoliopsida > Alismatales > Araceae > Amorphophallus > Amorphophallus konjac. The sequence goes on along the minus strand of CM040119.1, from coordinate 322,544,912 downwards.
TGGATCACGTTGACGCCAGCCTTGCCTCGAACAGCGGAGCGTGGAGACGAGTACGGGCGAAGGAAGGCATGGTTTCCCTCGGCTTGTTTGGCACCAGAATGTCGGTTTCGTCGCGATCGAGGTAGGGGGATGGAATCCTCTCCTCGCTAGGGTCACTCCCATACCCCATGCACGCCCGTTGTCCATTGTTTTCCTAGATTTTTGTGCAAAATTCCATGGGCATTGTCTTTTTGTTTTAATTCCTAAAAAATTGTTGCATGGACATTGTATTTAAGTTTTTGATGGTTTGAATGATTGTGGATAGTTGTGGGCTATAGTATGGCAGGTTTAAACAGGTTTTCCCATCGATTTGGATCGACCGGGAGGGTTTCCCACGGGTTTCACCCCATTTCCGCTGCCACGGTCATTACACGGTCCTAACAGTGACCGTTTAGACTTAATGGCCCTCGTCTTGACCATTTAACCCCTTAGCACGGTCCTTAGTGAGACCGTTTAGAGTATAGAGCGGCTGACCCTCGACTGCTTAATCCCTTTAAACAGTAAGGCGATGTAGGTAGCGCGGCCCAACGTGGTCTGTCCCATTGGATGGCACGGCCCAGGCCGGTCCGTTCAATCCATTGAACGGCCAGTCATGGGACCGTTCAAGTGACCACCCATTCCATTGAGCGGCCAGTCGATGGACCGTTCAAATCATTGAACGGCCCAGTATTGGACCACGTACGACTGGAGCGGCTGGTTCTTGATCATTTAATTCCTGTAGTTTTCAATTCTTAGCATATTCATTAAATTATGCTTTTAATCTTGCATATTTGCCATGTTTAAAGTATTTTGCAAACTGTGGCTTATTTTTAGATCCCAATAGAGTTGCTTTCTCTTTCTTTGTGATGGGACCACTAGTCATAGCCCGATGAGCTCTAGTGTCGACCCACCTGGGAGAGGTGGCGGGGTAGTCCCGGTTTACGATTTTTAAGCTAGTTTCCGTGGTCCCCTGCTTTACATTAGCGTCCTACTGGAGGGAAAAACTAGCTAGAAGCCTAGCTCGAGACGACGAGTCGGTGTGTGCACACGTGGTGAGAGGCTTGGACTGACACTAACAAGTGTTACTCTGACTAGTTACTTGTTTCTGGTACTGTTACGTGTCTCGCTTGTCGTGATCTAGACTTGCGTAGATACTTGAGACGCAATGTAAGCCATCAGTGGACGTATCTGGTTTCACTTTCTGGTGGTCCTTCTTTCACCTATGACTTGGAAATGTAGAGGTTTATTCTATTGGTAGATTTAGTTACTCTCGTCTTTAGATAGGGATTGCAATTAGCTATTAAACTGTTTAGATAGTTTCTAGCTTTACTAAACTATTGTTCATTGTGCCATTGCATGTTTAATTATGTCAATGCATGCTTTACTACCTTTAGCATATTTAGTCATGAGGTAGGGATCCGCGTGACCCCTATTGAGTCTGGCTGTGACTCACCCTTACTCTTTCAGGTGAGCAGTAGTAGCCGTCTTCCCCAGCTTCCCGTACTTTTGACGGTCGTCCTTAGCAGCCAGCAGTGGTCGGTCAGTGGGTTGTTTAGTGGTCTTTTTGTCCTACTATATACTTTTCACCAGGGTATGCCCCGTGTAGTTATATATTTTTGATTCTTGTTTAGTGTTGGACTTGAGTAAATTGAGGACTGGACTATTATACATATTATCACTCTGATATTTAATTTGCTTCCGTTTATAGTTCAAATTGGTGCTATAATTGATATTGGGCGCATGTAATTCCAATTCGTTATGCATCCCCTCGACAAAACCCTCCATCCCTTATGGGGCCTCATCAACCTCTTGGGTGACTTCCCCGAGTTCTTGGTATCGGTTTACCGATATCCGGATCTCAGGGTCATTCTAGTTGTTACTGGAGTTGTTGAGTGATTGGGTGCCGTAGGCCCCGATGTGACTAGAGTAGCTGCCAATTGGGTGCCGGGGGCACCGTTGTGACTGGAGTTGTTGAGTGATCGGGTGCCGCGGGCCCCGATGTGACTGGAGTAGCTGGCAGTCGAGTGCCGGGGGCACCGTTATGACTGGAGTTGTTGAGTGATCGGGTGCCGTGGACCCCGATGTGACTAGAGTAGCTGGCAGTCGGGTGTCGAGGGCACTATTGTGACTGGAGTTGTTGAGTGATCGGGTGTCGCGGGCCCTGATGTGACTGGAGTAGTTGGTAGTCGGGTGCTGGGGGCACTGTTGTGACTAGAGTTGTTGAGTGATCGGGTGCCGCAGTCCCCGATGTGACTGGAGTAGCTGGCAGTCAGGTGCCGGGGGCACCGTTATGAATGGAGTTGTTGAGTGCTTGCGTGCCATGGGCCCCGATGTGACTAGAGTAGCTGACAGTCGGATGACGGGGGCACCGTTGTGACTGGAGTTGTTGAGTGATCGGGTGCTACGGGCCCCGATGTGACTGGAGTAGTTGGCAGTCGGGTGTCGGGGGCACCGTTGTGACTGGAGTTGTTGAGTGATTGGGTGTCATGGGCCCCGATGTGACTGGAGTAGTTGGCAGTCGGGTGTCGGGGGCACCGTTATGACTAGAGTTGTTGAGTGATCGGGTGCCGTGGGCTCCGATGTGACTGGAGTAGCTGGCAGTCGGGTGCCGGGGGCACCATTGTGACTGAGGTTGCTGAATGTTTGGGTGCCACGGGCCCCGATGTGACTGTAGTAGCAGACAGTCGGGTGCCAGAGGCACCGTTGTAAGTGAAGGAGGCGAGCGCCGGGAGACCTCGATGGTCATGCTCAGGGCTCGGTGTGACTGGCAGTCGGGTGGCGGAGTCACCGTTGTGACTGAAAGAGGCGGGCGCGGTGAAGAGGCTGAGACCCGAGTACATGTACATGTGCTCAACTAGTTTCATGTTGTATGAGAGCCGCGTGGGCTTTACAAAGGGGCCGAGGAGGCCGAAGTACAATCGGCGCAAGCCGCAAGACAATTTCGACATGTGGGTCGGTCCCCGGGTCAATGCTGGATAAGGCGGATATCCGCGTTTTTTACAAAGGCTCCCCATGAGGAGATAGAGACAAGCCCGACTCCCTAGGTGGCAGGGGCGGTCGTGGGCTGGCGCCCGATGGAGGTTGGACGCGGCTCAAGGTGAGCGGTCGGGTCCGGGCCTTGGAAGGCGAATGTCGCCATGTCGGGGAGTCAAGATCGGCCCTTGGAATATTACTCCAGAGCCAAGGTCCGACTAACTCGAGTCATTAGTCCGAGCGGTCGATGGCTAGCTCGAGGCGAGTGGTAGACACGCGGTTCTGTGACGGAAGTAGGTGCGGTATCATGGCGTATGCGGGGCCACCGTGAGTTGTCATACGCGGGCGGACCCGGGATGCGAGTGTGTTCGTCGTTGTCATAATGCCTTATGTGCGGCGGGGATGGACTTGTGTGCGATGGCTAGACGCCGTGTGAGGGGAGTACGTAAGACATGCCCTCAGCGTGTACAAGCCGATCAACAAGCCAACCAACCACGCGCGCACTTAGCTCCTCGCGTCCTCGACCTTTACCGAAGGCCTCGGAAGTCCGAGGGTGCGGCAGTTAGGTCAGAGGGTGTTGCATTGCATTCCATTCCCTCCTCTATGAACTCCCTAGGGGGGGATTTTATAGTGAATTTGAAGGGGCAGGAGGGGTTTAGGCGGACCAGGTTTGGGGGCAGAGCTGGTCCGGGTAAACCCATTAAAAATGTTTTTTTTTGTTTACGAGTGGGGGAGGGAGGATTTAGGTGGACCAGCCCAAGGGGCTGGGCTGGTCCGCCTAAACCCCTCCCCATAGGGGTTTACGCGGAGTAAAAAATGTTTTTTTATTTTCTGTGGGGTTTGGGCCGACCAGCCTGGGGGCCAGGCTGGTCTGCCTAAACCCCCCTAGGGGGGTTTACGCGGGTTTGACTGGGGGTTTGACCGAGGGTTTACCACGGGTTTGACCGTGGGTTTGACTGGAGGTTTGACAGGTCGATCAGCGTGCGAGGGCGCACGATGGTGGTGCATGACGCGATGGGTTGCTGGGAGTCCTGAGTTTGGCTCGGGCTTGCTGTAGAGTGGCTGGAGTATACACGCCCACCAGGTGCTCGGGGAAACTCCCGACACACTTGTGTTGGCCGTATAAGGGTGCCGTGAGCTCCTGAAGCTTGCTGTTGGCCCAGATGGGTCTTCCTTTGACTTCAGAGGGCTGGAGAGAGGTGACTCGAGGGTAGACCCCGGCCTCGCTAGGTGCCACATGGCATGGCTTGTAGTCAGGGTGCCCTCGGGTCGGCTCGGGTAGCTGTGTTGAATGCGGGTAAACCCGCAAACTGAGTGATCAGAGGTGGGCCCGATCGAATGTCGATGTTGCCATGGGTCACGGCTAGCTGGTTAGGACCCTTGGTTGAGCCCGGTGACTGGGGCGTCTACATGATGATGCCGTTTGTCTGGTGGTCGGGGTGACCCTCGCTCCTTGGTGAAGAGTCGTATGAAGCGGCAGGCTGTTCTGAGTCCCGAGTTAACCTGGTTGTTGAGGCATTGGTGATGTAATACCGTATGCAGGGTGTCTGGGGGTAAATCCCGAATCTTCACAGAGTGCCGTAAGGTACGGCAGGTTGTCCCGAATCCCGAAACTAACCCGGTTGTAGAGAAACTGACTGGCATAGTGCCATTTGCTAGGGGGCCGATCCCCGGTTGTTATGTTGCACCGCTTGACACGGCAAAGTGTCTCAATTTCTGAGCTCAACTTGACTGGTAGAGCAATTTTGGCGATGTGTCGTTTTGCTCCATTTAGGGGATATTTCCCTATGCTTAATCCTCAATTAATTCGAGAAAATAAGCCGGTGCCAACAATAGGTTAACCCTATCTGAAAACAATCACTATGCATGAGGTGATCTATGGATCTAGGTTTTCCGCCTAGTACCGTGAGTCAATCATTCATAGGTAGTAGGTGACGTCAAAAAATTCACTAAATATTTCAGAAACTCTTGCACACATTAAGGGAGAGTTACAAGATTAGTCTTAGGCTCATGTCTAGAGAGATAACCCTTACGCATCTGTTTAAATCAATCTGAATTGTAACTAACAAATCAACTCCTTTCAATCTTGGATGCATATCACACTCCCAAAAATCCTAATGATGTTGGGCCAGCCAAGGTCAAGATTGAATCAACTGAAGGAACATCTTATGAGGATGAAGATGACGAGAATACCTCAATGGACACCAGGAGATGGATGGATGTTAAATTTGTTCTTCTTAATGGGTACCTCAAGAGGATATTTTTTTGTAAGAGCAACCTCTAGGTGTTGAAGACCCAAAACATCCACAACGTGTGTACAAGTTACAGAAGGCCTTGTATGGATTAAAAGCAAGCACCGAGGGCATGGTTAACTTCCAAAGGAATCTTCATAAACCAAGCCAAATATACTATGGAACTCTTGAAGAAATATGGGATGGTAGAAGCCAAGCCAATGTCAACTCCGATGGCCACAACCCCAAAGTTAGACAAGATGGAATGGTAAAATAGTAGATCCCACACTGTTTCGAGGTATGATCGGATCACTACTGTACTTCACAGCTTTCCATCCATACATTCAATACAGTGTATGTCTATGTGCTCATTTTCAGTCATGTCCTAAAGAATCTCATTTATTGGTTGTTAAACGAATTTGTCGATACTTCATTGGCATAGTCGACTTCGGCATGTGGTTTCCTATCGATTGCTCGTGTGATTTGATTGCATACACCAATGTGGATTATGTCGGATGTATTGTTGATCGTAAAAGTACTAGTGGGTACTGTCAATTTCTTGGTGGGTGCCTAATTTCATGGGCTACCAAGAAACAACATTCAATAGCTCTCTCAATAGTCGAGGCTGAATTTGTAGGCACCTGAAGTTGTGGAGCCCAAGTACTTTAGATAAAAAATCAATTGCTTGATTTGAATGTTGAAATAAAATGTGTTCCAATTTTGTGTAACAATACCAGTGCAATTAACTTGTCAAATCCTGTACAACATTCTAGGACAAAGCACATTGATATTTGGCATCATTTTCTGAGAGATGATGTAGCTAGAGGGGATTTTGATTTGCAATCCATTGATACACATCATCGATCAGCAGACATTCTCACAAAACCCCTAAGTCAAGAACATTCCACTAAGATAAGAAGAGATATTGGCATGTGCAAGGGTGAGAGCATGCACACCTAGGTCTGCACTAGGTTGAGTGGTGCATGTGTGTAAAAGTTCGATGCATAAAGGGTAGATTGCGTGAAAGCATACATACCTAGTGTGTTTCTCTTTCATTCTTGCATGATACCACCATGTATGCTTGATTATAGTTATATGTATAAAACACCTTCCTTGAAAATCTTATAAAACCAAATAACTCCTTGTTAAATAAATGTGGACCTAGTGACATGGGGATCTGAGGTAGTCACTAAGGGGGAGTTTCAGAAAAACTCTTTAAGCAGTCATCTCAGAAGTTTCACTCTATCCATTCCTTCACTCAATCCACTCCTTCACACAAAAAAGGGGAAAAGGACAAGGGTAGATTGATTTAGAAAAAAATAGGGGAGGAATAAAAGAAAAAGAAGAAGAAGAAGAGAGAATGATGAAGTTACACATAAAACCAAAAAAAAAGGAGGAAGAAAAGAAAAAGAAAAAGAAGAAGAGAAAATGATGCAGTTACATAAAACAAATGGTGAAAATTTGGGGAGGCCGACCATTTCGGTCGACTGACGCCCTGTTTCGATCGACCAAAATCGGTGAACCGACCCGACCGAACTGCATCTGAACTCCTTCTTAAAAGGGGTTTTCACTCCCCTTCTCTCCATTTATCACCCCCATTCATCAACCTAAACCTTCCTCAAACCTTAAAACCTCAAAACTCCCCATTTCCAACCCTTGAAACCCCTCCTTCTACTCTCCACACATGATCCGGCTTGTTCGTCATCTTTTCGGGGCAAAATCCTCGCGGTGGCGTGTGCAACCTTGCAACCATCCTTTGGGCTCTAGGTTGTGGAGAAGCTTTTTTCATCACCATTAGTTTGTACAAACACTCCCAAGGGAAGAGATCATCCCTTCAAAGGTTTCTTCAATAGCATTCAAGTTTAGAATGGCACCTAGAAGAAGTTCTCAGCAGTTTGCCCAAGGGGAATCTAGTACCCAGAGAGGTGCGGCCCCAGCTCCTCCACCACAGTGAGCAGCCCTACCCCCACGGGCACCGTCGATGCGGCCACGGCCCATTATTGAGCCTCTCTTAGTTGATTTCAACGAGGTGAATGAAGTTCTTCCAGATTTAATTATAGTTTTTGAAATTCAAGATGGTTGGGTTGATTTTTTTACACGGCATCCCAGATATTACCCCAGCCTTGTCCAACAATTTTATGGCAATCTGACCAAAAGGAATGGATGCCTATATACCATAGTGAAAGGCGTTAAAATTACAGTTGGTTCAGATTTGTTTGCCCACGCCGTCGAAGTTTTTGCTAGGGGCGCAGATATAGCTTTTGGACATGGACTTGTTGCGGATACATTTCTCGCCATGACTGACTGTGAGTATGTGCATGGTGTCAGCAATTTAAGCACATTAAATGCCAACTACTTCCTACCATTGCAATACGTTCTGCATCATATGTTTACAACCCTCATTTATCCTAAGGGTGGAAGCCGCAATGAAGTGACAGAAGTACACAAGTTCTTATTTTATCATGTTATGAACGGGATGTTAGTCAATATGGGCCAACTCATGTCAAATTTGATTGGATCATGCCGTACCCAACAGAGGAGATCACTGCCATATGCATCACAGTTGACTGGCATTTTTACTTATGCTAGGGTTAGTCTGGCAGATGAGGTGTCTATTCCAGTGAGACAAGATGACATCTATAATAAACACAAGATCTTCACAGACTTTGGCTACTATTGGGGCCCAGATGGTGAATTACATAGAGCTGTGAGAGTCTATGAGGAAGAGTTTGAAGATTATGAAGAAGTAGAGGACGGCCAGCAGGACGCTCAAGGGCAAGCCCCTCCTCCAGTTCAGGCCAAGGAGCAGCCACCTCCTCCACCACATGTAGATCTAGATATACCACCTCCATCATAATTCTATCATGGGGAGTCCTCTACTCAGGGTGTTGGACAACCTTATTGGGCAAATCATGAAAGTTTTGATAGGTGCCTTTCTGGATTAGAAACAAGTGTAGATACCTTTGGGCGGCAGCTTTCCGACCTTGGGAATTACATTCGGACATCTTTTGACACCTTTGGTACTGTGCTTCACTCTATGTCAGGCCGGTTGGATTCCTTCTCTCAAACCTTGTATACCCTCACTCAGAACATGGCCACTCTCACTGCCAGTCAAGCGGATTCTCATGAGGCTTTTCAAACCAACAACCGCTCTCTAGTCGGGCTTCAGCACCACTTGCTCAGTCAAGATGACCTTCTTAACTCCATCATCCACCATCTCGTTGACTGTGCTCCTCCACCGGCTCAAGACCCTCCGCCTCCTCAGCGATTGTCTTTGGGTCCTTTGCGTCCTTTTGTGGTCCATCTTTCTTGTATCCCATCCCCTTTTGATGATGCCAAAGGGGGAGAAGTAGTTAGTGTAGGTTTATATAGTTTATGCTTGCGTGTCTCTATGATGGTTTGCATGCTTGCCATTGGGCATTTGTGAGTGTCATATGCATGTTTTCCATTGGGCGTTTGTGAGTGGTCATTTGCATTAGTTGTGTCATTTGCATTAGTTGAGTCTTCGAGTCTTTATGCATTAGCCGAGTCCTTTTGCATCTATCATGTATCAAGTGTCCTTGCACCAATGTAATGGCCGTGAAATGAAATGAATGGAATGCATTTGGTATTTGACACATATTTGGTACTTGCATTTCCTCTCAACACGGCAAATATTATGGAATAGTTTGTGTTAGTTTGGCTTGATGTGTTGTATGTAAATGGATTGCTTGCCCTGTGGATTATCGATTTTGCAAATCTTCCAATTGGTTCTATGGATATAAAATAGTGTTGAATGTAAGATAGGTCAACCCGTCTGAAATCCCTCCCTATGCGTGAGTGTAAACTCCGCCACATACAAGAACACTATGGGAGCTTGCAACGATGGAATGTGCTGGTTTCAAGGTTCCAATTTTGTTTAAAGGCACGCCAATGCTCTTAATGATCTAGGATTTTGTCATCATCAAAAATGGGGAGATTGTTGAGTTTTTCCAGGTGATTTTGATGATAACAAAACCCCAAACTTGGTTTCCGCCTCGTGCCATGTCTAAGTACTCAAAAGCAAGCATTGAACGTGATTAAGGCAAATTTGCATAATGCCTAATGCTTAAATACTTAAAGCCTTCCAAGTGCATAAACTGAGTTAAATGAACCCCAAAATGAATGTTAAAGTTGTTTGAACACATGAATGTAATTGAGGCCAAATTGGGTCAGTATTTGTGATGATATCAAACCTCAGAATGGCCAATGGTTCGGTACCTTCATTATTGCAAAAGTGCATGTAAAAGTCATTTTCAACTCAAGCTAAAGCACAAACTAATCATGTTCCAAAAATCTCCAGAATAACTCAAACAACCTCAAATTGATTGGAACAAAATGTGGAAACAAAGTTCTTTGTATGAGGATATGATTCATAGGCTAAAAAGCTGAATTTTACAGGTTCTACAGAGTTCGGTCGACCAATGATGTTGGTTTGGTTGACCAAATTTTCCAGGGATCAGAACCCTATAAAAGTTACAGAGTTCGGTCGACCGATTGAGGATTTCGGTCGATCAAAATTTCCAGCAACGAAAAGTTACAGGGTTTTCACAATTCGGTCAACCGAACCCTTCGCGGCAGTCATTTTTGACTTTCTTCTCTTCAACCTGTTCAAGCCCTCTCTTTAAGACTTTTGGGTTCCAAAGCCACCAGACATGTCTAAATTCGTGGATCTATGTTTGGGCATGTCCCTTGACCAACCCAAGACTTATAAAAACATCTCTTAGGGCAAACATAAATGTGTGCAAACAAGGAATCAAGGAAAGGCTACCAAGGGGAGAAGGATAGCTACTATAAAAACTCCGTAAACAGTGATTCGTCCACAAACTCTTCATCCAAGTTCAAACTTTTCAAGATCAAGCTGAGGCCAATCAAGTGGAGATTCAAGGTTCATTCAAGATATGCATTATATATTCAGGGGGAGCCTAAATCAGATGTTTTTCTTCTGTGTTTCATCTTCTTTTGTGTTTTAAGCTTCAAGTCTGTGTTCCTTGTAATATATAAACATCCGTGTATGTGTGGATTGATTGGTTGTATGCATTGTCTTGTTCAGATCTGTGTGTGTGCGTGGATCCCTTTAGATCTACGTGTGTGTGTGGATCTATCCAGATCCAGGTGTTCTTGTGTGTAGAGTGTTGCATATGTTGCAGCGTGTGTGTGTGTTGTTGATCCGGTCGTCGAATCGTGTTAGAGACTCCATCTCCGTGTGTGTGTGTGTGTTGTTGATCCGGTCGTCGGACCGTGTTTGAGACTCCGTCTCCGTGTGTGTGTGTGTGTGTGTGTGTGTGTGTGTGTGTGTGTGTGTGTGTGTGTGTGTGTGTGTGTGTGTGTGTGTGTGTGTGTGTGTGTGTGTGTGTGTGTGTGTGTGTGTGTGTGTGTGTGTGTGGTTGGAGATTGTCTCCGTGTTGGGGATTTGTCCCCGTGCTAGTTTCCAGCAGTGAAGCCTCACCGGGTTTTGGTGAGGGGTGGACGTAGGTTGTCGTCATTGCATCCGAACCACCTTAAAAATCCCTATGCCTTGTGGTTTGAGTTGTGTGGTTTGGTCCATCTCTTCTACCTCCATTCTATGTGATTGTACGTATATATTGTTTTCTCCGTATTATATTCTTTGATCTAGCATAATTAGTCATCTTGTGTGAGATATCTTGATAGATCAAATCGAAAATTTAACAAATATGAATTCTTGTATTGCTACTTCATCACATCTGTTTTGAATTGGCAAAGTTTTCATAAAATTTATAATCACCCAATTCACCCCCTCTTGGGTGTCATTGATCGCGGGACTTCAAGACGTTTATTCACTGTAGTATTATGTATATCTTTTTTTGTTGTGTTCATGTTGTCATTGTTAGCTCTCTTTTTTTAAGTCCCAGATCCTGGTGCAATTTTGGCAGCACCTCCCCCGGACTGAGCACTTGGGGGGTGAAAAAGCGAAGTGCATCAACGGATATACCGGGATGGCCTCTACAAGAGAGTGACCCAAGGCTGGCTACTCTATGATCCCCCAATTGGGTAGGGAAGAACCCTGAGGACTAGAGTACGAGGGGAGCCCCACAAACCCGGGGATGATCCTTCCATTCCTCAAGAGAGTAAGCCATGAGTGGCTATTCTAAGATCCCAAATTGGCTAGGGAAGAACCCCGAGGGCTGGCCCACAAGGGGAGCTTCACAGACCCGGGGATTGTCACTTCATTCCAAAATGTGCAGCCATGGGTTGTTGGCTCTTAGGCCGTGAATACCCATCCTTTTAGGAAGCGATCCTCCAGAAACCATACCACGAAGAGGCAGGCCATGGGGATGCAAAGATGGTTGTGGAGATCCATTCAATAATAATAAAAAACATATAATGTATCTCTTTCCTATAGACAAATCCTGTAGTATAGAACCTCGGAGAAATCAATGGCAATACATTGTTGCTCCGAGATACGTGGCTTAAAAGAAATCATGTGCAGAGGGTTAGCATACTGCCAACATTATACAGAGATGAATTAGTGCATTGGTGTGTACGCAGTCCACTGGGCACTCAGACGAATAGAACCGTGTTCATGCAGGACTGACATAGGTGTCACGTCCCGAGCGCGGAAGATACTCGGATGCGTGACGCATCTATATAGATCATGTCAATAGAGCGATAATTTTTTTTGGCATACATAATTACGGAGTGCGCAAAAGATTAATAAAAATTTAATAATCCCAATAGTCCAAGTGATGATTATTTGATTAACCAAAGGAATTAAAGATAGTCCATGATAAATTCCAAATTTAGAAAGCCAAACATTAGGCTGCATGCCTAAACAAAGTTTATACCACTAACTGACATAGTTGGGAGTACAAGGTAGACTCAAATAAATTCAAAGATGCGACTAACTAATGATAAGCGAATTGGCGTTCTAGCGCTCTTCACTCGGTCTCAATCCCATTCTTGTCGTTATTCGAATCACCTGAAAATGTTAGGAAGCAACTGGATGAGCGAATCGCTCAGTAAGAATTACATCTCAAATTCGAGCAATCTTTACGTGATTTACAATTTGCATGTATTATCAGTATGGCTATGCATGACGTATGTATAAGAGAATCAAGTATACAGGTAAATCTAGACATGATGAACAATAAGAGATCAAGAACTGTATAAAGAGTATATCAAGATTTCAAGTATTTGACAAGCAGTATTTCAAGAATTTATAGATGTAAATGCCACTTTGGGGCAAGGAGGGATTCATGTACAAGTATGAACGCAAGTATAAGAATGAACTCATGTACAAGTATATCTCAGGTACGAGCAAGTAAAAATTTAATTCAAGTAAGTAATGTCAAGTACGTATCATTAGAATTGGCTCTTTTAGTCAAGCAAGCATTTTGCCCTTTCGCAGGCCACAAGTCAAGTATTGCCCGTCCCGGGCCACGCAAGTCAAGTCAAGTAAGTAAAGAGAGAGTAGGGTGGAGTGTCTTAAGTCAAGCAAGTACTCCGATGCAATATCAAACACCGTGGTCAATAAATTCCCATGGGCACAAGTACTTTCAGGTGCCCCTCCGAGGACCAGACCGGGCCCTATATGCACAGCATTTCATGTATTACCTTCGACATCCACTCTCATTTATGGCCAATATGTAATTTCAAGAATTAAGAAACGTAGTATTACAGATGAGATTAACTAGTCATTTGGTTATGGAGGACTCTAGACGTGGCCCCTACAGGCTAGAGGTGGCTCCCGTCGTGTAGCACTTTGTGCCGTACAGCCTCAAGAGGTGGCTCCCACAACATAGCACTTTGCCCTGCTTGGCACTTAGCTCCAACACTCCCAAATGGTAGCTTAAGAGGTTCAAGGTTTGAGAAGGTAGGATATACACAAGTAGATTTTTCATGGAATGGAATTCAAGAATTCATAATACGCAGGAATATGGATTAGGATTGTGTTTGCACAAATCACGAGACAGATCAAGATCAGAAGCTGTAATCAATGAGTTGGCGTCTGGGGGTTTGCCAATCTTTTAAATTTTCAATTTCTATAATTATATATATATATAATATATATATATCAAATTAGCGCTTTCCAAGGAGTCTTCATTTAATTGAAGACGACCTGGCTGCCGCTATTTAAGTAATTGGCGCCCTTGCTTGGGGCGCCAATTGCAGAGGGTATTTTTGAATATATATATATATATAAAGAATTGCCGCCCCTACAGGCATCCTTCAATTAATTGAAGACTTGATGGCTGCCGCTATTTGAAGAATTGGCGCCCTGGCTTGGGACGCCAATTACAGTGGGTGATTTTCTCCCATTAGATACATTCTGTGACTCAAAGCATTGTTCATTTCAAAAAAGTATCTCGAAAATCGAAAGTAAGGACATGAACAGATAGTATAAATCCTCGGGAGTCTAGAAACATGTTCAGATATAATTACTGAGTTTTGGTTTCACAGATATGAATTTTCTAATGTTATATCTTTAATTTCTCAAGAAATGGAATTGGCGCCCCTGTGAGTAGTCTTCATTTAATTGAAGACTCCTCGGGGTGTCACCAATTCGATGAACAGGTGCAACCAATTGACGACACTACTGCGAGTCACCAATTGAGTTGTTTTCCATGTGAGTTATGCTTCACATCAGAATTGTAAGTTCTGTGATACAAGTTACTATTCATTTCTCCAAAGTTTCTCCGAATCAGAATCCAAAGACATGGTCAGGTGGCGAAAAATCTCAGGGTCACAGAAGTATATTCAGGCAAAATTTTAGTGGTTCAGTTTAATAGTTAGAGATTTTTGAATGTGTTGATTTACTAATTACTAAAAATTCCAAAAAAATGGAATTGACGTCATAACCTAGGTCTTCAATTAATTGATGACCCTGCGAGAAGTCTTCAATTTTGAAATTGGCGCCCTGGTCAGGGGCGCCATTTACAGGTGGTTGTTCACTATTCATCAATATAAAATTACTCCGAATCAGAAAGTAAGAGTACATGCAGGTAGGGAAAAATGTCAGGATTCCAGAAACATGTTCATGTACAAATTTCATGCTTTAGTTTGATAGTTATGGATTTTTGAATGTGTTGAATTATTAATTACTAGTAATTATGGAAATGGAAATGACGACACTGTGAAGTGTCTTCATTTAATTGGCGCCCCCTGAGGGGCTTCACTTTGATAATTGGCGCCCCCTGAGGGGTCTTCAATTTGGTAAGTGGGGCCCTGGTCTGGGGCGCCATTTACTTGAGAGCTGGGACTCTCGGGTTTTTAAAACATGCAAGTATTTGGTGTACAAAGGTTCTATACTGAGGTTTAAAATATGGTTATTAAGTCTGTAAAACTTGTGTAATAAAATATGTTCACAAACTCATGAAATCATGCTTAACAGACTATGTTCAAACTCATAAAGATCATGGTAATAGTATGTATAAAATCATATGCGACAGGTGTAACAGACTATTAAGATATGTATAACATGGTATATACATGGTTATTGCTGGATCACAGTAAAGCCAGGTGATGTTGAACCATGTGTGCAACATGATTAATTTTATGGTTTTGATGATGTCTGCCTCTGTAGTCATTAATGAACTATACCTGCATTTGATAATGTTAATATTCATACATTTCAGGTCAGTATACTTCCAGTGAAAACAATCAAGAATGGCACACAAATCTAGGCAACTAGATACACAGATATCAAGGCATATGACAATGATGGATGCACGATAGTCTAGCATGTTTCAAGCACAAGAAATCAACCAAGAGAGATCAAGATAGTAGCTATCAAAGGAAGGTTGCTGCAACGATCGTGAACAACATTAATTCCACCAAGTTATTCATCCGATCGAAGCCATTCAAGCATCAACTGAAGCCATTCAGTCATCTTCCAAAGCCAATGAGTTCCAATCAAGCAAGGATCTCAAGAAGAGCTTAAGGGAAGGCTGTCCAAGTAAAGAGCTTAGTAAAGATAATTGTGAAAGCTCGATGTTGCGCCCTCGCACACGGATCGACCTGCGGTCAGGTCGCGGGGATCGACCTGCCCGGTCAGGTCGCGGGGATCGACCTGCCAGGTCAGGTCGCGGGGGTCAAGGGGGCAGCGCCCCTTGCGGGGGTTTCCGGGGGCGGAGCCCCCGGAACAAAAATTTGATTGAATACTCAATAATCAAATCTTCAAGACAGTCAAGGTTGATGCCACAGACATGAACGGGCGGATAACAGACTCAAGCGACGGAGTTGGTGCGGCCAACGGACCGACCCGGGCTGACCCGGGCCCTGCCCAGCTGGCGGTCGACCGCCAGCACAGGGGCGGTCGACCGCCCCAGCAAGAAGCTACCAGCCTGCACGAGTTTCAGTAGCGGTCGACCGCCAGCCCAGTAGCGGTCGACCGAAAATGCCAGGGGCCATCCATCTACAGCCGTTCTCAGTAGCGGTCGACCGCCAGAAGCTGTAGGTCGACCGCCAGCCCCGAGCCAACCTTGTTTGACTTCGAATTCCACCTCGTGGCCAGCCCCTTTCCATGGATTTGTTTAATCAAACCCTACCAAACTTCCCATGATTTGTGGATCTGGTCTGGAGGGTATCTATGGACCATTCAAAGTCTATAAAACACACACTTGAGGGGTTAGAAACCCTAATGCTTCATTTGGGATTAAGGGTGGCTGCAAGAGGGGTTTTCAAGAGAGAGGAAACGAAGTACTGTTCATATGAACAGTAGTTCGTGAATGAGTTCTTCATCCACTCAAGAGTTTCAAGTAAAGATCTGAAGCAATCCTGAAGCAATCACCTTCTACTCTTCAATTAAATTCCAAGAAGGAGAAGAAGCAAAGCTTTCAAGGCGATCCAAGAAGCTCATTTCTCAAAGTGATTTTCTTCATCCTTTCAAGTTCATCCAAGGTGATTTTTGAAGCAATCAATCTCCTACAAGCTGTTGAAGAAATAAGATTCAAGGTAGAATCAATTACTCTCTTCATCCACTTCAAGAAGATACAAAGAGAAGATCAAAAGAGGAGATTGAAGGAAGAGTTACTGTTCACGTGAACAGTACTCCGTGAAGAACATCTTCATCCAATCCAAGGTATTCAAAGTTCATATCAAAGAAATCATCTTCCAAGATTTATGAAGAAGGAAGCAAGGATAAAGGTAGCATCTATTCACTTCTTCATCCATTCAAAGAGATCAAAAAGAAGATCAAAAGAGGAGGATTGGAAGAACAGTTACTGTTCACATGAACAGTACTCCGTGAAGAACATTCATCCATTCAAGGGTGAATCAAGAAGATTGATTTGCAAGAATAAGAGATCCCTGTTGCTGATCAACAAATCATTTCCATTCAAGGGCCAATTCCTTCTTACTCAATCTCTTGTTTTAGTTCCTTCACATTTGTTTTACTTTCAATATTGTTAAACACTTGAATCGTCCCTACCGGTGGTTAGTAGGAAGGCAATCGGAGGTTGTTCGATTTGCGGTGTAGCCGTCCCTGCCGGCTTTGTGTGTAAGAAGACAGAAAGAGGGCTTTCTCTGTTCTGTGGTTTGGGGCGTGTCCCCGGGTCAAGCTGTGAGCCAGCAAGGAAGCCTCACCGAGTTTTGGTGAGGGGTGGACGTAGGTTGCAGGGTTGCAACCGAACCACCTTAAAAATCCCTGTGTTGTGGGTTGTTTATCGTGTGTGATTGATCTATATCTTCTAACCCCATTCGCAGGTTCGTGTGCTTCCACACTTGGTTATATTGTTCACACACATATGCACTTGAGTAATCAACATAGCACACACACACACGCACGGTTGTTGCAAGCTATTGCATGCTCTAGTGTTATGCTTTATGATCCCTACTATACAAGGCTTATATCTCTCAATGATCACTAATGTGTTTAAAGAAGTGTGGATTTTCATAGCTTGTAATCTAAGTCTTTTCATTTGAGCCACTCTACTTAATTCCGCTGTGCATTGTGCCTAAGTGATTCATTCACTTTATAAGAGTGGTTTAAGCTTCCGCTAGCGAAGAGTTTTTAAATACGCCAAAGCTTTTGATAGGATCTATTCAACCCCCCTTCTAGATCCGTTTACACCTCACGGGACCCAACAGGTGATATATAGCATGATGGATCAGTTAATCGAACTCTAAGCATGCATCAGTTGACCTATTTAGCTACTAATTAGGCAAGGATTTGAGAACACCTACCTTTTTGGCGTGATTACGAGGTACAGATGACAGAATAGAAAAACTAAGGATGAAGCCAAACGTTCTCTGCCACCGTAAAGCTTCAGCAGTAGGACGTAGACTTCACGCTTTCTGAGGAACGAAGGGAAATAGTCCCTTCTGCAAGCAGCACTGAAAGATGGCAGTAGCTTCTGACAGTGCTACGTAGGGAATTAGTTATATGGATTCGCAAAGCATTGGTTTATTACCTTGCGGGGTCCGGTTGAGGGACAAGATCCTAGTTATGGGGGTTTGCCAGCTAAATGAGGTTATTCATGCATCAACCTTCTAGAAACACAGATGAAATGATGCCATTGTAAGGGGTCGTTCATTAATCTAGGTGGTACTATTCATGTATATGACGCCTTGCATGAGGGCGTCATTAGTCTAGGTGGCATTATTCATGATAATGACGCCCTTGCAAGAGGGCATTAATTTTTATACAATTCTGCCACATTCACGTGTTAGCATTCATGGTGTACATATATATATATATTAATATTATAATGGGATGGGGCCCCATGAGAAAATGGCGCCTCCATGCAAGGTCTTCAATTTGTTGAAAGGGTGGAAAGAAATCCCACTTACGTACTTCCCATGGCCCATGTGTTTAAAGTTGTCTTGTACATTTATATAATAACCCTCTCATAGTTTGGTTCTTTGTACAAGACCTTCCATGTAAGATTCTCTAAGAAAAGTTCACTATATACTATGCATAAAGTGATGGGTTGTACATTTATATGCTAGCCCCCATGAGGTTTGGCTCTTTACATAGAGCCCTCATGATTCTTTATGGCATAAAGTAAGGTTGGCTTGTATATTTATATTATAGTCCTTGTGAGGTTGGGTTCTTTATGTAAGGCCTTCATGTATGATTTTTTTTAGGAAGAAGTTTTAAATTTACTCAATGATTTTTATCGGGGATACTATATCCTCCCCCACTTAAAAGAATTTGGTCCGCAAATTCAACTGTATTATGCGGGAATAGGAAGAGTGCAGAGTACTCACAATTAGAATAACTCTGAAAATCTCCTCTTCATAGATTCTTCAGTTTCCCATGTAGCTTCTTGTTCTAAGCATCAATTCCATTGAATTTTTACCATAGGGATCGTCTTGTTCCTTAGAACTCGAACTTCTCGGTCGAGGATCTTCATTAGCTTCTATTCGTAGGTAAGATCCTTCTGTACCACTAAATCATTGTGGTCAATGACATGAAAAGGATCGTGCATGTATTTCTTCAACATGGAAACATGAAACACGTTGTACACTTCTAACAGTTGTGGAGGTAGGGCGATGCGATAAGCCACCTCGCATACTCTTTCCAGCACTTTGAATGGACCAATAAACCTTTGTGTTAGTTTGTCCTTAACACCGAATCTTCTAATACCTCGGTCGGGAGATACCTTGAGAAAAACATGATCTCCGACTTGAAATTCTAGGTCTCGCCTTCTGTTATCAGCATAAGATTTCTACTTGGACTGTGCTATCTTTAATCTTTCTCTAATGAGATGTATCTTCTCGGTAGAATCTTGTACCATGTCTGGGCCTAGCATTTATTTTTCACCGACTTCATCCCAGCATATAGGAGATCGGCAACTCCTGCCATATAATGCCTCAAAAGCTGCCATTTGTATATTCGCTTGATAGCTGTTGTTATATGCAAATTCGGCTAGTGGTAAGTGGTCATGCCAGCTTCCGCCGAAGTCTATAATGCATGATCTCAACATATCTTCCACAACTTGATTAGTCCTCTCAGTCTGTCCATCTGTATGGGGATGGAAAGCAGTGATGTAGTTGAGTTTCATCCCCAGAAAGTGTTGTAGACTCTTTCAGAAATAAGAGGTGAAGCGTAGGTCTCAGTCAGATACGATCGAGATGGGAACTCCATACAATCTAACCATCTCCTTAATATATAGGGCAGCAAGTACGTCAACTGACCATCGGCTTTTGATGGGTAAGAAATGGGCTGATTTAGTTAGCCGGTCGATAATTACCCAAATTCCATCATATCCACCCCTAGACTTGGGCAAACCCATGATAAAGTCCATGCCAATGTCTTCCCACTTTCACTTGGGAATATCCAGCGGATGTAGTTTTCCGCCAGGTTTTTGATGTTCCGCCTTCACTTATTGGCATGTGAGGCAATGAGATATAAAGTCTGCCACCTCCCTTTTCATGTTAGGCCACCAGAGAGTTCTTTTTAAGTCTTGGTACATCTTAGTGGCTCCAGGGTGGATCGTGTACCTCGATCTATGAGCTTCTTCTAGAATCTTCTTCTTCAATTCGGGATAGTCAGGCACATATGTCCGTTCATGAAATAGTAATCTACCATCAGGTGCTAGTTTGAAATCAAGCCTCTCGTCCAGCTTGCTTTTTATCTCCACTAGTACGGGATCTTCTTCTTGCAGCTTTGTGATCTCAGGTAGTAAATCTGGATGTAGACTCATATGAGATAGAATAATATACTTGTTCTTCTCATCTGTGTTGATATCAAGCTTAGAGAATTTCTCCAGCAGCTTCCATTCTTGTATCATACAGTTGGCCAATATTGTTCTCGGCTTTTGACTAAGGGCATCAGCTACGGAACTACCCTTACCAGGATGGTATTGTATAGTGAAGTCGAAATCCTTGAGATACTCGAGCCAACGCCTTTGCCGCATGTTCAGCTCCTTTTGGGAGAATAAGTACTTGAGGCTTTTATGATCAGAGTATACAGTGAATTATTCTTCGTAGAGATAATGTCTCCAGATCTTCAAGGTAAATACTACCGCGGCCAATTCTAAGTCATGCACTGGGTAATTCTCCTCATGTTTCTTCAATTGTCGGGAAGAGTATGCAATGACTCTTCCATTCTGTATCAATACACATCCGAGGCCAATACCAGAAGCATTGGTATATACCTCGTATTTTTCTCCTTCAATTGGTAATGATAAGACTGGAGCAGTGGTCAAGAGATCCTTTAAAGCTTGGAAACTCTTTTCACAGTCATCATTCCACTCATAAGGCACTTCCTTGCGGGTTAACCTGGTCAGAGGAACAGTAATCTTGGAGAAGTCATTGATAAAACGCTAGTAGTAACCAGCTAGACCAAAGAAGCTTCGAATCTCCATTGCATTTGTAGGTCGTTCCCAGTTCTTGACGGCTTCGACCTTTGATGGGTCAATAGCAATTTTGTTCTTCGAAATGATATGGCCTAAGAAGGATACTTTCTCGAGCCAAAAACTCGCATTTGCAGAATTTGGCATATAGTTTTTTTCCCTCAATATCTGTAGTGCCATCTTGAGATGTTCTTCATGATCCTCTTCGGTCTTTGAATAGATTAGAATATCATCAATAAAGACCACAATGAATTGGTCTAAGTAGGGCATGAATATGCTATTCATTAACTGCATAAAAGCTGCGGGGGTATTTGTTAGTCCGAAAGGCATAATAGTAAATTCATAATGCCCATACTTGCTTTGGAATGTAATTTTATGAATGTCTTCTTCTTTGATCTTCAATTGGTGGTAACCAGAACGAAGATCAATCTTAGAGAAATATGAAGCTCCCGATAACTGATCGAACAACTTGTCAATCCTTGGCAGCGGGTATTTGTTCTTGATTGTAAAGTGATTTAGCTGTCGATAATCGATGCATAGTCTCATCGATCCATCCTTCTTTTTGACAAACAGCACGGGTGCTCCCCCAAGGGGAAGTACTCGGCATGATGAAACCTTTTTTCAATAACTCCATTAGCTGCTCTTTAAGTTCTTTCAGCTCAACATGGGACATTCTGTACGGTGCCTTGGAAACATGACCAACACCAGGGACAAGGTTGATTGTGAATGACACTTCCCTTTCTGTGGGTAAGCCAGGTAAATCTTCTAGGAAAATATCGAGAAAATCTCGAATTACATGGATGTCTTCAAGTTTAACATTCTCGACTTCCGTGGCAGTCACGAACGCTATGAAAGCCATGCATCCCTTATCCATAAGCTTTCTAGCTCGGAGTGCTGATATAAGAAGTGATTTACTCTGAGGGCTATTGTAAACTAGCTCTCGGAAATTCATGAAAGTTACCATGCCATGCCGGCAATCTACAGTTGCTTGGTATGTAGATAACCAGTCGGCACCTAGTATGACATCATAACCTTTCATATCTAGGCATATCAGGTCAACATGTAAATTGCTTCCCTTAATCATCACTTCACAATTTGGATAGTGATTAGTGATATCAGACTCGTTTCCAAGAGGTGTAGATATGACGAAATCTAATAGTTCGTGTTTCTTAGAAAATGACAACAAAGTTCTTAGAAACGAATGAATGAGTTGCTCCGATATCAAATAAAACTTGAGCTATTTTTGAAAAAATAGTGAGAGTACCTTCCACAATTCCACCTTCAGTGGGTTCTATCTCTCGGAGAGCTTGCAGACGGCCTTGTTTCTTTACCGAACGCTTTTCGTCTTTGGTGTCTTGCTCCTTCATCAGTGGGTAGTCTGGGATTCGATGCTCTCGGCTCCCGCATCGAAGACAAGCTCCTAACTTCCTCCAACATTCCTCGGTCTTATGACCAGCTTTATCACAATATTTGCAAATCGCCTTTTAGGGTGTGGCGGTGGAGAACGGCCTGTTAGTCTTCTGGAATTTCTTTGCCTTAGAGGGCTCCCCTCCTATGAAGAACCGCTTCTTGTTGAATGATTGTTTGAATTTTCCCGGACTTGTGATGTTGTGCATCCCTTGGTTTTGATGATGACAATAGGATATGTTTGACTAATCTAAGTTCTATCTTGTTTCTTAAAGCAAATGGTTTGGTTATTTGTGTAAAGATAGTGCATTGAATTAATGCCTATTTGATGATGACAAATATGCTTTTATATACATTTGGAACTTCAAGTCAAATCTTATAAGTTAAACAAATTTCAGGTTCACTGAAATCCAAGTGGTATCAACAAATCAGTATAAGCGTGAAAGACTGTCTGTCGACCGCTGAAGAAGTTATGGTCGACCAACGAACTCAACCAGAAAAGAATCAGATCATCTGTCTTCTGGAAGCACCTTGGCTGTCGACCAAAGCCCCGCCTCTGGTCGACCACAGAAAAGACAGAAGCAACAGGCAGAACTGCTGGCCATCTGGAAACTGCCCCCTGTCGACCAGCGACCAGGCTGTGGTCGACCAACGGGCGACGTGAGTTTCAGCCAGAAGAACCGGCCGTCTGGGGACTGCCCATTGTCGACCAGCGACAGGGTCATGGTCGACCACGGGTTTATATATCGTCCAAAACCGAACTCTAACCGAATTCTGTTTTGGTTCCTTAAAACCTGCAAATGGTTGTTGCAGGTTGTTGGGCTGCTCAGGAGATAAGATTCCACACGGGAATCAAGGAAACAATCTTGCTTAGAAGTGGTCAAACTCGTTCTAACGATTGGATTTAAACAGATCCCTGTTTTCTAGCAGATTGGCGCTCGATCTGAAAATTGAGCGGGAAGAGTTTTACTCTTGATAAAAGGGCTGTATGAAAAACGAAAAGACATACATCACGAACAAGGGAGCAGAGAGAGAGCACGAAATAGAAGCCAAGGAAGATATACACAGAAGAGGAAGAAGGAGCTCTCCATCAATCAAAAATCTGCAGAAAGGTTAAAGGCGATCTCGTTGCTGCAGAAGGAAGACTTAGCTCAAGACTGTGCGATCTCCAGCAGCAGAACAATCGAAGGCAACTGACTGGAAGATCAACAGGGAGTCTAGGCTTCTTCATAAGCGTGATCAAGTCCAGGCTGAATACCTATTCTTCTACATACGCCAATATTCAGTCCTGTCTTTCATCACCTGTTCTTATCATCTTTTCATTTCTGATTACAATTATTGTCAAGCTGTGAGGCAGCAGAGTCAAGCTGTGTGTCAGCAGGTACAAGCTGTGTGTCAGCTGTGTTTTGGTTGATATCAGAGATTCTCATAGTGAAGCCTTGCTTGAGTTAAGCAAGGGGTGGATGTAAGTCTCAGGAAGAGACTGAACCACCTTAAAAATCCTCTCTTGTGGTGTGCTTGTGTGTGTTTGATTTCCTATACGTATGCTTGCATCTTCACTATCCGCATTAGTTCTATAATTCATTAATTACCAGTAGCTCATCTGGACGATAGTTAGTAAATTATCAAAAAGGGGGAAAGATCTATTCACCCCCCCTCTAGATCTATTCAGTCCGTATCCAACACGTGGTATCAGAGCAGGTTCTCCAAAAATGTGGTCTAACAACCAGGAGAGACCGGGCGGACTGAACTCTAAAAGCCTCATAGCTGAGGGGCACTCTGTAACTAGACCTCCATATTTTGATGGAACTGATTATTCTTATTGGAAAAATCGTATGCAGGTGTTCTTACGTGCGCAAGACCACGAGATGTGGAGGGTAGTGAGCCGCGGACCTTTTGAGCTACCGGAAGATGAAGAAACCTGGACCAGAGAACAGGTCAGGAAATCAACTGTCAACTGGGGAGCCATGAACGTGATGCAGTGCTCACTACACCCCACAGAATTCTCAAGAGTTTCCCAATGCGCAACAGCCAAAGAAATGTGGGATCGTCTAAAGGTAATCTACGAAGGTACTTCCGAGGTAAGAGAGACAAAAGCAAATATGCTAGTCTCAGAATATGAGATGTTTAGGATGAAAAATGATGAAAGTATTTCTGAGATGTATGCCAGATTAGTACAATTGACTAATGGCTTGAAGAGCTTAGGGAAGACATACAAAGAGCAGGAATTAGTGAGGAAGATTTTAAGGTCTCTCACATCGATGTGGCATACCAAGGCCACAGTCATTGAGGACTCAAAGGATCTCACAACAATGACAGTGGATGAGTTAGTAGGATCCCTGATGGCCTATGAGGTCAATCTGAAGAGAAAGGAAGATGAGGGCAAGAAAAAGAAGCAACTTGCCCTAAAGACTAAGACAAGCACCTCTGAGGTGTCTGACAATGATGACTCATCTAGCTCAGGTGAAGAATCTGGTGAGCTAGCCATGCTTACAAGAAAATTTAAAAAATTCCTGCGGAAGGAAGGTAAAGGATTCAGAAATCCAAAGGGCATGGTAAGGAAGTCATCCCAGTTTAAATCTGATAAACATAAGGCTCCTTCTAACAAACTCATTTGCTACAATTGCAGACAGCCTGGACATATGAAGGCTGAATGTCCAGAAGCTCCTAAGAAATCAAGCTTCAAGTGGAAAGGCAAGAAACCCAAGGCGATGATTAGCACTTGGAGTGAGGAGGAAGAGAGCAGTGAAGAGGAAACAACTTCCGAGGAAGAAGAAGGAAAGCTCTGTCTGATGGCCAAGGGAGACAACAGTGATCTTGAGGTAAGTTCCCCATTTCAAGACTTCTCTAGTTCGGATTGGGAAGCAGTATATTCAGAATTGCTTGATACTTATGAAAGAATAAGAAAGGAAAATAAACATTTGAAGAAGAAGATCAGTCAACTGAATAAAGACAGCAATTCAATGGATAACAAAACTGAACTAGAAATGGAAATCAAGTCACTGAAAAACAAACTGAGTCAAATGGACTTAGATGAAGAAAACCACAAGAGAATGTCCGAAGAGAATGAAATGCTAAAAAACGACATTGATGAGTTAAAACTAAAGACTCAAGAATATGAACATGAAACTAAGTTAAGTCAAGAAAGAAACAATTCACTCAAGGAAGAGAACAACCAACTCCTAAGAGAAATAGAAAGAATTAAGAGTGACCTGAAAAACAAACAGGAGACCTTGGAAAAAATGACTCAAGGTCAAGAAAACTTAAATGCTGTCTTGGGAATAAAAGTAAACTTTCAAAAAGAAGGGTTAGGATACAATCCTACGGCTAAAAAGGAATGCCAAATAAAAACCGCAACTGGGATTGCTGACTCAAAAGGAAAAAGGCCCCTGATTAATCTATACCAAGATAAACAAAAGGATGTAGCTGAATGCTCCTCCAAAAGGAACAATGTCACCAAGGAAGAGAGAAATTTTAAAGAGAAAACAGTCAATCAATATAAGATTCAAAATAATAAACAAGAAACCCAAATTCACAGAAATCACCAAACAAACCAAGGACTAAACCAAGTTAAAAGACATAAATCTGGAAAACAAGATGTCTGGAGACAGGCTGGTCGACAACAGACCCTTCATCTGTCGACCAGAGGATCTGCCAGAACAGGCGCTGGTTACTGGAGAAGCAGTGGTCGACCACAGGTACACCAGATGTCGACCAGAGGTGCTGCCAGAACAGACGCTGAGTTCTGGAGACGCGATGGTCGACCACAGACATACCAAAAGTCGACCATGGCCAGACAAGCAAACAGAAATCACAGGTTTTTTCGGGTAAAACAAAATGAAAACTTGAATACACAAAGGTGGACTCAGATTAAAGAAGCTTTAGAACAAAAGCAACCCAATCTGAACAAGTTCAGAAATAAAAATTTACACTGCTCTAACAGAATCTGGGTTCCCAAAGGATTACTGCAGCAATTTCATAATTTCACAAGCTATCTTGGACCCGGGTACCATTGGGGTCCAAAAGTTTCTGTGTAACTTGTGATGCAGGTGTGTCTGGCAGCTATACACAACAAGTGGTACTTAGATAGTGGCTGCTCAAGACATATGACAGGGGATAAGGCAAAATTCTCCGAGCTAAACTCAAAAGATGGAGGACATGTGACATTTGGAGGAAATAACAAAGGCAAGATCATTGGGAAAGGTAAGGTAGGTAAGACATCTACAAATTGCATTGAAGATGTACTGCTAGTGGATGGCCTGGAATATAATCTTCTAAGCATCAGTCAGCTATGCGACAAAGGCCATCAAGTAGTCTTTGATTCTAAGATCTGTAAAATTCTTGAACCAAATTCGGCTAAAGTTAAGTTTATGGGCAAGAGAGTAAATAATGTCTACATGATAGACTTGGATGATCCAGCCCACTCCAACTTGTGCCTCACCGCCAAGAAGGAGGACCTGACTTGGTTGTGGCACCGAAGGCTAGGGCATGTTAGCTACAGGGTGCTGCACAAATTGGTTAAGAATAAAATGGTTTCTGGTTTACCTGAAATTTCGTTTGCTCAAAATGTCAAAGTATGTGAATCATGTACCCAAGGTAAGCAAACAAGAAAATCATTCAAAGGTAGAACTGAAAGTCAATCTTCTAGACCACTAGAACTTGTGCACATGGACCTTTTTGGCCCAACAAGAACTGCTAGTCTTAGTGGTAAGAGGTACGGTTATGTACTAGTTGATGATTTCTCTAGATTCACATGGGTAATATTTCTATCTCATAAAAGTGATGCTTTTTCTGAGTTTCAGGAATTCTACAAAAGAATGAAGCAGGATGGCAAGTCCAAAGTGTGTACAATCATATCTGACCATGGGGGAGAGTTTGAAAATTCTGACTTTGACTTATTCTGCAGAAACAAGGGCATAACCCACAGATTTTCCTCACCAAGGACTCCAGAACAAAATGGAGTGGTGGAGAGAAGGAATCGCACACTTGTTGAAATGGCCAGAACCTTGTTGGTTGAAGCCAATCTTCCAAGAAGATTTTGGGCTGAGGCGGTCAATACAGCATGTTATATTGTAAACAGGGCAATGGTAAGACCATCTAGTGCGAAAACTCCATATGAGGTGTTCAAAGGTAAGAAGCCATCTCTAGCTCATTTTAGGATCTTCGGTGTAAGGTGTTTTATTCATAACAATGACAAGAGATCATTGGACAAATTTGAACCAAAGAGTGACCCAGGAATATTCTTGGGATACTCTGACCGATCAAGAGCCTATAGAGTCTACAACACCAAAGATCAGCTAGTTGAAGAATCCCCACATATCACATTTGATGAAAATAATGACTTTGACAAAACTGGACAGGTAGGCAAAGATGAAGATGGGGAATTTCTGGAAGGCAAAGAGGAACCAATGGAGACTGAAGCAGAACCAAAGCAAGGTGATTCCAATGATCAACCCGAAGGAGAGATCATCCCAGGTAACAATTCTGAAAATCTGAGATTTCTCAGAGATCATCCTCTAGATAACATCATTGGAGGAATTAATGAACCGAGGAAAACTAGATCTCAGCTTAAAACAGTTGATGAACTAGATCAGCTAGCCCTTGTATCTCAAGTTGAGCCTAAAAATGTAGAGGAAGCTTTAAGAGATGAATCTTGGATAAATGCCATGCATGAAGAACTAAATCAATTTGAAAGAAATCAGGTTTGGAAACTTGTTCCCAGACCCTCATCTCATCCTGTTATTGGAACCAAATGGGTTTATAAAAATAAGCTTAATGAAGAAGGAGTTGTGATGAGGAACAAGGCTCGGTTGGTGGCTAAGGGGTATAACCAAGAATTTGGAGTCGATTTTGAAGAATCATATGCTCCAGTTGCAAGGTTAGAAGCCATTAGAATATTGTTAGCATTTGCGGCGTCCCATGGAATTAAATTGCAGCAAATGGATGTAAAAAGTGCCTTTCTAAATGGCATTATAAAGGAAGAAGTCTTTGTGGAACAACCCCCTGGTTTTGAAAATGATGATCTTCCTAATCATGTCTTCAAACTGCATAAGGCTTTGTATGGTTTAAAGCAGGCTCCTAGGGCATGGTACGACAGACTGAGTTCATTCCTCACCAAAAAGGGCTACACAAGAGGTAAAATTGATCAAACATTATTCTCCAAGACCCAAGGTAAGAATATACTAATTGTGCAAATCTATGTGGATGATATTGTGTTTGGATCCACTGAAGCTTCATTATGTACTGAATTTGCAAATCTAATGACCAATGAGTTTGAAATGAGTTTAATGGGTGATTTACAGTTCTTTCTTGGATTGCAGATTCTACAATGTAGAGAAGGCTACTTCATAAATCAATCCAAGTACATAAAGGAGATGCTGAAAAAGTTTGGCATGGAGAGCTGCAAACCAATAGAGTCACCCATGGGGACAAATGCAACATTGGAGGCTGATGTAAAAGGTAACATGGTAGATGCCAAGAAATACAGAGGTATGATCGGATCCCTACTATATTTAACTGCCTCTAGGCCAGACATTCAGTTCAGTGTATGCATGTGTGCTAGATATCAATCTAGCCCTAGAGATTCACATTTAGGGGCTGTCAAGCGTATCTTTCGTTACCTTGCCGGTACCCAAGAATTGGGTTTATGGTATCCTACTTACTGCAAACTAGACTTTATTTCATATTCAGATGCTGATTATGCTGGTTGCAAAATTGATAGGAAGAGTACTAGTGGTTATTGTCAAATATTAGGTGGATGTTTAATATCATGGGCTTCTAAAAAACAGCATTCTGTGGCACTCTCCACTGCTGAGGCTGAGTATGTCGCAGTAGGGAGCTGTGGTACACAGGTTTTGTGGATAAAACATCAACTCCAAGACTACAATGTAGATCTTGGATGTGCACCTATTTTCTGTGATAACACTAGTGCTATTAATTTGTCTAAAAACCCCATTCAACACTCTAGGACAAAACACATTGAGATCCGTCATCACTTTCTAAGAGATGAGGTCTCCAAAGGAAATTTCATGCTTCATTTTGTAGAAACTGAAAAACAACTGGCAGACATTTTCACAAAACCCCTTAACAATGACAGATTTTCAACTCTAAGAAGGGAGTTAGGAATTTGTAGAATCTCCTCTGAAAATTCTTGAAATAATAATATTCTTATGATCAATGTACAGTCTTTGTCTCTTCTGTTCTTAGTTGTGTCAACTAGGTCTTAAGTACTAGATAAGTCCTGAATTTGGAGGTTATAGTGTTGGGTGCTACTTCAGCAAGCTCTGAGGAACTCTGGTTTATCTTCGGATTACTTCCCATGGTCAACCACAGACAAGGCGCTGGTCGACCAAGGCATCAGGACAGGAAATGGTTAACTCTGGGACTTCGCAGCTGTCGACCACAGGCGATCCAATGGTCGACAACAGGTTTGACAGAACACAGTCTGCTCAACAGGAAGGTTCTGTGACAGCACAGAGGTCGACCACAGGCCACTCCATGGTCGACAATGGACCTAAACAAGGGAAATTGGATCTATTCAAGCTGCTGGCTTTGGTGGGAAATCTTCTGAACTTTTTGGACTCTGAGCTCAGTTTTGCTTTACTCACTCATCCTTGTTCACACTTCCCATTCCTTGTGTCTCAATATCTCTTTGTGGTCAACTTATTGTTTTTTAACTTCAGCAAGGACTCACAAATTGAGGGGGAGTAAAAAGTGTAAACTCATTCCTTAATAAATCATTGAACAACCTAACCATATCTTACAAGAAAATCACCAAAGTCATCAATGAGAGTAAAGGTTAAGTGTAGTAATGAGAATTTGACCTGTACTACTGCAATAAATTCAAACCATAACTATGTCTCTGACTCAAGACTATTGAGAACTTATGTTTTTAGTAATGAGACTGTTTCTCTACCTGTGTCTGTGTTGGACAGTGAAAATAAACGCTGCTATAGCATGAATGTATATGGAATACGCCATAATTCTGCCCTCTTGGTAGAGCAATGGACTGAGTTCTGAGAAACTACTGTTCTCTATCACAAAGCAAAATTGGCTGAAAAATTAAGTGGGAGACATGTATGTCATGAAGACTCATTCTACCTCTGCCACTCTCAAAATTATTAATTGGGAATACTGAGTAACTGGGGATATTGGCGTCTGATAAACGTATATCCTCACGGATAAAAGGTAGTTCCCAGTTAAAAGTGGAATGGTTAGGCATGCTAAGTAGCCGGGGTGACTGGCGTGTAAAAAGCGTGTCTTCTCGTGTAGAAAGGCATGTGATAAACCTGACCACAACTCTTCAATATTTCAAAATGTAAAATCCAAGGTTATCAAAGGCAGATAAAATGGTTGACCTAATGCACTATATGCAAATAGAGGCATAAAACACTGTTCAGCTTGTTCAGCTAGTAAAATTATCTCATGAACCATGTTATAAGCTTAAGGAGCCGTGAGTAAGAAAGTGGATATGGGGAGTCAATTTATTGGGGCAATACTTTCAAATTCTTTGAACCACAAGACCCACTCGAATTTGTCACAAGGTGGTCTTTGAGAAAGGGAGGAAAGGTTACTTAAATGTCTTATTAAAGAAAGGGGGTACACTTCAACCATTTCCCAAAATATGAGTTATGCTGATTAAATCCTGACCGCTCGTTTGTTTCATCGCGACGGTTCACTGCCCTAAAAATTAAGGGCCAGCCCTAATGCCCTACCCTATAAATTGTCTCGGCTGGGTCCCTGAAATTTTCCATCCGCAGCTCTAGCCCTCTCACAACTTCATCTTCTCCAGATTTCTTTTCTCGCCTCTCTCTCGCCTCTACCTCGCTTCCCTTCACAATGTCTCCCAAGCGCGCTCTAATTTCCTCTAAGCGTAGAAGAGATCAGGCCCCTGCCGCAGCTTCGATGCCGTCCAAGCGATCCAAGTCGCGGGCCGCGCAGGGTTCGCCATCGGCCCCTCACAGGTCGACCACGGCTGATGCACCTGGTCCAGGGAGGCAATCAGCAGCTTCAGAGGAACCCGCAGTGCATCCCGTTTCTGGAGCTCTCAAGCCACGGACAGTTCTGCAACCAAGGATCGTCGACTTCTCCGATGACAAGCTGATGGAGATGTTCCCAGATCTACTGCCAATTTTTGAAGCTCAAGAGTGGACTACGTTCGTTTCAGTGCACAATTCGTACTCTCCCCAGCTTGTGCAAGAATTCTACCACAACCTGCAAGTCGTGGACAGTCAGCTCTACACCGTAGTTCAAGGGAAAGTCATCAGACTCGACGTCAAGCTTCTCCACATGACGCTGAAGACTCCCAGAATTGGAGCTGTTTTCAACCATGAGGACTTCGACTTCCGAGAAGCACATGCAGTGGTCACTGGCAAGCCAGCCCCTGAGGTCCTTCCCAAGTACCTCAATGCTAATACCTTCCCTCCTCTTCATCGTTTGCTTCACCACATCATCACCACCATCATACAACCTCGAGGAGGCGCCAGAGATCAAGTGAGTCGCCTCCATCTGTTTATACTCCATGGCCTCATCACTCGCCAGCCTATTCGCCTAACCACACTCCTTTTGAACTCCCTCCGAAGCATCCTACATTATCCCCTGAATTCTCTTCCTTTTGCTGCCCATATCACTTCCATTCTGAAAGCAGCCAACATACCTTCTCCTCACAGCCCAAGCATTGTCATTCCCAAATGGCACGTCTACAATTTTCACTTCGTGACCACATTCTTGGGATTTAAGAAGGTCGGAGACCATGTTCAGCGCACTCTCCCTTCCAAGGGCAAAGCAAAGGATCCAGTGCCACCCTCTTCTCCACCTCATTCACCTATACAGGTTAGCCCTGCTGTCACACCGTCACCAATGGTGCCTCAAGCTACACCTACTACCACCACTGCTGCCCATCCACCATCGTCCCTTTCACTAGTACTCTGGCAGCCAGGCACTGCTGCCCCTCCAGCTCAATCCCCATCTGCTCCACCTACCCAAGCTCCAACCTCCCAAGCTCCATCACATTCTGCTCAACCCACACAAGTACCACCTACCTCCATTCCCTCTACTTCTGCTCCACCACCAGCATTTCCCTTCCACCCTGAATCTCATGGAGTGCTCCTCCAGATGGCATCTCAGTTATCTTCTCTCACCACCCAACTCCAATCATTTCAAGAGAATGTCAATGCTGCCACTGGACGCTTGGAGCAGAAAGTCCAACGGCTGGAACAACAGATGGAGGCCAGGTTCATCAAGCAGAAGGAACACTCTGACCAGGCTAGTTCTCGGTTCAACAGACTAGTAAGGACTCTCGGTGAAGTTTCCGATCAGATGGGAATCCGTATCGAGATCACAACCCAACAGAATGAGAAGTATCACAAGGATACTATCTCAGAGATCCAGAAGCTCAGGCTCTCCTATGCCCACATTGTTGACAAGCTGGATCGCATGGAAGAGAACGTGAAGCCAGAGACCTCCTCATCCTCCTCAGAAGGATTGTTTAAATGATCCACTTTTTGCTGTTGACAAAGGGGGAGAGAGAAGCTTATGTGTCATTGTGTGCCTAGATGTGTGTCTAGATAGATATGTGTCTAGATGTCAAGTTTACTTTGCCTAGATGTGTGTCTAGATGTCAAGTTTACTTTGTCTTCGTGTCCTCAGTGTCTTTATCCTTTTTTGAGTCTC
Source organism: Amorphophallus konjac (assembly GCA_022559845.1). NCBI lineage: Eukaryota > Viridiplantae > Streptophyta > Magnoliopsida > Alismatales > Araceae > Amorphophallus > Amorphophallus konjac. The sequence goes on along the minus strand of CM040119.1, from coordinate 322,512,334 downwards.
TCATGTAATTAGTGCTATTGTTTTTGAAAGCCACATCAAACGAATTGTCTGAATGAAATCTGTGCTATGATAGCCGTGCATGCAATATCAAATGAATTTCATAATCTGTTGTTTGTCACAATGACTCATGGTTGTCATCATCAAAAAGGGGGAGAATGTTGTGCATCCCTTGGTTTTGATGATGACAATAGGATATGTTTGACTAATCTAAGTTCTATCTTGTTTCTTAAAGCAAATGGTTTGGTTATTTGTGTAAAGATAGTGCATTGAATTAATGCCTATTTGATGATGACAAATATGCTTTTATATACATTTGGAACTTCAAGTCAAATCTTATAAGTTAAACAAATTTCAGGTTCACTGAAATCCAAGTGGTATCAACAAATCAGTATAAGCGTGAAAGACTGTCTGTCGACCACTGAAGAAGTTATGGTCGACCAACGAACTCAACCAGAAAAGAATCAGATCATCTGTCTTCTGGAAGCACCTTGGCTGTCGACCAAAGCCCCGCCTCTGGTCGACCACAGAAAAGACAGAAGCAACAGGCAGAACTGCTGGCCATCTGGAAACTGCCCCCTGTCGACCAGCGACCAGGCTGTGGTCGACCAACGGGCGACGTGAGTTTCAGCCAGAAGAACCGGCCGTCTGGGGACTGCCCATTGTCGACCAGCGACAGGGTCATGGTCGACCACGGGTTTATATATCGTCCAAAATCGAACTCTAACCGAATTCTATTTTGGTTCCTTAAAACCTGCAAATGGTTGTTGCAGGTTGTTGGGCTGCTCAGGAGATAAGATTCCGCACGGGAATCAAGGAAACAATCTTGCTTAGAAGTGGTCAAACTCGTTCTAACGATTGGATTTAAACAGATCCCTGTTTTCTAGCAGATTGGCGCTCGATCTGAAAATTGAGCGGGAAGAGTTTTACTCTTGATAAAAGGGCTGTATGAAAAACGAAAAGGACATACATCACGAACAAGGGAGCAGAGAGAGAGCACGAAATAGAAGCCAAGGAAGATATACACAGAAGAGGAAGAAGGAGCTCTCCATCAATCAAAAAATCTGCAGAAAGGTTAAAGGCGATCTCGTTGCTGCAGAAGGAAGACTTAGCTCAAGACTGTGCGATCTCCAGCAGCAGAACAATCGAAGGCAACTGACTGGAAGATCAACAGGGAGTCTAGGCTTCTTCATAAGTGTGATCAAGTTCCAGGCTGAATACCTATTCTTCTACATACGCCAATATTCAGTCCTGTCTTTCATCACCTGTTCTTATCATCTTTTCATTTCTGATTACAATTATTGTCAAGCTGTGAGGCAGCAGAGTCAAGCTGTGTGTCAGCAGGTACAAGCTGTGTGTCAGCTGTGTTTTTGGTTGAGATCAGAGATTCTCATAGTGAAGCCTTGCTTGAGTTAAGCAAGGGGTGGATGTAAGTCTCAGGAAGAGACTGAACCACCTTAAAAATCCTCTCTTGTGGTGTGCTTGTATGTGTTTGATTTCCTATACGTATGCTTGCATCTTCACTATCCGCATTAGTTCTATAATTCATTAATTACCAGTAGCTCATCTGGACGATAGTTAGTAAATTATCAAAAAGGGGGAAAGATCTATTCACCCCCCCTCTAGATCTATTCAGTCCGTATCCAACATGTGACGGGTTCCTTCTTGTCTCTTCCTCAGATTCTCTCGGATAATTCGGTGGCGTCTTCTAGCAATTAGGCACGCCGAACTATCTTCGAATAGACTTGGATGTCCATCGGTGCAAGTTGTGTGATATAATGGGGCCAAAGCCCGTTGAGGAAGCTTCTCGCCTTCATCTTTTCCGTGCACACCAAGTGAGGTGCATACTTTGACAATCTTGAAAACTGGGCCTCATACTCTGCCACTTTCAAGCCCCGTTGTTTTAAAACGGTGAATTCCACGGCCTTCTTCTCCTGGATATTGTCGGAGAAGTACTTGTTGTTGAAATGCTTAGTGAATTCATCCCATGTGACATGGTCTTCTGGCAGTGTTGCTTCTATGGATTTCCACCAGCTTTGAGCATCCTGCTCCAGTTGGAATACGGCCAGTAAAACCTTCTCCTTATCCACGCATTACATCACACAGAAGATTCGTTCCATCTCCTTTAACCAATTCTCGACATCCTCGGGGTCGGACAAACCTGTAAACCTCGGTGGGTTCATGTTATGGAAACTCTTGTGGAGATCACCCGCTCCACGGTTAGCTCCGCCTTGGGCCACTAGCTGTAGTGCCTGTGTAAGGCCCTGCACGGTGCACTGCATCTCGCGCCATTGTGCTCTTTCAACATCCATGATCCTACAAAAGAGTTTAGGTATGATAAGTGTCGAGTTTACTTATATGGTCAAAAGTCATTATAGATCTTAACCCATGGCTCTATCCATCTCACCGAGTAAGGTGTATCTATCCTTGGACTCGGGTTTTACCTATCCTTGGACTCAAGTTTTACCTAGATTTCAATCATGACGGTAAATTTTTCCTAACCTCTTATTTCTTCTAGTTTCCTAGGTTTGAAAACCTAGGCTCTGATACCACGAAGACTATCACGTCCCGAGCGCGGAAGATACTCGGATGCGTGACGCGTCTATATAGATTGTGTCAATAGAGCGATTAATTTTTTTTGGCATACATAATTATAGAGTGCGCAAAAGATTAATAAAAATTTAATAATCCCAATAGTCCAAGTGATGACTATTTGATTAACCAAGGGAATTAAAGATAGTCCATAGCAAATTCCAAATTTAGAAAGCCAAACATTAGGCTACATGCCTTAACAAAGTTTATACCACTAACTGACATAGTTGGGAGTACAAGGTAGACTCAAATAAATTCAAAGACACAACTAGCTAATGATAAGCGAATTGGCGTTCTTGCACTCTTCACTCGGTCTGAATCCCATTCTTGTCGCTATCCGAATCACCTAAAAATGTTAGGAAGCAACTGGATGAGCGAATCGTAAAGTAGGAATTACATCTCAAATTCGAGCAATCATTACGTGAGTTACAATTTTCGTGTATTATTAGTATGGCTATGTATGACGTACATATAAGAGAATCAGGTATACAGGTAAATCTAAGCATGATGAACAATAAGAGATCAAGAACTGTATAAAGAGTATATCAAGATTTCAAGTATTTGACCAGTAGTATTTCAAGAATTTATAGATGTAAATGTCACTTCGGGGCAAGAAGGGATTCGTGTACAAGTATGAACGCAAGTACAAGAATGAACTCATGTACAAGTATATCTCAGGTACGAGCAAGTAAAAATTTAATTCAAACAAGTAATGTCAAGTACGCATTAGTAGAATTGGGTATTTTAGTCAAACAAGTATTTTGCTCTTTCGCGGGCCACAAGTCAAGTATTGCATGTCTCGGGCTACGCAAGTCAAGTCAAGTAAGTAAAGAGAGAGTAGGGGTGGAGTGTCTCAAGTCAAGCAAGTACTCCGGTGCAATGCCAAACATCGTGGTCAATAAACTCCCATGGGCACAAGTACCTTTGGGTGCTCCTCCCAGGACCAGACCGGGCCCTATATGCATAACATTTCATGTATTACCTTCGACATCCACTCTCATTTATGGCCAATATGCAATTTAAAGAATTAAGAAGCGTAGTATTATAGACGAGAGTAACTAGTCATTTGGTTATGGAGGACTCTAGAGGTAGCCCCTCCAGGCTCAAGAGGTGGCTCCCGTCGTGTAGCACTTTGCGCCGTACGGCCTCAAGAGGTGTCTCCCACAACGTAGCACTTTGTCCTACATGGCACTTAGCTCAAACACTCCCAAATGGTAGTTTAAGAGGTTCAAGGTTTGACCATGTAGAATATACATAAGTAGATTTTTTATGGAATGGAATTCAAGAAGTCATAATACGCAAGAATATGGATTAGGGTTATGTTTGCACAAATCACGAGATAGATCAAGATCAGAAGCTGTAATCAATGAGTTGGCGTCTAGGGGTTTGCCAATCTTTCAAATTTTTAATTTTTAGAATTATATATATATATATATATATATATATATATATATATATATATATATATATATCAAATTGGGGCCTTCCAGGGAGTCTTCATTTAATTGAAGATGACTTGGCTGCCACTATTTAAGTAATTGGCGCCCTGGCTTGGGGCGCCAATTGCAGAGGGTATTTTTGAATATATATATATATATATATATATATATATATATATATATATATATATATATATAAAGAATTGGCGCCCCTACAGGTAGTCTTCAATTAATTGAAGACTTGACGGCTGCCACTATTTGAAGAATTGGCGCCCTGGCTTGGGGCGCCAATTATAGTGGGTGATTTTCACCCAGTAGATACGTTCTGTGACTCAAAGCACTGTTCATTCTGAAAAAATTTCTTGAAAATCGTAAGTAAGGACATGAACAAATAGTGTAAATCCTCGGGAGTCCAGAAACATGTTCAGATATAATTACTGAGTTTTGGTTTCACATATATGAATTTTATAATGTTATATCTTTAATTTCTCAAGAAATGGAATTGGCACCCCTATGAGTAGTCTTCATTTAATTGAAGACTCTTCGGGGTGTCACCAATTCGATGAACAGGTGCAACCAATTGACGACACTACTGCGAGTCACCAATTGAGTTATTTTCCAAGTGAGTTATGCTTCGCATCATAACTGTAAGTTCTGTGATACAAGTTACTATTCATTTCTCCAAAGTTTCTCCGAATCAGAAGCCGAAGACATGGTCAGGTGGAGAAAAATCGCAGGGTTACAGAAGTATATTCAGGTAAAATTTTAGTGGTTCAGTTTAATAGTTATAGATTTTTGAATGCGTTGATTTAGTAATTACTGAAAATTCTAAAAAAATGGAATTGACGTCATAACCTAGGTCTTCAAGTAATTGACGACCATGCGAGAAGTCTTCAATTTTGAAATTGGCGCCCTAGTCAGGGGCGCCATTTACAGATGGTTATTCACTATTCATCAATATAACATTACTCCGAATCATAAAGTAAGAGTACGTGCAGGTAGGGAAAAATGTCAGGATTCCAAAAACATGTTCATGTACAAATTTCATGCTTTAGTTTGATAGTTATAGATGTTTGAATGTGTTGAATTATTAATTACTAGTAATTGTGGAAATGGAAATGGCGACGCTGCGAAGTGTCTTCATTTAATTGGCGCCCCCTGAGGGGTTTTCAATTTGATAATTGACCCCCCCTGAGGGGTCTTCAATTTGGTAAGTGGCGCCCTGGTCTGGGGTGCCATTTACTGGGGCACCATTTACCTGAGAGCTGGGACTCTCAGGTTTTTAAAACATGCAAGTATTTGGTGTACAAAGGTTCTATACTGAGGTTTAATGGTTATTAAGTCTGTAAAACTTGTGTAATAAAATATGTTCACAAACTCATGAAATCATGCTTAACAGACTATATTCAACCTCATAAAGATCATGGTAATAGTATGTATAAAATCATATGCGATAGGTGTAACAAACTATTAAGATATGTATAACATGGTATATACATGGTTATTGTTGGATCACGGTAAAGCTAGGTGATATATAGCATGATGGACGAGTTAATCGAACTCTAAGCATGCATCAGTTGGCCTATTTAGCTACTAGTTAGGCAAGGATTTGAGAACACCTACCTTTTTTGGCGTGATTACGAGGTACAGATGACAGAATAGAAAAACCAAGCATGAAGCCACACGTTCTCCACCGCCGTAAAGCTTCAGTAGCAGGACGTAGACTTCACACTTTCTGAGGAACGAAGGGAAATATTCCCTTCTGCAAGCAGCACTGAAAGATGGCAGTAGCTTCTGACAGTGCTACGTAGGAAATTAGTTATATGGATTCGCAAAGCATTGGTTTATTACCTTGTGGGGTCCGGTTGAGGGACAAGATCCTAGTTATGGGGGTTTGCCAGCTAAATGAGGTTATTCGTGCATCAACCTTCTAGAAACACGGATGAAATGATGCCATTGTAAGGGGTCGTTCATTAATCTAGGTGGTACTATTCATGTATATGACGCCTTGCATGAGAGCATCATTAGTCTAGGTGGCATTATTCATGATAATGATGCCCTTGCAAGAGGGCGTTAATTTTTAGACAATTCTGCCACATTCACGTGTTATCATTCATGGTGTACATAGATATATTAATATTATAATGGGATGGGGCCCCAAGGGAAAATGGCGCCTCCATGCAAGGTCTTCAATTTGTTGAAAGGGTGGAAAGAAATCCTGCTTATGTACTTCCCATGGCCCATGTGTTTAAAGTTGTCTTGTACATTTATATAATAACCCTCTCATGGTTTGGTTCTTTGTACAAGACCTTCCATGTAAGATTCTCTAGGAAAAGTTCACTATGTACTATGCATAAAGTGATGGATTGTACATTTATATGCTAGCCCCCATGAGGTTTGGCTCTTTACATAGAGCCCTCATGATTCTTTATGGCATAAAGTAAAGTTGGCTTGTATATTTATATTATAGTCCTCGTGAGGTTGGGTTCTTTATGTAAGGTCTTCATGTATGATTTCTTTTAGGAAGAAGTTTTAAATTTACTGAATGGTTTTTATCGGGGGTGCTACATAGGAGTCGGGGTATAGAGTGGAGGGGATATCAGCGAACATAAATCTCAGTATTTTTGATTGAACTAGAGCCCCTACAACCCGTGGACGAGGGTGAAGAGGCATAAAGCCATTTCCAAATAAATTAGACATATTGAACAACATAGAGTATATGTATCGAAAGAAATCAGAATCATGCCCATTGAACACACAGAAACCACCTAGATGAGGGGTATGTGTTGATCTATTGGACATATTTGGGGAAGAGATATGCTTGATGTTTCCCATGAGGGCTATAGAACCCATTTAACTGACCAAGAGAAGCAGAGCCAGAGATCCAGCCCATTGTAATTGAACGGGCTCTGGTTACTTCCCCAATAGTGCAGTATATCCGCAACATCAAAGGAAGCAGAAATAATAATAAAAAAAGACATAGTGCAAATTTGGGAATGGGAATTGAAAGAAAAGGATGCAATGATAAGTTCGTTAATGTTTGAACACAGCAGAACACAAAACATTTTATTCATCTCTTTGCACAGAGGGAGAAGTATATACACTATACCAAGACCATGGGATCCGGACAACCATTACATAAGGATGAGAAGGAACAACATACAAATTCAGAAAAGAAAATGAACAAAGAAGGGGGGAGGGGCATTGACCCCGTTCCCTCCCTACACAAGCACACCTTCTCCAATCCTCTCTTCCTCTCTTCTTCCTATTCACTCAGATGCGAGCACAGGGCTTGACTGCTGGGTAGCAGATAGGGCTCAGGGTGGCCGGAGGTTCTTTTCTTTCCGAGCTTTTCTCATTCTTATAGGGGTGACGTGAAGGGAAAGGATAAGGAGGTGCTGATGATTGGAGGGGTCTATCCATGTGTTCCTAGTACGACTTTGCACAGGCTTTAAGAAGAGCTTCGATGCAAGCTTGTGCCTCGCACGTGAGGCTTCTCGTCGATCTTCAAAGCTCCATCGCGCCTCATACGTGAAGCTTCCGCTTGGGGCGATCGAACCCATCGGAGCAGAGAGTTGTTGGGGCGAGCTCGTGTAACGACCCAACATCTGAACATCGGGAAGGCCCGATAACTCGAATCTCAAACTGTCACCCACGAGCCCGAAGACTCGGAAGGGTTAAAGGAATGGTGTGGAAATACATAAGGATCTAAAATAATTGCAGAACTATACAGTTAATATGAATAAGTAGAAAATAATAAATAACATTAAAGAATTTACATGGTCCACGATATGACAACATTCTAAAATATGACAGTAGTCCACAACTAGTATAGTCCAGAAAGAAAAGTATAACTACACGGGGCATACCCCAGATCTGGCAAATGGCAAGTAATCTTGGGCACCTGAACCACATGGAGCCTCGGAAGCGCTCCCCTGAAGCCTCGCCTCACCTGAAACCACGGAAAGATGCAGGGAATGAGCCTTATGACAAAATGCTCAACAGGGATCACCCGGACCCCTACCTTACAAAATGAGAAACTGTGCGGAAAGCAGTCAAGGCTAACACTAACCAACGTAGTGCGAGGACCAACAAAATAAGTAAATGGGAAAGCTCAGCCACGTCAACTACAGACCACATGGTAAAAAAATCGAGACAACCTGACAAACACTAAGAGTCACTATCTGACACAGATAGGAGTACCAACCACTAGAAGCAAGGTCGGATGCGCCCACTGGCGTCTTAGACCGCGCCTCAAGTGTCCCCCTCAACACACCCTGTTGGAACGGGGACCCATAGAAGTAACCACAAAACAAGTGACTAGCTGGGGTTGCGCTCGTCAGTGCGGGTCCAACTGCCCCCAACCACGTATGTACACACAGACCATGCGTCCTAGGTCTGGCCCTCTGACTAGTTTTCCCCTCAGCCAAACTCTGGCGTCAAGACATGGGACCCAATGGTAACTAGTCTAAAAATCGTCTCTCTGGGTAGCGTCGTCACCCCTCCCTGGTGGGACCACTCGTGTGTTGGAAGGCTACGACTAGTGGAGGGTCGCTGAAAGAGTAGACTCTCTAGTCAATGGAAACTAACGTCCAAACAGGACCAAGTGCAAGGACTGCTCCTCGCACCGACACCGACGCACAGTAACACAAGCCGAGAACACCACCTCCTGGGACCCCACGGCACCCTAACACATGGCCCCCACATGATGCCCAGCATCAGTCAGACTACGGGTCAGCACGTGGATCGAGATCCACTCACTCGGGACTTAAATCGGCGAGGAAAGAACTATCGATCAGACAACACAAAGCGAACGGTCGGTCGATGGACCACCTTGGGGTATGAGATGGTTCCCCACAAACTGTTCGACAAGCTGGGACGGTCACCGACAAACCACCCCTAAATAGACATACACGGTCTGCCTTGGACCGCGTAAGACACAAGCGGTCCTTCTTGGGGCCGCTTCAGAAGGTAAACGGTCTCCCATTGGACCGCCTAATCTTTGGACCAAACGGGAAAACAAACGGTCATCCTCAGACCATTTGAGACCTAAACGGTCCAACGATAGGCCACTTGAGGAACTAAGCAGTCCACCTTGGGGCCGCTAAGCCACCCAACAGCACAAAAAGCAAATGGTCATCTCATGACCCTTAGGAACCTTAAACGGTCCACCAGGGACTGCTCAATAGGACTAAATGGCAATCTCATTACCGCGTATCTCCAAAACTATGCAACGGTCAAATCGCAACGGTCAGAAATGCCTCTGGAGTCACGCTGACTCCCCGGGGTAAACGGTCAGCCACTAGGCCGCCTAGGAGTGAAACGGTCATACGATAGACCGCTTACCCTACCGACAGTCCAAAGCTAGAAACGGTGCACCTGGGGATTGCCCAAAATAGAAACGGTCTAGCTATGGCCGCTTAAGGCCAAAAATGGTCACTATTAAACCACGTACACTTCGTGAAATCGAGAACGGCGGGAACAGCCCTAAAATGCCATTCCACACCCCATTCACCCCCGAGTGAAGGAGAAACAAGGGGAAAACCCTTCCCTATGTTCCCAAGCATCGAATGATGCCCACAAACCATCAAACAACGCGATAAAACTCTAGATCGGGCACTCGAACCCCAAAACATGGATTTCCCTTCCCGGCACGAAATATCCCTCTCTTGACCTCACCTCGGCCTAGAAATCGCGGAGAAGGTAAATGCCGAGCTAAGGATCTGTCACCCTACCTCGGGGTAGCCCGAAATGTGACGGATCGCCGCCGATCTTCAAAACACCTCTTGAAACCTCGCGAACTCCCACGAGCTCACCGAGCACCGAACGCCGCCGGGATTGCCATGCCGCACCCTTGCCGCCACGCCATCGCCTCGCCGTGTCCGTAGCCGGAGGGTAGGATGTCGGGGCCGTCACCGGAAGAGAGGGGGGTCACGGCGGTGTGCTCACTGGAGGGAGCGGAGGGACAAGAAAGAAGAAGAAAATAAGAAAAAGAAAAAGAAATGGGTATTTATAGAAAATCTTGATTTTTTGAAAAATATGAAAAAATAGATAAATGCATTTCCTTGATCCTCGGGACACGCCGGTCATACTAGTACTGTCCCGGAGTAGGAGAAAACAACGGTTCACCCGATACAGGGTTCCGTAGGTCCTATCAGGGAAAACTCGTGAAAACCGCAAAACACGTTCTGGGACCTCCGAAACCCACGGATCCAGATCTGGAAAGTGTCCGAAAAACTCGGGGCATTACAGTCCTCCCCCCTTAAATAAATTTTATCCTCGAAATTCAAAATAAAGCACGAGGAAAAGAAAAGGAGACTTACTCGAATAAATAAGGGAACTGCTGACATATCTCATCCTCTCGTTCCCAAGATGCCTCATTGTCAGAGTGCCGCTGCCACACAACCTTAACGAGGAGAATAACCTTGTTTCGTAGGTGCTGCTCTCGCCGATCTTTAATACGGATGGGGAATTCCAGTAGAAACAGATCGGGAGTCACCTCGGGCCAAAATGAATCCTCCAACACATGAGAATCATCGGGCATGTACTTCCTCAGCATGGAGACATGGAACACATCATGAACCGCAACCAACTCCGAAGGTAGCTGCACCCGATAAGCAACTTCGCCAATGCGTTCCACAATGGAAAAAGGGCCAACATAGTGGGGACTCAACTTCTCACGCCACCCAAAATGCATTACTCCCTTCATAGGAGAAACCCTAAAAAATACACGATCACCGACCGCAGAACTAAGGGGCTGCCTTCTCCGATCGACATAGCTCTTCTACCGACTCTGTGCCACCAACATGTTCTGACGGACCAAATGCACCACATTCACACACTACTGAACCAGCTCTAGTCCCGTCATAACACGCTCACCAACCTCAAACCAATCGAGTGGAGTCTGACACGGTCGCCCGTACAACGTCTCGTAAGGAGCCATCCCAATGCTCGAATGATAGCTGTTGTTGTAGGCAAACTCCACCAATGGTTGATGGAGAATCCAACTCCCTTGTCATTCCAGGCAACAAGACCTCAACATGTCCTCTAGCGTCTGGATGGTCCTCTCTGACTGACCATCCGACTGAGGATGATAAGCTGAGCTAAAAGCTAACTCAGTGCCTAAAGCTCGCTGGAAACTCCTCCAGAATCCAGAAGTGAAACGCGGATCTCGATCTGACACAATAAAAATGGGAATACCATGCAAAGGTATGATCCGCTCCACATAAAGATGAGTCAATTTGGGCACACTCCATCTGACTCTAATCGGTAACAACCGAGTTGTCTTCGTCAGCCTATCTACCAGCAACTAAATACTATCCCGCCCACTCGGAGTCCTCGACAATCCCACCACAAAATCAGTGGTAACGTGGTCCCGTTTCCACGCTGGAACCTCCAAGGGCTGGAGCGTACCACCAGGTCGCTGATGCTCTGCCTTCACCTGCTGACAGGTTAGGCACCTGGCCACAAACTCAGCAACATCTCGCTTCATGCTAGGCCACCAGAATTGCCTTCTCAAATTTTGATACATCTTCGTCGCAACCAGATGTACAGTGTACCTACTCCCATGAGCCTCTAGTAACACCGCATGTCTCACCTGCTCCTTGATCGGGACATATAGCCTACCTCGGAATCTCACCGCTTCGTCCTCGCCGAGCTCCACATCGGCCATAGCCAAAATCCGTGGCAACTCGGGGTCTGCGTGCTGAGCCTCTATCACCTGACGACGGATAACTGGTGTGACAGTCAAGCTCTCAAGAATAGCTGACCCTGGCTTTTGAGGAACCTTAAGGCTAAATGTCATGGCTGGCACTTGTTCCCAAAGCCTCCACTTCCTCAACATCATCGCACTTATGATGACCTTCCTACTCAAGGCATCAGTAATGACGTTCATCCTGCCCGTCTGATAAGACAGGGTGAAGTCATAATCCTTCATATACTCCATCCATCTCCTCTGGCTGAGGTTAATGTCCCTCTAAGTGAATACATACCTCAAACTCTGATGGTCAGTGAACACCTCGAACTTCTCACTATACAGATAGTGCCTCCAAATCTTTAATGCAAAGATCACATCAGCTAACTCGAGGTCATGGGTAGGGTAGTTCTCCTCGTGTGGCTTCAACTGCCGAGATGCATACCTCACAACTCTACCATGCAGCATCAACATAGCACCCAAACCAACCCAAGAAGCATCTGTACACACCATAAAACCTCCTGATCTAGAGGGCAACACTAATACTGGTGCTGAGGTGAGCAACCTCTTAAGCTCCATAAAGCTCTGCTCAAACTCATTAGTCCAGACAAATGACATATCCTTCCTCGTAAGTCTAGTCATCAGGGCTGCAATATGAGTAAAATCCTAGATGAATCTCCTATAATAGCCTGCAAGTCCCAAGAAACTCCGAATCTCCATCACAGACTCCAGCCTCGGCCACTGCGTCACTGTCTCGACCTTGGATGGATCTACTAAAATGCCATCACCAAAAATCACGTACCCCAAAAAGTGCACCTCATGAAGTCAAAACTCGCACTTGCTGAGCTTCGCATACAACTGGTGATCTCACAAAGTCTACAACACAACCCTCAAATGGTACACGTGCTCCTCTGCGGACTACGAATAAACAAGGATGTCGTCCACAAACATGACCACAAACTGATCCAAGTAGGGACGAAACACCCTATGCATCAAATCCATGAACACTGTGGGGGCATTGGTGAGCTCAAACGGCATCACCAAATATTCATAATGCCCATACCTTGAACTGAACGTAGTCTTCGTCACATCAGACTCGCGAATCCGCAGTTGATAATAACCGGACCGCAGATCAATCCGCGAGAACACTCGAGCAGACTGAAGCTGATTGAACAAGTCATCAATATGTGGCAACGAATACCTGTTCTTAATGGTCACTTCATTCAGCTACCACTAGTCAATACACAACCTCAGACTACCGTCCTTCTTCTTCACGAACAGAACTGGCACACCCCAAGGGGAAAAACTAGGACGAATGTACCCCTTGGCCAGCAACTCCTGCAACTACGCCCTCAACTCCCTTAACTCAGCGGGAGCCATGCGGTAAGGAGCCTTCGACAAAGGTCCCGTACCAGGCACAACCTCGATAACAAAATCGATCTCCCGCTGGGGAGGTAATCCAGGTAAGTCCTCGGGAAAACATTAGGAAACTCGCACACCACCGGAATGTCCTCCACATCCGGCCCTGACTAGTCCACCACGACTACAGAAGCGAGAAAATCCTGACAACCCGCATCGAGCAATCGACGAGCCCTAATAGTTGATGCGGGATGGACTGAGGAGACGACGCTATATGGGACGGACACGACTCAACCAGCAACGACACGACTACTAGAGCGACCTCGGCTCGACACTAAGAGCTCTTATAGGCTACACGTCGCTAACAGAAGTGCAAACTCACTCGTCGTCCCATGCGAGGGAAAGCGTGGATCGTGCGCGGTTAAGGAACCGGTAGAGTTCAAGGTAGTCTGAATCAACTTTCAGACTCGGATCGAGTCGCGGGACGGGTCACTCTCACGCACACAGCGGTGACATGGACACACGGGCTAGGAACCTACACTCTCGCAGTGGCATACGACCATATACTAGCTAAGCAAATGAAATGCCAAGAAGTCAAGATCGTTACCTCCACGCACCCGGGGTGGCAAAGATAACCCCGGTCGAATTATGGATCCCCAGTTAAACAATTTTACAACAGTACAAATATTTGACCCACTCCACGCAGGGAGGTAAAAGGTCACATGTGGGATCCGGGAATCACGCAACTCGGGTTGACGGGTAGCATCTTGATGTCGCCCGACGGTGCCGAACTCCGCGTTTTCGTGCTTTCCGAATGGCGGATTCTACAGGTCCGTGGGGCCCACGGACGGCACTGTCCTCCGGATCTGCGGGGGTGGGACCCACTATGATGGGGGCCCCTGGTGGCGCGCCTCCACGGACGGCGGTCGGCTGGAAACACCGATCCCCGACTCTTGAACTAATAGCCAACGGATTTCCGGTTCTGTTTTCCGGCGACGCTCCGGCGAAAACGGCCGCTGCGATCAATCCCGACGTCGGATCGGGGCGCATGAGCTATCATTGGAAAGCTCTCTTCAAAGTCTTCAATATAGACCTAGAAAGATTTGATGGATCTGGCCGGATCTGGACTTTATTGAATTTTCAAATCCCTGTTGTACAGTACCTGAAATCTCAGATCTCCAGGTGAGTTGTCTGAGAACTGCCGTTGACCGTGAGGTTGATGGCCGATTCAGCTCCTGAGCTCTTCACAACAGTTATAGGATTTTAAACAAGGAAGATGGAAATATTTTTTGTGGACTAATTTGAGGTGGCGACGAATTTATATAATTTTTACACTGGACAGAGGTTAGATCTGGGAATAGGTGGACAGCACTGTAGCTAGCTCTGAATACAAATTTTGAAAAATAGGTGAAGGGCTGATAAAAATTCAAGAAAAATCGTGGAGGGAGGGATTTATGGAAAGAGATCCCAGTAAAATTGGGAGCCCTAGAAAAAATCAAAAGATGGTTCTAAGATGCGAAACTCAGGCAAAGTGGAGAATCAGATCTGAAACTGGCAGAACTAAAGTTGAACTAGAACGAAAATGGGAAATTAGAAAATGGAGGATTTATGACCCACCAATGTTTTTAGGATGTAAGGAACACCTCTAGAACATCCCCTAAAAATCGCAGCTCAAAAACATGACGGGGTGGAGAGAAAGAATTCGGAGAAGACACCTCTATCCTGGATGGACAGAACACCTGCGGCGAGGGTGGAGGCGCGATGGCGGCACGTGGCGGCGGCGGCGGCCACCGGAACAGATAGGGGTGGAGTCACACCACCAGAATACAGCCTTCCCAGCTGCAAGGAGGAGAGAGGGGCGGCCTAGGCCTTGATCAAGGGGATTTTCTTCCAATTCAAATGCATTAATTCCATCCAAAATGGAAAATACAAGCTTATATAGGTTACATCTCAAATCCATCCTCCACCGTTGGATCTAGGGAAGGGGAATGGAGGGTTGGGATTAGATGTGACCAACACAAAAAAAATACATAAAAAATTAAGGGGGGGCACCCTATTGACCAAGGGAGACAAGGTAGAATTGGTAGGTAACCTACCTTGGACTTTGAAGTCCAATTGTCTCCCATGTGTCTTTTACCATTCAACCTTCTAGATGCCTCCATTTGAAATGTTGACTGACCCCACATGGGGCCCTAGGCTGAGGTGGATCAATGGGAGGGGGTATGGGGCCCGTGGGACCCGGGGGTCCCATTTTTCAAATAAACCCCTCTTACAATCAAAATTACAAACCGAATAAAATGAAATAAACACACATTACACACAATTAAAGTCTAAACAAATATGATAAATGGGGAGACTCAAGGAGGAGTCTCCAGGCTATCTCCGAGCAAGATGGACGCTGACGTGGCTCGAGTCGTGCTCCGCGTGCGGTACCGGTGGCTCAGCGTATCTCGCCGCTCAACTGCTCGGGTGTCCGCACCAATAGTTGAAATAAGAAAGCGGGAAGAGGAAGGCCTGGTGCCTTGGAAATAGAAGGTGGGTCCTCGAAGTTGCCGGAAATAAAACTTCTTCGAGCCGCAATCTACCAAGGCATGCTGAGCCTCGAGCCAATCCATGCCCAAAATTACATCGAAATCCTAAAGTGGTAATACATAAAGCCTGGCCGGCAAGCTCCGGCCTTCCACCCACACAGGTACCTTCTCAAAACAATATGGGGTGATCATGAAATCACCAGTAGGCAACTCTACCGCCAAATCACAAGACATCTGGGTCACCGGCTCCTCGATACTCAACGTAAAATCCTCCAAAATAAATGAATGCGACGCGCCAGAATCAAACAAAACTCGATCTGTGCAACCCAAAATCATAATAGTACCTTTCACAAGCTGCGACGACTCTGCCTCTGCCCTGGTCATGTATGTAATCTTGCCACGAGACCTCTGGCTGCCCACACTCGTTGACCAGGGTAGTGGCGGATACTGCCCCTGCTGCTGACACTACTGCTGAGGGTACTGCTACTGCTGTGGCCTCAAAGGACAATCACACGCCATATGCCCTACGTGGTGACATCTGAAGCAAATCACTGGCGTCATGCACTGCCTGAGCTGATGAGAACCGCCACAATGGGGACACGACCCCAGCAAACTATGACCTGATCCCTGACGCTGATAAAGAATCGGCTGCTGAACACTACCTGCAGACGCCTGCCTCTGATCTTTGCCCTCCTTATGCTTCTTATAGAAACCTTTCTTGAAGAATTTCTTCACCTTCATGCCAAAAGATGCAGATCCTGTCGCTGACACCGCTGGCGCTGATGCTCCCAAACTACCCGTAACGTGCTGAAAGGTGCTCTGCGGTTGGGTAGCCATCTACTGGCTGGGGCCTGACTGGGACTGCCCCTGGCCAACCTGTCCTCGGATCTTCTTGATGTGACACACTAAGGGGCATGCAGCAAATGGACAAAGATCCTTGCACCTATTCCGCAAGCACAATCACAAAGCAATAAAGTACTAGATTGGGGCCGAATCGCCGTCACACACACACGAGCCCGGGGTGACTAGATGATGCTAAGTGGAGGTGATGGATCAAGACCCTAGCTGGTAGAGTGCCAGCAGGGCTAGGGTTGCCCTCCCAAAGGTACGAGGCCCACACTTAAGGGGCCGGCCGGGTGCCAATTGGGGCACTAGGTCTCTCTATCTCACAGCCCACGGTGACGTCTCGTAAGTGGAACACACGGGGTTGGGCGCTCTCTCTCTTGCTCAACGGAGCAATTCCGCAGATATTAGATGAACAAATACTAATAATGGAGCAAAGTTTAGAGCTTACCCTGGTTGGTTTGAAGAAACCAACCCCGTTCGGAGACGAGGGCGAGCGGGGAAGTGTGGGTTCCCCGCACACTGCGCTGATGAAGCTTGATCCCTGTTTAATAGTTACAATCACTACGCCTCACACAGGAGGGTGGACTTGGGGTGGGGATATCTGTATTACAAATCAAACACTACCTCCGTATAGGGAGGGGTGTTAAGCCGGGCAGGCGGGGAGGGGAGATAAGCTCGATTCGCGCCGATGGAACACCCAGTCGAATCTGCCCGGGTCTTGAGCAGCAGGACAGGGGATCGGTGTAGCAGCCGTTGTGCGCTCCTCCGGACTCAGAACTTGACGAGACTGGAACCAAAACGTCTCTGACAGACCCAGGTATGTCTGTGAATTTTGGTGGGCGGTTCCCGCGTCGCCACTGGTCAGAGTGGACCCCGGAGCAGGTGCTCAGGGTTCTGGTTCAGGCTGGCCCAGAGTGTTGCAGCTGCTTGTCGAAGGTGCCACGGTCACTCCCGAAGTCCGAATGAGGCGAGGCCAAGTCGAGGACGTCCGTGGACGAGTCTTCTTCAAGAAGAAACCAAGAACATCACCAGATGATGTCAGGGTGGTGAGGAGGAGTCCGTTGAGTGAGGCAGTTTGAGGGTAGGACCCATACAGACTGTCTGCGCACCCGGGGGAAAAAATTTGGAAAAGGGACTTCCTGATGCCGAACGGGATGCCTCTTGTTGGTGGTGGTGGAAACATTGTGGTAGAAGCTCTCAGACAAGTGGCGCCTCCAGAAGTTGAGGGGTGTGGCCGTGGGAGATTCTGCAAGTCACTTCTGGCTGTAGGTAGGACTGGATCTGCAGAGTTGGCAAAGAACGGCTCTCCCGGGAAGCTCCGACCTCGGATTGAGACGGAACTGCCTCGCCTGCGAAGATGACTGGGAGAGCTTTCCGTCGATGTAGGCTACACCCCCAGGAGCTCCGGGATGTAGTCTGAGGCGGCGCTGCAACAGACTATTGATCTGCAAGTCTTCAACTGTACACAAATTGTAAGAGAGAAAAGGTGGAGGGGGTGATTTCTTTGGTGGAGGGGTAAGGGATATGGATGCTTTGATGGTGGGGAGGGGTTTGGGAGGTGGGAAGGGGTGGTGAGGGAGGAGGCCAGGGGTGGAGCTAGCAGGGAGAGGGGTGAGTGTGCAAATGGCCAAGGGGGAGGTGGTGGGGAGATGGGGGCGCAAGTGGCTTGGGGAAATGGGGAGGGTTCCTCTTGATTTGGGTGGTGGGTTAATGGGAGGGCTTAATGGTGGTCTAGGGAATAGGAAGGGGTTGCTTTGGGGTTAGGAAGGGGTGTCTAGGAGAAGGGAGTCTTCCTTGGGAAGGTTAAAGGGTGTATGGGGAATGGGAAGAGTTGCTTGTGATGTGGAGGAATTAAAGGGAAGTAAAGGCTCTTGGGGAGGTGAAAGGGTGGGGGGCTGAGGTGGCGGATGATGTGGCAAGGGGGCGGGGGAAGGTGAAGGGGCAGGTTCGCCCAAGGGAGAGAGAGAGAGAGGAGGAGAGAGAGAGGGGTTCGCCCCCTGTAGAGAGAGAGATAGAGAGAGATAGCTAGAGAGAGAGGGGAAGACAATTCAAGTGGCTAAACTTTCTTCAATACTTCATTAGCTTCTCCAAGTGGGGATTGGGGTCCTATTTATAGGAAACCCACAATTTACAAAAAGTCCTCACCTTTTGGAATAATGACAAATGACCAAGAAGGGAAGGGGGCGCCCATGGGCCAAGCTCATTGAAGTGGCCCATTAACCCACTAGGGCACTTGATGATACATAGACTTAGATAGATGACTCACTTTCTTAGGTACTTGACTCAATAAAAGGGAAAATTACATGGTTAAGACTCACAGAGAGAAATGAAAATTACATAGCTAGACTCAGAAAATCAAGATGAACATAATGGCGAGCATCAGGACCCTTGGAGAAATGGGAAGTGGTAAGTGATGTCCCCATCATACTCCCGGGGTGCAGAGAACTCGACTCTGTCGAGTAAAGATCCATCGTATGCGGAGGAAGCCACGGCGGGGTTGCCCTCAAGTCTACCAAAGGTAGTTGGTCCTTTCACCAAGTGAGGTAGCGCCCATACCCTTTGCTCCAGATGACAGTGACATGTTCATACAATATCCGCTCCAACGTTGGCCCCTCTGGGTTGGTGGAACTTTCTCACAGGTGGTGGCTCTCTCAAGGGGTGGACCAAGCTCGATTTCCTCACTAGGTGTCACCGTGGGACCCCTGTATGGCACCAAGTTAGCCACATTGAATGTGAGACTTACTCCGTACTCCTCGGGGAGGTCCAACACGTAAGCATTTGTGCCGATCCGCCTCAAAACTTGGAAGGGACCTGATCCACGCGACCTCAGTTTGGAGACATTCCCAGGGAATAGTCTCTCGGTTCTCACCATCACAAAGTCACCTACGCTAAATTCCTGGTGGCGTCGGTGGGAATCGGCCGATTTATTATACACCTCAGTGCTTTTGTTGGTGTGTTTGCGGATGTTACCATACAGAGTTGTGAATGAACCTCTAGCGATGAAGGGAGGGCCTGGACAACCAAATTTAGCCTTATCGAGTGTTATGTTGATTTTGATGGTCTTAGGAGGGCCGGGGCATCCATAGATGAAACTATCATGCAAAGGGGTGTTTGATGCCGGGGGTCCGGGACATCCATGAATGCTTCCTTCATGTTTTGACTTCACACCGATTGACCTAGGGGGGCCTGGACATCCAAATGGGGTTTTGACATGTGAGGGTTTCCTAACAAGGTTGACTGCTAAAGGGGGTCCTGGACACCCAGATGTAAACCTATCGTGCATCGGTCCTAGTGTGTGAGTGACACAAATGAAGTGACTAGCCTGACCACATGATGCAAAATGTTGTGACACATGTATTCCTATCAAGATGGTCCCATCTTTGAGATTTGGGGGTTTCCACTCATGGGGGTCGAAGCGGTTCCAAGAGGTGGTCATCTTGGGATGGGTCACTCCCTTATTTCCAAGGTGGATGTCACCCTTGGCCTTGACTCTCATAGTGTGGGCTAAATTTTGGAATGGGTGGGTTAGGTCCGACATGGTGGGTGAGGGTAGGAGGGAGTGGGTGGTGAGTGAGGAGTACTTGGAAGCCCATAGGAAGTGGCCAAACAGATCAAGATGGGTTAAGGGGTGGGTGACGTGGAGGTGGGTTTCAATCCAAGTGATCGCCCTAGGATCCCTAGCACACATAGGGAAGTTGAAATCATGAACATGGTGGGACCCAACGCAATGCTCTTTGTAGGAGGGCAAGGGGGTGATGTAAAACTCATTAGGCTTGGGTAGAAACAATAAGAGCTTACTCGTGCAAGGACCCTTGGTGTAAATGGAGGTGATGGTCCCGATAGAGGGGTGTAAGAAACTAAGGTATCCCACGTTGATTGCTTATAAGTCCCACATGTTTGTCACCTCTATTTGCCAAAGTATACTCTTAATCAAGTCCCTCATGGCTCCCACAAAAGAGAACGATTGGTAGGTTGTGTGGAATGGAGGGGTGGGTACAATTGGGTAATGATTTTCCATAGGAGGGTGCATGATGTGGAGGAGGAGGTCTTGCTTTAGCCACTCAATGAGGGGTTCCCCTAAAATCACAATTCTCATGGAGGGAGGGGTGGGGGGACTTGGTTGGTCATATGGCAACTCTAGGGGAGAATGTTCCTAGTTAGGCTTACTGTGGTCTCTTTGGATAAAGATGAGCCTTCTTGACCCAACCCTTGGCATTGGGCTTCATATTCTTCCTCCCAATCTAGGGGAGCCTCATGGATTTCAATCACATTCTCATCCCTTTGGGGTGTAGAGGTTTTACTCTCCAATGGAAGGTATTTTGGGGATGGGGTGATGATAGCCGGTGTGGGGTGCATTCGGGGTGGTGACCAAGGATGGGACTCCGTTGGATGGGAGAGTACAAGGTTGTTGTTGAATTTGAGGGTTCCCGGAAGGTGTGGCGGATGCACTAAGCAAGTCCGACGTGTCGGGTCGATGTTGGCATTCCTTTCATCTAACCATCTCCTACCTAGGATGATGCAAGGGCCCGCCAAAGTACCAATTTGACACCAAGCTCCATCAACGTATTTGGTCTTCCCGAACCATTTATGGAATTCAACGAAGACTTGGTCTCCGTGGTGCACAATTTGTCCGGTCCTAGAAAGAGAGGCAACGATATCGGGGGATATCCAATTATCGGACTCCAAGTCAATAAAATCAATTTTCGTAGGCTCTCCATTGGGTAGGAATGCAAGGAATATAATTGGGAGAGGGATCATTTGGTCCATAGATTCATTGACGATGGGTGGTGGACAATGCATGGGACGGTCTGTCGGGGACTCTAATGCAAGCGTGCCCATGGACTAGACTCGTAGAGACAAGTCTAAAACTTGATCTGATACCACTTGATGTGACACACTAAGGGGCATGCAGCAAATGGACAAAGATCCTTGGACCTATTCCGCAAGCACAATCACAAAGCAATAAAGTACTAGATTGGGGCCGAATCACCGTCGTACACACACGAGCCCGGGGAGACTAGATTATGCTAAGTGGAGGTGATGGATCAGGACCCTAGCTGGTAGAGTGCCAGCAGGGCTAGGGTTACCCTCCCGAAGGTACGAGGCCCACACTTAAGGGGTTGGCCGGGTGCCAATTGGGGCACTAGGTCCCTCTATCTCACAGCCCACGGTGACCGCTCGTAAGTGGAACACACGGGGTCGGGCGCTCTCTCTCTTGCTCAACGGAGCAATTCCGCGGATATTAGATGAACAAATACTAATAATGGAGCAAAGTTTAGAGCTTACCCTAGTTGGTTTGAAGAAACCAACCCTGTTCGGAGATGAGGGCGAGCGGGGAAGTGTGGGTTCCCTGCGCACTGCGCCGATGAAGCTTGATCCCTGTTTAATAGTTACAATCACTACGCCTCACACAGGAGGGTAGACTTGGGGTGGGGATATCTGTATTACAAATCAAACACTACCTCCGCACAGGGAGGGGCGTTAATCCGGGCAGGCGGGGAGGGGAGATAAGCTCGATTCGCGCCGATGGAACACCCAGCCGAATCTGCCCGGGTCTTGAGCAGCAGGATAGGGGATCGGTGTAGCCACCGCTGTGCGCTCCTCCGGACTCAGAACTTGACGAGACTAGCGCCAAAACGTCACTGACAGACCCAGGTACATCTATGAATTTTGGTGGGCAGTTCCCACGTCGCCACTGGTCGGAGTGGACCCCGGAGTAGGTGCTCAGCGTTCTGGTTGTCGAAGGTGCCACGGTCACTCCCGAAGTCCGAATGAGGCGAGGCCAAGTCGAGGACGTCCGTGGACGAGTCTTATTCGAGCAGAAATAAATAACAGCACCAGATAATGTCGGGGTGGTGAGGAGAAGTCCATTGAGTGAGGATGTGTCAGGGCAGGACCCATACGGACTGTCTGCGCACCCGGGGGAGAAAATTTGGAAAAGGCACTTCCTGATGCTGAACGGAAAGCCGCTTGTTGGTGGTGGTGGACGCCTTGTGGTAGAAGCTCTCGACCAAGTGGAGCCTCCAGAAGTTGAGGGGTGTGGCCGTGGGAGCTTCTGAAAGTCACTTCTGGCTGAAGGCCGGACTAGATCTGCACAGTTGGCAAAGAACGGCTCTCCCGAGGAGCTCCGACCTCGGATTGAGACGAAACCGCCTCGCCTGCGAAGATGACTAAGAGAGATTTCCGTCGATGTAGGCTACGCCCCCAGGAGCTCCGAGATGGGGTCTGAGGTGGCACTGCAACAGACTATTGATCTGTAGGTCTTCAGTTGTACACAAATTGGAAGAGAGAAAAGGTGGAGGGGTAAGAGATATGGATGCTTTGGTGGTGGGGAGGGGTTTGGGAGGTGGGAAGGGGTGGTGAGGGAGGAGGCCAGGGGCGGAGCTAGCAGGGAGAGGGGTGAGTGCGCAAATGGCCAAGGGGGAGGTGGTGGGGAGATGGGGGCGCAAGTGGCCTGGGGAAATGGGGAGGGTTCCTCTTGATTTGGGTGGTGGGTTAATGGGAGGGCTTAATGGTGGTCTAGGGAATAGGAAGGGGTTGCTTTGGGGATAGGAAGGGGTGTCTAGGAGAAGGGAGTCTTCCTTGGGAAGGTGGAAGGATGTATGGGGAATGGGAAGAGTTGCTTGGGGTGTGGAGGAATTAAAGGGAAGTAAAGGCTCTTGGGGAGGTGAAAGGGTGGGGGGCTGAGGTGGCGGATGATGTGGCAAGGGGGGGAAGCTGAAGGGCAGGTCCGCCCAAGGGAGAGAGAGAGAGGAGGAGAGAGAGAGGGGTTCACCCCTTGTAGAGAGAGAGAGAGAGAGAGAGAGGGGAAGACACTTCAAGTGGCTAAACTTTCTTCAATACTTCATTAGCTTCTCCAAGTGGGGATTGGGGTCCTATTTATAGGAAACCCACAATCTGCAAAAAGTCCTCACCTTTTGGACTAATGACAAATGACCAAGAAGGGAAGGGGGCGCCCATGGGCCAAGCCCATTGAAGTGGCCCATTAACCCACTAGGCCACTTGATGATACATAGACTTAGATAGATGACTCACTTTCTTAGGTACTTGACTCAATAAAAGGGAAAATTACATGGTTAAGATTCACAAAAAGAAATGAAAATTACATAGCTAGACTCAGAAAATCAAGATGAACATAATGGCGAGCATTAGGACCCTTGGAGAAATGGGAAGTGGTAAGTGATGTCCCCATCACTTCTGCATATCCAGCTCCAATGATGTTGCCACATGGTAAGCCGTCTCTAAATCAGTGGCAGTGTTCCCCATCAAGAGGTGCCTCAGATCCTGCCTCAAACCCTGGACGAACTGCTCGATCTTCAGCCCCTCATTCTCCATGATATGGGGAGCATAACAGCCCAACTCAACAAACCGAGCCCTGTACTGCAACATCGACATGTCGCCTTGAACCAGCTCCAGAAACTGACACATCTTCTGCGTACCAACACAAGATGGTCAGTAAGAACGCTTGGAGACCCTAACAAAGTCCTCCCACACAATCAGCTGCACGAACGAGATTGAAAGGACATCTTCCACTCTGAAGACCACCAAGCTCGAGTCGAACCCTGCAACTCGTTACAGGCCAACATCACCTTATCCTTCTCAACACAGTTCATGGAACTGAACACTCTCTCCATCTCATCAAGCCAAACTCGGGCTACATCTGGATCTGGCTGGCCACCACAATAGGGTGGATGGAATTGCAAAAGGTCCCTCACTGCACGGCTAGGCCCACCCCTAGACGACGAGCCCTCACCAGCATCTCCACCGAACTGTTGAGTTATAAACTGAAAGATACTCCGAAAGAAATCCTCTGCCCCAGGAACTCTCGATGTATTCCCTGCCTTAGTGCCAACTAGTGGCACTCTGCTCTGCTCCTCTTGCTCCTCTATCGACTGTCCCTATGGAGAGCGCGGCCTCCTCCTCGGCGCCATGTTCGCCTGTTGCAAAAAGACAGAAGACACGGAGAAATGACAAAATCAACAAAACACACGATGCCCTAAGTCAGTGCCGACTGTACATCATCCTTGTGGACTAGTGGACTACTCCAATTATTTATGATTCTTATATACTTCCACAACTGCTGCTCTGATACCAACTGTAACGACCCAAGATCCGAACACCAGGAAGGCCCGATAACTCGAATCTCAAACCGCCACCCACAAGCCTGAAGACTCAGAAGGGTTAAAGGAATGGTGTGGAAATACACAAGGATCTAAAATAATTACAGAACTACACAGTTAATATAAATAAGAAGGAAATAATAAATAGCATTAAACAATTTACATGGTCCACGATATATCAGCAGTTTAAAATATGACAGTAGTCCACAACTAGTACAGTCTAGAAAGAAAATTACAACTACACAGGACATACCCCAGATCTAGCAACTGACAACTAACCCTAGGCACCTAAACCACGTAGAGCCTTAGAAACGCTCCCCTGAAGCCTCGCCTCACCTGAAACCACGGAAAGACGCAGGGAATGAGCCTTATGACAAAAGGCTCAGCAGGGATCACCCGAACCCCTACCTCGTAAAATGAGAAACTGCGCAGAAAGCAGTCAAGGCTAACACTAACCAACGTAGTGCGAGGACCAACAAAATAAGTAAACGAGAAAGCTCAGCCACGTCAACTACAGACCATATGGCACGAAAATTGAGATAACCTGACAAACACTAAGAGTCACTATCAGGCACAGACAGGAGTACCAACCACTAGAAGCAAGGCCGGATGCGCCCACTGGCGTCTTAGACCACGCCTCAAATGTCCCCCTCAATGCACACTGTCGGAATGGAGACCCGTACAAGTAACCACAAAACAAGTGAGTAGCTGGGGTCGCGCTCGTCAGCGTTGGTCCAACTGCCCCTAATCACGTGTAAACATATAGACCATGCATCCTAGGTCTGGCCCTCTGACTGGTTTTCTCCTCAGCCGGACTCTACCGTCAAGACATGTGGCCCAACGGTAACCTGTCTAAAAACCGTCTCTCTGGGTAGCCTCGCCACCACTCCCTGGTGGGACCACTCGCGTGTCGGAAGGCTACCACTAGTGGAGGGTCACTGAAAGAGTAGACTCTCTAGTCAACGGAAACCAACATCCAAACCGGACCAAGTGCAAGGACTGCTCCTCACACCGACACTGACTCACGATAACACAAGCTGAGAACACCACCTCCCGTGACCCCACGGCACCCTAACACATGGCCCCCACATGATGCCTAGCATCAGTCAGACCACGGGTCAACACGTGGATCAAGGTCCACTCACCCGAGACTTAAATCGGTAAGGAAAGAACTACCGCTCAGACAACACATAGAAAACGGTCGGTCGATGGACCGCCTCAGGGTATGAGACGGTTCCCCACAAACCGTTTGACATGCTGGGATGGTCACCAACAAACCTCCCCTAAACAGACATACACGGTCTGCCTTGGACCGTGTAAGACACAAGCGATCCCTCTTGGGGCCGCCTTAGAAGGTAAACAGTCTCCCATGGGACTGCCTCAGAAGGTAAACGGTCTCCCATGGGACCGCCTAACCTCTGGACAAAACGGGAAACCAAACGGTCATCCTCGGACCTTTCAAGACCTAAACGGTCCAACGATAGGCCGCTTGAGGAACTAAACGGTCCACCATGGGGCCGCTAAGCCACCCAACGGCACGGAAAGCAAATGGTCATCTCATGACCGTTGGGAACCTTAAACGGTCCACCAGGGACCGCTCAATAGGACTAAACGGCCATCTCATGACCGCGTAGCCCCAAAACTATGCAACGGTCAAATCGCAACGGTCAGAAATGCCTCGGGAGTCACGTTGACTCCATGGAGTAATCGGTCAGCCACTAGGCCACCTAGGAGTGAAACGGTCATACGATAGATCGCTTACCCTACCGACACTCCAAAGCTGGAAATGGTCCACCTGGGGACCGCCCAAAATAGAAACGGTCTAGCTACGGCCGCTTGAGGCAAAAAACGGTCAATGTTAAACCGCGTACACTCCGTGAAATCGAGAACGGCGAGAACGGCCCCAAAACGCCATTCCACGCCCCATTCACCCCCGGGTGAAGGGGAAACAAGGGGGAAACCCTTCCCCATGCTCCCAATCATCGAATGATGCCCACAAACCATCAAACAACGTGATAAAACTCTAGATCGGGCACTCGAACCCCAAAACATGGATTTCCCTTCCCGACACGAAATAGCCCTCTCTCGACCTCACCTCGGCCTAGAAATCGCAGGGAAGGTAAATGTCGAGCTAAGGATCCATCACCCAACCTCGGGGTCGCCCGAAACGTGATGGATCACCGCCGATCTTCGAAACACCTCTTGAAACCTCATGAACTCCCACAAGCTCAACGAGCGCCGAACAACGCCGGGATGGCCACGCCGCCACGCCATCGCCTCTCCGCATCCGCAGCCGTTGGGGAGGACGTCGGGGCCGTCACCGGAAGAGAGGTGGGTCACGGCGGTGCACTCACAGGAGGGAGGGGAGGAAGAAGAAAGAAGAAGAAAATAAGAAAAAGAAATGGGTATTTATAGAAAATCTCAATTTTCTAAAAAATATGAAAAAATAGATAAATATATTTCCTCGATCCTCGGGACATGCCGGTCACACTAGTACTGTCCCAGAGTAGGAGAACACAACAGTTTACCCGATACAAGGTTCCGTAGGTCCTGTCAGGGAAAACACGTGAAAATCGCAAAACACGCTCCGGGACCACCGAAACTGATCCGAAACCCACGGATCCAGATCTGGAAAGTGTCCAAAAAAACTCAAGGCATTACAGCTCGTGTCTCACTCTGGTGGTCCGGTGTGTGCAGGTCTGCTCTATAGCTGCAACGGCTGCGTGTGTTGGGCACGTGCTTGCTGGACTAGGGTGCTTGGGACCTCGCCGGAGGTGGCCTGCCGGTGCTGCCGCCGTGTGCAAGGAGAGAGAGTGACAGGGTCGCCCCCCTCCCATTGGTAGAGAGCGAAGGAGGCTTTGGCCTTTTCCCTTGATTTGTTCTTTCTTTTTGTTCTTTTTTATTATATCTATATATATATATATCTCTCTTTCTTTTGTTTATATTTTTATTCTTTTATTATTATTATTATATTTATAACTCTATTATTATTATTTTCTTTATCACTATTAATTTTTTTGTTATTCTTTATTAATTTTTTAATATAATTATTATTTTTGGTGCCAACAAATGCCCCCCACTTGTAGGTGACGCGAATGAGGGACGAGTGAGCGGGGCCTGCAGGTGCAGCCCATTTGAAAAGTGTTATGTGTATCTTTTTATTCATGCAAACATGCAGGCATTCATCAATAGCAAACATTAGATATCTGTAGGGTAGTCCCCCTATATCGGGGATAGGATATGGATAGTGCCCATGATTCATAGACAAGGTGCGACTCACAAAGGACAACTAAGGGAGGTGTGCATTTGTAAAGAGGATACCGCATAAAATATATGCATAGTTTAAACCACCACCTGCACCCAAGACTATTCCTCCGTGGTATGATAGTTTGGGCATGTAAGCAACGGACCCTACACATAGGGACACGCATACATTCTAAGTAACACTAGAGGATTACTCTAGCGTCTACACATATTTGGGGCTTTCGACTTTTGGTAGCTTCGCATGACCCCTTTGTTTATTATTCATTTTGGATTTCACTGTTCGGCACGAGTCTCCTCATTTGTTTTAGTGGGGATTCTCGGCTACTGGGACCCATCCATAATTCTATTATGGACTTCTCCATTCGGCGCGAGTCTCCTCATGTATCTCAATGGGGATTCTCGGCTACTAGGTTTCAACCTTTGTTATGATTTCATTGTGGGGTTTGCTTCACCGTTCCATGCGAGTTTTCTCATTTGTTTCAGTGGAGATTCTCAGCTTCTTGGATTTGCATTCCACTTATAATTTATCTTTTTTTTCTTTTTTTTAGAAACGTGGAGGGTAGGCAACTTTTTCCTCATGATTGCCCCTCGTGTGGGTGTAGAGTTTTGAGCATCCACAAAGTATCAGGAAGAATTTCTAGTGTCCCTATG
This sequence comes from Amorphophallus konjac, assembly GCA_022559845.1. NCBI lineage: Eukaryota > Viridiplantae > Streptophyta > Magnoliopsida > Alismatales > Araceae > Amorphophallus > Amorphophallus konjac. The sequence continues at coordinate 322,483,842 of CM040119.1, read as the reverse complement.
AATGGGATTGTTGAACATACTGCGTGCGAGGTGTGGGAGTTTCGCCTAGGGTGCATCATGTGAGTTATGCTAGCAACATGGCTACGACTCTCCCCTAGACGTATGCACTCACCGAAAGTTGGCTTTTCATTCCTTAGTATGTGTCGCGACGCACACAAACCTAGAATTTGGGTAGCGTTATTTAGCAAGGAAGTACGGTCCTAGAAGTTCGAAGGAAATGCATTAATATATAGTATAAGCAGGCATACAAGCAAGGTGAACAAGCACTCAGAATCAAAAGGCATGGAAAGTTTTTTTCTCTTCCTCTTATTTTATTTTATTTTATTTCTTCTTTTTTTTCTCTTTCTTTTTTTTCTCTTTTTTCATTTTCTTTTCTATGGGGCTTAATAAGCACATCCATAGGCCTGATGTTTGAGAGGTGGGTGGCTGATGCTGCGGCAACTGAGAGAAGGTGTTATATGTTATGGTGAATCCCGAGAGGGATCGTGGGTTGGTATGGAACCAAGAGGGGTCTTTTGTTCATTGGTTCGGACAGCAGTTCTGAGCCAACAATAGGGTGATGGCCAGCTTGGACCGAAGGTCGTGACACTAAATGACTTGGCTTAGACGTAACGTTATAATGCCAACGTAGAAGGGTCTTTTTGTTCATTGGGTTGGATGGTAGTTTTCGGGCCAACAATAAGATGACTGTCGGCTTCGACCAAAGGTCATGACGCCAAATGACTTGGCTTAGACGTAAGGTCATAACGCCAAGGTGGAGTATTTAACGGCTTAGACATAAAGTCATGACACCGTGCAACTTGGCTTAGGCGGAAGACCATGACGCCAAAGAAGAACATTTAATGGCTTAAAAAAATTGCCATGACATCGTACAACTTGGCTTAGGTGATAGGCCATGATGCAAAGAGAGAATATTTAACGGCTTAGACATAATGTCATGACGCTGTACAACTTGGCTTAGGCGGAAGGCCATGATGCCAAGGCAAGAATATTTAATGGCTTAGACATAAAGTCATGACGTTGTATACTTTGGCTTAGGCGGAAGGCCATGAAGCCATGAGAGAATGTTTAATGGCTTGGACATAAAGTCATGACGCCGTACAACTTGGCTTAGGAGGAAGGCCATAACGCCAAGAGAAAATATTTATCAACTTAGACATAATGTCATGACACCGCACAACTTGGCTTAGGCAGAAGACCATGACCCCAAGGAATAATATTTAATGACTTAGACGAATTGTCATGACGCCGTACAACTTGACTTAGACGGTAGGCCATGATGCCAAGAGAGAATATTTAATAGCTTAGATATAATGTCATGACGCCGTACAACTTGGCTTAGGCAAAAGGCCATGACGCCAAAGTAAAAATATTTAATAGCTTAGACATAAAGTCATGACATCGTATACCTTGGCTTAGGCAGAAGGCCATGACGCCAAGAGAGAATGTTTAACGGTTTAGACATAAAGTCATGACGCCGTACAACTTGGCTTAGGCGGAAGGCCATGACGCCAAGAGAAAATATTTAACGACTTAGACATAATGTCATGACGCCGTACAACTTGGCTTAGGCGGAAGGCCATGACGCGAATACAAGAATATTTAATGGCTTAGACATAAAGTCATGATGCCGTACAACTTGGCTTAGACATAAAGTCATGATGCCGTACAACTTGGCTTAGGCGGCAGGTCATGATGCCAATAGGTAGGATATTTATTAGTTTAGGCAGAGAGCCATGATGCCGGACAACTTGGCCTAAACGGTATGCCATGATGTCAAGGTAGAATATTTATCGGCTTAAACAGAAAGCCATGATGGCAGACAACTTGGCCTAAACGGTATGTCATGATGCCAAGGTAGAATAGTTGCCGGCTTAGGCGGAAAGCCATGACAACGGACAACTTAGCCTAGATGGTATGTCATGATGCCAAGGCAGAAGGGTTTGTTTGTTGGTTTAACTGGATGGAAAGGCAAAGCCATAGGTAAAAAGGGTCTTTTCGTTCTCTGGCCAGATGAAAGGTCATGAGCCAAAGGTAAAAATGTCTTTTTGTTCCCTGGTCGGACGGAAGGTCTGAGCCAAAGATAAAAGGGTCCTTTTGTCCTCTGGCCAGACGAAAGATATAAGTCAAAGGTGAAGGGGTCTTTTTGTTCTCTAGACAGACGAAAGGTCATGAGCCAAAGGTGAAAATTGTCTTTTTGTTCTTTGGTCAGACAGAAGGTCCGAGCCAAAGGTAAAATATGGATGTCGACCCAACGGGCTATTAGAGTCAACAAGCCATGTCTAGAAGGTATGTATGGGACAAAGGTGCAAATAGAGCATTGTTGTTGACCAGACATCATGTCTAAGCCAACCAACTTGGAAGAGGCATAAGGTCTGGGCCAGGGCAGAATATAGTTGTTGACTTGACAGACTGCCAAAGTCAACCAACTTGGCAAAGATGTGAGATCTAGGCCAAGGAGAGAATATAGAATATGGATGTTGACCTGATGTCGTGTCAGAGCCAATGAACTTGGAAGAGGTATGAGGGTTAAGCCAAGGGCAGAATATATGATAGGTGTTGACTCGATGTCCTGTTGAAGCCAACGAATTTGGCCGAGGAGTGAGGCTTGAGCCAAGGGCATAATATAGGATAGGTACTGACCCGACGTCCTATCGAAGCCAATGAACTTGGCAGAGGCGTGAAGCCTGAGCCAAGGGCATAATGTAGGATAGGTGCTGACTCGACGTCATGTCGAAGCCAACGAACTTGGTAGAGACGTGAGGCCTAAGCCAAGGGCAGAATATGGGATAGGTGTTGACTCGACGGCATGTCAAAGCCAACGAACTTGACAAATGCGTGAGGCCTAAGCCAAGGGTATAATGTAGGATAGGTGTTGACTCGACATCATGTCAAAGCCAACGAACTTGGCAGAGGCGTGAGGCCTAAACCAAGGGCAGAATATGGGATAGGTGTTAACTCGATATCATGTCGAAGCCAACGAACTTAGCAAAGGTGTGAGGCCTAAGCCAAGGGTATAATGTAGGATAGGTGTTGACTCGACGTCATGTCAAAGTCAACGAAGTTGGCAGAGACGTGAGGCCTAAGCCAAGGGCAGAATATAGGATATAAATATTGACCCGACGTCATGTCAGAGTCAACTAGCTCTGCTCCGATAGAAAGTTTGGGGTGATGGTAGACTAGAATGTACACATATTAGAGGCCCAGACCAAGGGCTAAACATCGATGTCAACCCGATGAGATGTCATGGTTAACGAACCTAGATCTGACGTAAGGTCAAAAACGAGGGCGAAACATGTGGATGCAGATGTCGACCCGATGTCATGTCGAGGCCAACCAAACCTAACAGAGACGTGAGGTCGAGGCCAGGATAGGATATGGGCGTTGACCCATGGAGATGTTAGGATCAACAATCCCTACTCAGCCAGAACGTCTGAGACAAAGTGAGGGGGTCTTAGTTTATTTATTTGGATTGGTTGGGTTCATTGAATTTATTAAGTTTATCAGATTTATTGGTTGAGTTTGTTGGGGTTTATTTGGTTTATTGGGCTTATTGATTGATTAGGTTGATTTTGGTGGGTTTATTAGGTTTGTTAAATTTTGTTGATTCCATTGAGTTTAATAGTTTTATTGGGTTTATTGGGTCCATTGAATTCATTGGATTTATTGAGTTTGTTAAGTTTGTTGAATCTATTGGATTTATTGATTTTCTTGAATTTCTTGAATTTATTGGATTTATTGGATGAGTTTGTTGGGTTTATTGGATTTATTACGTTCTGAAGAAGCTTGATCTCGCACAGGTCCTGAGTCGTGAGATTATGAAAGAACAGTTGATCTCGATCACCACGTTTGTATGAACTGAAAAGCAGGAAACGAATCAAGGGTGCCTAGGGAGGAGTTGTGGACACCGAAAAATTGCACACCCAAATGTCATGCCCGGCCTCGCATCAACAACGGCACCGAGTGAAGAAGCCCCGAGGAGACTGATCGTCCGGGCTCCCCAAATATGCACACTGCCGTGAAGCCGTCCCTGGAATCACGACAGCAAAGAGAAGCCAACTCCTGGGAAGCTCACAAATCACGGGCCTCGAAGAAGTCAAACGGGCCACTACCCACGGCCAAAAACTGTCCGTGATTAGCAACAGCGGCACACCCTTGGGGGGTCTTCAGCGGCGCACCCCCCCCGTTGGGGGGCTTCAGCGGCACACCCCACATGTGGGGCTTCAGCGGCACACCCCCATGGGGGGTTCAACGGCACGCCCCAACGGGGCTTCAGCGGCACACCCCCATGGGGGGTTCAACGGCACGCCCCAACGGGGCTCCAGTGGCACACCCCCATGGGGGGCTTCAGCGGCACACCCCCATGGGGGGTTCAACGACACACGCCCGTGGGCTTCAGCGGCACGCCCCTTTGGGTCCTCAACGGCACGCCCCTTGGGGCCTTTAGCGGCACATGCCCCATGGGCTTCAGCGGCACGCCCCTTTGGGTCCTCAGCGGCACACTCTTTTGGGCTTCAACGGCATGATGTTTGCTCCTGCAGCACACTTCTTCAGCCCGCCAGCGGTACAGCGTTAAGCCTTTTCAACGGCCGAACGACGTGATGCCCATACCCTACACATCCTCGACGCGTAGTAAGCTGTCCGAGGTGTCAGCCAATCGTCGGGCCACGCAGGCTACTCCCCTGACAGCCAGGACAGGGGAAGTCAAACCCCATCATCACGAGCCACTTCCCGTCTCAGACGGCTGTGCTCGAAGGCTCCCGCTGCTGGAAGTATAAAGGACTCCCGTTTGGACAAAAGGAGAAGAGGAGGAGGAGGCGAAAAAAGAGGGAGATACACAGAGACGGCTGGAGGGAACGCACATACGCAAGAGAAGAAGAGAAGAGAGAAGAGAAGGAGAAGGGTTCTGGCGGGAGTCTCCTCCGATGACGACCGGGCAGAAGAGAGAGTAAGAGAGATGGAGAACTGAATGTAGTAGGGGAAGGTGCAGGGAGAAGAGCAGTGGACGGTCGTCCCTGCTTCAATCCCCAACACTTTCCCCTTCCGTTGTGTCCTTGTTTTCTTCTTCCCTTTCTTTTGTTTCTTTGGTTTTCTTTTTTGCCCGTAGCCTTGGCTCGGGTGTGCTCGGCTATGTATATGGATGGCTCCGGCCCCTTGCTTCCCATGAATGAAAATCACCCCTCTCGGGTTCCTTGCTATTTCTGTTGGTTCACGCCAGTCTGCATGGTGTGTGGTGTGTTGATCGTTTTCTCCATTTCTCCATTTCGCTGATGTTTTTGGAGTCTCCGTAGCGATGTGATTCCTCCCGTATGATCCTTGGCCTCGTGGGCCCTTTTGCCCATTTTTCCGTGGCCATCAGTTGTGCCCATCCGTCTAAAGGGAGGGAGGCCCTCCCCCTTCTCGTCTTGAATCCCAGTTGCGAGCAGCCCAACCTGTGGCCCTCCGTCCCCGGCACGGCCTTAAGTGCCTTCACCGGTATAGCCCAACCTATGGCCCTTCCCCGGTACGCCCTGGGCAGCCTTCGCCGGCACGGGCCCAATGGCCTTCCCCGGCACACTCTTGGCCTCCTCCACCGGTACACCCTCGTGAGCCACAGGGAAGTTTTCCACTCCTTTGCTCCTAGCTTTTTCGAGGTTTTATCAAAGGTGTTGCCGCCCCCCGGACGCCCACCTCCAGTTGTCGGGTTCCGCCACTCCACGTGGGCTCGTTCCCTGTATCTCCCTTACGCTCGGGTCAAGGGGAGATGCTGTCGAATTTTTTGTCAGAAAATAACAATATGTTAAAAAGGCAAAACGAAGCAACAAACGAACAGAACAATCAACGACAAAAACTTTCCGACTAATCGGGCCACTGCCGGCGCCATGACGAGAACTAGACCGATTAACAACCCGGCAGTCCGAACATCCGATCTACGAGAAGAGGCCGAACAGAATAAAGCAAGGAAAAGGAGAAGTTTATATAAGACTACATAAAAATCAATAAAAGAAGAAAAGAAAAGCCTTAAAATAAATAACAAAGGAATGCACCTTCATCATGCCTGCCTCGACCTTCATCGACACGCATTCTACAACCCTCACCAGTACACTCTCATCCCCTCCAGCGGCACAACCATCCCCCACCTTCAACAGCACACCCCAAACAACCTTCAGCGGCACACCCCACCTCCATTCCAATAACCCTTCACCGGCACACCCCACCTCCATTCCAATAACCCTTCAGCGGCACACATTCTTAGCTCCCCAGCGGCACGCACACACACCCCACCTTATCTTCCCTTCGCCGGCACACCCTATCTTCCCTCGCCGGCACACCCTATCTCCCTTCGCCGGTGCACTATATGTATGCATATATGCGTAGCATGGTAATAACAATAAAGATAGCAAATGAATTAATAAAAAATATGCTAATTAAAGGACGCTGAATATGTAGCAGTAATAACAACAGTAAGAGGGGGGTAAGAAAATAATAATAATAGTAATAAATAAAAGTGTGAATCATGGAAAATCCACTCTTAAGAAAAATAATTAATGGCATAAGAAGAAAAATGATGAAAAAGGGGAGCAAAAGAGCACGTGGTGCTAATAAGGAGTGTGATCGCCAGAGGGGTTACCTCAATAAGAAGAAAAGATGATCGCGAATACCTGATGAGAAATAAGATGCGGGATGGATGTAGATTCCTTCCTCCTCCTTCTACCGGCCGGCCGATGAAGGGGATTTTCCTCTTTGATTACCCTTAAACAAAGAACAAACAAGTAAAAGAAAAGAGAGATCAGCCAAAAGTGCGTGTAGTATCAATCCAAATAAATAGTATGATGATGAAATAAGAACATAACATGCACACCTTTTGTTTTTGGTTTTAAAAAAACCCCTAGAGAATTAGGGAGAGGAGAGGGGATATGCAATACTAATGCAAAGAAGAATACAATGGACGATGATGATATGATGATGAAAGAAAACCAAACAAACAAAAGGAAGAAAGCCCTTGCTGTTCCTGACAACAGTAAAGGGGAAAACCACGTTGATGCTTTTGTTCGGCTGAGGCAGCAGGAGGAAGCAGAAGGAAAGAAATCACACAGAAGGAAGAGAGTAGAAACTCTTCTCTGCACGAACTAAGTCTAAACTGCTCTCTGCTTTTTTCTCTGATTAATGGCTAACCTCGCGCGAGATTGACTAGGGAATCCTTTTATAGGGTTTCGATCAAGATAAACACAGATTTGGGAAGATAAGAATAGGCAGTGACCATCAATGGCAATGACTCTAGTTCCAAGATCGAGCAAGGTGATCAAGAAAGGTAAGGAACTCATAAGGAAAGATGAGTTTAAGCAGGACACGAAAGGGTGAGACACGACCTACCAAAGGGCGTCAATTCAACAATTGACAACCTGCCTCAAGGGCGTTAATCAAAACACGACCAGGATCAAGGCGTCACTTCTTGGATTCAATTTTGGTAATAAAAACCTTCTTAATTTGAAAATTGTGAAAAGACGCTTGAAGCAAAGGCGTTAAACAAAAACACGCCCTATGGAAGGACGTTAATCATTGATTTTCCAATCATGGTGGGACTCATAAAATACCAGGAATTGACGCCCTACCCTGTGGTCGTCCTTTCTTAAGAACACGCCCCAGATTAGGTCACTTTTAAAATCACACCCCTCTTCAAGTCGTGAATTCCAAAAATGCAAGAAAAACACACAAAAACACACAAAAATAGAAAAACTTTACATTATAGAAATATTGAAGTTCACTATAGGGCGTTAACATGGTGACATGAGATTTAATCAACAAAGCGTCAATTTTGGCGTATCTACAGCTGCCCCGCTTTGGCGTCTGCTTTGGAAGGGAGTGAGACGGAATGGAGAGAAAGTGCAACAAGCGAAATGAAGTGGAGCGAACTGATAAGTAGATGCCAAAGTGTGATGTGACACGCCTCAGACACTAAGTATTAAAATTTTTCCAAGATTCTGAGTGAAACAACTCCGAATAGTTCCAAGGAAGCATCGATTTGCTGGATAAAGGAGACTTAAACTAAGTAAATAAAATGTGCACGTGGGCACGACAGGGAGACACCATTGGAGAGCGGTTACCAGCCAATGTGGACGTGCTACAACCAAGGTGGATTTGCAGAAAAATAAAGGGAATTGAGATGAAGACCCAGCAAACGGATATTTTTCAAGAAACTAGCCTGAGCGGCTTCAGAGAGAATAAAGTACTTGATTTGGAGTGGAATATCTCATGTCAACTCAATCAAGAGCGAGTGACCTTCATTATTGCCATAATATGAAGATTTTCACCATGAAGCTCAAAGTCCTACATGATGCATGCTGGGCTAAAAGGAAAAAAAAACAAACAAACTAAAAAATAGAAAATAATCAAGGATAATATTACTAAGCCATCTAGATTTGGTCAAGAATCCAGATCTCTGAACTGACACTAAGCCGAAGCCCGTTTGTCCACGCATCAACTCAGAAAGTGGAACCATCATCCCAGACCTTTAATGACTCAACGGCCTATCCATGCGATCATGACTCTCCTGGAATTATCACTGTTTTTGATGAAGGGGAACTCAAATTCCAGGTTCATCAGAACCACACGGTCCTTGATATGCTATAATAGCGCAGGATAAAAAATGCTTACAGAAAAGATACAAGAACAGGATGATGTTACTCCCGCAAGTGATCCAAGCATCTCGAAACATGTAATCTTCTGCACTTGAAAATTCATCAGTCCTCTCAAGACATAAAAATGATCATCAATATTCCTCAATTTCAATAAAATGATCATAAGTGCTTAATCATAATAACTCCAACTAAAAGAATAGCACTTAAGTTCATGAAAGCACATAAAAGAACCAAATATGTAAGTCAATGAAATAACGACTGGAAGGAATGGCGTCAAAATCATGAAAGGCGCCTGACATCAGGGCGTCAAAACATAAAACACGCCCTTCATTAAGACGTTAAATGCACCGAGAGTTCAAGTAGAAGACGACCCATAAGGAGGCGCGAAACAAAACACAACCTCTGTCAAGTCGTCAATTCAACAATTGACGCCCCAACAGAAGACGTTAATTAACAACACGCTTCCGTTTCCAAATCAAAAGCTAAACCCAGTCCTAATGGCAATCAACCTCCCAACTCCGAATAGCCTTAAGACCCTTCAGACCTCTATAAAAAGAAAGGAACTTCCTTAGATCAATCAAAGCAATTCATCGAATCCTGCTTCTTCTGCTTCTTCTGTTTCTGCTTCTACTGTTCGAATTCTTCCTACAGACCGAAGATGGAGAGAACACTCAAAAGACCCAAGATTTCAACTCCCAGACTATCGGAGATCAACGGGCATATCAGCAGCCGGATTGCATCAAATCAGGTAAGTTACACTGCTTCTGTTCCTTCTTTCATATCTTCAGCAACCTTCTGTTCTGTGTTCTTATTCACTTCTCTGTTATTTCCCTTTCTTTTCTTTTCCACAGGAATATCCCAACATCCCAGGAGCCATGAGATTTACAATAATCAAGTGGCTACCTCTTCTTCTCTCCAAGTTCTCTTCAGATATGAGGGTGTACTTAGCAAGATGGCACCTCTTAGGCCTAGTTACCCATGCCAAACACTATGATCAGATTCATCTTGATTGGGCTGCCATAGGGGCTCTAGTTGAAATATGGCACCCTTCCACTCATACGTTCTTATTCTCAACTTTTGAAGCCACAATGCTGCTAGAGGAATTGGAGATGATCTTAGACTTAAAGAGGATGAAGCAAGGTGATGAGGAAAAGATGGTCATCATGCCAAGACCAGTTTCTTCACATGAGATACTAACCAGTTTAGTTCCCAGCCCAAACTTAGTGAATCAAATCAAAGTTACCAAGGGAATTAATCTCCTAAAGCTTGCTTCTTGGGTGTACAAGAGAGCGGATCAAGCTAAAGAAGATGAAGAGATAGAGCGGGTAGCAAAGGCTTTCGTAGTGTGTTTGGTAGGAGCGATCCTTTTCCCATCCACGGAAGACTTTCTAGAGGAGGCCCAATTAAGCGCAATAGTGAGCCTTTGGGAGGAGAGAGAGCAGGACCGGCTATCCTAGCCTATCTCTATAGTGGGCTCACCTCGGCATCAATGGGGAGACCCATATATGGATGCATGCTAGCACTGTCTAGTTGGGTAGATCTCCACTTCAAGTTCGATCCATGCGAGGAGGCCCAACAACCTTCTAGAATCTTCTCAAAGAGCCCACTCTCTTATATGACCGGCTCATTAGGAATAAGCAACAGAGTGATGAACCGGATACCTCAAGTTAAGAAGAGAGTGGAATGGAGAGAACACCTCAAAGTAATGCCAAAGAACCTTTTCACTTGCGCCCCAGGAATACTCAAAACTCAAGAACTCCGCGCAAGATTCTCCCTCGGGATGGACCTTCGACTAATAGGCGCTTCAGAATTCGTGCTATACAACTCACACCGGTGCCTTCCTCAACTTGGGCTCCCGCGGAAAATATTTGAGGATCCATCTCATCTCCCTCCTATCAAGACACGGGACCTTGGTAGCAATGAGGATGGAAAAGAGTGCACAACTATCCAAGCTCTGTGGAAAATCAACAACTCTCATCAACCTGTGGAAAGCTTGGAAGAAGACAGAGATCAATGGAAGTCTTATGTAATTGCTTTAAGAAGCTTGAGGCCAAAAATGGCTCATTGAAGCAATGTAATCTTTTCTTTTAATAAAACATTGATAATATTCTGATTGAGCCATGTCACAACGTTCTGATCAAATCTTCCAATAACCTGTGATTCTGCTGCAAATAACGACTCAAAGAACGTCGTTAATTCCCAAAGTGACGCCTCAGCACATGCCGTCTCTCTTTATCCATCTCTCGAAAAGGACGCCTTCACCTATAGGCGTTAACTGAATAACGGCTCAAGATGAGGCATTAATTGATTCAAATTTCAAAAGTAATTCGATAAAAACCCAAAAGTAACGCCTTCAGCACAGCCACGTTTCATGCAAACCACGCCTTCAGGAATGTCGTTAATCAAAACAGTAATTATTATTCCCAGTCACGTCAATCAATCTCCATTTAATGCTTCTGACGATGGTTATCATTCCCCATACGTAAGAATATAACGCCCCGAAGCACGTCGTCAATTAAAAGGGGACGCCCATACCTAAAGTCGTCAATTTAATAAAACACGCCCTTCCTTGGGTCGTGAATCCTTTTCGAATGCTAAAACCCTTTTCCCCCTTTCTTCTTCTTCCTTCGTCCTTAAACCCTCTTTCTTTCTTTCCCCCTTCTGCAACCCTAACCGAACCCCATTTCTCCCTCTCTCTCAATCTCTCTCATTCTCACACTCCCTCTTCCTAACCCTAGCAATGGCCGGTGGCGCACCCAAGCGGCAGAGAGTGTCAGCCCCCGAGGTTGTGGACTTGGAGGGCGATCATGCCCGTGCCGAGGAGGAGGATGTTCCCTCATCGGAGGAGGCCCCTCCGGCGGCGGCCGAGGAAACTCCGACGGTAGAAGAAGCAACACACGAAGAAGAAGAAGCAGGAGGAGATGAAGAAGATGAAGGAGAAGACGATGAAGGAGAGGGAGAAGAAGAAGATCAAGGCGGTGAAGGAGAACCACCGGCGGCGGCGGCCCCTCGCCCCGGCCGGCTCCGGTGACCAAGGCAACCACGGCCCCAACCAACAGGATAGAAGCACCACAAGGTAGGCCCCCAACCCAAATTTCCATTTTTTTTCTTATTTTATTTTCATTTTTCTTCAATTTCCATACCCCTCGGTTGAGAAAACCAGAGACACAGAAAAGAGGCGCCCTCAGGGCGTCGTTATTTAAGCAGAAGACGCCCAACCCAGGGACGTTAATTCAAATTTTTCCTGAAAAATAATTAGCCTCATGAAAACACGCCCTGCAGCATGTCGTCCTTTTAAAATTATCATTTTTCATATCATGCTGTTAATTTCCATTGATTTCCATGCTCCAATTATTTTAAATATTTTTCCATGAATTGTTTCGCATGCTGTCATTTTTATTTTCTTTTCTGAAAACCCTGGAAACAACGCCCCCCACCGGGGCGTTAATTCAACAAAGGACGACCAGACCAGCGGTCGTCAATTCATTCATTCCCGAAAGCATTTTTTGAAAAACGTCCCACCTAGGGGCGTGACTTAAGCAAATGACGACCAAGGGACGGGCGTCAATTGAAAAAGATTTAGGAAATTAGAAATTAACCACAAAACCATGCCCCCCACAGGGACGTTTCTTAGATAAACAACGATCTAAGGTAGGTCGTTAATTCAAAGCTTACTTAAGAACCACGCCCTCCACAGGGGCGCTAATTAAACAAGCCACGACCTGGGGATGGTCGTTAATTAAATCAAACATCCAAATATCAATCCTGGTAAATAAGTGCAATTCAGCCTGAATAATTGAACAATTAAGCCAAAATTTCTTTTTTATGCATGCAGGGGTTGATGAGGACACGGATCTCATGGGTTATGGTCCGAGCAGCATACCACGGCCTCCCCGAGTTTCAGCGAGCGAGGGTAGATGCTATGGGGTTCGGGGCCTTCCTATCCATAGAGCCAGTTAGACCAGACCTACCACTTATCCAGGTTCTGAGAGAGCGATGGGATAGGTCTAGCCGGGCATTCCTCATGCCTTGGGGTCATATGGTTCCCACATTAGAGGATGTGGCTAGGATCACGGGACTTAGGGTAGACGGTGAGGCAGTGAGCGGGATCACCTACCCTGACTATACTGAGCTTACCCAGAGGCTGCTAGGGTTAGAGATGGTCTATGAGACACCTAGCGAGTGTAGCACTATCTTCCGCACCGACCTGAGTACAGTGATGGGCTTAGGGGATGCTAGGCACAGGTCAAGGGAGACCTTAGAGCAGTTCTCGCAGAGGTTGACCGAGGGGGCTAGGGAAGTCTATTGCCAGGACCCAGCAGATAGGGAGAGAGCAGACCGAGACTTGAGGAGGTTCCTACTGCTGCTGCTCGGGAGGCTATTGCTCGGGACGAAGGGCGACGTCATCAACTGCCGATTCTTAGGGATCCTCGAAGACTTAGAGGGAGTCGGCAGATACGCCTGGGGAGCGGCGCTGCTGGCGCACCTACTAGCCGACCTGTCCACGGGGACAGGATGAGAGACCACCGTCAGTGGCTTCTCACCTTTTCTTCAGGTATGCATTTTTTCTCTTTTCTCTTTTTTTTCTTCTCCTTTTCCTTTTATTATGCATGTGAATGCCTTACTAATGCAATGCATGGATGCAGGTTTGGAGCCATCTATACATGCCGATGGGACGCGTCGACCCACGGGCAGGAGGTGAGGGAGCCTTCCCTCTAGCACGGCGTTGGCTGCCGGTGGTGTTCGGAGCTCCACTCGGCTATGAGTTGTGGGTGCTACGGAGAGAGTTCCGTGACTTCCCTCCCTCGCTGGTAAGCATGAATGTTATGCATTTTTTTTGTGTTTATTTGAATTTATTATGATTATGATGAGATGATGATGACATGTATGTTTATGGATGCAGGTGCGATGGAGACCCTATGAGGGGATGACCAACGAGGGCCAGCCATGGGTCGTAGCGGGGCGACCTCGCTTTAAGCATGAGCTATGGGTTCATTGCTTGAGCGAGATTGAGCCGTTACGGCTCAGGCTGGTGATGAGGACCCTGGGCCTACACCAGGAGTGGATAGAGGTCGGGGAGCCATGAGGGATCGGGAAGAAGACGCGCGATCGCACAAAGGCGATCGACTGGAGGGTGCGCTTCGAAGAGCAGTACGCTGACTGGCGGCGAGGCTGGACCCGAGTCACCTCTCGAGCGACTGACAGCTCCGAGTACCTCCGGCGCTACTGGGAGGTATACGCCGGCCGACCCCAGATGAAGGTCTTAGGGGTATGTATGAATGCAATTATCTCTAAATTGAATGCAAGTGCTTATGTATTTCTATTATGCGACTAATATGAAAATGGATGCATGATGCACGGGACACAGCGGCTATGGATGCACAGGCACATCTACACAGCCTGGAGGACCAGCTAGCTGCCACACGGGCTGACCTCAAGACCCTGGTGAGTGTTTAAATTATTTCTACATGCAAATGAATTTTTGTTGAATTATTGATGATTAGTCACTGACAATCTTAATAAATGCAGCGTGCCCAGCAGGGAGCCGTAGGGAGAGATGCAGGAGAGGCCTCTAGCTCGAGGGGGCCTAGCGCAGAGGCGACCGCACTAGCAGAGTAGCTAACGGGGGCCGTAGCACGGGCCGAGGCGGCAGAGCGTGACCTCGCCTCACGGGTGAATTCCAAAACTCAAACCTCATTCAATTATTGATTATATACTTCATTGTGCACTAATGAAATTCATTTTTGTAGACTGAGGAGCTTCGAGCCGCTCTTGCTTGCGTCTGCGAGGGACAGCAGGCGATGACTGCCCAGGCGAGTGATTTACTTTCAACCATGTGTTGTTTATTTCATGAATTTATTGAACTGTGGAACTGATGATTTGTTTACCTGTTTGCAAACTACACAGCTACAGGCGGCACGTACCCAGGCTGCCCTGGCCGGTACAGAGCTAGCGATCCGCGAGCGGCGGATTACAGAGCTGGAGCGGACCTTGAGGTGACGGGAGGAGCTACCTCAGGACGTGGTTGAGCTGTGGGTTGCCCTCGAGCTGGAGAGGAGAGAGCGTGCCCGGGAGCGATAGGAGCACCGAGCGGACCTCGGCCGGCACCACGAGCAGCAACGTGCGGACCGTGCCCAGTACCAGGAGCAGCAGCAGGTGGTCCGTGCCCAGTTCGTGGAGCAGCAGCAGGCGGACCATGCCCAGTTCCAGGAGCTGGTGGCAGCACGTGAGCGTGAGCTGACGGAGCTGAGGACGCAGCTAGCCGTTACCCAGGAGCATCTTCAAGCGTCAGAGGAGCGTCTCCAGTGAGGCCGGGAGCGGGCGCGAGCTGCGGGGTACAGCTTGGGCGATTCTTCTTTCGTGGCGGGCTCTTCCTTTCGACCGAGGAGCGAGGCAGGGGACCAGGCTCGAGCACCGGTGGCTTCACGGGGGTCCATGCCCCCTCCACCAGCACCTCGTCGGGAGGACAAGGGTGAGGCCGAGAGTAGGAGAGAGGAGGGTGGAGGCGAGAGCTGAGAGACTGTATTTGTACCCCTCCACCTTCACACCTGTACATGATAGACATGATATATATATATATATATGAGATTGATCTTTTATTTACCTGAGCACTTGTGGGTTTGTGTACTTGTGGTTGTGTACTTGTGGTTGTGTACTTGGCTCCTTTTTCACGTTCTTTGCTTTTGCTGCGCTTTGTCCTGTCCTTGCGACTGTAACCCATACTTGAACAAACATGTTAATTCATCTGTTCGACTTGGGTAAATGAAAATAACTGGTAGAGGGAGATGCAACATGCAAGCACACATATGCAAACAATAAATAAAGATGCCCATGCAAAAAATGCAAGCATACATCGTGAAGAATGCATTTTTTTCTTTTTTAATAATTATTTTTTTTGTTATTTTTCTGAAAGACGCGCCTTAGGTTAGGTTGTTATTCAAACAAAAGACGCCCTAGGTGACAGCGTGAATTTGAAAGAGATTTTGAAATTTGTTGAAAAGACGACCATGCACATGGGCGTTATTTTAAAATAGACGACCTTAAGGAAGGCGTGAATTCAATAAAAAGCGCCTTAAGCGAAGGCGTTAATTCTTTTTTTTTTTTGGGTTGACAAAGCCACCCGGGCCCTTAATCCTACATGGTCACCATTTAAGATTCATTGGTCTTTCTTGATTAATCAAAAAGGGGTGCAACATGATAATAGTTAACTTATACCCGAGATTTCGCATGGTGCAATCTCCTAGGTCAGCCTTGACCATTCTACTGGTTTATGACTTATCACAAAGAAAATGAAGATATAAGGAAGCCCATAAGGGATTCTGAGAAGCTCTAGATAAAACCACTTCCCCTTACCCTATGCCCGTTGGGGTTCAGTCTTCGGCGTAGGGAAACTTTGTTACCTTTTGCATCTTTTATTGCACGCATACGCCCAAGGTTTTCCTTGCGGGGACTTTGCCCTCTTGTCATACTTTTCTTTTCACTATTGGACTTTCACTTTGAAATTGCTTTTGCATTGATGAACCTAATTGTACGTGGGCTTTTGTGGCATTTGTTCCCTTTTGCGCCCTGACTTCCACCTACTAGGGCGGCGGATAGGCTTGGTGGATCTACCCCGAGACTTCCTTTCCTCCCTT
Source organism: Amorphophallus konjac (assembly GCA_022559845.1). NCBI lineage: Eukaryota > Viridiplantae > Streptophyta > Magnoliopsida > Alismatales > Araceae > Amorphophallus > Amorphophallus konjac. Next base: position 322,467,590 of record CM040119.1, on the reverse strand, counting down.
ATGGGCCGAAGAGAAAAAGAATGGGCATCGTCTTTGTTGTGTCCCTATGATTTTGATGATGTCTCACACTATAAATCATTTCTTTATCTCAAGATAATCTCATGCTTCATATTTTGGGAGTTGTTTTTCGTGCCACTTGAGCCACACTTAGTGTTGTTTCCCATCACTAACACGAAATGATTTCGTGTCGTCTGAGGTTACAACATTTCGTGTTGATTTCCATGCTTGACAGGAAAACATGTATGAGGTAATACTTCGTGTTGTTCTATCCTTGTCGTCTATGTCTTCGAGTCCTATTCTCGGCGTTTTAACTTCGTGTCGTGTCTTCTTTGTCTTAGTGTCGTTTTACGGAAGCAGCTCGAATAGTTCTGTCGAACACCGAGTCATTTTCTATGTGAACTTCGTGTCGTTTCTATCTGCCCTTTGGTTGTTCATCTCGTGTCATCCTTTGTGTCTGCTTGACTAATCTCGTGTCATCTTTTGTTAACCTCGAGTCGTTTCTACCTGGTCCCACTGCTTCATCACGTGTCGTGATAGCCGTGGCATCTTCTGTCATCGTGTTGTTTTCACTTCGTGCAGCCTTCTCTAAGTGTTGTCCTAAGTTCGAGTCGTTTTCCTTTCTTATTTCTTTCTTTGTGTTGCCTTACCTAGACCTCGTGTCTGGTTTGTTAAGCAACCACTTCGTGTCATTTTTTTACACCTCGTATCGTTGTCGCTTTGTGACCTCACCTCGTGTCTGTTTCTGTTTGTTACTTCGTGTTGTTTTTGTATACATGTCTTCGTGTTATTTTTATGTTTTTCATCTTCGTGCTATTTTTCTCTTTAGACTTCGTGTTCTTCTCGCCTTGACCACACTCCGTGTCAACTTCAATTTTTGTCCTTGTGTTGTTTAACAACCTCTAACGGTTACTGTTATTTGTCTTCGTGTTGTGGTCAGCCCGTGTCTCTTCAACTTCGTGTTGTTTGTCTCATATTGTTCAAGTGTTGTTTCACTTCGTGTCATTTTTGTTGCCGTTGGTTAGTTCGTGTTGTTTTCGTTATAACCTCATCCATGTTTCTTTCTATTACTTCACTCTGTGTTATCCTCTTCTCACCTCATGCTGTCTTCATCTGACTTCGTGTCGTCTTCGTTGTAGTGTTAGCATTGTTCTCGTGTACTTCGTGTCGTTCTCGTGTTATCTCGTGTTAAACTCATCTAACGTACCTTGTGTCAGTCACTGTTAGTGCACGTAGTGTTGTTAACTTACCTCATGCAGCTTTAGTTTTAATGGCCAGAAAGCGTGTTAATGGTTTGTCTTATCTCCTTACAGGTACGAGGAAGAATATTCCCAAATAAATGGGCTGCACGTGATCCAAGACAAGGGGAACCAATTCAATATGGACACGTGGCAGGAAGGTTCTGGATCGAGCGTGGGAGGCACAAGCATTTTGTGCCCTATCCACCTGCTGCCGCTATAAAAAGAAACCTTCGTCCACCGATGAAGGAGGATCGTAGCCAAGAAAGAAAAAGGAGAGTTATAGAGAGCTCGATCCAGCAGAAAGAAAAAATGGAGTGATCGTGAGAGTGTGAAGGAAAAATAGAGAGCAGTTGAAAGCCTCCACGATCCAGATAGCAGTGAAGAGAGGAAGAGAGATAGAAGTGTCTGTGCTTTGTTGAATTGCTTCCTAGGAAGCTACATTTGTACTGATTCACAGTATCGAAAGTTTCTTCGATAGTTTTTGTTTCTTTTCTACTTTCCTTTATTTGTTCTTCTTCTAATTCATTTTTGTTTCCCTCCGGTGTGTGGAGGAAGGGAGTCTAACTCCGGTTTCCCTCTGGGTTGCAGAGGAAGAGAGATCGGTGATCTCTGGTTTTGCCAGTGACGGGTTGTCACTAGCAGGTTCCCTCCGGTGTGTGGAGGAAGGGAGAGGTCCTCTCCGGTTCTGTTCTTGCCGGGTGCTAGAACAGGTTTCAAGCTCTGTGGGTAGCAGAGTTTGGTCGAGGGATTTGTCTCCCTTGGGTTTTCAAGCTGTTTGGCAGCAAGTTGTTCGCAGACTGAGTCTGCTGTGCTCTAGCAGTGGCTAGTGGAATCCTGACTCTAGTTGGAGTGAGGGGTGGATGTAGATTACGGACTGCAATCGAGCCACCTAAAAACCGGCTGCCTCCTCTGTGGTTTGATGGTCTTATCTGTGCACGCTATCTGCTGATCTGCTTGTCGATTTGTATGTTCAGCTCCTTACTGTCATCGTCTTATTCTTCTTGATTGGTATCAGCTTTTACAATTCTATGTGTGCGAATTTAGGAAGGGCGTAAGCTGTTGAACTATTTTTCGCCTAAGTTTTTTTAAATCGGGAGTCATCTATTCATCCCCCCCTTCTACATCACTCTCGCTGCGCTAACATTTGGTATCAGAGCAGGTTTACGCCATGTGGGCGAACAATCAAGCAAATGGCAGTGGTCCTAGAACCTTCATGGCCGAAGGTCAATCCATTAGTCGCCCTCCTTATTTCGATGGTAATAACTATTTGTTTTGGAAGAACAGGACGGAAGTGTTCATCAGGGCTCAGAGCCACAAACTGTGGAGAGTAATCACAGTGGGGCCATATGATCTGCCACCAAATGAGGACGCTTGGACAGATGACCATGTAAAGCTCTCCTCACTCAACTGGACGGCGCTGAACATCATCCAGTGTGTTGTTCATCCAGAGGAGTATGCCTGAATCTCCGCCTACAAAACTGCCAAGCGAATGTGGGATGAGCTACAATTGATCTATGAAGGTACAGCTTAAGTGAAAGCCTCGAAGGTAAACCTCTACACTTCTAAGTATCAAATGTTTAAAATGAATGTAGATGAGAATATAACCGAAATGTATGCCAGGTTATCCTTGATCACTAACACTCTTAAAGGGCTAGGGAAGGATCTTGCTGAGGCAGATATAGTCAGGAAAATCCTTAGATCCTTATCCCCGGCATGGCACACTAAGGCCATTGTGATTGAGGAGTCAAAAGATCTGACTACCTTGACTGTGAATGAACTCATAGGATCCCTTATGACCTATGAGATGAACTTCAAGGGAGGTGGAGAAGCAAGTGAGAGGAAGGGTAAAAATATAGCTCTAAGAGCTTCCCGCAACAAGGGCAGTAACAGTGGGAGCAGCAGCAGTAGTCCCGAGTCTGAGTCCGAGCTTGAAGGTTTTTCAAATCTCGATCAGGAGGAACAGGCTTTGCTCACTCGACAGTTCCGAAAATTTTTGAAGAAAAAGGGAAAGACCTTTAGGAAGAAGAAGCCATACTTCTCTAACAAGAATGCTGAATTTACGAGTTACAGGGATAGAAATCCTAAGAAACTGATCTGTTTTAATTGTAACAAACAGGGACACATGAGAGGCGAATGCCCAGATCTCCAGAAGAAAGGTCCCTATCTTCAGAAGAAGATCACAAATGTGCAGAAGAAGAAGAAGCCACAGGCGATGGTCTGCACATGGAGCGAGGAAGAAGAAGACCCCGAAGATGCTTCCTCAGAGGAGTATGAAGAAGGAATTTGCCTTATGGCAAACAGTGAAGAGGAGGTAATAAACGTTTTTGAAAATTTCTCAATTGATGACTGGGAGGATGCTTATGGTGACTTGCTAGATAAATTTAATTCTCTTAGCAAAGAGCACAGAGCTCTGAAAAGAAAATTTAATACAAATACTGAAGAACAAACTCTGGTCTATGAGGAAAATGAAAAGCTAAAAGAACAACTAGAAGAAATGACCTCTCTAAGGAAAGAGAATGATAAGCTTAAGGGAGAAATTCAAGAAAGTCAAAAACAGCTCAATGAATTCAACACTAAAATTGAAGAAAGCATGAATGAAATTAGAGTGAATTCAGAGAAATATGAAGCTGTGAAGAAAGTAAATGCTGAACTCTTAAAGAATTCTGAGTCTCTTCAAAAGGAGCTGGAAGACAAACAGAAAATCTTAGAAAAGTTTGTCCAAGGGAAAACTAGTCTAGATGCTATTCTAGGGACTAGGGTCAATTTCAATAAGGAAGGTCTAGGCTATGACCCAACCAACAAGAGACCCTTGCAATTCAAGACCATCACCTTCTGTCCAGAGAAGGGAAAAGAAAAGCTGGACACACCATCCAGCTCAAACAGCACTAAAGAAATTCAAAGTCCGAAAGAAAATGCTAAAAAGAGTGTTGGTCACCCATTCAAGGTGGGAATGAACCCGATGAAGAACATCACTGAACCCACTCACCAGAACAAAAATGGTAGATGGACCAGGATAGTGAATCAGAATAAGAGCTGGAACTACAACAATCAAATGGGTCCAAACAAGACCTACTGGAGGAATAACTTTCATGGTCAAAGATATGTCAATCAACAAGCCTACAGGAAATTTCCTAGGAATAGGAAGACCAATGAAAGGAATAGAACTCACTTCTCCAGTTCAGCTGGATTGAACTTTAATAAACCTGAAAGGAAGGTGCCAGAGAAAACCATGCTGAAACAAATCTGGATACCTAAACACTTGATCATAGATTTAAACAATATCCTTGGACCCAACTCATCTTGGGTTCCAAATCATTCTGCCTGATGTTTTTGTGTAGGTCGGCCTGGCAGCTGAAGACAACAAGTGGTACCTCGATAGTGGCTGCTCCAGGCATATGACAGGAGACCGATCCAAGTTTGGCAAGACAGAGATGAAGCCAGGGGGTTTGGTCAAGTTTGGAGGAAAGAACAAAGGTAAAATAATTAGAGTTGGCACAGTAGGTAAGTCTTCCACAAACTCCATTGAGAAAGTCTTACTTGTGGAAGGGCTACAACATAATCTGATCAACATCAGTCAGTTATGTGACAAGGGTCACAAAGTTATTTTTGATGATACTTCATGCAAAATCTTTGAAATAAATTCTGACATGGTTAAATTTGTAGCCAACAGGATTAATAATGTCTACATTGTAGACTTAGATGAGAAATCTGAATCCACTATTTGCTTATCTGCCAATTCTGAAAATGATGCCTTTAAATGGCATAGACGTCTAGGTCATGCTAGTTTTTCAACCTTAAATAAATTGGTCAAACATGATTTAGTTAGAGGCATGCCTAGAATTAAATTCAACTCAATTTCAAAAGCATGTGATGCCTGTGCTCTAGGCAAACAGACCAGAAACTCTTTCAAATTAAGATCTGAGCCATTGTCTTCTAGACCAATGGAACTACTTCATATGGATCTTTTCGGTCCAACTAGAACTCAGAGTCTTAATGGTAATAGGTTTGGCTATGTCATCATAGATGACTTCTCCAGATATTCATGGATATTTTTCTTAGCAAATAAAAATGATGCTTTTCAAAAGTTTAATCTGTTTTCAATAAGGTCAAACAAGAAGGGAAGTTCAAGGTTAGCTTTATTCAATCTGACCATGGAGGTGAGTTTGAAAATTCCATGTTTACTGATCTTTGTGACAAAGAAGGACTAACTCACAGGTTTTCCTCTCCCAGGACACCTGAACAGAATGGGATCGTGGAGAGAAGAAATAGAACAGTGGTGGAAATGGCCCGAACCATGTTGATTGAAAGCAAGTTACCTAGAAGGTTTTGGGCAGAAGCGGCCAATACAGCAATCTACATAATCAACAGGGCCATGGTAAGACCCATACACAAGAAAACACCCTATGAGCTTCTAAAAGGTAAGAAACCAAACTTGTTTCACTTCAGAATTTTTGGAGCAAAATGTTTTATTCATAACAATGATAAGAAAGACTTAGACAAGTTTGAAGCCAAGAGTTCACCTGGAATATTCTTAGGTTACTCTGAAGTGTCAAGGGCATATAGGGTATTTAATGTATCAGATCAGAAAGTGGAAGAATCTCCACACATTCTTTTTAGTGAAAAGAAAGATGTCTCTAATGTTGAAAATCTTGACAGGGACTCCAATCATGGTGGAGATTTTCTAGAAGACCAACAAGAAGAAGAGAAGACTCAGCAAAATGGAGAAACAAATCCCCCAAATCAGGAAGGTCAAAGAGAAACAGGTGAGTCTTCAACAAATATTAGACTCCTTAAAGACCATCCTTTAGATAATGTCATAGGCAATCCTGAAGAACCCCTTCGGACTAGGTCTCATTTCAGAAATATGAATAATGATGACTTAATGGCTTTGGTCTCACAAATTGAACCTAAATCAGTAGAAGAGGCCTTAGCTGATCAAGCTTGGGTCAATGCTATGAGTGAGGAATTAGGTCAGTTTGAAAGGAATAGTGTCTGGGAGCTTGTCCCAAGACTAGATGGTATTAATGTCATAGGAACCAAGTGGGTGTTCAAAAATAAGATGAATGAAGATGGAATCATATCGAGGAATAAAGCCAGACTAGTAGCCAAAGGCTACTGTCAGGAATTCGGTGTAGACTTTGATGAATCCTATGCACCAGTTGCTAGGATGGAAGCAATAAGATTGTTGCTTGCATTTGCATGCTCAAAGAACATTAAACTCCAACAAATGGATGTCAAAAGTGCCTTTTTAAATAGAGTTATTAAAGAAGAAGTTTTTGTTGAACAACCTCCTGGATTTCAATTCTCTCCTCAACCTAACCAAGTTTTCAGGTTGAACAAAGCCTTGTATGGTCTAAAGCAGGCTCCAAGAGCTTGGTATGAAAGATTATCTGAATTTCTGATCAGCAAGGGCTACAAAAGAGGTAAAGTTGATCAGACTTTATTTACCAAGGGCATGAATAAAGATCTTATCATAGTTCAGGTATATGTAGATGACATTGTATTTGGATCAACTAGACTTGAACTATGTGATGAATTTTCTACCATGATGTCTGCTGAATTTGAAATGAGCTTGGTTGGAGAACTAAAATATTTTCTTGGATTGCAGGTACAGCAGCTAGAAGATGGGTGCTTCATCAACCAAACCAAATATACAATGGAACTGTTCAAGAGGTTTGGTATGAAAAACTTAAAGCATATTACAACACCCATGGGCACCAATACATCACTGGATACTGATGAAACAGGTAAAGAAGTAAATGCCAAACTTTACCGAGGTATGATTGGATCTCTTCTCTACTTGACAGCCTCTAGACCTGACATACAATTCAGTGTAGGAATGTGTGCTAGGTATCAGTCTAGACCTACTGAATTACACTTAGCTGCAGTTAAAAGAATCTTCAGATATTTGTCAGCTACTCATTCTCTTGGTCTATGGTTTCCTGCATCACACACATTTAACTTAGTTGCATACACAGATACTGATTATGCAGGCTGCAAACTAGATAGAAAGAGCACTAGTGGTCATTGTGAGTTTTTAAGTGGATGTTTAGTGTCTTGGGGTTCCAAGAAATAATATTCTGTGGCCCTCTCCACTGCTGAAGCTGAATATGTGGCTGCAGGGAGTTGTGGAACTCAAGTCATATGGATTAAGCATCAGCTTCAGGACTACCAAGTAGACCTGGGGTGCACACCAATCTACTGTGATAATACTAGTGCCATCAATCTTGCTAAAAATCATGTTTTACATTCTCGAACCAAACACATAGAAATAAGACATCATTTTATAAGAGATGAGGTGTCTAAGAATAAATTTGAACTGATTCATGTAGGCACAGATAATCAGATTGCAGACATTTTCACAAAACCTTTGGATAATGAAAAATTCACAACCTTGAGAAGAGAACTAGGCTTATACAAATTATCTTAATTTTAAAATTTGTTCTTGTTGTGAGGGGGAGTTGTGTTTGTCTCAGTTGAGCTTAATGTTGTGCTGTGTCTGAGGGGGAGCCGTGTTGTTGTAAGAGAGGAGAAAGTCTTTGACAAATTCAAAAGGAGTTTCCAGATGTGTAACTTTGCTGGTTTTTCATGACTAATCTAGTGTGGTTCTCTCAGACAGCAGAGTGTCACTTATCTCTTAAGTCCATAAGTCAGTGACTCTAAAATCCAATTGGATTCCTTCCTTTGGTACTCCTTTAGAGATCTGGACTAATTGCATAAAGTATATCTCTCTACATTGTCATTGATTCTGGTTCAGGCCAAAACCTGTATGTCTTGATATCTGATCCAATCAACTTGAACTCTAGACTTCAAGACTCAATTCAAGGAACAGTCCATCTGGTATTGTTTTCAATCATTCTATCTTTCTAACTCAAGGGCTTAATTAATCAAACAAGTTCCGCCTTGATCACTGAGAAACTGGGAGCTTCATCAATGAAATGTATTTCTCCCATGTCATGAGGTGTCAAATGCTTAAAATGAATGTAAAGTCCTGACAGAGCAATGATGGATTGCTGGTGAGTAACTGGGGACTCTGGCCTCTAATCAAGGTGTTTCCTCACGTCAAAAGCCACAGTTATTAACTCTGTTCCTTAATCAAAAAAAAAAGGAAGTAATGAGGTACTCACTCTTAGTAACTGGGGATTCAAGCCTCTGATAAAGGTGTCTCTCTAATGTCAAAGGAGTGAACTACCAATTTACTCATTGGACTTCTTGAAAATTATCTCCAACAACAAAAAATGGATTCCTTGTTGTTATGCAACTAATGGATGGCTTGTCTTCAATACCTTGGGAACACCTCTCTGATTGTATCTTGCTGCCTTGTGGAATAGTTGAGTGCTCAGCTATATCTTGCACTACTTGTTAACTCCTGCACTAAATCATACGCTATGTATGCTGATATACTTTTCATCATTCTTCATCTTTATTGTGTACTGGAGTTTAAAGAATCTTCTCTTGAGTTTAGAACCTCACTTATACTCTTAAGACCTACTCGTGACTTTCTGCACTAAGAATGTTCCTACACTTTATCCTCATGTCTACAGCACTGTTATATCTACTGCATTTCTTTTTGCTGATGTCAAAGGGGGAGAAAGGTTTTGTTACATAATATCAGGAGTTGATCAGGTGGTTCTGTCTTGAGAAGCTCTGCAATTTCAGGGAGTTGTTCAGTTGGTTATGTCTAGTTGCCTTGGGAAGTTGAACCTTGGGGTTGTTACTGTCTATGTGTTGTGGGGGAGGTGAGAGTGTGCTGAAAGGTTGAAATTTCTTTGAATGTTGAAGCTGATATTGATTTCAAGTTTAGATCTTGATAATCCTTGATATTGCATGATTCATAGTGTTGATTCATAGTGTTGCCATCATCAAAAAGGGGGAGATTGTTGTGTCCCTATGATTTTGATGATGTCTCACACTATAAATCATTTCTTTATCTCAAGATAATCTCATACTTCATATTTTGGGAGTTGTTTTTCGTGCCACTTGAGCCACACTTAGTGTTGTTTCCCATCACTAACACGAAATGATTTCGTGTCGTCTGAGGTTACAACATTTCGTGTTGATTTCCATGCTTGACAGGAAAACCTGTATGAGGTAATACTTCGTGTTGTTCTATCCTTGTCGTCTATGTCTTCGAGTCCTATTCTCGGCGTTTTAACTTCGTGTCGTGTCTTCTTTGTCTTAGTGTCGTTTTACGGAAGCAGCTCGAATAGTTCTGTCGAACTCCGAGCCATTTTCTATGTGAACTTCGTGTCGTTTCTATCTGCCCTTTGGTTTTTCATCTCGTGTCATCCTTTGTGTCTGCTTGACTAATCTCGTGTCATCTTTTGTTAACCTCAAGTCGTTTCTACCTGGTCCCACTGCTTCATCACGTGTCGTGATAGCCGTGGCATCTTCTATCCTCGTGTTGTTTTCACTTCGTGCAGCCTTCTCTAAGTGTTGTCCTAAGTTCGAGTCGTTTTCCTTTCTTATTTCTTTCTTTGTGTTGCCTTACCTAGACCTCGTGTCTGGTTGGTTAAGCAACCACTTCGTGTCGTGTTTTTACACCTCGTGTCGTTGTCGCTTTGTGACCTCACCTCGTGTCTGTTTCTGTTTGTTACTTCGTGTTGTTTTTGTATACATGTCTTCGTGTTATTTTTATGTTTTTCATCTTCGTGCTGTTTTTCTCTTTAGACTTCGTGTTCTTCTCGCTTGACCACACTCCGTGTCAACTTCAGTTTTTGTCTTCGTGTTGTTTACAACCTCTAACGATTACTGTTATTTGTCTTTGTGTCGTGGTCAGCCCGTGTCTCTTCGAGCTAGTTTATGCCGTGTTGTTTGTCTCATATTGTTCAAGTGTTGTTTCACTTCGTGTCGTTTTTGTTGCCGTTGGTTAGTTCGTGTTGTTTTCGTTCTAACCTCATCCATGTTTCTTTCTATTACTTCACTCTGTGTTATCCTCTTCTCACCTCATGCTGTCTTCATCTGACTTCGTGTCGTCTTCATTGTAGTGTTAGCTGTGTTCTCGTGTACTTCGTGTCGTTCTCATGTTATCTCGTGTTAAACTCATCTAACGTACCTTGTGTCAGTCACTGTTAGTGCACGTAGTGTTGTTAAATTACCTCATGCAGCTTTAGTTTTAATGGCCAGAAAGCGTGTTAATGGTTTGTCTTATCTCCTTATAGGTACGAGGAAGAATATTCCCAAATAAATGGGCTGCACGTGATCCAAGACAAGGGGAACCAATTCAATATGGACATGTGGCAGGAAGGTTCTGGATCGAGCGTGGGAGGCACACGCATTTTGTGCCCTATCCACCTACTGCCGCTATAAAAAGAAACCTTCGTCCACCGATGAAGGAGGATCGCAGCCAAGAAAGAAAAAGGAGAGTTATAGAGAGCTCGATCCGGCAGAAAGAAAAAATGGAGTGATCGTGAGAGTGTGAAGGAAAAATAGAGAGCAGTTGAAAGCCTCCACGATCCAGATAGCAGTGAAGAGAGGAAGAGAGATAGAAGTGTCTGTGCTTTGTTGAATTGCTTCCTAGGAAGCTACATTTGTACTGATTCACAGTATCGAAAGTTTCTTCGATAGTTTTTGTTTCTTTTCTGCTTTCCTTTATTTGTTCTTCTTCTAATTCATTTTTGTTTCCCTCCGGTGTGTGGAGGAAGGGAGTCTAACTCCGGTTTCCCTCTGGGTTGCAGAGGAAGAGAGATCGGTGATCTCTGGTTTTGCCAGTGACGGGTTGTCACTAGCAGGTTCCCTCCGGTGTGTGGAGGAAGGGAGAGGTCCTCTCTGGTTCTGTTCTTGCCGGGTGCTAGAACATGTTTCAAGCTCTGTGGGTAGCAGAGTTTGGTCGAGGGATTTGTCTCCCTTGGGTTTTCAAGCTGTTTGGCAGCAAGTTGTTCGCAGACTGAGTCTGCTGTGCTCTAGCAGTGGCTAGTGGAATCCTCACTCTAGTTGGAGTGAGGGGTGGATGTAGATTGCGGACTGCAATCGAACCACCTAAAAATCGGTTGCCTCCTCTGTGGTTTGATGGTCTTATCTGTGCACGCTATCTGCTGATCTGCTTGCCGATTTGTATGTTCAGCTCCTTATTGTCATCGTCTTATTCTTCTTGATTGGTATCAGCTTTTACAATTCCATGTGTACGAATTTAGGAAGGGCGTAAGCTGTTGAACTATTTTTCGCCTAAGTTTTTTTAAATCGGGAGTGATCTATTCATCCCCCCCCTTCTACATCACTCTCGCTGTGCTAACAGTCTTCACCTTTAGTCAGATTTTTAACTTCCCATCAGATTTTGAACCACTTGAGTTCAAGGTTTAAGTGTGTAATGTGTGCGGGTGTCGACCCCATTTTGAGTTAATAAGACTGATGAATGAATTCTGAATTTTGACCTTTCAGACCTTGTGCCCTTGTGTGCCATGGCAACCCTTTTAAAAATTTTCAATATACATTTTTTTTTAGATTTTGGAAATTCTATATTTTTGGATTTTTAAAAATTCTATTTTTTTTGAATTTTGGAAAATTCTATTTTTTTTGGATTTTGGAAAATTCTATTTTTTTTGGATTTTAGATTAGGGGTAATATTTCTTAAGGTACAGACCATTCCAAGGGTGAGTTAGCTCTTCTCCTTCAGCATTAATTAGTCTATAAGCGTTGCTAGGATAAACATCTTTTACAACAAAAGGTCCTTCCCAATTTGGTTGGAGTTTTGAACGGGGTCCACCAGGTTTTACGAAGATTCTCTTGATTACCATCTCACCGACTTTGAATTTTCTCTCAATTACTTTCTTTTGATAAAAATATGACAGCCTGTTTTGATAAACGGGCGCATGCTCAGCGACGACCAGACGCTTCTCATCTAGGAGTTCCAACTGGGCAAGAAGTGAATCACGACGCTCATCAATAGAGAGTTCCTTGTCCAATTGTACTCGCAGAGATGGAATGAGAATCTCGTAAGGGACTACCGCCTGCATTCCATAAGTAAGGGCGAAAGGGGTTTGCCCAGTAGGGGTACGAATGGAAGTGCGATAGGCCCAGAGAGCTTCAACTAGCTTGTCTGGTCAATCCAAAAATTTATTAGCTTCACACGTCTTTTTAACAATTTTGATCAAAGTTTTATTAGTTACCTCTGCTTGGCTATTGCCCTGCGGATAATAGAGAGAAGAATGATGCAGTGCAATGTTATACCTGTTGCAGAGATCCTTGAGCTCTTGAGAGAAAAATTGAGGTCCATTGTCGGTAACGATGGTACTCGGGATGCCGAACCTTGCGATGATGTTCTTCATTATGAACTTGCAGACAGTTGATGCTTTGATCTCCACGAATGCTTCCGCTTCTGCCCACTTGGTGAAGTATTCCGTTGCCGTCAGGATGAACAACTTTTGCTTGGTCAGGAGGTTCGAATCACCAAGAGGTCCAATGATATCAAAAGCCCACATGGAGAAAGGCCATGGGGAGGACATATGATGGAGTGAAGAAGCAGGAGAATGAATTTTATCGGTGTGCAGTTCTCACTTAACACACTTTCGAACATAGATGGAACAATCCTCTTCTAGAGTTGGCCAATAGAAGCCTAGCCTAAGGATCTTCTTAGCTAGCATCTGGCTGTTCACATGACCACTACACACTCCAGAATGCGCCTCTTCCACAACCTTCCAAGATTCATCATCGTCGAGGCATCTTAATAAAACACCCGTGAGCCCTCTCCTATAAAGCACATCTCCAACCAAAACATAACGTTGAGCCACTCTTCTAATTGATTTCCTCTCTTCTGCAGTGGCTTCCTCAGGATAGGACTGATCATTGCAATATCTGGAAATCTTATAATACCACGGTTTCTCCTCATCAACTAACTCTTCTTGCCAATCCAATAGCATGACCTCTTTACCTTTAAGAGCTTCACTCCGCCTGACCTTCTCGAGCACCTTATCCCTAATGTCGAGGAATGCACGATCCTTAATAGCTGGAGTGTCACGCTGATGAATGAGGGGAACATGAAAATCACGCTCAGGAGGGAAGACTAGAGCAGAGGCCAAAGAAGCAAGAGCGTCGGCTAGGATGTTCTGGCTTCGAGGGACATGAATGAAGATTAACTTGGTGAAGAGTTTGGCATAAGCTGAAGCGAGTTCCTGGTAGGGCTTGAGCTTAGGATTGATAGTGCGGCACTTGACAAACACCTGGCGCAGAATGAGCTGACTATCACCAACAATTCGTAGTTGGGTGACACCATATTGATAGGCAGTTTGAAGACCAGCCAAAAGAGCCTCATACTCAGCTATATTGTTTGTGACAGGGAAAGTGAGCTGAGTAACAAATGGAATGGTGACCCCTTCTGGTGTTAAAAGAACCATGCCGATCCCTCTTCCTTGGGAATTTAGAGCTCCATCAAAATGTAATGTCCAAATAGAATCATGGGGTTGATTAACAGACATTAGTTCTTCATCTGGAAACTCCGAATTGATAGGATCAAATTAGGGTAGAGGGTGGTGAGCAAGATGTTCGGCAATGGCGTAGCTTTTGATAGCTTTCTATTGAATGTAAGTGATATCAAATTGAGAGAGGAAACTTTGCCAGCGTGCTAATCGATCAGTGAGGATAGATTTTTCAAGGAGGAATTTAATCGGATTCATGCGAGCAATGAGGTGAACCTCGTGAGCTAAGAAATAGTGTTTTAATTTCTGAACTACCCAGACTAAAGTAGCGCAAGTCTTCTCCATGGCTGAGTACCTTTGCTCACATGGGTTTAGAAGTTTAGACAAGTAGTATGCTGCCCTATCCTTACCTTCTTCATCCACTTGAGTTAGGACAGCACCTACAGAGTCATCCAGGACAGAAACATAGAGAATAAGCGGTTTGCCTGGAACCGGCGGCCTTAGGACAGAAGGATTAGCCAGATAATCCTTCAATCCGTCAAAGGCTGCCTGACACTTGTCATCCCAATTAAACTTGACTCCCGGCTTAGTAAGCTCGTAAAACGTCCTGCATCTTTGTGAGTGCTGGGAGACGAAGCGGCGAATAAATTGCAACCTCCCGATTAATCCTCGAACTTCCTTCAAATTCTTGGGAGGAGGCATGTCTCTAATGGCTTTTGCCTTATTGGGATCAACTTCAATTCCCCTTTTACTGACAATAAATCCAAGCAGTTTCCCTAATGAAACACCAAATACACACTTCTTGGGGTTCATTTTCAACTGATACTCTCGTGATCTTTGCAAGACCTTAGCTAGAACCCCAGGATGCTCAATCCTTGTCCTTGATTTCACTACTAGGTCATCTACATACACCTCAATATAAATATGGATCATATCATGAAAAATTGCCATCATAGCCCTATGATAGGTGGCTCCAGCTGTCACGCCCCGACGCGGAATATCGAGGGCGCGACGAGTCGTAAACAATCGTGTCGATCAGAGCAAGTACAATATTATTTCTAAAGTCAGAAATGAATGGCAAAATGATACTTTTATTCCATCAAAATGAAGTATTACAACACTAATTCATAAGCCATAAAGGCAAATTACAACTTTCAATCCCAAGGTACATCATTCTTGTAAAATCACTAGTTGATCTACATAAACCTAGGTAAAAAGGAAAACACTCTTCACTCTTGTCCATTCCCTTGTTCAATTTTCATTTCCTGCAACAATTAACCAAAACGTAGGGTGAGCTAAAAGCTCAGTAGGATTTTATATCTCTATGAACCAGGTAATCTTTAAGTGTTAGCAATTTAAACAATTTTCTAACTTGTATCGGGAAGTGTATAAACATGAATGGAATTTCCAAGTAATTGAGATGATATGATATCAAGATGAATTTCCAAGTAATTACTTTGAACAAGTAAAGAATTTCATGTAATTGGCCATTTTCACGCAAGTCAAGTAATTCATGTAATTTCTAAGTAAACAAGTAACAAGTAAACAAGTACGAATAGTGGAATGTCGTATCAAGTAAATCTATCATGCACTTCGGTGCAATGCCACACCGTTGGTCAATCAACTCCCATGGGCACAAGTGCTTTCGGGCGCTCCCCCCAGGACCAGACCGGGCCCCATTAATGCCAGACATTGAGTCATATGGATCCTAAGATCCCAAGTACGTTTAGACATCCACTTAATGTATATGGCCAAGAATTTCAAGGAAATGATGTTTGTAATAAGCACAGAATTGAGCTGCAAGAAAAGTAGATAACAATTTAAGGCATAATGTTTAACGACATTAAGTCGTGGAATTCAAGAAAGAATGGTAACTAGGAAGAAAAATCAAGTAATTAGAGTTTAATAGAATTAATTTAATTCCATGGTTTAATCTTATGTGCATTTGATTTACAAGTGTTTAGACATATTTACAGGAAGCTTTTTGTTCATTAAAAATGCATTAGCTACCCAAAACGGTGATTTATTATACTAATTAGATTTTTATTATGAAAATAAGTTTTTATGTTGAAAATAAATTCTAATTTGCTAAAATAATATTAACATGCTGAGAATGATTTTCATATGTTACTTTACTGGTAACATGATAAAAATAAATTTTTAATGCTGGATTTAATTTTTACATGCTGAAATTTAATTATTAACTTGCTAAAATTAATACTTAACATGCTAAAATAATTAACTTACTGATAAGATGATAAAGATAAGTTATCATGCTGATTACAGAAATTTTATGATAACAACATAATTTTTATCATGCTGAAAATCATTTTTTCTATATTTATTTATTAATTATTTGATAGAAAAATAGAATTATCATGCTGAAAAATAGTTTTAATATACTGAAAATAATTCTAACATGCCAAAAATAATTCTAACATGCTTAAATAATTGTACTATACTGGAAGAAATTTTATCATGCTGGACATTATTTTTCTATATTTATTTACTAATTATTTGATAGAAAAATAGAATTATCATGCTGAAAAATATTTTTAATATGCTGAAAATAATTCTAACATGCCAAAAATAATTCTAACATTCTGGAATAATTTTACCATACTGGAAGAAATTTTTATCATGTTGGAAATATTTTTCATGCTGGTTTTACTAATTATTTAATAGGAAATTAGGTTTTATGTGAACAAAAAGAGCTTTAAATAGATTTTAACATGCTGAAAATACTTATTATATCTCAGTATGTATAAAATGATTTTATCATATTGGAAGTCACTTTTAACATGCTGGAAATAGTTTTAACATGATGGAAGTAATTTTTAGTATGTATAAACTAATGTGGTGAAAAATAGATTTTTACGTGTAAAAATAATTTCATTCTACAAAAATAAATTTTTAACATGCTGTAAGAATTAAAACATACTAATATTACCTATACTTACTTTTGGTGACTAAATACGTACAATTAACATGAATTTTCAAAGGGTATAGTTCCTATTGTAAAGTGACATAAGTTTAGTCCCACATTGGAAGTTACAAAAACTTGCATAGCTTTATATGTTGGAGAGCTCACCCTTGGGTCAGGACCCAAGGGGCATAGGATGTGGGCATGAATTGTGAGTTGATACAAAACTAGTAATGTATATATATATTTATTTATTTGTGTCGAGCCGAGCCGAGGTGCGGTGCGGTGCGGTGCTAATTTTATATAAATATATACCATTCTGGAAATATTTTTTTTTATTTTTTTTATTTTTGTGAACGTGCTAGCCTAAGCTAGCGCGACTTTGAAGAACGCGCTGTGTCGGGTTGGCGTGTTCAGAAGGCGCTACTGAGGTATAGCGCGTTCTGGACCTGATGAAAAAACGGGAATATCCCTCCAATAAATTGACCATAACTTGCTCATTTCAGAACAGAATTTAATACATGAGCTATCAATGGAAAGAGGGCAGAAAAATGAACAAGATAGCATGAATTAATCAAAGTTTAGCCTGAGAGACACCTACGTTTAGACGGATCTAAAGAAATATCCCCAAATATAAGAAAGCCCTTTGATCTTCTAAATTCTCCTTCAAATCTCCACGAATCTTTGCAACATCATATACTTAACTTCCAGGGATGGTTTGAGGGTTGAATGGGGTTCTATTTATAGCCAAAACTTGATCAAATTTGTCAAGATTCCTTGCCTAACAATGCCAAACTTTCCAACTAACAATGCCCAACTTTCTAACTAACAATGCCAAACTTTCCAACTAACAATGCCAAACTTTCTAACTAACAATGCCAAACTTCTAGAAATGGGATTATTTTAGTCCCTTAAATATCATGTTACGAATTTAGGTCAATTTAACTTTTATTGAATCCTTTAACCATTAATTCAACCCATTATGGATTATCCAATGGGCCAATTATGATCATGGTCCATTACATGGACTTTTATTGGGCTCACTATGATTTATCTAAGGTGTAAAGCATTTAATCTCTATTTACTCCTAGTTAATTCAAGTAAATTCAATAAACTAGTTTATTTCATATAGTAAAAATGTAATTTAATCATTTCATGAAAATTGTAATTACATAAGGAAATAAAAATAAAAAAATTATTTCTCATTTTTAAATTTTTGGGTTTCTACACCAGCATTCTTGAGTCCAAAAGGTATGACCACATAGCAGTATGTACCCCATGGTGTAGTGAATGATATTTTCTCCTGATCTTCTTCAGCCAAACGAATTTGATTGTAACCTGAAAAACCATCCATGAAGGAGAGAGTCTCAAATCCTGCCGTGTTATCAATCAGAACATCAATATGAGGGAGGGGGAAGTCATCTTTAGGACACGCACGGTTGAGGTCCCGGAAGTCTATGCAAATCCGAACCTTTCAATCTTTCTTCATGACCGGGACGATGTTAGCCACCCAGTTGGGATATAGGACAACTCTAACAAATCTTGCCTTATGGAGCTTGTCGACCTCTTCTTTCATCTTTAAAGCTATGTTAGGGTGGAAATGCCTCAACCGTTGCTTGACCGAGACAGACCCTGGCTTAAGTGTAAGGCGGTGTTCAACGAGCGCAGGGTCTAAGCCAGGCATATCCTCATAACTCCATGCAAACGTGTCCTTGTATTCTTGAAGTACCAAAATAAGCGCCTCCTCTTCGGAGGGCGGCAAATTCTTGCTGATGAGGACGATTCTAGGGTCTTCCTCTGTACCCAAATTAACTTCTTTGGTAGGCTCTTCCACGGAGGCCGATGGTTCGTCGAATCTTCTTATGCCACTAGCAAAGGCATCAGCCTCGTCCTCATATTCTTCATAACTTTCATCCCCCTCTTCAATAGGGTCTTCATCATTCATAATTTCGTAGACACCCAAACCCTCATAAGAAACATTAGTATCCTCATATTCCAACTCTGGCAGGATAATCGGATTCTCCACAAATTCAGAAAGAGCTAAACAAGCCTGGCATCTTCTGGCTAACTCCAACAGAAACCTACGGGGAATCTGCTTACCCTTGGACTTCTTATGAAAATCTACCCCATGAATGTTATTAGAAGAAGAGGAGGAGCAACTAGCTTGATCTTTAGAAGGGAAAGGAGGTGAAAAAGTGGATACAGAAGGAGGTACAGATGAAGACCCCTCACCAGAGGGGGAGAAAAGATCTATCAATGAATCATGGAAGAGTGGCCCCTAGGTCGGGGCACACTCGGAAAAGAGATAAGAAGTCTCCTCAACGAAGATGGAGGATTGGAAAGTTGGAAATTTGGCATTTTTTTTTCATTTTCATCTTTATCTTTATTTTTATTTTCTTTTTCAAGAAGAAAGCAGTGTGAAGGAAGAATAACAGGAGGAGTGGGGATTGAAAGTTTGGAGAAAGATTGAATAAGAGATGACCCGCGCGGGGGTGTAATGGAGAGTTTAGAGAATTGCTCGAGGAGCAAGGGAGGAATCGGGAGAGAAATCTACAGTGAACCTGGAGAAAAGCTGATCATAATCGATGGCGGTCTCGGCACGCGACCAAGCCAATGAGAATATAAAGAAGCAAGAAGAGACGGATGCATAGAAGTGAGGGAAAAGAGGCCAGCCCACAGCCTGTCTATTGTAAAACCTTCTTCATATGGAACATCTGGCTCTCCAGTGTCGATGTAGTCACTCAGCAACTGCCTCTTGTCTGTAATCACAGCCGGCTTTTCAATCAACTCATGTATCAATGGCGGCCATTCCGGATCAGTCGGCATAAAGAGACGGCTCAAAGAAATAGTAATATAATGCATATCGAACCACCTGTACCAGTCACACTCTGGGTCATCCATTTTCCTTCTCTTGTCAGGCCTTAGGGATTCCAGGGCTTTGTAAGTGGCCAGCGGGGCAATATGGCGAGCAAACTGTCTAGCATGAACATCTTGACAGTCTAGCGTAGAAGTGATTATTGTAGTCTGCTCATGATTCTGAACGCCACCTGTGACAAAATGTGTCTGCAATGTCCAAGTAAGCGGCTGGCGATCTGTCTTCAAAGTGGATGTCATAACTACCCATGGTTCCTCTTCATTTTTTTCTGGCCCTTTGTAACCCATGCCACCTCGTGCAATTAATTTCTGAGGCTTAACAGGCCTAGTTCTGCCTTGACAATTGGCACCCAGACCCTTCCCAACTTGGTACCCCATTTTCATTAGAATGTTCCAACCAGGGTTGTTTATCATGCTTTTCTTCTTCTTCCCCTTGGCGGGCAGGGGTGTCATAGCAACTGTTGTAACTGTTTCTGGCATTGGTTGTGGATTGGTGATGTCAAGCACTGATAGCAATGGCTTGTTGGCTGGCCAAATGGAAGGGACTGACGAAGCTAAGTGTATGTCTTCCTCTGGCAGAATTGGCATACTAGTTACTTTGATAATGCGGCCCTTATGGGGAAACTTGAGGCACTGATGATTTGTAGAGGGCACTGCATCTAGCTGCTGTATGTAGGGACGGCCCAGAATGCCATTAAATGTTGGATCCATGTCTAGAATATGAAAATCGGCCGTGATTGTGGCCGGACCAAAACTGACTTTTAATGTGATCATGCCTAGAGGTGGCTTCTTAGTATTGTCATATGCAGTAACTGTTATGGTGGATGGCCGAATCAAGTTTTCAGGAATGCCGCACATCTTCAAAGTGCTCGGTGGCAAAACATTGATAGATGCCCCAGTGTCCACCAAGCACTGCTTCACTGCCACCTTGTTAATATCAACCGTGATGCATAGAGCATATTTCCTTGCTGAGAGCGGTGCCAGTTCATGCTCATGGAATGTAATTGCCGGCTGACTGCTAGCGGGCGTCAAAACTGTGGTTATTTGCTCGACCGGAATGTCCTCATTAACCATGACTTTCTGCAGATATTCTTTCAAGGCTATCTGATGAGTGGTTGACCTTTTGATCAGTTCTAAAATTGAAATCCTTGCTGGAGTCCGGTCCAAATGTTTCAATAAATCATACTGCGTACCCGGAATGGACTCTTGCTCTTGCTCCTGTTCATTTGGCCCTTGCACGGGCTCTTGTTCTCTTTGAGGGAAAATACGATGGAATATCCATCCACTGCGGAGCAGTGCCACGTTCTGTCGTGCCTCTGTCGGGGCAAGTGAGGGAGGATTAGAAGAAGAAGAGGGTGTATTGGCGTTAAGAAGTGGTGGAGGGGTGTTTGAAGAGGGAGCTCCCGTAGGGGGCGTTAGAGAGTTCAACAAAGAGGTCCCCGTAGGAGGCATAGGAGTAGGAAGGGGTGCCCGAGCGTGGGAAGGGTTAGTGGGCGGAATGAGGAGAGATCTGGGTATAAAAGATGCGGGAACTGATGGTGGAGGAATCCTTGCCGGTGGAGGAGTAGTGATGGTGGATGTAACGGGTATTGGTGGTGGGCGGATAAGGAGTGGTCTAGACGGCGAAGGTGAAGGGTTGATGGTGGATGGCGGAGTTTGCTGTGTTGTAGGCTGCGGAGGCGGTAAGCGGGTAAGGAGAGGTTGGGTTGGCAAGGATGGAGAACTGGTGGGAGCAGGTGGATTAACGGGGCGTAGAAGAGCTCGGCTTAATTGGGGAGTAGAAGAAGACGGAAGGGTGCGCAAGAGGCGCGGAGGTTGATTTGGATTATGATTAAATGCCCCGACAGAGGCGTTTTCTTCATGCCATCCCTGTACTCTCTCCACCTCACGGAGAGACGTGACATGGTTCACGTGCTGATTCGGCGGGTGCTCTGGCAGTGGGTTGTGGACAATCCCCATATCCTGCTGAGGCGTTGGAGCTTGCTGTTGCGACTGTGGAGCTGGTTGCTGTGGCTGCTGAGCCTGCTGTTGCCGAGGAGGCTTTCTTACTTTCATAGTGGCAATAAACTGTCTCATCTCGTCCCAATTAATGCCGCCCTGATCATTCAAATCATAAATATAATCTTTGAAATGGAAGCAATGGTCAACATTATGACCAGGAGAACGGTGGAAAACACAATAACGGGACGTGTCAACATTCGAGGGCCATGCTGTTCTTTCTTTCGGCAGCATGAGTAGGTTGGCGGCCATTAGGGCATTAAAAATATCCGGGAGACTTTCAGGCAATGGAGGGTAGTGGGCCCTTTTGGGGCCAAGTGGTCTCCTTTGTTGCTGTTGTTGGCCATAGTTGGCGGGTGGTGGCACTTGGTGGTATTGTTGCGGAACTGGAGGATCCGTATGGGGTGTTTGGTTTTGTGGTGGAGCAAAGGAAGGTTGAGGGGCAAATTGGAGTTGTGGGGGTGAGTTGAAGGGAGTGGTTTGTTGTGGAGGTGGGTGAGGTCGCGGGTTAGATTGGTAGTGGGGGTGGCCAACTATGCCAACCTGCTCATTGGCAATTGTGCCCTCAGTCGTGGGCCCGCTGTTGTTGACATTTGAATTTTTTTAAGCAACATGGGCTTTGATTCAAACATGCCCATGATGGGCGAATCCTTCATCTGGGTTTGAATATAACGAGCTCTTTCATAGAGCTCCTCCATGGTTGTCAGTCTGTTCATGGCCAGTATATGCCGGAAGTGAGGAGTTGAATTGGAAATAATCATCTTGACTTGTTCCGGTTCAGACAAAGTATCTTTTAACTTTTCGGCCATTGACCGCCACCTATCAACAAATATTATGAAATCCTCCTCGGGCTTCATTTTTTCTACAACCAGATCCGTGACTGAAAGGGAGGGTCCAACCCGGTCCCTATACTTCTGCAAGAATTTCCGTTGAACCACATCAAAGTTGCTGGCATCTGCCGGTTCCAAGGAATAAAACCAGTCGAGGGCTGGCCCCTCTAAAGACCTTCTAAATAAATAAGCCAAAGAGGCCTTATTATCTTGCCAAAAGGAGGTCTCGTACATGAAATCCTTCAAGTGAACAAAAGGATTGCCAGTGCCATTGTATCGCCGAAAATTTGACATCTCAGAAGGCGGCAGATGGAAAACTGGTAGTGTAGGGAGAGAGATCTCCGGGGCATTCTTGGCTGCAGTGACCTTCTTAAGTTGCTCTTCCATGCTGGCCAACTTTTGGAGCAGTAGAACATTGGTGTTGGACTCGACCGGGGCCAGATTTTGAATGAAAGAATTCGGTATAGGCGTTCGTAGAATTCGGGGAGGTTGGAGGAACTGAGGCCTAACCGCGGAATAGCTCGCCTGTTGGGCCGGCATGGCCGCACCAGGCGTTGGTGGACAAGAGGGGGGTTTGTGCAAGACCGCCTGGTCATTAGTGAGGTGATGGCCACTCTCGGTCGGAGGGGGATTGGAGGATGAAGAGGGAACGGACTTCCCTTTCAAAGCGGCCTGAACTGCCTGCCGCTGGGAGTCATCTAATTGAGATAGAGCATTAATCAAATCCGTAACATTGAAAGATGGGGAGGGGTTCCCCGAAGTGTTGGAGGGTAAAGCCTGAGAAGAGGGCACAACCTCTTGAGTAGTGGTATCAACCACATGAACTTGAGGATAATGAGAATGAGGAGGAGGGTAATTCCCCTCATGATAGATAGAATCTTGGTGAGGAGCCTCATATGAAAAAACGTTCTCTTCCACATCATCATAGGAATATCCATAGCTTGCCATGTTGATAACCTTACCTGAACGGAGTTGCATGCTTAAGAAGAGAGAAAGCTTTATGAAAGAATTATCACACAAAACCCACTCAATCCGAACAAGCTTAAGCAAATCAACCCAACCAAATTTATGCAAAAAAGTTGAGATGAACGCAAGATTTTAGTGTTTATGTTTGAGATTAGAGTTAGTTAAATTGCAGAAAAATTCACTCCTCTTTGCAAAGTGAAACCTAGTTTGGATCCAAGTGTAGCCTCCGGGTCAACTAGGTTCTCTCTCTCCTCACCAACGAATAGGTCCTCTAAACTCCGGGTACTTCAAGGGTACAACTAGCCCAGCATCCGTGAGGGAATCCACGGGTGCGGGGACTTACGGAGGTCTTGGAAAAGGGATTTCCGGTCCAAAGAGACGGAATGCTCAATGGAGGGTTGTCCCGATTCCAAGAGAGGTGTGTGGAATCCTAGTGTAGAGAGAGGAGGTCTCTCAACCAAGAATCACAAAATGCAGTGTAAAATAAACCAATCACAACAATATAATCAAATAATCAACGTGAGTATGAATCCAGCATGAATAGACAGAAACAACAAGGCTCTGTAAACACACAGAAAAGAGGCGACCTGGCGGCAGTCGCTACCAACAAAAGAGACGACAGCGTGGCTGTCGTGAATCACTGTGAGAGGCTCACAGGCAATGCAAAACGCGCCTTGGGGTGAGGCGCTAAACGTGATAAAGACGCCTCTAACAGAGGGCGTTAAATATAAGTGGTGCGCACGATCGAAGAAAAACGCGCCTTGGTGGGAGGCGCTACTCAACAAAAGGACGCCCGAGAGGGGGGCCCTAATTCTTAGACAAAATAAAAAAGCAACAGATATGATGAAAGACGCCTTCGTGGAAGACGTTAAACAGAAAACAAACGCCCTGGATGAAGGCGTTAAATAAAAATGCGCCTTTGTGAAAGGCGTTAATTCAAAACAGCAATAGACTAATCACAAGCTGGCTGATCCCGGGGGATGTGCAGTGTGCACGGTGGAGGGTGCCCGTGGGGCACAAAGGAGGGGGGGTACCGTGGGTACCAAAGGGAAAGGGCACGCGTGGGTGCCGAAGGGGAAAGGGCACACGTGGGTGCCAATAGGAAAGGGCACACGTGGGTGCCAAAAGGAGATGGTAATCAAAAGAAAAACAGTGGAAGTCCCACCGTGATCGCCAATTTGTGAATCATGGAAAATCCACTCTTAAGAAAAATAATTAATGGCATAAGAAGAAAAATGATGAAAAAGGGGAGCAAAAGAGCACGTGGTGCTAATAAGGAGTGTGATCGCCAGAGGGGTTACCTCAATAAGAAGAAAAGATGATCGCGAATACCTGATGAGAAATAAGATGCGGGATGGATGTAGATTCCTTCCTCCTCCTTCTACCGGTCGGCCGATGAAGGGGGTTTTCCTCTTTGATTACCCTTAAACAAAGAACAAATAAGTAAAAGAAAAGAGAGATCAGCCAAAAGTGCGTGTAGTATCAATCCAAATAAATAGTATGATGATGAAATAAGAACATAACATGCGCACCTTTTGTTTTTGGTTTTAAAAAAACCCCTAGAGAATTAGGGAGAGGAGAGGGGATATGCAATACTAATGCAAAGAAGAATACAATGGACGATGATGATATGATGATGAAAGAAAACCAAACAAACAAAAGGAAGAAAGCCCTTGCTGTTCCTGACAACAGTAAAGGGGAAAACCACGTTGATGCTTTTGTTCGGCTGAGGCAGCAGGAGGAAGCAGAAAGAAAGAAATCACACAGAAGGAAGAGAGTAGAAACTCTTCTCTGCACGAACTAAGTCTAAACTGCTCTCTGCTTTTTTCTCTGATTAATGGCTAACCTCGCGCGAGATTGACTAGGGAATCCTTTTATAGGGTTTCGATCAAGATAAACACAGATTTGGGAAGATAAGAATAGGCAGTGACCATCAATGGCAAGGACTCTAGTTCCAAGATCGAGCAAGGTGATCAAGAAAGGCAAGGAACTCATCAGGAAAGATGAGTTTAAGCAGGACACGAAAGGGTGAGACACGACCTACCAAAGGACGTTAATTCAACAATTGGGACCTACCTCAAGGGCGTTAATCAAAACACGACCAGGATCAAGGCGTCACTTCTTGGATTCAATTTTGGTAATAAAAACCTTCTTCATTTGAAAATTGTGAAAAGATGCCTGAAGCAAAGGCGTTAAACAAAAACACGCCCTATGGAAGGACGTTAATCATTGATTTTCCAATCATGGTGGGACTCGTAAAATAACAGGAATTGACGCCCTACCCTGTGGTCGTCCTTTCTTAAGAACATGCCCCAGATTAGGTTGCTTTTTAAATCACGCCCCTCTTCAAGTCGTGAATTCCAAAAATGTAAGAAAAACACACAAAAACACACAAAAATAGAAAAACTTTACATTATAGAAATATTGAAGTTCACTATGGGGCGTGAACATGGTGACATGAGATTTAATCAACAAAGCGTCAATTTTGGCGTGTCTACAAAAAGGGGGAAAATCACTCAGTAAAACAAATGCATAAAAAAAGGGGTAATAAATAGCAGAGGAAAGAGAGGAACATATAACTAAGAAAATCCCATATAAAAATGCTAGGGTCCACATTGCAGTCCCATCTCTCCCCGTGACCCGACATAAAAGGAGCAATAATGCCGCCCTCTCAGGCCGGGCCCGGACCTTGGGAAGCATCCCGACATGGCCAAGCCCAGACCTGATCTCGGGCTGACACTCCGACTAGACCGGATTCGTTCCTCGCCCCTGGGCCCTTCCGGGCCGTTATTAAAATTGCCGTGTACTTGGCATACATTTGAACGGATTCGCTCTGGTTTTCTCGCCGCGTTTCTATCACGGACCCGTGTTCGAACATGAAAAGGTCCACGAGTGACTGACATGGCCAACGACTCATGGTCCGGATGCAATCCTTAGTGCAATCTATTCCTGTCCCATTCTCGCGCAATTAGTATTACCCTTTTCGGCCGCAGGGCCCCTAATTTCGGCAATTAATCAAGGGTGTTCCCTCGTATGGGGGATGTAAATGACGTCGTGACCTTTGCGGCGCGACGGGATATGGTCTCGACACGAACCACACAATCGTCTGACGAAGTCAGGTCGAGCGCACCATGGGCTCTTTGGAGCCCGAATAAATTATCACTTCGGTGACTGGCACGCCCACGCACTTAAGAAATAAACAAACGAACCGCCAAGAATCGTTAAACGAAAAGTGCGTCTACAGGAGTCCCTGGGGGAAAACCCTCTGATGCCTAAGTCAGCAAAAAACGTAGAGTGCTTGTGCAAAGAAGATAGAGTGATGCGGGATGGACTGACGAGACGACACTATAGGAGACGGACACGACTCAGCCAGCCACGCACCCGGCGTGGCGAAGACAACCCCGACCGAATTACGGACTCCCGGTTAAACAATGTTACAGTAATACAATAATTTGACCCACTCCACGCGGGGAGGTAAAAGGTCACATGTGGGATCCAAGAATCACGCAAATCGGGTTGACGGGCAGCATCTTGATGTCGCTCGGCGGTGCCGAACTCCGCATTTTCGTGCTTTCCGAACGGCAGATTCTACGGGTCCGTGGGGCCCACGGACGGCGCTGTCCTCCGGATCTGCGGGTGTGAGACCCATTGTGATGGGGACCCCTGGTGGCGCGCCTCCACGGACGGCGGTCGGTCGGAAGCACCGATCGGGGGTCGATCGGCCCCGATTCCTAACTCTTGAACTAATAGCCCACGGATTTCCGGTTCTATTTTCCGGCGCGCGCTCCGGCGAAAACGGTTGCTGCGATCAATCCCGAAGTCGGATCGGGGCGCATGGGCTATCGTTGGAAATCTCTCTTCAAATCCTTAAATATAGACCTAGAGAGAGCTGCTGGATCTGGTCGGATCTGAACTTTATTGAATTTTGAAGTTCCTGTTGTACAGTACCCGAAACCTCAGATCTGCAGGGAACTTGTCTGAGAACTACCGTTGACTGCCAAGTAGACTTCCGATTCAGCTGCTGAGCTCTTCATCAACATTGTAGGAAAGTGAACTAGGAAGACGGCAATAATTTTTATGAAAGTATTGGAGGTGGCTACGAATTGATATGACTTTTGCACTCGACAGAGGTCGGATCTGGGAATGGGTGGACAACACTGTAGCTAGCTCTGAAAATGAATTTTTAAAAATAGGTGGAGGGTTGATCAAAAATTAGGAAACTTTGTGGAAGGAGGGGTGGGTGGACAGAACTCCCAATAAAATTGGGAGCCCTAGGAAAAATCAAAAGATGGGTCTAAGATGCGAAACTCAGGAAAAATGAAATTCAGATCTGAAAATTGGCAGAATTGAAATGGAACTTTGAACGAAAATGGGAAATTCGAAAATGGAGGATTTATGACCCACCAATTTTTTTAGGACGTGGGAAACACCTCTAGAACATCCTCTCAAAATTCCAAATCGATCTGAGCTCGTGGATGACTGCAAGAATTCGTGGAAGGGGCAGCTACGGGCAGATGGCAGAACTCCGACGGTTGCGATGGCGGTGCGGTGGTGGCTCGTGACGGCAGCGATGATGACCGGAACCGATAGGGGTGGAGTCACACCACCAGAATATAGCCTTCTCAGCTGCAAGGGGGAGAGGGAGGAGAGAGGAAGGGGACGCCCAAGGCTTGCTCCACAATTTCTTTGATTCAAATGACATTAATTCATCAAAAATGGAAATTACAAGCTTATATAGGTCACATATCTAATCCATCCTCCACCGTTGGATCTAGGGGAGGGGAATGGAGGGCTGGGATTAGATGTGACCATCACATAAAAAAATACAATAAAAAAATAAGGGGGGGGGGGCTTTGACTAGGGGGGAACAAGCTTGGCATGGTAGGTGGGGTGGGTGGCCAATTCTTGACTTTCCAAGTCACTTGTCCCCCACTTGGCCCACCCTTCTCGAAGCCTCCATTTGGAAGGTTGACTGACCCCACATGGGGCCCTAGGCTGAGGTGGATCAATGGGATGGGGCTTGGGGGGCCTGTGGGGCCCAAGGGTAAATTGCACATAAGCCCCTCTTACAATCAAAATTGCTAACTGAATAAAATGAAATAAACACACATTACACACAAATAAAGTCTGAATAAATATGATAAATGGGGAGACTCAAGGTGGAGTCTCCAGGCTATCTCCGAGCCAGATGGACGCTGAGGTGGCTCGAGTCGTGCTCCGTGTGCGGTACCGGTGGCTTGACGTATCGCGCCGCTCAACTGCTCGTGTGTTCGCACCAATTCTCCCCGGGTGGGAGAAACTCGACCCTGTCGAGTAAGGGTCTGCATCACTCCGGTATCGTTCCAGAAGGTCCGGATCAATCCGCTGCAACTCACCATGCGTGATCCATGTGTCCTCGGTAGCGGTCCGTCCTCTCCATCGCACTAGGTAGCGTGGGTAGAATCCACTTCTGGTAACTGTCACCTGCTCATCCAGTATATTATCTATATGCTCACGCTGCCGTGACAAAGGGGCTAGAGGTGGACACTCAGGTGTGGGCTCACTCTCAATGGGAGGAGATGACTCGAAAGGCTCACTAGGGATCACCGCTGGGTCCCTATATGCAACTAGATCTGAAACATTAAAAGTAGAGCTTATACCGTATTCCTCGGGCAGGTCCACAACATACGCATTGGATCCAACGCGTTTCAACACTCTAAATGGACCGGCTCTTCGAGCTTGTAACTTCTTAATGGTTCCAGAGGGAAACCGTTCAGGTCTTACCCTGATCATAACATATTCGCCCTCTTGGAACTCTCAGTGGTGTCGGTGGGCCTCGGCTAACTCTTTGTATCGTGCATTGCTGGCCTCAATGTGACGACGGATGTCGTCATGCAAACTCCTAACATGCCTAGCAAACGACTCGGCCTACTCCGACACTCTAGCATGGATAGGCATGGGGACAAGATCCACTAGCTTCCTAGGCCTACGACCTGTGACAATCTCAAATGGGCTCATGCCGGTAGACCTATTTACCGAATCATTGTATGCAAACTCAGCCATGGGTAGAATGAGATCCCAATCCCCAATGCGGTCTCTAACAAGACACCTCAAAAGGTCTCCCATACTCCTATTGACCACCTTGGTCTGACCATCTGTCTGGGGATGATATGCAGTAGAAAACTTGAGGTGAGTACCCATCATGTGCCATAGTATCTTCAAAAAATAGGAAGTGAATCTAACATCACGGTCAGACACTATAGTGCGACGCAACCCAAACTTGCACACCACGTGAGTAAGAAAAAGGCGGGCTACCCTCGAAGCATCCAAAGTCTTCGAGCAAGGGATAAAGAGTGCCATCTTCGAGAAACGGTCAACAACAACATAGACCAAATCATGCTTCCTGGAGGTACGTGGCAATCCCAAAACAAAGTCCATGCTAACATCTTGTCACGGTGCATCAGGCATGGGAAGAGGCGTATAGAGGCCAGAGCTTTGCTTCTTCATCTTGGCCGTAGCACATGTACGGCACTGAGCCATGATGTGAGCAACATCGCGCTTCAAGCTCGGCCAATAAAACCGATGCTCAACTGCCTCAATAGTCTTATTCCGACCAAAGTGGCCGGCTAGACCTCCCGCATGTAGTTCCCACACTAAGAAATCTCGAACCGAAGTTTGGGGAACACATAGCCTGCTACCTCGAAAGAGGTAACCCTCCTGAAGCATATAGTCCTCATGATCTCTCGAGGGTCTGGCCTGGAGAGTGACAAAAATCTGACCGAAGTCAGGACAGTCAACATAGGCCTCCTTCATCTTCTCTAGCCCCATGACCTCGACACTCATGGTGGTAAACAGACACACTCGCCGACTCAGGGCATCGGCCACTTTGTTCTCCACTCCAGCCTTATGTTTAAGCACAAAGGTGAACTACTGGAGATACTCGACCCAACGACTGTGACGCGAGTTAAGCTTCTTTTGGGAATGGAGGTACCTCAATGCCTCGTGATCGGAGTATAGAAAAAACTCCTGATGTAAAAGATAGTGTCTCCAATGCCTAAGAGCCTGAACAGCTACGTAGAATTCTTTATCATATGTGGAGTATCGCAGTTTCGCTTCATTCAGCTTCTCGCTGAAATATGCGATCGGGTGGGACTCCTGACTCAAAACTCCTCCAATTCCCACGCCCGACGCATCACAAGAGACCTCAAACACCTTCGAGAAATCAGGCAATCGAAGGATAGGTGTCTAGGTCATGCGCTCCTTGATGTCCTTGAAGGCGACAGATGCGGCCTTCGTCCATAAAAATGTGCCCTTTCGGATACAATCCGTGATCGGGGCAGTGTCAGAGCTAAATTCGCGGATAAAGCGACGATAGAACGTCGCAAGACCATGAAAGCTGCAGACGTCATAAATCGTACGGGGTTCCGGCCACTCAACAATGGCCCGGATCTTCTCCAGATCGGCGGAGACCCCAGTACTAGACACAATAAAACCCAAGAAGGTAAGCTGAGGTGTCATGAAAGCACACTTCTGTGAGTTCGTAAACAGCTGCTCTCGCCGAAGAAGTAGACAGACCTGTCGAAGGTGGTCTAAGTGGTCCCCTGTGGTGCGACTATAGATAAGGATATCATCAAAATACACCACTACAAAGACTCCAATGAAAGGTCGATGGACCTGAGTCATGAGCCGCATGAAAGTGCTAGGGGCGTTGGTCAACCCAAAAGGCATGACCAACCACTCATATAGACCTTCCTTGGTCTTAAATGCGGTCTTCCACTCATCACCTGGCCTAATCCTCACCTGATGATAGCCACTCTTAAGATCGATCTTCGAAAAGATAGTGGCACCAGCCATCATGTCTAGCAAGTCATCAAGGCGGGGAATAGGGAACCTGTACTTCACGGTGATTTTATTGATGGCACGACTATCAATGCACATTCTCCACGTGCCATCCTTCTTTGGGGCGAGTAATGCGGGTACAGCACATGGACTCATGCTGTCCCGAACAGAACCTCTCTCCATCAACTCATCGACCTGCCGTTTTAGCTCGGCATGTTCCGTGGGGCTCATGCGATAATGTGGAAGGTTGGGCAATGAAGAGCCCAGAAGAAGGTCGATGGCATGCTGAATATCCCGCATAGGTGGGAGTCCCTCCGGAAGCTCATCAGGAAAGACATCAGCATACTCCTGTAGAATGGGAACAACCTCGGGTGGGAGCTCACCCTCGGAGTCCCTCTCCACCTCTCGGACCGTAATGGCAAACACCGGACAGCCCTGACTAAGCTCCTACTCAATTTCCCGGGAGTTAATCATCATCAATCTCCTCATCGAGGGCTCTCCTGGGCCAGAGGTAACGGTCATAGCCCGAGCTGGGGATGGGGTACTAGGCCCGGGGGCGGAAGGCTCCGGAGTACTTGGGCCAGTAGGACCCCTGATAGAGGGCTTCTTGGGCTGAGAGGGGTGGAGGGTAATCCGTTGGCCAGCATGGTCGAAGGTACAGGTGTTCGACCGGCCATGAAGCGTGGCATCCCGATCAAATAACCATGGCCTACTAAGAATGACACTACCCACCTCTATAGGGAGGACATCGCACCAGATCTCTTCGCGGTAGGTATGGAACTGCAGTGGGACCAAACACCGTAGCCTGATCGGAATGGAGGTGGAATCCACCCAAGATACTCGATAGGGGCAAGGATGGTCCACGGGTGTAAGCCCAAGACGGGTGATAGCGCCCGTGGAGATTGCGTTGATGCAACTCCCACTATCGATGACCACCTTAGCCCAGCCTACAG
The DNA here is from genome assembly GCA_022559845.1 of Amorphophallus konjac. NCBI lineage: Eukaryota > Viridiplantae > Streptophyta > Magnoliopsida > Alismatales > Araceae > Amorphophallus > Amorphophallus konjac. The sequence goes on along the minus strand of CM040119.1, from coordinate 322,435,640 downwards.
AACGTATGGAGGATAGTGGTCCGACGCCAGTCATCACTGACCTGTGGCTGGGTGAGGATACATCTGACGACCCCAACGTGGGTATCATCGGAATGCTGGGCATCCAGGGCATCACCTCCCAACTCATAGTACTCGTCAGCTAGCTCTTGATCTGCCTCATAGCTGACTAGTTCGAGGCCCGTAGGGGTGGTATCCTCGGCCTGTATGTCCCCAATGTGAAGAGATGGGCGGGTGGGACACTGGTTGGTGAAATGGCCAAACCCATTGCAGCGATAACACTGCTGCCGTGATCCACTAGGCTCTCCAATCATAGGTCCTTTACCTTTATCCTCCCGACGGATAGGAGGTGTAGGCAACAAAGGATGTGCAGGAGGTGCGGGTGCCGGTGGACGGGCTGTGGGTGGGGCCGTAAGATGCTGGGGGTGAGGAAGGTCCCTCGGGGGTGGAGGGTGAGGCCTAGGAGCAAAGGGCTCGGGGCGAGGGGGCTCCTGAGGTCGAGTCATGGGGGCCCTCGGATACGTGCCAGATGAGCCACGGGGCTCGACACTAAGAAGGGGAAAGGAGCCCAACCGATAGGGTGACTCGAACTCGGCCTCGAATTGCTCCAATTCGAGAGCTATCTGATATGCCTACTCCAAAGTGGTTGCATTGCGGCGAAAGAGTTTATATTGATAATTGGGCCGCAAACCTCTTCGAAAGCGGGATATAGTCATGGTGCTCTCTTCCGTGACCCCACACCATAAGTAATACTCATCGAACTCGGTGGTGTACTCGGTCACGGATCGGTTCCCTTGGGAGATGCTTTGCCATTTGTCTATGAGACGTTGGCGATATGAGGCGGGAAGGTATTTCTCCCTCAATTTGATTTTCATATCATCCCAAGTACCGATTTGGGGTTGACGTCACTGATTGAGTAGGCTCTCCATATTGATCCAATAAGTTTGGGCCTGCCCTTGCAGCTTCATCTTCGTGTATCGGACTCTTCGGTGGTCCGTCATCTCAAATCACTCGAAGTACTGGTCCATGCTGGCCTCCCAATCTAAATACACCCTAGGGTCCAAGGACCCGCTAAAAGTGGGAGGGTCCGCACGCACACCCCTAAGGATGCGGTCGTCATCATCATCATCATGATTCCGTCGTTGATTCCGACGACCATTTCCCCCTTGATCGTTATCAGATGCATAATCAGCCACCTCTTACACCTGTGGCCTCCCAACATCTACCGCCTGAGCTCTTGGTGCAGCAGGTTGCTGCACTGGCTCTTGTTGGCCATTCGTCGGCGCGGGTTGGGCCGCTATTGGGCCTCTCTCGAGGATGGCAATTCTCTCAACTAGGTCCTGGATGGACTGATCCGAAGACTCGGCCCGATCCTCGATGGCTTTCATCCGCCCTTCTAGACGCGTTCCTATGCCATCCATACGCGTAAGACTATCCGTACGCGTGTCAAGACGATCCATGATAGCTCGGAACATCTCGGCCGTCGAGGACTCATCGAAGCTACGGGCACGGGAGTCCGCCATAGGTGGTGGTGGCGAGTATGTACCTCGATGGGTGGGCATACAACTGACACACAACCTAGAAGACACCGACTAATGCAAAAATGATGCACTTAGACCTAACCAATATCCGGTACGTGGCGGAGATAAGCGATCCGAAGATCACTCGTGCAAGTACGCTACCTTCCCGATAGGCATAGCCTAATGTTCGGGCAACGCCTTTTAATATACCGGGCTATTGGGTGAAATACAATTTGAAAACACTTTTTTTTTGTTTGTTTTGAAAATAATGGGACTCGACTACACCCTAGACACAAGCAAGACTCGACTTAAACCATGATGCATGCAAGACTTATGCAAAGACTACCCTAGACTCGACTCGCTCTGATACCAAACTGATGCGGGATGGACTGAAGACACGACACTATAGGTGACGGACACGACTCGGTCAGCAACGACACGACTACTAGAGCGACCTCGGCTTGACACTAAGAGCTCCTATAGGCTACACGTCGCTAACAGAAGTGCAAACTCACTCGTCGTCCCATGCGAGGGAAAGCGTGGATCGTGCGTGGTTAAGGAACCGGCAAAGTTCAAGGTAGTCTGACTCACTTCGGGACTCGGATCGAGTCGTGGGACGGGTCACTCTCACGCTCACAGCGGTGACATGAACACACGGGCTAGAATCCTACACTCTCAACAGTAGCATATGACTGTATACTAGCTAAGCAAGTAAATACCAAGAAGGTGAGATCGTTACCTCCACGCACCCGGCGTGGCGAAGACAACCCCGGCCGAATTACGGACTCCCGGTTAAACAATGTTACAGCAATACAATAATTTGACCCACTCCACGCATGGAGGTAAAAGGTCACATGTGGGGTCCGGGAATCACGCAAATCGGGTTGACGGGCAGCATCTTGATGTTGCCTGGCGGTGCCGAACTCCGCATTTTCGTGCTTTCTGAACGGCGGATTCTACGGGTCCCTGGGGCCCACGGACGGCGCTGTCCTCCGAATCTGCGGGGGTGGGACCCACTGTGATGGGGACCCCTGGTGGCGCGCCTCCACGGACGACGGTCGGCCGGAAGCACCGATCGGGGGTCGATCGGCCCCGATTCTCAACTCTTGAACTAATAGCCCACGGATTTCCGGTTCTGTTTTCCGGCGCGCGCTCTGGCGAAAATGACTGCTGCGATCAATCCCGACATCGGATCGGGGAGCATGGGATATCGTTGGAAATCTCTCTTCAAATCCTTCAATATAGACTTAGAGAGATCTACTGGATCTGGTCGGATCTGAACTTTATTGAATTTTCAAGTTCCTATTGTACAGTACCCGAAACCTCAGATCTGCAGGGAACTTGTCTGAGAACTGCCGTTGACCGCCTAGTAGACTTCCGATTTAGCTGCTGAGCTCTTCATCAAAGTTGTAAGAAATTGAACTAGGAAGACGGAAATAATTTTGATGAAAGGATTGGAGGTGGCTACGAATTGATATGATTTTTGCACTGGACAGAGGTCGGATCTGGGAATGGGTGGACAGCACTGTAGCTAGCTCTGAAAACGAATTTTGAAAAATAGGTGGAGGTTTGATCAAAAATCAGTAAAATTCGTGGAAGGGGTGGGTGGACGGAACTCTCATTAAAATTGGGAGCCCTAGGAAAAATCAAAAGATGGGTCTAAGATGCGAAACTCAGGAAAAATGAAATTCAGATTTGAAAACTGGCAGAACTGAAATGGAACTTTGAAAGAAAATGGGAAATTAGAAAATGGAGGATTTATGACCCACAAATTTTTGTAGGATGTGGGGAACACCTCTAGAATAGCCTCTCAAAATCCCAAATCGATCTGAGCTCATGGATGACAGCAAGAATTCGTGGAACGGGCAGCTACGGGCAGATGGCAGAACTCCGACGGTTGCGATGGCGGTGCGGTGGCGGCTCATGGCGGTGGCAATGATGACCGGAATCGATAGGGGTGGAGTCACACCACTAGAATACAGCCTTCCCAACTGTAAGGGGGAGAGGGAGGAGAGAGGAAGGGGGCGCCCAAGGCTTGCTCCACAATTTCTTTAATTCAAATGGCATTAATTCATCAAAAATAGAAATTACAAGCTTATATAAGTCACATATCTAATCCATCCTCCACCGTTGGATCTAGAGGAGGGGAATGGAGGGCTGGGATTAGATGTGACCATCACATAAAAAAATACAATAAAAAAAATAAGGGGGGGCCTTTGACTAGGGGGGAACAAGCTTGACATGGTAGGTGGGGTGGGTGGCCAATTCTTGACTTTCCAAGTCACTTGTCCCCCACTTGGCCCACCCTTCTAGAAGCCTCCATTTGGAAGGTTGACTGACCCCACATGGGGCCCTAGACTGAGGTGGATCAATGGGATGGGGCTTGGGGGGCCCGTGGGGCCCAAGGGCAAATTGCACATAAGCCCATCTTACAATCAAAATTGCTAACCGAATAAAATGAAATAAACACACATTACACACAAATAAAGTCTAAACAAATATGATAACTGGGGAGACTCAAGGCGGAGTCTCCAGGCTATCTCCGAGCCAGATGGACGCTGAGGTGGCTCGAGTCGTGCTCCGTGTTCGGTACCGGTGGCTCGACGTATCGCGCCGCTCAATTGCTCGGGTGTCCTCACCATAGAGGGAGTAGAAGGGGGGGCGAGATTAGTCTCCACCAAGAGGTGTGGTGGTTCTCACTCAGGATTGTTGCTTACCTTTCTAGAGGGTCTCCCTGGGATTTATATAGCAATCCATTTAATCGTAAGTTTCTAGGGAGCTGAGGGGATTTTGAGGAGGTTACGTCTACGTCTTAAGCTCTTTATAGCACGGAGACTCTTGCTCTCCCTTATCCCTTGGAGTTCCCTGCTCCTGGAGGAGGCATAACGAACGCTTGGATAAGCTTCCGGCAGTCGGTCCGAGCATGGGACGCTTACTCGGAATCCTTCCAAGTATTGGAGGTGTAGCTTGGATAGGTCGCACTGGGTCCCTGCAAGGGGCTTTTCTCGACCGACCTATCACTCAGACTTCCGGGCTCGGAGGCCGCCTAGGAAGTGTTGATATGAGTGGGTTTTGGGCTTGGAGTAAGTGGGCTTGAAATGGGGCTGTCGCTTTGGGGAGCTGGGCCTGGTTGGGTCAAATTAGACCTAGTTGGGCCGTGCTCTTGGGCGGTGAATTTTCTCCCTCTCCACTTGTCCCCCCTACTCCCGAGCCAAAATAAGACTCGGACGAGTAGCATTTGTGGGGATGGCATTGGTGGCTCGATTTGGGGTAGGAAATTTTATCCGTCAGGGGCCATTTAATGTGGCTGTCTTGGGAGTGCGCCCGTAATGATAACCCTTTTGAACTGACATGAGGAGGCCCCCTTTTAGGGTTTGGAACATCGCGCTTCTTCCCGCCAGGCTTCTGGGGGTATAAATATCGCGCACATTTGCATTCTATGCCTTCCTTGTTTAGGGATTTTTCCTCTCCGTTGTGCTCATGTTCTGGAGAGGCTCATGCACCGTGCGGGAGGTCAGGAGGAGCAAAGAATTGCGGAGGCCTTTCCGGAGTTTGTAGAGATCACGGTGGTGGCGATTCGTCAGCTTCCCCCTCCTCCCGAATCACCCGACTTGACGCTCTCCTCCTCCTCTTCCTGTTCTTCTCATTCCTCCATGGCAGAGCAACACCTTACAGCCGAGGTACTGGGAGCCGAGCAACCCACAGGGATTTTAATGCCTCAGTCATAGCACCCAATGTGCAGCGAGTTGGGCGAAGCTGATGTAAAAAAGTTGGAGAAATGCTACGGGCTGCCATGGCAGTATTATTTTTCCCCGGCCAAGCCGCATAAGTCCAACCTGGACACTCGTTTGGGTCTTTTCTGCACTTTCCTTATGGCTTGGAAGTGTGGGTTTCGTCTGCCTCTCCATCCTTTTGTCGCAGAGTTGCTTCAATTCTACCAACTGGCTCCTGTCCAGTTGGTCTCCAACTCTTAGACCTTCATCTTTTCCTTCATCTTTCTCTGTCGTGTGTGTGGGCTTCACCCTTCATTGGACCTCTTCGAATCCTTTTTTGAGTTGAAGGAGCATACCCATGTGGGCAAGGGCTTCTTTTACCTCTAGGCGAAGAGGGGAAGGAGCTGTGTGACCCTCTCAGTTAGAGATTCCTCTCACAAAGGGTGGAAGACCCAATTTTTCTGGGTGGGCTCATCCAAAGGTGGCGTCTCTTCGGGCTTCCTGGAGAATCCCAACTGAAGAGGTGAGATCTCGCGTTGAGTCCTGAGCGGGCTGAGGATCACCAGATAGTGAACTGTAAGACAGGGAAACGGATCAGAGGGCCCAGGGGGAGTCCCTGGGGCAAACCCTCCGATGCTTAAGTCAGTGGAGCTATGGCAGGAGCAACAATAGGGAGGGGAGAGTTTGTGCGCGAGATCCCTCTCCACCAGTAGGGTGAAGCGGTTCTTGCTCAGGAGTTATGGGTATATGATTGCCCTTGTGAGCTTACCTTTCGTCGGAGGGTATCCCTGGTTTAAATAGTACGCCGTCTCCTGGAGTCCTGCAAGCCGAGGGGTTTCAGGTGGGGGTTACGTCCTCATCGTTGGCTTTTATTACCTTTATCATGAGAGCGTTATCATCCTAGGGAAGAAGAAGTCCCTCGCCTTCCTGAATTCCTGCCTGCTGCGGACTCCTAACGGCTGCAATGATAAGCAATTTTCGGTAGTTCCGAGCTCAGAGAGACCTGCCCTATCCGGGCGATAGGCTTAGCTCGGTAGAAGATGGGTCGGATAGGCCGGCCTACGCCTTCTTCTCCAGGGCGGAGAGATAGCTCGGGAATTGGCCTTTCCTGCGACCTGACCAACAGTCGGGCCCTCCGAGCCTTGAGGCCGCCTGGGAGGGTTGTATCCTCGAGTACTTTTTATTGGGCTTTCTTCCCTAAGTGGGCCCTGTGGGCTGTCACTTAGCCGAGCTTGGCCTCATCTGGTCCTGCCGGGCCTAGTCGGGCTGCTCTTGTAATGGGCTGCAGAAATCCCCCTCTCCACTTGTCCCCCTCCTACTCCCGAGCCAAAGTGGCTCGGAGGAGTAGCCTTTTAGGGTTTTGGACTGGCGTGACTCGGGTGGGTGGAATTCTACTGACGTTATGAAGCCACGTGTTGTGGTCACCTGGGCCCGTAATTATAGTGATCCTGACGGATTTGAAATGAAGGAGCCCCCTTTTTCTTGGAGGTCGGAATGACGCGCTGCCTTCCGCAAGTGTTTATAGGCGTTGGGGGCTGTTTGTCATCCCAGACTCTCTAGGGTTTTTGGCTTTCCTTCACTCCTTTGCTTTTGGGGCTCCTTGATGCACCGCGAAGTCACGACGGAGGAGCGTAATCTAGCGGCAGCTTTTGAGGAGTTGGCATGCATAACCGCGGAGGCGGTCCGACAGCTTCCTTCTCCCCCGGAGTCTTCAGGTTCTTGCGAGAGTTCTACTTCTAGTTATTCCGTGAAATCCATGGCGGATCAGCGTCTGGATGATGAACCCGTGGTGAGGGCGCCCGTCCCCAATCGCAGCGAGCTGGGGGAAGCCGAGGTGAAGAGGCTAGAACACCGATTTCATCTACCTCTCAGATATAGCTTTACCGCCGCTACCCCGCACGAGACGAGCCTGGACGATCGCACGGGCCACATCTGCACTTTTCTTCTGGCGTGGAAGGGCGGGTTCCGTCTTCCTTTTGAGCCTTTTGTTCTCATGCTCCTGAATTTTTTCAGGTTGGCGCCTATCCAGTTGGTGGCTGTTGGCACCCGAAATATGATCGTCAGCGACCAAGCCATAAGGACGAATGACCCGGCCCGCCGAAGCGTGGGAGCCGATAAAGATCAACACATCGAAGATTTATCAAGCTGCCAGAGCCTCGAGTCATTCTGTACGGACACAGGGACTTCACCTCAAGAGAGTCAAGATGAATCCACAACCAACCGGCAGTGCGACCAAGCCTGCCCAATGAACCGGCATCAACTTTCTCGTGCCGCATCCACTATACCCGTTGTCCGATCAAGGATGACGATCTATCCGGTGGTCCCCCACCACATGAAAAGGCTCTCCTGAAGACAAAGGAGTTTCCCTCTGGCTTCCCGAAACGGAGGACCGAAAGCTCTATCGGCGGAAGATCCTGATCACCCGGAATGGGCGCGGCTTCCCGCCAACATGGGCCCGTTAGTGGCCGAATGATCGCCCAGCTCGGGCGGAAGTATCCCTGGGGTTATCTCACCTTCCAAGGAGCTTCGGGCACGAGCCAGGCTGAATCAACAGCATGGATCGTAGAGTCGAAAGGTCGTGTCAGTGGGAAACCCGCACGATCAAACTAAAGCTATCTGGAGTCTCGAGAATAGACGTAAGTCGACCAAGGGATTCTGACAAAACACCTCGTCAGAGTCTGGATGGGCATTGGCGAGATAAAAGCTCACGGTGACGCCCAGAATTGTCCCCGGACTCATCGACTGCTCGAAATGCACAGGGAGCGTTAGCACGACGTGCCTTAAACCGGCGCGCTCCCCCCACCTTCTGCCCCTACCACGGCGTGCAAACGGATGGTTCCAATCCCGGTGCGGTAGGTTGGTGAAGGATCTTCCCGGCGCGCAAATCCCACGCCGGTCTAATGTTCGAACTCATGTCCCTATATATATATGGCTGTTCGAGAACAGAAAAGAAGAGGAGAAAAATCAAGAAGAAAGATCAGAAGAGATAGAAAGGAAGAAAAGGGAAAAAAAGGAGGGAGAGGGCCTCTCGAGAGGGTCTTTCTCCTGAAGTAGAAGAGGAGCTTCGGCCGATCGTCTTCTTCCTAAGCGATACTCTGTTTCAGGAACAGGTGGGCGCCGATGCCGATTCTTTCTGGGTTTTCCGCAGATCTCTCTTTTGAGACTTTCACCCCTCGAATGTAAGCGAGGGGGGGAGGAGCGACGATGATATGAGTCGATTCTCCTCCCCCCTCTACGTGATTTCTTTTCTTTTGTTCTTCCCCTGTTGTTGCGCTCCGAGCATCCTCTGCTTCTGATATTATTGAACGGCGACCGAACAATGGTGTCGGTGCTGTACTCTCATCATGTAAATGCTAAACCATTCCCGTTTCTGGGATGGTAATATATATGCTCGTGTGAATGCTTAAATGAATAGATCGAAGGAATGATTCTCAGCCCCTCTTTTATCCATGCCGATGTGTGTGCTTGAGCTCTTCTCCGCACAGCTCTAATTTCAGTTTCTCCGAGGTCTATATCGTTCCCCGAATCATCGTGGGCTACAGAGACCCCCCCTCCCCAGGGGCTTTTCTTTCGGTCATTCTCACATTCGATTCGAGGGTTTTCACATCCCTTTCTCTTCTCGGCTAGAGCCATGCTTCTGCGCGTGCCTCTTTACGCCATGCATAGGGTCCATCCCCTGAACGCTGCTTTCCGCCTGTTCAAGCATATGCCTCTGCAATGAGTCCGTCTTGTTTATGCATTTACTGCATCTGCGCATCACGATCATCCGAACTGTTCTGAGGTTGTCTCATCGTCCCGACCACCCGGGGAGGGGGACATTCCCTCTTGCTTCTCTTTGAAATTGCTAGGCGACCGGGGGCTTTACCTCCTGATGGTAGACCTCCTCTCGGGGCCACAACAAACAATAATGGGGTCCTAGCTCACTAAGCTCCGCCCCGACAATCTAGGACCCGATCGAGACCCAGGGACGGATGCTCCTCGTAGGCTAGCCCTCGGAGCTCCGCTCTCTTGATGGTTAGTTCCTCTGCGGGATGAGTCACAGTTGCGGGCTGTCCACCCCTCGCAGGCTAGTCCTCGGGGTGATGCTCCCGTCATCAATGGCTTCATCTCTCTGTCTCTCCTCCCTTATGGAACCTTGGTGCCCCTAGCAGGCTAGTCCTCGGGTACCCTATCCAATGGGTTTTGTTGGTTGCCCTCGTGAAGACCGACAGTTTAGGGGCTTGTTCCATGAGTGAGCATGACTCCGCTTCTCCCCTGCAACTCTTCAGGTTCGGGGGAGATGCTGTCCAATTTTGGACAGATTAATAATGAATAAACCATAACGAAATACTCATTTCAGATCCAATTATCCTGGTGCTCGAGTAGTAACCTCGCACTGGCTTATCACGTCATTCTTGGAGAGTTCTGGACTTCATTTCAATAAGCAATTGGCCCCAAATAACTTCAAAATCCTCAACAAAAACTTAATAAATTCAAATGGTTCGAAATTCATCCAAAAACAAGTTAAAACGGCGCGGCCCTAGTCGGCGCGCCCTAATACGGCGCGGTACCTCCCCGCGTCGGTTTAACCCTAGACTCATAAACTTAAAATTTTTCCTTGCGCTTTTCCGGCGCGCCCTGAACCGGCGCGCCCCATTCCTTGCGCGCCGTTTTAACTGGTTTTGGAGCCGCGCCGGATTAACCTCCTACACCTACACTTTACCGCGCCGGTTTTGGACCCCTCTCGCTGTTTTAATTATTCTCTCATAGCGATCCTCGACTCTCGTGGTCGGTGTTAATAAACTAAAATTGGTAATAAATTGAATAAAGGAAGGGCCAAGCGAGCCCGAACTATATTGTCATCATATCTTCATTACCACGTCCGTTAGCACTTTGCTTTCGCTATTATATTTGTGTTGCCTCCCCTCTTCCTCATGGGGAGTAATAAACGTGGTTGATCACCATTTGCTTCCGTACTTTTATGGTCATGCTTAATATAGTCATGAATGTCATGTATGCATGCATGCATGCATAAATCCTCGGGTATATCAAATGGCGTTGATAGAAGGTCGGGTTACGCCCGATCGGAAGTCTTCGCTATGCGCGAGGGTGGTCTTTGGACCTACGTCCTCCGCCACGTATCAAGGATCTCTAATTCTATGAACTATGCATCTTTTGCATGATAAATAAATGCATCCCGCATGCCTTCGTCATGATCATCATGTAGCTCTTTTTAATTCGGCTTCGACGGCCCGTTATCTCGGCAATTAATCAAAGGTGTTCCCTCCTCGTGGGGGATGTAATTAACGCCATAGCCTTTATGGTATGGCGGACTGCTGGTCCCGACCGGACCTCACACTCGCCCGACATGGGTCAGAATGAGCGCATCATAAAATCGTCACTCATGTGACTGGCACGCCTGCATCGTCAACTGATCATTTAACTACCAGTTAGTTAGTTGGTTGGTCGACCCGCGAAAGAAAGAAAAGGTCACGAACAGTGGCCAACTCGTATCTTCTTCTCTCCGCCTTTCGAATCCTCTGCCGTCAGCACGGGATTCCCCCTTCCTTGGACCTCTTTCATTATTTCTTCGAGTTGAAAGCGCATCCGTCGGCGGGGAAGGGCTTCTACTTCATTCAGGCACGGAGGAATAGGAGTTGTATTCCGCTAGCGGCGAAGGATTCTTCGCACAAAGGGTGGAAGTCCCAATTTTTCTGGGTGAAGGCGGAGGCGGTAGACGAAGCCTGGAGGTGCCAGGTTATGCCCAACTTTCACCCGAACATTCCTCCACGACAGGAGAAGTTCCCCTCTCACGTGGAGGAGTACACCGCTCGCTTGTTGAAAAATCGCTAGTCGACCGAAGAACTGGTGACTCAGGAGAATATAGAGCTGTGTCTGCTCATGCGGCTGAAGCCGTCAGGTATCACCATTTGGATCTTTCTCCGGGGACGGAGGGCCACCTTTCTTTTTCCGGACTATGCCTTCTTCTTTGTTGCAGACATCTGACGGGAGCCTCTGGAGGAGGTTACTGAGATCATCGATCTTGGTGACGACTCGGCGACCGATGAGCAGGGCGTCCCTGGGGGTCTTTCCTAAAACTGGGATAAGGGAAAGGGGGTGGCCTCCGAGGGGTCTTCACGGCCGGGTGGTACGAAGCGCAAGGATCCCATGGAGGGAAGGTTGCGGGAGGCCGCGAAGGCCAGAAAGTGGGCCAAGAAGGCCGGTCTCCTCCTTATTGTCAGGGCCGACTCTAGCTCGACGGCGCTCCCCTCTTGAGGGCAAGACGGGGCCGACCCAACTGGGCCGGCTCCCCCATCGGCCGAGCGAGAGAGGGCCGAGGAGACTAGGGGCACCTCGGCGGGTGGTGACAATGGGTCGGCTCTCCCCTCGGTAGGAGCAGAGGGGGCCGAAGTAGAAACAGCCGTGGCCGAGACCGGGGGGCCGGTCGAGGTAGGCGATGTCTCGGGTGGCGATGCGTGGGCCAAGACTATCGAGGTTGGAGGTTCGCCTGCGGAGGCATCGCAGCCCCAAGCGTCCGAGATTCCTGGTGCGGCTGGGCCCATGGCATCGATCGAGGTCGGGGGTTTGCCTACGGAGGCGTCGCAACCCCAACCGACCGTGGAGCACGGGGAGGCCGTTTCCACAGCCCGATCCGGGCCTTCCGACGCGGCGCCAGGGGGGATTGGGTGTCAATGCCGGAGGCCCTGGAGAGGCTCGGTGTCTCCAGCAATCTGTACAAGCTCAGCCGCGAGGTGTCTGCGAGGATAAAAGGCGGACACAAGTGTCACTCCCTGACCGGGGTCCTCGATGTCATCATGGAGGGCGGCCTGATCATGGCCCAGATGGGCGCCACGATGGTGGAGACCTACGCCCGGGCAGAGTCAGAGTGGTCAAATCTCGCCTGGACCCTCAGAGGGTGCGAGAGGAAGTTAGCCCGACTCAACGAGGCGCACGAGGGGCTCCGATGGGAGTTCTCCGTGGTCAGGGAGTCGGCGCGGTCCAGTCGGCTAGAAGTCAGAGCATTGACCGAGCAGCTAGCCAAGGCTCGGGAATCGCTCGAGAGGAAAAGCAGACTTCTCGAGGAGGAGAGGCTTCACCATCTCGAGTTAGACGGCTATTGGGAGGCTGAGTGCACCGAGCTACTGGACCGGGCGGAGGCAGAGGAGTGCCTTCGTTCGAAGGCCGAGGAGCGGGCAGCCGAGGCAGAGGGGCGGGCGGCCGAGGCCGAACGGAAGTCGACCGAGGCAGAGGAACGAATGGCAGAGACCGAAGAGCGGGTGGCCGAGGCGGAGCGAAAGTCGACCGAGCTTGCTGACAGGATGGGACGGGTCGGGGCGGAGGCTATCGAGCAGTACAGGGGCTCGGAGGCCTACCTAGCCGACCAGTAGGACACTGCCCTTCCATACTTTGAGGTAGCACTTCGTTGAGGCACCCGCAAAGGGTTCAAGCAGGGTTACCGTCGGGCGGTGGCTTACGCTGACGAGCAGGATTCTGGGATCGATTTCCCCCTTGGCCAATGCTATGACTCGGACGAGTCGGCTTCTAGCTCTTCTGCGTCGGGCGGGGAAGATCCAGAGGGCTCTCCTCCGGCGGGGTCACCAACTCCGGCTACCTCGGGAGGGCGCGCAACCAAGGCAGTTCTCACACAGGCGAGGTCAGTGCCCGGGTCGACCGTCATCGAGGGCGCCGGGGGTGAAACACCCATGCCTTTCATTCTCGAGCTTCAAAGTGGGCCCGAGGCCTGATGTATTTGCCTTATTTTACCTCTTTCCTTTGTTTCTTTTTTCCTCTCTAGAGAGTTTCCTCTTTACGAGACAATGAATGACTTACTTGCTTATTGCCTTCTTTGCCGTGATTTGGTTAGCGTATCTGTAGTGGTTGGAAAGTGCCGATACGCCTTGCGTGGTTTACGCACGCTGATTGGGCAGGCTCCTGACGGGGTGCCTTTCCATTTTCTCACGCTTTGAATGCTAGGCCGCTTTGCGTGTCCCGCTGAGGCAGAAAATGAGGGGTTAGAGGTGACCGTTCAGAGGGGAAAATTCTTGTGGCGTGTATTCGAGGGGGGAGTCATTTAAGGTAGGTAGCCTCCCTTAGCCTATAAAAAGACCGAAGGGCGTCCTTCCCTCTCCACCACCTAGGGTTTTCCCTGACAGTCTTCCCTCACCCCTTCTTCACGTTGCGTTGTGCCGTTGCATTTGGAGCATGGAGGATCCGTCGGAAGATGACGCTACCGACGATGGGGAGCGTGGAGTTCTTGCCGCTTCGGACGGTCGGGCAGGTCCGACGGTCACTGCGCGGGTTTGAGGCGGGTCTGACGGTCGCCGCGCGGATCTGGAGAGGACTTCGACGTGCGGGGGCATGCCGTTTACCCTCTATCAGTTCCGGCGAGACTTCCGGGGGGGCGCCGAGATGGAGGACGGATGGGGGCATCGTGATGCCTATCCCCTCCGGGCCTTCCCCTGCCTCCTCATCCAGCTCTGCTGGATTCGCATGCAGTCTCTTTTTCCCTCTTCTACTCTTCATTTCTTTCACTTCTTCGGAGGTTGCTTGCTCTCTGTTCCCTTCCAAGGGGTTGGTAGGTTGGAAGAGAGGAGGCCTTCACAAGCGTTTCTTCTCCCTAGCCTCTATAAACTTGGAAGGTAGCCTTCCTCAACGTGGAAGGTAGTCTTCGTCAACACAGTCCCTCTGTCACCTTTGTCATGGGCCACTCGAGCCAACTGGATCAACCTACTTTTATCCGTGCCAGTTTCTACGCGAGGCAGAGTCAGTGGCTGGATGCGAGGAGATCAAGACCGAGTCGGCCGAGCGATGGCCTCTTGCAGAAATGCTAGATGGATTTTTTGCTTTTTGCTATGCAATGTACTGACTTTTGCCCTTCTGATGTATCAACAATCATTTGAATGAAAATAAGAGAATTTTATTTCCCTCAAACTGTTTGCACATCTTCAAAAGTAGAATTTGTGTAGTGCGGCTGCGTTCCATGTCCGAGGGATGGGTTCCCCTTCCATTGTAGGTAGCCTGTACGCACCTTTCTCGAGCGTCTCGACCACTCGGTAGGGGCCTTCCCAGTTAGGGGATAGCTTACCCGCCCCCTCTAATTGTAATGCCCCGGATCCTTGTGGGTCTTTGTTGGATCTTTCGGATCTGTTTCGGATTGGTTTCGTTGAGTTTCGGTTCGCTTTGGTGGCTTCTGAGTTGAGTTTGACGAGCCGTGTGAGTTTTTATCACGTACTAGTTACGGAACCCTACGGTGAGTTTGTTTGTCAATTCTCGAACTTGTGAATGCTACTGCGACGATGTACTCTTCGAGCCGGTCGTTTCGACTATTTTTGCGTATTTTTCTGAATTTGTGCATTTTTGGCGCATTTTCGGAATTTTCAGAAATTAGGAAAATTTCCTAATTTCTTTTCTTTTATTTCCTTTTCCTCTCTTTCTCCTCACTCTCGCGATCTCTCCTCTCTCTCCCGTTCTCTCTCGTTCTCTCTCCCTTCCGGCTCCGGCTGCAGACGGAGGCGCTCGTGGGTGAGGTGACGACGAGGTGGAGCTGTCGAGGTGCGCGATGGGGCGAGGATCGGATCGATTCTGGCGCTATCCCGATCGGTGGATTCAAAGCCGGTGAAATCGGTTCGTGAGTGGTTTTCGGCGTGGTTTAGTCCCTTCGGGGCACGATTTCTTTGGTGGAGGTAGGGTGACTGATCCTTACTTCGTCCTCTTCGTTTTCCCTGCCATTACACGGCATTCGGCTAGGAAACGATCGAGTTTGGGCTTGTCTTGCCTAAACCGTGATTTTCGTGGTTTTTAGGGTCGGTTGGTAAACGGTGACTGTTTGCGGCGCAGTTAGTTTCTAACTGACCGCAGGGATGTTAGGATCACATCCACGTTGATTTTGTGTGATTTGGTGTCCATTCGAGGCCGGTTGAAGCCTGAGAACCTCGGTGACCCACTTAGGGTAGATTTGTGGAAATCGCCTGGATCTTGCGTTTTTGAGCTTTCATGTGGGGTTTGTAGTCCCCTGATGTTGTTATTCATCGTTGTGGTTTGTTTCCCATGCGTTTCGGCGTGAATGGGGCGTGGAACGGGCCGATTTGGCCGTTCCTCTGTTTTCCCGCCGTGACCGAAGTAGCGGTCGTGCCAGCGACCGTTACTTGCTTCTGACGGTCCTACGACAAACCGTTGCTTTGCTTAGGCATTTTTGAGTGTTCTGGCTTCTGGGTAAGTGACGGCCCTAAGGTGGCGCATCGCTTCCTTATAACGCGCCTAGGTCAGCGCGTTACTTCGCTTAGTGTTTTGGGTGTTGGGGTTAAGTCGGTTCTTCTAACGCGCTTGACCCAGCGCGTTGGATGAGTGTAACGCGCCCTGCCCTGGCCGTTACTTGCTGTTTGACCGACATTTGACCTATTGAGGCGGTGCCTCAAGCGGTCGTGCCCCTATCCGTCGTTTGAGTGTAATGCTCCTGCCCCCGGTCGTTACATTCTGTTTTGGCCGAGCTTGGGTGACCTTGCCCGTTGGAAGTAACGGCTGTGCTCCCGTGCGTCATTGTGATACAACGCGCCTGCTCCTGACCGTCATTTGCTGTTTGTGCTGGGTTGAGGGTGGCCGTGCCGTTGGAAGTAACGGATATGCCCCTGCGCGTCGTTTGTCTCTGACGCCTCTCCCCTGCCGCGTCGTTTTGTGAGTAACGCGCCTGGCGTTGTGCGTTACTTCACTTTGGTTTGGGTGGCTGTGCACGTTGTGAATAACGCGCTAACCCCCGTGCGTCGTTTGGTTGTAACACGCCTAGTGCTATGCGTTACTTGGCTTTAGTGTTGTTTTTGTAGGTTGTCAGGGTGGTGAGCGATGGCCTGTGTCCGTCCGTCGTTTGGGGAAATAACGGCTCTGGTCTAGACCGTCACTTGCTAGTAGCGGTCTAGAGCTGGTGCGTTACATTCCTCGTGCCTTGGTTTTCTGCTCGTTGATTCCTGTGTGTCTTGGCTTGTCCTTGTGGTCTACCCGTTGTCCCGTGGATGTCTCCCGACATCCTATGAGGGTTAAGACTACGTTGTACGGTAGCCAGGAGTCTTCTTACTTGTGGTAGGATTCTTGATCCTACTGTTGTATGTTGTTGTTGTTTGGTTCAGGTCAACCCGGTGTGACCCAGTGGTTGACGTGGGACCTTGTCTGTGCGTGTCTTGGCGGTTCTGTCCTGTTCGAGACACTGCTTCTGGATGCTTTGAGGTGTTGTTCTACCTCGGTTTGCATGTCCAGCTGTGCTGAGGGTTCTTGGTGTTTCCATCGGGTCTCCGTGTGTTGTTTTCTGCGGAGCGTGGTTTTTCTGGCTTAGGATTAGACCGATTGGCGGCTTGTCCCGCTGTTTGTGACGATCTTACCTTTGAGTCGTCCGACTCAGGGATCGTTACGTTGTAGGTCTAGTTGCCTGGTCCTGAGTCTGTTGGCGGTTGTTTGATTGCCTGGGTGCTTTGTTGTGCACGAGACAGGGCTTTTCTTAGCTGTCTGTGCTGTAGCGCCTGTGTTTCAGTGTTCGTACCTTATGAGCCTCCCCTAGTTGTTGTAGCCCTTGGTCTTTGAGTACCGACCCACCGGGAGTGGTGGAGGGGGTTTTTCCTGTGGCGTTTGGTACGTACGGTTTTAAGCTAGTTCCGTAGGCCCCGGCCAGCGGTAGCATCCTACCGAGGGGAATACTAGCTAGAGGCCTGGCCTAGGTAGTGGTCAGTGTGTGCACACGTGGTCAGGGACTGTGGACTTGCGCCGACGGGCGTGGCCCTGACTAGTCACTCGCAGTTGGTGCCATTCCTTGGGACTTTCGTTCCTTGGACTTGGTTCTTGGTGTGTCTTGTCCTTGAGCGACATGACACTTTTAGGCGCAGTGTAAGTCGTCAGTGGACGCATCTGGTCATTCTTATGGAAGGAGGGTGCTCCTGTCACTTGGTGCTGTGACTCTCGGCGTTTTCCTGTGCGCTGTGACCCTTGCGTGTTGCCCGTTCGTGGCTGTACTCGGGGTCAGTGTTTTGTCGTCTGCACGGTGTTCTGATCGTGCGTGGGTCTATGTACACGATGTTTCCGGTCGTGTACGTGTTTGTTTAGCGTCTGTCTAGGTCTTGTCTAGACCTTGTTTATTTGGGCTGGTTGACAGACTGGTGTACCCTTCCGTGTGAGTTTAGGGTCAACCATCTGTTGCCTTTTGTTTGAAGTAGTTTGGGGTGCCGAGGTTAGTTCGGCAGCCGCTTGTTTGGTGCGGGTTTCCACCCCTCTCCTACGTGTTCCCTACTCCTACGTCCCGTCTGTTCCTTTAGTGCTTTTAGCGGTAGTTTTACAGCTTTGTAGTGTAGCTTTTTCTGCTTTGCTACACCTACTGTTTCTGCTGCTTTGGTCTTGCTTCCGTTGCTTTGTGCATTTTCCAGTGGGGATCCGCGTGACCCCTACTGAGTTTCTGTTGAGACTCACCCCTGCTGCTTTTCAGGTGGGTTTCGTCGTCTGCCTCTGCTGTTCCTGGCGGAGCGCGCGCTTGCTGTTGTAGCTGCCAGCCGTACCTGCGTCGGACTTCTCCCGACTTCTGTGTACGTTTCTTTCTGTCGGTCTGTACTGTGTTAGACTTGTTGTCTTACCTTTGGACTAGACTCTGGTGTATAATTGTAATTGTTGAAATTATTAATGAAAATGTAATTTTATTTCTGCTACTTTAGCAATCCAATCTAAGAAATTTAATTGCTTACTGTTATATCTGCTGGCTTCAATGTATTCCACACACTCCTTTATCCCTTCGGTGCTTTCCCGCGCTTGGGAGGCCTCGCGGGTCCCATGTGGTATCACGTGTATTCGGTATTTATACCGGGTGCACCGGGTATCCGGAATCTGGGTCGCTACAGCTGGTATCAGAGCCGTGTTCTGAGATGTTCAGAGTTTCTTTTCTGAGCTATCAGATCATTGTCGTGTGAAATACATGGAAATCCAGATATACAGTTACCAGAGTCCTTAAGGTCCAGTACAGTCTCTTGCTGGCGTAGGTGTTGCGATGGTTTATCGCGGTGCTTTTTATGTGTGGTCTTGTACATGCTTTGTTGGCACTGTACGAGATGGTTTTGCTCTCGTCTGGATGAGACGAGGTGCTTCGTTCAGTTTTGAAGTTGGTCTCGATCGTGTTGCACTTGGCAGTGTTTGTCGGTTGGCATGAACCTGCTGTGCATTGTTCGAGCTGTTTTCTGAATTTTGCTCAGGTGGCTTATGACTTTTAGTGTTGGTGTGATGGCCATGCATGTTCTTACGTTGCTTTGGTTGTCCCGGCTTGAGTCTGCCTAGCTCCTGATGCATCGTTGTTTCGGTTGTCTCGATTGTCGTGTTGCCTCGATTGAGAAGTTGCTCGAGCGAACCTAGGATTTTCCCTTCCTGGTGAGCTGTTGTTGTCGAGCTTGTTGCTTCTCGTTCCTTCTTGGTGAAGCTTTTTCGAGGTTAGCCTTGGAATTGCTATCTTGGTACTGCCTTTGTCCCGTGTCTACTTAAGTGTGGACAGCCTTATTTTGAGCCTGATCTGCTCCTTGTTGTACGGTTGCTTGGCTTTAGACTCCATGATGGTGTTAAGAGCTGTTGTGTACCGTAGCTGTCGTGCTGTGTCTAACGGCCGATGTATTGTGAAGGCTCATTTGTTGTCCCAGGACGTGAAGGTAAACTGGGATTAGCTCTTTCCTTGTGCTTTGTGCTGAAGCTGGTGCTCTTCCCTTGTTGCACTTAGGCTCCTTGTGATCGGTTGTTCGCGAGATTGGTGCTCGTGGCATGTTGATTGCGATCTTTGTTGATTGCGATGGCGCCTGGTATGTGCTGAGATGCGATTACCGAGGTTGTTCTGTTGCCTGTGCATGTTATGGAGAGTGCAGCTGAAGTGTGTGGGTTGGCTACCCATGGGTTTAGAACCGTGTTTTTGAGTTTTTGGCCGGTCGAGAGGATTGTTCTTTCTCGTGGTGACTTTGTCTTGGCTTCCTGTGCCTTGACGTGGTTGTGACCGTGCCGTGTTGTGTCGGTTGCCCGTTTGCTGTTGGCATCGGCATGTGCGAGTGTTGGGGAATTGTCGGCATTCCTTGCTGATTGAGTACCCTCTGCTCTGCATTTCTTTCTTGGGTGTTGTGCTCTCGAGACGTGTTGCTAGTCCTTGAGGTGCGCTCACCGAGATTGTTGTCGTTTCTCCTTGTTGTGGGTCTTTTCCTTGGTGAGCAGTCTGATGCGTGACCTGTCTCTTGTGGTCGTGTGCTCAGCTGTTCTTGTGCCTTGTTGTGACCCTGCTTGCAGATGTGTTCCTTGGTCCTGCATGTTGTGCGGAGCCAGAATTCTGCAGGTGTTGCTGTTGTGTTGTTTTTGTAAGCGCTATTTCATTATGATTTTGTGTTCTTGCCTTGGACCATTGTCTTGTCAGTTGGCTTTGCTGTACTCCCTCCCTTGGGTAGAGTTAGCTTGCGACTCGATCAGATGTGATATCTGAGTGAGGACTGACTTGATGGTGCTTGTGGTCCAATGGTGTTGTTGTCGTTGGTGTTCTGTGTGCCAGGTGTTCCCTGTTGCCTTTGGCACTGGAGCCGATGATGTGGTTGAGCTGTCAGCTGTGAGGACTGTGTCTTCTGGTGTCGGCTGCTGCTTGCCGTGTTGCTATTGTGTTTTCCGATGTCGGTTGTTGTGGCAGTCGTGTCTCCGGTCCGGTGAGACGTAAACGACGTTGCCCTTGCTTCGGAGGTGTCAGTTGTGTTCACTATGGTGCCATGCTCATGCTGTGGACTTGCTGTCTTGAAAGCTAGAGTGTGTACCTGTAATTGTGACCTGACGGTGTTCCTCTGAGCGGTGTTTCTCGAGATTTGTGTCGTGGGTTGTTCTTCCCTGCTTCTCTTTTGTTAGTCCTTAATTTCGAGGGTGAAATTTCTTAAAGGAGGGGAGGATGTAATGCCCCGGATCCTTGTGGGTCTTTGTTGGATCTTTCGGATCTGTTTCGGATTGGTTTCGTTCAGTTTCGGTTCGCTTTGGTGGCTTCCGAGTTGAGTTTGACGAGCCGTGTGGGTTTTTATCACGTACTAGTTACGGAACCCTACGGTGAGTTTGATTGTCAATTCTTGAACTCGTGAATGCTACTGCGACGATGTACTCTTCGAGCCGGTTGTTTCGACTATTTTTACGTATTTTTCTGAATTTGTGCATTTTTGGCACATTTTCGGAATTTTTGGAAATTAGGAAAATTTCCTAATTTCTTTTCTTTTATTTCCTTTTCCTCTCTTTCTCCTCACTCTCGCGATCTCTCCTCTCTCTCCCGTTCTCTCTCGTTCTCTCTCCCTTCCGGCTCCGGCTGCAGATGGAGGCGCTCGTGGGTGAGGTGGCGACGAGGTGGAGCTGTCGAGGTGCGCGATGGGGCGAGGATCGGATCGATTCTGGCGCGATCCCGATCGGTGGATTCAAAGTCGGTGAAATCGGTTCGTGAGTGGTTTTTGGCGTGGTTTAGTCCCTTCGGGGCACGGTTTCTTCGGTGGAGGCAGGGTGACTGATCCTTACTTCGTCCTCTTCGTTTTCCCTGCCATTGCACGGCGTTCGGCTAGGAAACGATCGAGTTTGGGCTTGTCTTGCCTAAACCGTGATTTTCGTGGTTTTTAGGGTCGGCCGGTAAACGGCGACTGTTTGCGGCGTAGTTAGTTTCTAACTGACCGCAGGGATGTTAGGATCCCATCCACGTTGATTTTGTGTGATTTGGTGTCCATTCGAGGCCGGTTGAACCCAGGGAACCTCGGTGACCCACTTAGGGTAGATTTGTGGAAATCGCCCGGATCTTGCGTTTTTGAGCTTGCATGTGGGGTTTGTAGTCCCCTGATGTTGTTATTCATCGTTGTGGTTTGTTTCCCCTACGTTTCGGCGTGAATGGGGCGTGGAACGGGCCGATTTGGCCGTTCCTCTGTTTTCCTGCCGTGACCGAAGTAGCGGTCGTGCCAGCGACCGTTACTTGCTTCTGACGGTCCTACGACAGACCGTTGCTTTGTTTAGGCATTTTTGAGTGTTCTGGCTTCTGGGTAAGTGACGGCCCTAGGGTGGCGCGTCGCTTCCTTGTAACGCGCCTAGGTCAGCGCGTTACTTTGCTTAGTGTTTTGGGTGTTGGGGTTAAGTCGGTTCTTCTAACGCGCTTGACCCAGCACGTTGGATGAGTGTAACGCGCCCTGCCTTGGCCGTTACTTGCTGTTTGACCGACGTTTGACCTATTGAGGCGGTGCCTCCAGCGGTCGTGCCCCTATCCGTCGTTTGAGTGTAACGCGCCTGCCCCCGGCCGTTACATTCTGTTTTGGCCGAGCTTGGGTGGCCGTGCCCGTTGGAAGTAACGGCGGTGCTCTCGTGCGTCATTGTGATATAACGCGCCTGCTCCTGACCGTCATTTGCTGTTTGTGCTGGGTTGAGGGTGGCCGTGCCGTTGGAAGTAACGGATATGCCCCTGCGCGTCGTTTGTCTCTGACGCCTCTCCCCTGTCGCGTCGTTTTGTGAGTAACGCGCCTGGCGTTGTGCGTTACTTCACTTTGGTTTGGGTGGCTGTGCACGTTGTGAATAACGCGCTAACCCCCGTGCGTCGTTTGGTTGTAACGTGCCTAGTGCTATACGTTACTTGGCTTTAGTGTGGTTTTTGTAGGTTGTCAGGGTGGTGAGCGACGGCCTGTGTCCGTCCGTCGTTTGGGGAAATAACGGCTCTGGTCTAGACCGTCACTTGCTAGTAGCGGTCTAGAGCTGGTGCGTTACATTCCTCGTGCCTTGGTTTTCTGCTCGTTGATTCCTGTGTGTCTTGGCTTGTCCTTGTGGTCTACCCGTTGTCCCGTGGATGTCTCCCGACGTCCTATGAGGGTTAAGACTACGTTGTACGGTAGCCAGGAGTCTTCTTACTTGTGGTAGGATTCTTGATCCTACTGTTGTATGCTGTTGTTGTTTGGTTCAGGTCAACCCGGTGTGACCCAGTGGTTGACGTGGGACCTTGTCTGTGCGTGTCTTGGCGGTTCTGTCCTGTTCGAGACACTGCTTCTGGATGCTTCGAGGTGTTGTTCTACCTCGGTTTGCATGTCCAACTGTGCTGAGGGTTCTTGGTGTTTCCCTCGGGTCTCCGTGTGTTGTTTTCTGCGGAGCGTGGTTTTTCTGGCTTAGGATTAGACCGATTGGCGGCTTGTCCCGCTGTTTGAGACGATCTTACCTTTGAGTCGTCCGACTCAGGGATCGTTACGTTGTCGGTCTAGTTGCCTGGTTCTGAGTCTGTTGGCGGTTGTTTGACTGCCTGGGTGCTTTTTTGTGCACGAGACAGGGCTTTTCTTAGCTGTCTGTGCTGTAGCACCTGTGTTTCAGAGTTCGTACCTTGTGAGCCTCCCCTAGTTGTTGTAGCCCTTGGTCTTTGAGTACCGACCCACCGGGAGTGGTGGAGGGGCTTTTTCCTATGGCGTTTGGTACATACGGTTTTTAGGCTAGTTCCGTAGGCCCCAGCCAGCGGTAGCGTCCTACCGAGTGGAATACTAGCTAGAGGCCTGGCCTAGGTAGTGGTCAGTGTGTGCATACGTGGTCAGGGACTGTGGACTTGCGCCGACGGGCGTGGCCCTGACTAGTCACTCGCAGTTGGTGCCATTCCTTGAGACTTTCGTTCCTTGGACTTGGTTCTTGGTGTGTCTTGTCCTTGAGCGACATGACACTTTTAGGCGCAATGTAAGTCGTCAGTGGACGCATCTGGTCATTCTTCTGGAAGGAGGGTGCTCCTGTCACTTGGTGCTGTGACTCTCGGCATTTTCCTGTGCGCTGTGACCCTTGCGTGTTGCCCGTTCGTGGCTGTACTCGGGGTCAATGTTTTGTCATCTGCACGGTGTTCTGATCGTGCGTGGGGCTGTGTACACGATGTTTCCGGTCGTGTACGTGTTTGTTTAGCGTCTGTCTAGGTCTTGTCTAGACCTCGTTTATTTGGGCTGGTTGACAGACTGGTGTACCCTTCCGTGTGAGTTTAGGGTCAACCATCTGTTGCCTTTTGTTTGGAGTAGTTTGGGGTGCCGAGGTTAGTTCGGCAGCCGCTTGTTTGGTGCGGGTTTCCACCCCTCTCCTGCGTGTTCCCTACTCCTACGTCCCGTCTGTTCCTTTAGTTCTTTTAGCGGTAGTTTTACAGCTTTGTAGTGTAGCTTTTTCTGCTTTGCTACACCTGCTGTTTCTGCTGCTTTGGTCTTACTTCCGTTGCTTTATGCGTTTTCCAGTGGGGATCCGCGTGACCCCTACTGAGTTTCTGTTGAGACTCACCCCTGCTGCTTTTCAGGTGGGTTTCGTCGTCTGCCTCTGATGTTCCTGGCGGAGCGTGCGCTTGCTGTTGTAGCTGCCAGCCGTACCTGCGTCGGGCTTCTCCCGACTTCTGTGTACGTTTCTTTCTGTCGGACAGTACTGTGTTAGACTTGTTGTCTTACCTTTGGACTAGACTCTGGTGTATAATTGTAATTGTTGAAATTATTAATGAAAATATAATTTTATTTCTGCTACTTTAGCAATCCAATCTAAGAAATTTAATTGCTTACTGTTAAATCGGCTGGCTTCAATGTATTCCACACACTCTTTTATCCCTTCGGCGCTTTCCCGTGCTTGGGAGGCCTCGCGGGTCCCATGTGGTATCACGTGTATTCGGTATTTATACCAGGTGCACCGGGTATCCGGAATCTGGGTCGCTACACTAATGTTCGAGAGGCTTCGGCTTTTCTGAGGACGAAGTCTCCCGGTTGGAAGTGCCTATCTCGGACTCTGGTGTTGTAGTATCTAGTGAGGCGGCGTTGGTACTCCGTTGCTCGGATGCTGGCGATCTCTCGGAGTTCATCTGCTAGGTCGAGGTTCTCGAGTAACTTTTGCTCATTTACCTCGGGCAAGAAGCGGATGACTCGGAGAGACGGGTTGACGACCTCTAACGGAATAACGGCTTCCTGTAGATTCTAATTAGAGAATCCACTTAATGGAAACATCAATAAAAAAAACAATAAGCATGAGCACGATGTGCTAAGGGGAGTGTATGATCGCCAGAGACGCGAAGTCTCAAAATATAATAATGAAAAATAGAGGAGAGATCGCGAAAAAATACCTTTGAACGCGAGGATTGTGAGTGCTTCCTTTCTCTTCTAGATCGGCCGGCCGATGAAGAGAGTTCTTCTTAGTTGATTACCCTTGCAAAACAAAGACAAACACCAATAAAGATTGGAATTAGAAATATGGTGAGTGTAGCATCAAATTCTTATATAGATGAGCATGAACAATTAGAGAAGAACACACCTTAAGGGTGGTTGCCCTTAAACCCCTATGCAAAAGGGTAGGTAAAAGATGATATGATGAATGGTGTGCAAATATAATAAAAGATATGTGCAAGAGTTGCACCGTAGGGAAATCTCAACGTAGTGAGAAAGAGATTAATAGACGATGAATATGCATGCACATGAACTAAAGTAATGAAACAAAAAGGAATAAAAGAAAAAATAGAAAGATAAGGAGCCTGTGCTTCATTGGCCTTCGGTTGCTAGATGGGGAGGGAGCTTCAAAAGGATGAAGATGTGCACGTAGCAGCTCCTCCTTCAGCCAGAAGCAGCAGTTCCTGCAGGAAGAAAAGAAGAAAGAAGAAGAAGACCGAAGAAGAAACAGAAGAAGAAACAGAAGGAGAAGATGAAGAAGAAGAACCTCCCGGCCAACCCGTTCGACAGAGCCACAGAGCTCTGTTAAATAGGGTTTAAATCGGAGATAAGCTCAAATATGGTAAGATAAGAATGGGTAAGAGTCCAAGGAGGGAAAGCTTAAGATGGAGCAAGGTGACCAAACGAAGCAGGGACTCTCTGGGGAAAGGCTGCGCTCGTTTAGAGCACAGAAGATGAAACACGCCTTGGGTCAGGGCGTCAATTCAAAAATTGACGACCTACCATAGGGCGCTAATTCAAAACGCGACCTGGCACAGGGCGTCAACTCCCAGATCAATTTTGGAAATAAATATTTCTTTTATTTGAAAATTGTGAAACACGCCTCAAGGAGAGGTGTTTAATTGAAACACGCCCTAAAGAAGGGCGTGAATTAACATTTTTCAAACATTTTATTCTTTTTCGAAAATTGGATAATGCCAGGAATTGACGCCCTTTCCAGCGGTCGTCTCTTCTTTAAAAGGCGCCCTAGGTCAGGTCGTGAATTAAAACGCGCCCTTGCC
Organism: Amorphophallus konjac; assembly: GCA_022559845.1. Taxonomy (NCBI): domain Eukaryota; kingdom Viridiplantae; phylum Streptophyta; class Magnoliopsida; order Alismatales; family Araceae; genus Amorphophallus; species Amorphophallus konjac. The sequence goes on along the minus strand of CM040119.1, from coordinate 322,410,255 downwards.
CAAGGCGTTAATTCAGAAAAATCATAAAAAGGGAGATAAATGCCCAGAAAATCCAGTAAAATGGGAAAAATAGGAAAAATAGGGAAATAGGAAAAATTCAAGAAAAGTGGGAAAAACCACTCAAATAAAGCCGATTTGAGGGTCAAATGGGATATCGCATTGCGATATGAAATATACTCAAAATAATGTCAATTTTAGCGTGTCTACAGCTGCCCCGCCTTGGCGTCTGCTTTACAAGGGAGCGTAGCAAACTGAAAAGTAGATGCCAATGTGTGATGAGACACGCGATCAACATCACTTGATGAGAATGAAATCAAAAGCTCGAGATGAAGCAAATCTCGGGAAATCTAACGAAATCAACAATGTTTGGATAAAAGGGGGAGATGTGCACGCGGTGCACGAAGGAGAATGATCAACTTCCAGCGCGGTGGAAGTACCCCATGTCACAAACCTGTAGGTTTCACCATTGGGGAGCGGTTACCAGCCAATGTGGACGTGCTGCAGTCAAGGTGGATCAAAGGGAAAGATTGAAAATAAGATGATAAAAATCCAAACAAGGAGTTTTCAGAAAATAACCCAAAATAGCAACAAAACGCACTGAGGATTCCATCAGCAATGAATATCTTATATCCGGAAAGATTAAGATCAATTCAACTCTCAAAATCAGCTTAACAGAATGATTTTCCAACAGTTGATTCAAAGTCCTACATGAATGCATGCTGGGCTAAAAGGAAAATTTAAACAAATGAAAATATACTATAATCAAGGATAATATTGTTAAACTGCCCAGACTGGGTCAAGAAACCCACTCTGCGAGCTAATACTAAGCCGAAGCCTGTTTATCCACGCACCAACTCGCAGAAGGGAACCATCGTCCCCAGTCTTGGACGGCTTAACGGCCTATCCGTGTGACTAAGACTTCTCTAGAATCATCATTGTTTTTGATGAAGGGGAACTCAAATTCCAGATTTACCAAAGCCACAAGGTCCTTGATATAATCTAGTAGCGTATGTAATCATATAGTAAAATGCATACAGGGAGATGGTGAAGCAATAAGCATGGGGGAACTGAGAAATGAGGTGTAAGTACCGTGGGGCTTAGATGATGATGCCCAGTCGGTGGGACCAAGAGCTTCTTCCTGCGCTCAAAAGTTCATTAGCCAAGATATAAAAGATAACAAGCAATGAATAAGGCATTTAAGCATAGCAAGCATAGCATGAATCAAAACATCAAGCACACATAGTAAGGCAAAGCATGGATAGCATGAATAGCATGGGTTGAAACATAGCATTGCAAAGCATCATTGTTTGTTGTTTGTCCCGAGGATAACAATCTGGCTAATCAAGATTTGGAGTTGAATGATCAAGTTCTGATAATGCCCATCGGATGGCAGAATGATCAAATGAAATAAGCAGGAGTTGATTGAATGATTTGGAGATGAATGATAATCAGGAGATATGAGGAAATGATAATCAAAATGCCCAGGGTGGCATGTCATGAGAATATCGGGAAGAATCAATAGATTGATAGCAATAAGTGGAGAGAGGACTCATCCCGTGCTCTTGGTCCTTGCAAAGCTGTTCCTGCAAAAGTACCATCAGAAAATACAATGCAAATTTTTTGGATTTTGAAATATGCAAATTTTTATGAGCTTTTGAAAAATATTCAAATTCTTATGCGGATTTTGGAAAATATTTGAATTTTTATGAGAATTTCGAAAATATTCAATTTTTTTTGTTGATTTTGGCTTAGACATTGTTAATGCAGTATCAAAGGTGTTTTTGAACCACTAATTGGGGGTCCTCTTTCCTTCCCTTTTTGCTAAAATTTCCCAAAGCCGGGCGTGCATTGAAAGTGACATCCTATAACCGACCGTCTTTGATTAACGGTGCCCCTACCAAGGCCATACCCGAGAAACATTCGGTCTTGGAGGGAGAATAGAAGAATAATTAAGGATAAGCTTTATGCAGGATGGGAGATGTCGGGACTTGAATTCCTTCCAATGTGTTTCCCCTCAAAGAGGTAGTCTGTTGCGCCGGGGCTTTGTGCCTTTGATTTTTAGACCCTTGACATGCATACGACCAGGGTTTTCCCTGCGGGGACTTTGCCACTCTTGACATGCCATAATTCATACTTTTGCATTTATAGAAATTTTGACTTGATGTTCATAATAGCCCTTTTGGCGAGATGCATCATGAAATTCATATGAAAACTCATATTGATTTTGGGTCAAGACTGCCCCTATTTGAGACTTCTCTCGTATTGGGGATTACCTAGGTTGGTCATCTTATCCGTTAACCTCTTGTCCCTACATTCGGCCGAGTAAAGAAGAGAAACAGACTTTCAGGAATTCTCATAGCATGGCCAAAGTAGCAACGGTGTCTATCCAAAGGAGCCGGCTAAGGATGCCGTGAAGTGTGTGGAATGCCCAGCTAAGGGTTGCTCTTAACAAGCGGGGAGAGAATGTTGAATTCCTAGCGCGGGGTTCTTATTAACCAAAGATGCTGCAAAAGCAAGCCTAAAGACTCCTTTATGAAAATGATTTAATTAAACAAAAGCTTAAGATAAAGGTCTAAAATACCACTTCTAATCTTGTTAAGAATCACTTCATTTTGAAAATCATGCGTGAAGTAATGAGAAAATGATATCATGAAATGAGTACTTACGCCAATATGTTACCTTGTGACCCTTCTTGAAGCAATTGTCGTGAGAGGCGAGGTTGATCATCATGGGATTCGTCCTCTTTGGCAGTCAAAAGGATTGGAAGCAAAGGGTTTAAAAGTGGCTTAACAAGAAAGAGTGGTGTCAAGACCAGACTCAGACGAATAAGGAAAAAAGGAAAAGAGACAAGGGCTAGAACTCCCTTGCTAAGACGCGGAGGCCCTGATCACATGGAACAGTCTACAGAAGAAGCGGAGAATTAGAAGGAGGAGTGAGGACTGAAGCCTCGAAAGCAGTGGGAGAAAGGGCAGATGCCCAAGGCAGTAGATGCGGAAGAAGTTGGGTCGGACCTATGATCAGGAGGAATCAAAAGAAGAAATTGGTAGATGGAAAGAGGTGGATCCGGAGGGTCCGGAGGTGGAGGAGGAGAATCTTGAGCGGAAGAAGAATCATCCGGAGGCTCCGGAGAAGGAAAATATTGAGAGACACGGTGCCCTGGGAAGAAATAGGGAAAGGGATAATGAAAAAGGAAGAAGAAAATGAATGAAGTGATGTCCCGGAGGATTAGAAAGATGAATCTAAAAAAAGATGGAGGATCCGGAGGTTCCGGATGGAAAGGGGCGCGATGCCCGGGAAAAAGTAGTTGAAAAGGATCAGGATGGTCCGGAGGTTCCGGAGGGATGGAATCAGGAGGGAGAAGATGGAAAGGGGCGTCGTGCCCGGGGAAAGGATAGAGAGAATCAGATGGAGAATCCGGAGGTTCCGGAGGGATGAGATGAAAAGGGACGCGATGCCCATGGAGAAAGTCCGGAGGTTCCGGAGGGATGAAATCAGGAGTGAGAAGATGGAAAGGGGCGTCGTGCCCGGGGAAAAGATAGAGAGAATCAGATGGAGAATCCGGAGGTTCCGGAGGGATGAAATCAGGAAGGAGAAGATGGAAAGGGGCGTCGTGCCCGGGGAAAAGATAGAGAGAATCAGATGGAGAATCTGGAGGTTCCGGAGGGATGAAATCAGGAAGGAGAAGATGGAAAGGGGCGTCGTGCCCGGGGAAAAGATAGAGAGAATCAGATGGAGAATCCGGAGGTTCCGGAGGGATTAAATCATGAAGGAGAAGATGGAAAGGGGCGTCGTGCCCGAAAAGAAGATAAGGTGGAGAATCCAGAGGTTCCGGAGGGATGAGATGAAAAGGGACGCGATGCCCATGGAGGAAGTCCGGAGGTTCCGGAGGGATAAAATCAGAAAGGGCGCGATGCCCTGGGAAGAGAGAAAGATCCGGAGGTTCCGGAGGTTCCGGAGGAAGCAAATGGAAAGGGGCGCGATGCCCAAGGAAGAAGTCCGGGAGTTCTGGGAGAGTGAGATGAAAAGGTTGGAAAGGGGCGCGATGCCCTAAGGGAAGATTGGCCCAATGCCCGGGCAATGAGGATGAAGATGAATAAGATGGGAAATGCGGAATATCCGGGGGTGCCGGAAGGCGAGGAAGGTACGGGTCTGGGAACCCAGGAAGCTGGATGTGCAAACGTATGCAAATGTAATGCAATGGATGCAATGAATGCAGTGAATGCAATGAATATGAAGGATGTGAAGGGTGAGAGAATGAGATCCTCCTTCTTACCCTTGGAGTGGCCCATGAAGAAATTGTGATAGAGGGGAATATGGGTGGAGCTAAATGAAAGGTAGATAAAAGAGTGGAAGGCCCCTTAGCATCAAGACAACTGCCCCTCCATGGCAGTGAAAGAGTACAGCCAAATGGCCCAATGGATGAAGCAAAAGCCCATGACGAAGCTTTGACGGTAAATAACAACTCCCTTGGAGGGTGAAAAGTAATAGTGTGAGGGAGTTGGAAAGTAGGGATAGGAAGCATCATGTTGCCCAAGGATTCAAGATTTGGAAGTTGGAACAAAGGGTGCCCTGCCCGGCCCTTACACGGCATCAATGCTTGGCATGGCGGCGACTTGGCCTCTTCAATCATGCTTGGCACAATAACCCGGATTGGCATCTGGTAAATAAATTCTGGCATCTTGAACAGCACGGCAGTGGCCAAATTCTTCTTACCCGGCTTTTGCTCATCTTCGGCACAAGTACTTGCAGAAGCACTCCCATTCCGAGTAGTAGAGGGAGGTGAAGCGGAGGCGGAAGGCTTCATGAATGGTGGAGGTATAATGGAAGGTGTTGGAGAGAGGATAAGTGGAAGTGGAGGTTCAAACACGTCGAGCTTTTTCTTTTACTTGGAAGCAGTCGGGGTTGGCTCGAGTGCAAAAAGGGATGGATCCTGCTCAGGATTAGCCATGTGTGGGGGTGAAAGGTTAAATGTTGGAGTAGGCAAAGTGGGTTTTGGGGTTAAAGGGATAATGGAAGGTTGAGGTGGTGGTAATGGGAGGTTAATTGGGGAATGTTTGATGGTAGGCTCGGTGGAGGCCGATGGTGCGGAGGTTAAGGGCTTAATGGGCGGAAGTTTAATGGAAGGTTCAGGGGAGGCTGGCGTTGTGAAGGTTAATGGTATAACTGGAGGAGGTGCCATTGGTGGCAGTGTAACTAGTGCAGGTTTAATGTGAGCAGCGTTAGGGATAGGAGGAGACTCAAGATGCGCCGGCGCGGGTGATTGAAGTACCGACCCATCATCGTAACACCAATTAGTCTCATAAACGGGGGTTGGATCGGGGACGGTGACTTCGTCCTGAGCAGGGGGTTCATCAAATGATAATGGGGGAAGCGGGAAACGAAGGAAACTGGGAAGGGGTGCCTGCGGAGCTTCATCATCATATGCTGCCTCGGATTCTTCAATTGCCGGCTCTTGTTCGCTTGAAATATCAATGCCATAGTCGTCTCTCCTATCCTTCCATTCTCTCTCCATCTTTGTAATATCGTTCAGAGCAGCATGGAGAGGATTAACCGGAGTAGGAGGAGCCATGACCCTCTTTAATTGTTCCTCCATCAAAGTGACCTTGTCAAGAAGAGATTGTTGGAGGGGTGTAACTTGAGCAACCGAGGGTTGGCAGGGCCTTGAAGGAGGGGTGGCATAAAAAGGCGGTGGAGAGGAGTTAATGGGCCGACCCATAGAAGAACCCGGATGGACCGGATTGCAAGGAATAAATGGGCCTCGGGGCCGTGGTGGAGGAGGAATAGAAGGAGGCGGATGTCGGACCACCCGAGGAGAAGCGTGAATAGCAGGAGATGGGTAATGGGCTACCCGTTTAGGAATATGAGTGGAGGAGGGAAGTGGGTGATGGGCCACCCGAATAAGATTAGAAGGAGGATGAGATGAAGGAGATGCACCCTCAACAGCGGCCTTAAGGGCTTGGATCTGTTGAGGGGTGAGATGATCTAATGCATGCAAAATTTGGGAGACCTTCTCATCATTGGGAGGAGACGGTCCCGGAGGAGTAGTGGCTCGAAATTGAGTAGGGGGACCATGAGAATGGACATTGCCCATGGGTCAGGCAACATCATAAAAATGAGGACGTGGTCCCTTGAGAGTATGGTGAGAATGATGAACATGTTGGAATTGAGGAGAATAAGATGTGCACGGTTGTGCATCCTCATGAATTGAATTAAACATGTTGGTTTTCTTATCATGGTAAGCCATTATACAATCAATCAAATGTGCAACCAAAACAGTTTACCAAGATAGCAAACAAATTAGAATGATTCCCTTTTGATTTCTTTGTGTATGATCCTTGGTGAATTAATGTTTTTCAACAAAGTTTGGAGTGATTCACACAAGGGATGATCCTAGTTTCAATATGAGTTCACTTCAATGCCAACTAGGAACACTCTTTCACCACGCATAGGCCAACTAATTCGGGGGAACTTCAAGGTACAACCTGCCCGGTGTCCGTGAGGGAATCCACGGGTGCGGGGACTTACGGAGGCTTGGTTTAGGAATTTCCAATCCAAAGAGACGGAATGCTCAATGGAGGGTCGTTCCTTCACCAAGAGGGTGTGTGGCTCCTAAAAATGTGGGGAGAGGAGGTCTCCCAAACCAATGCAAATGATGAATGCAGAATAATATATGATCAAATCAATATCATCAATCAATATAAGGATCAACCGAATAATCACAACAGGAACAGGAGGTAGGGGTCTGTGAAAACACAGAAAAGAGACGACCTGAGGAAGGTCGCTATCAATAAAAATGCGCCTCTGTGCAAGGCGCTACCTGAAGAAAGGATGCCTCAGGCAGAGGGCTTCAAATCTAAAAGACGCCCTGGGGCAGGGCGTGAACTATCAGGGCTACGCACGACCAAGAAAAGAAACGCCTTGGTGTGAGGCGTTATTCAATAAACAGATGCCCTTGGGAAGGGCGTGAATTCACACGCAAGCAGGGCTATGATAAAAGACGCCTAACCATGAGGCGTTACACATGAAAAAGACGCCCTTGGTGGGGGCGTTACACAAAAAAAGTGCCTCTCTGCAGGGCGTTAATTCTCTGTGTCTCCGAACGCCTCCAGCGGCCAGAAACAGCAATACACCCACAGTCACAATAAACTCAGGCAATCAATTACCACAATAATATAGCATGCTCATCAAGTTTTATTTTTGAAAAAATGGAATTTCTAAAAGAAACCAACAAACTGGCCAATCACTTAGGGAAGAGTGCAAAGCACAATGGAGGGTGCCCGAGGGACACAAAAAGGAGATGCACCGAGGGTGCAAAAGGGGAGATGGCACATGCGGGTGCCTAAGGGAAAGGGGTAATAAAAGAAGAACACAAAGAGTCCCACCGTGATCGCCAATTTGTAGATTCTAATTAGAGAATCCACTTAATAGAAACATCAATAAAAAAATAATAAGCATGAGCACGAGGTGCTAAGGGGAGTGTGTGATCGCCAGAGACGCGAAGTCTCAAAATATAATAATGAAAAATAGAGGAGAGATCGCGAAAAAATACCTTAGAACGCGAGGATTGTGAGTGCTTCCTTTCTCTTCTAGATCGACCGGCCGATGAAGAGAGTTCTTCTTAGTTGATTACCCTTGCAAAATAAAGACAAACACCAATAAAGATTGGAATTAGAAATATGGTGAGTGTAGCATCAAATTCTTATATAGATGAGCATGAACAATTAGAGAAGAACACACCTTAAGGGTGGTTGCCCTTAAACCCCTATGCAAAAGGGTAGGTAAAAGATGATATGATGAATGATGTGCAAATATAATAAAAGATATGTGCAAGAGTTGCACCGTAGGGAAATCTCAACGTAGTGAGAAAGAGATTAATAGACGATGAATATGCATGCACATGAACTAAAGTAATGAAACAAAAAGGAATAAAAGAAAAATAGAAAGATAAGGAGCCTGTGCTTCATTGGCCTTCGGTTGCTAGATGGGGAGGGAGCTTCAAAAGGATGAAGATGTGCACGTAGCAGCTCCTCCTTCAGCCAGAAGCAGCAGTTCCTGCAGGAAGAAAAGAAGAAAGAAGAAGAAGACCGAAGAAGAAACAGAAGAAGAAACAGAAGGAGAAGATGAAGAAGAAGAACCTCCCGGCCAACCCGTTCGACAGAGCCACAGAGCTCTGTTAAATAGGGTTTAAATTGGAGATAAGCTCAAATATGGGAAGATAAGAATGGGTAAGAGTCCAAGGAGGGAAAGATTAAGATGGAGCAAGGTGACCAAACGAAGCAGGGACTCTCTGGGGAAAGGCTGCGCTCGTTTAGAACACAGAAGATGAAACACGCCTTGGGTTAGGGCGTCAATTCAAAAATTGACGACCTACCATAGGGCGCTAATTCAAAACACGACCTGGCACAGGGCGTCAACTCCCAGATCAATTTTGGAAATAAATATTTCTTTTATTTAAAAATTATGAAACACGCCTCAGGGAGAGGCGTTTAATTGAAACACGCCCTAAAGAAGGGCGTGAATTAACATTTTTCAAACATTTTATTCTTTTTCGAAAATTGGATAATGCCAGAAATTGACGCCCTTTCCAGCGGTCGTCTCTTCTTTAAAAGGCGCCCTAGGTCAGGTCATGAATTAAAACGCGCCCTTGCCCAAGGCGTTAATTCAGAAAAATCATAAAAAGGGAGATAAATGCCCAGAAAATCCAGTAAAATGGGAAAAATAGAAAAAAATAGGGAAATAGGAAAAATTCAAGAAAAATGGGAAAAGCCACTCAAATAAAGCCGATTTGAGGGTCAAATGGGGCATCGCATTGCGATATGAAATATACTCAAAATAATGTCAATTTTAGCGTGTCTACACTTCCGTTCCATACACCAGCTGGAAAGGACTTTCACCAGTTACCGTCCTGGGAGTCGTTTGGTGTGACCAAAGTATGCTATGCAGTTCCTCGAGCCAGCTACCCTTGGCCTTGGTGAGTCTGGTTTTTATGCCTTTTAAGATAGTTTTATTGGCATTTTCGACTAGCCCGTTGGCCTGAGGGTGGGCGACCGAAGTGAAGTGGTTGCGAATGCCTAGGTCGGCGCATCTGTCTCGGAAATAGCTAGAATCGAATTACCGACCGTTGTCGCTCACTATAACCCAGGAGATGTCGAAGCGATAGATGATCGATTTTCACATGAAACTCCAGATGACTGTCTCGGTGATCCTTGCCGTGGCTTCGGCCTCGATCCACTTGGTGAAGTAGTCGATGGCGACGATAATGAACTTCTTCTGGGACTGAGCCATAGGGAACGGCCCAAGAAGGTATATCCCCCACCGAGCGAAGGGATAAGGCTCTGCCAGGGTGATGAGCTCCGTAGCCGGCTGATGGACCAGATGGTCGAATCGCTGGCAACGGTCGCACTGTTGTACGTGGGCCGCACAGTCACGCTGCAGGGTGGGCCACCAGTAACCCTGCTGTAGTAGGATCCTGGCGAGTTATCTTCCTCCTAAATGCGCTCTGCACAGGCCTTTATGAATCTCTCGGATGGCTCGGCTGGCTTCGTCGGGGCCGAGACACTTCAGGAGGGGACCAGAGAAGGATCTCCGGTAGAGAGTGTCATCTAGGATGATGAAGCGTCGTGCTTGGTACTTCAGTCCGCGGGCTTCCCGAGGGTCGGAAGGCTTTTGGGAGTCTCGGAGCCAGGACAGGTAGGGGGTGCGCTAGTCGCTCGGAATGGCTGAGTCAACAGCGAGGAGCTCTGAGTCAATGCTCGGGTGCTCTAGCTCTTCGAGGAGGACTGATCGGGTACCTTCCGGTTCGAGAGAAGAGGCCAACCGAGAGAGGGCATCCACTCGGGAGTTTTCTTCCCGAGCTATTCGGAATACCTCGAATCCCTCAAATTGTTGGGCCAGGTCTCTGACCAGTTGGAGGTATTTGATCATTGGTGCCTCTCGAGCTTCGTATTCGCCGTTGACTTGGCTAGCAACCAGCTGGGAGTCGGTGTGGATCCTGACTCGCTCAGCCCCCAACCGTCGGGCCATGCGTGCTTTCGAGATAAGGGCCTCGTACTTGGAAGCGTTGTTAGATGCCTGAAAGCTTAATTTCAAGGCATACTGTAGCTCTATTCCTTCGGGGGACCTCAGGAGGATCCCGACACCACTACCGACCAAGTTGGAAGATCCGTAGACGAACAGTTCCCAGGTTGGCCCGGGTGCGGACGGAGATCTCTCTTCAGTCGAGACGGTGCTCTCGGTGATGAAGTCGGCGAGCGCTTGGCCTTTCACAGCTGAGCACGGCCGATAGGATATATCATAGGCCCCGAGCATGATGGCCCATTTGACGAGTCACCCCAAGGCTTCGGGGTGGGCCAGAATCTTCTTCAATGGCTCACTGGTCAACACGGTGATGGGGTGGCCTTGGAAATAGGGTCGGAGGTGCTTGGCGGAGGTAACCAATGCTAGCACGAGTTTCTCGGTTGCGGGATACCTCCTCTCAGCCTTGCTGAGCACCTTGCTGGTGTAGTAGACCGGCCTCTCGATTCCCGAGTCATTCTTGACTAGGACCGAGCTGACCATTGACGGTGTTGCCGAGAGGTAGAGCAGCAAGACTTCACCTGGCACGGGCATGGAGAGCACTGGGGGCGAGGCTAAGAACTCCTTGAGCTCGGCGAACGCTTTTTGGCATTCCTCATCCCATGCGAACGTAGCAGATGCTAGCTTGGGCCCCCTCAACAGTTTGAAGAAGGGCAGGCATCGTTCGGCCGCACGGGACAGGAAACGGCTGAGAGCGGCAACACGCCCAGTCAGGCGCTGTACGTCCTTGACGTAGGTGGGCGGGAGCATGTCCAGGATGGCCTGGACCTTGTCGGGGTTGGCTTCGATCCCGCACTGAGTGACCAGGAAACCCAGGAACTTCCCAGATCTCACTCCAAAGGCGCACTTGGCAGGGTTGAGCTTCATGTTGTACTTTAGGAGGGTGCCGAAGGTTTCGGCGAGGTCGGTGGAGTGATCTTGGGCCTTAGGGGTCTTGACGAGCATGTCGTCAATGTAAGCCTCGATGTTTCAACCTAGTTGTTCCTCGAACATGTGATTGATCAGCCTTTGGTATGTAGCTCCAGCGTTCTTCAACCCAAAAGGCATCTGGGTGTAGCAGTATACGCCATAGTCAGTGATGAAGGCGATCTTCTCGATGTCTTCTGGATCCATTCGGATCTGATGATAACCTGAATAGGCGTCTAGGAAACTAAGTATCTCGTTGTCTGAGGTAGAGTCAACCAATTGGTCAATGCTCGGTAACAGATAACAGTCCTTGAGGGTGGCCTTATTCAAGTCGGTGAAATCCACGCACATCCGCCATTTGCCTAAAGCTTTTGGCACCAGGACGACGTTGGCTAGCCACATTGGGTATAGGACCGGTCTAAAAAGGTCAGTCTCTTGTCCCTTGGTGACCTACGCTTTGATGATCGCCTGCTTTTCTGGTGCATGTTTCCTTCTACGCTGCTGTACGGGCCTCGCGGCGGGGTCGAGGTTGAGCTTGTGCATCACGGTCTCTTCTGGTATCCCGGGCAGTTGATCATCGGACCAAGCAAAGACTCGGATGTACTCAAAAAGGAATTTTTTATACAGTTGATGAACCTCGGGTGGTAGGTCGGCTCCGATCCTTACTCCTAGGGCTGGGTCATCGTTTAGGAAAACCGTCAATAATTCGCCACCAGGTTCGGTGGTTGCGGTTTTATCCTCGACTCCCCGGGGGCCCTTATCTTTCCCGTCCGGCCTTGTAGCTTCAACCGAGATATTATAGCACCTTCTGGACGCGGCCTGGTTACCTCGGACTTCCCCCACCCCATTTTTGGTGGGGAACTTCATTTTTTGGTGATATGTAGACGGTACGGCCTTTATTCGACTGAGGATTCCCCGGCCAAAGATGGCGTTGTACGCTATCATACCTTTAATCACTATGAAGTCCACCATGACCGTGACGATTCTAGGTGGGGTGCCGAGGGTAACCGGTAGGCTTAGGGCTCCCTCGGGATAGATGGCCAGGCCGTTAAACCCGCAGAGGGGGGTTCGGACCGGGTGGAGTTTGGATGGATCTTCCCCCATCTTAAGGAAACAGTCATAAGACAGTACATCAGGGGCACTCCCATTGTCGAATAGAATCCTATCTACATTACAATGGTATATCATAGCCAAAATCACGAGGGCGTCGTCATGCGGGGTGCTCAGCCCTTCCAGGTCTCGGTCAGAGAAGACTATGACCTGGGGCTCACTTGGCGGGGCCTTGGGAGGCTCGGTGGCTCGGCTCGCCCGCTCGACATGACGCTTCCTTCCTCGGCTACTGTCACCTCCTGATGCCGTCCCTCCGGAAATGACGTTGATGTGGACCCCCCGGGGGGCGTTGTCGATCTCCTCTGCGGCACCTCGGTCTTCTTTACGCTCGGCTGTGAACCGAGCCAGGTGCCCCTGACGGATGAGGCGCTCGATCTCGTCTTGGAGCTGGTGGCAGTCACCGGTGTGATGCCCGTGGTCGCTGTGGAACAAGCAGTGCTTGTCGCGATTACGGTTCTTCGACCTCATCGGCTCGGGCTGGCGGAGGAGTCCCAAGTCTTTGATGTCTTCATAAATCTCATAGACTAGTGCGACTCGTGGGGTGTACCGCTCGTACTTCTGCTTGCGCTCCCCATCACGGTCTCACTTTTTCCCCGAACCTGAATTTGGCTCGGAAGTCCGCTTCTTATCCCCCTCCTGACCCGAGCCGGTTGCGTCTCGGCAAGCGTTGAGCACCTCTTCGCACTCGGCGTGGCGCAATGCCAGAGTCACTAGCTCGGCAAGGGTCGAGGGAGGGTGGAGGACAAGTTCACGGCGGAGATTCTCGTCCCTGGTGCCCCCAGTCAGTGCGGTTATGGCTGAGGCCATGTCCAAGAGGGGGATTCTCATGGCTTCCAATTTAAATCGGTGAATGTAAGCCCGGAGTCTCTCCCCTTGCGCCTGCTTAAGGGCCAGGAGCCTCGCTACTGACCTTGTGGGGGCACTTCCGGTGAAACTCTCTTTGAAGACTCGCCCGAATTGCTTGAAGTCTTGGATGGATCCGGGGGCGAGGGCCCGGAACCACGCTTGAGCGCCTTGGACCAGGGTGGTCACAAAGGCTCGGCACTTGATGGGGTCCGATGCTCCGTGCAAGGTCATCAGAGCGTCGAAGCTGTCGTAATGATCACCCGGGTCGCCCTGGCCGTCGTAGAGCTTGAAAGTCAGAATGGAGGTTTTGGGGGATACCTCTGCCTTCAAGATGTACTCGGAGAACGGAGATTTCTCCTCGTCCTCTGGGAAAGAAGTCTTCTATAGGGCGCGGAGGGCGCGCTCCTGCTCAGCGAAGCGTCTCTCGAAATCCCGTAGCCAGAGGGATAGTTCCGGTTGCTGTCGTGCCGTGGGGCTGGGGGGAGCGTCTTGGCGATCTCCGGGGACGTCAGCTTCCGGGTTCGGATGGCGCGGCCCCAGTTTTCCCCTCTTTGGCGTGGAGGAAGCCTCTTGCTCCGGAGGTGGAGTCTGCGAGGGTCCTCCAATCCTGTTGTGGATGAGTTGCTGGCCGCGGAGGGTGAAGCGACCCCCGACGGTGTGATGGGACGTGTTTCCGCGGGGAGGGCTCCATGAAGGAGTGCGGGACCTTCCATCCCTAGCTGCTTGGGCCCTCATGAGTTCCACAAGGACATCCAGTTTCGCGTTGAGGGCCTGGATGGCTTCGGCGCCACCGTTAGGGGGGAGCCCTACCGCCGCAGGGGGGGTGGGTCGTCGGCGGGGACGCTGGCGTCGGAGGGAGGGTTCCGCGAGGCCCAAGAGGGGCCATCCCCTGCTGCTACCATAGCCTTACCCCTCTCACCGACGGACCTCCTCCCAGAACTCCTTCATACCATACTGGCTCTTTGTACGTTTCCCACAGACGGCGCCAGATGAAGAGGCGATATCTCGCGCTGAGTCCTGAGTGGGCTGAGGATCACCAGATAGTGAACTGCAAGACTGGGAAACGGATCAGAGGGCCCAGGGGGAGTCCCTGGGGCAAACCCTCCGATGCTTAAGTCAGTGGAGCTATGGCAGGAGCAACAATAGGGAGGGGAGAGTTTGTGCACGAGATCCCTCTCCACCAGTAGGGTGAAGCGGTTCTTGCTCAGGAGTAATGGGTAGATGATTGCCCTTGTGAGCTTACCTTTCGTCGGAGGGTATCCCTGGTTTAAATAGTACGCCGTCTCCTGGAGTCCTACAAGCCGAGGGGTTTCAGGTGGGGGTTACGTCCTCATCGTAGGCTTTTATTACCTTTATCGTGGGAGCGTTATCATCCTAGGAAAGAAGAAGTCCCTCGCCTTCCTGAATTCCTGCCTGCTGCGGACTCCTAACGGCTACAATGATAAGCAATTGTCGGTAGTTTCGAGCTCAGAGAGGCCTGCCCTATCCGGGCGATAGGTTTAGCTCGGTAGAAGATGGGTCGGATAGGCCGGTCTACGCCTTCTTCTCCAGGGCAGAGAGATGGCTCGGGAATTGGCCTTTCCTGCGACCTGATCGACACTCGGGCCCTCCGAGCCTTGAGGCCGCCTGGGAGGGTTGTATCCTCGAGTACTTTTTATTGGGCTTTCTTCCCTAAGTGGGCCCTGTGGGCTATCACTTAGGCGAGCTTGGCCTCATCTGGTCCTGCCGGACCAAGTCGGGCTGCTCTTGGAATGGGCTGCAGAAATCCCCCTCTCCACCAACTTTCATCTGTCTCTCCCCCCGAAGCATATGGTAGTTCCACCGGAGTTGGAGGAGATCAGGATTCTTCAGGAAAATCGTCGGTCGACAACCGAGTTGATGACGGTGGCGAACATCGAGGATCACCCTTCCCACGCGGTGTCAGCTCAAGGTAGGGACATTTGGTCACTCTACAATATGCCTCTGAGTCGGGCAGGTAGGCCTCTTTTTGATGAGCAGATTTCTGCCGTTTAGATTCGAGGCAGACGGATGACAAGGGGGGGGGCAACCGTTGGAGCAGGAAATCGTCAACGTGGAGGAGACGCCTGTTCCGAGTGAACCCCGAGCCTCTGGGGATCCATCCGGGGCTCGAGACAAGGGCAAGCAGATTTCCCGGGGTGACATCCCCGAGCGTCGCGGGGCCAAATGCAAGGGCCCAGGGGAGCAGCTATTGCTGTCATCGATGAAGGCCATGATCGCCAAGAAGAAGCGGTTAAAGAAGGCGGGGGCCACCACTTCGATCGCAGAATGGGTTTATCCGATCGAGGAGCCCTCAATCGTGGGGATCGACTGTCAGGGTTCCCCATCCACCGATCTAGAGCCAGTTATTGTCGGTGGAGAGATCACTATTGCGACTGTCAGACCGTAGGCAGAGGCAGAGGCAGAGGTGGTTGGTTCTGAGGTCTGGGCCAGGGGTGAGGGGGCGCAAGGCGAGGAAACAACGATCCAGCCCTAGCCGAGCACGGCTATCCAAAAATTTGGGAGGCTCAGGGGAGCTGCTCTAGACCCAGCTTCTGCTACAGGTATTCTCCCTCCTCTAGCTAGTGTCACCGACGTTCGGGCCTCTCTGTACCAAAGGTGCCGATCCTTGGCATCTTCGTCGGTCCGAGAGGAGTTCAGATGTAGTCCTCCCTCCTTACTCTTCGAGAGGGTCATGGAGGGCGGCTTGATCGTCGCCCAGCTGGGGGCCGAGATAGTCGACTTCTTTGCGTGGGTAGAAGCTGAGGAGAGATATCTCTCTCGGGTCCGTGCTGAATCCGATCGGAGGATCGGCCAATTGTCTGCTAAGCTCGAAGTCCTTCGGTGGGAGGCAACCTCGCTATGGGGACAAACTCAGTCGAGCCCAGAGGAGGTTCGGACATTGTCTGAGTAGCTGGCCCAGGCCCGCTATATGGCCAACTTGAAGAGCAGACTCCTGGAAGAGGAGCAGCAAGCTCAGGTCGGGCGCTTCGAGCAGTGGAAGGCCGAGCGAGAGGGTCTCAACGGCTAGGTTCGAGGGGCCGAGCGAGCACAGGGAGAAGCTGAGGTCGCACGGGCTAAGGCCAAGGCGAAGCTATCCGAGGCCGAGACGAAGTTGTTCGAGGCCGAGTAGAGGGCGGCCGAGCTTGAGAAAGATGTGCGGCGAACTAGGGCGGAGGTGATCGAACAATATAGAAGCTCGGAGGATTGCCATGCAGCTCCTCAATAGGCCGCCTTCGCGTACTATGAGCCAGGCTATCGTCGGGGGCTGCGGAAAGGATTCACCCAAGGCTACCACCGAGCGACCGTCGAGGCCCAGCAGCAAGTGCTTGATGAGCTCATCTTTCCTACTGGGGAACGCTACGATTTAGGTGAAGATGATACAGATTCTCCTTTTTCGACGTCAAGTAAAGGGGAGAGCAGATGATGTGACACAAAAATTGGGCTCTGAAATAGTGCATCTAGATCGATCAAAACATCTTGGCTTCGTTGTTGAGGCGGCTTGAGAGGATATCAAAACGGTTGCCGAGAGCCGTCGGCAAACTCATGCACACGGTATCACATTGCTGCACCACACCATTAAATAAGCACTTCATGGCCCCATGAGTACCAACAGGTTCTTTTATACGGCCAGGTTCTGATACCATATGAGATATATTTCTTTACGCTGAAATGGAGGACAGACATCTTGGACTCATGTTGCAATACACCAGATGCACTCACAGGTAATCTTCAAAGAACTTTTACGAGAGAGAGAGATAGAGAGAGAGAATAGAGAGGATGAGAGAACGGTAAAGAGAGAGAAAGGGAGATTGAGAGAGAGAGAGAATTAAGAAAAGAGAAAGTGATGAAAGAGGAAAAGAGGAACAGATCGATGAGGGAGGGGGGCTTATCTGTTTATATACATATATATATATATATATATATATATATATATATATATATATATATATATAATTTTAGAAAGAGAAAGAGAGGGAGGGAAGAGAGAGAGAGAGAGCGGGACATGGGTAACAGCCGCGGCTGCATGGGGAGCTCGCAACGGACGACGAAGGCGACGGGGTGGAACTTGGAGCTTGCGCGGCCACCCGGCAGGCTGCAGACGGGCGAGCTGGGATGCCCACAGGATGCGGATGACGGTGGGGTGGTGCACACGGGCGATGGCTGGCAGGGGAAGATGCAAGGGCTAGTAGATGGGCCTTGCAGGTGTCCTCGAAGGCGGCGGGTGCAGGCGAGAGCCGATGACGGTGGGCTAACATGATGAGGGCATCCCTTGCCCCTCCACATTTTCTCCGGACTCGGATTGTTCGTCGGCAAGCGCCATTATGTTAGTCATGTATTTTTGAGTCTAGTCATGTAATCTTCACATTTTCTTTGAGTCAAAATCATGTAATTTTCCCTTTATTTGAGTCATGTACCTAGGTCCGTGAGTCATTTTCCTAAGTATTGTGTCATTAGGTTGGTTTGTTAGGCTATTGGGCCCAATTCATTGGGCTTGGCCCAAGGGCGCCCCTACCCCTTCGGTTAGTTGTCATTGAGTCAAATGTCAGAGACTTTTGTAAAAATGTGGGTTTCCTATATATAGGACCCCATTCCCCTCATTTTGAACTAATGAACCATTGCATGAATATTGAAATCTAATTCCAAATCCCACTAGATCTCTCTCTCTCTCTCTCTTCCCCAATCCCAAAATTCAAAATTTTCTCTCTCCTCCCCATTCACCTCTCATTAAGACCCCTCCCCTTCCCCATACACTCATTTAACTCCCCCCCAACCCCAAGGTGGAATCCCCCAATCACTAGGCCACCCTCCAACCCCCAACTACCCTACCCATTTCCCCAAGCACCCTTCCCTCTCCCCCATACAAACCACCACTTCCCTAGGCCATTTGAATTCAAATCTCCCTTCCCTCCACAGCCCTAGGGCACCCCCAAGACCCCTCCCCTTGGTTAGGGTCGCACCCCCCCTCTCTCTCATCTCCACCATTCTTCCTTGCTCCTCTCCATCATCTCTCAACCCTAGTTCGCAGTTGAAGACTTATAGAAGACCAGCAAGTTGCAGCAGCGACTCCGACCACATCTCAGCGAGTTTGAAGACCCAAGAGCTATCCACGGAAGCTTCTTCCTATCTTCTTCGCAATGGAAGTGGTTTCATCTTCATCCGAGCTGTGTGCTGCCCGGGAGCTCCGTTCTCCCACAACTGCGCAGAGCTGCCCCTGTTGAGTACCAGAACCGGAGTAGAACCTTCACCACGACGAACCTTGGAAGAATCAGTTCAAGAGATCTTCTGAAAAGTTCTTTCTCGCCCTGTCTACTTTCAGAATCAAGAAGCGGAACATCGATCGGCCTTCTTGATCCAGAGTTATCAATTTTCTCCATCAGCTACGCGGGTCTGCTACCCACAGTCTGCACCGACCTGCCATCATTGTTCAGAGTCCCCTGCTCTTCTCCGACATTGTTTGGCATACCCGTCAATTTTTTTGCGAAGAGGACTCATCCTCGGTTCCAACGACTCTGACAGTGCTTGATTTCAAGTTCGGGAGCTGTCGGGGCATCCTCTACAACCTACTATTGCAAACCAGGAGCTGCCAGTCCGAGACTCTGCCTCCCTGTTCGGGCCTCCACCCAGACCAGCATCGGCAACAGAAGAAATTAACAAAATTTGGACGACTTCCCCGGCCTCCTACAAAGATTTTTCAGTGGATTCATCCCCGGAAAAATTCGATAGCAGTTGCAGCAGTCAATTCTTCAGTCCCCTATCAGCACTCACAGAACTGGGCATATTCGGCATTGGCTTCTTCTCTTGTGTTTTCATCGCTTTCTCCCCTCCCTGCTTGGCCGGCTGAAGGCCCCTCCCTGTGTGGAGGTAACTTTTAGTTGTAATACATTAACCCCCACCCCAAGATCCCCCCCCCCCTTGCATGGGGCATAGAGTTGTACTCCTTTCAATTTTAGGTTGAAGCGACATCGACGCGGCGTGCGGGTGCATACCCTCGCCTCCCCGCTCGCCCCCGTCTCCGGCCAGAGTCGGCGTCTTCACGCCGGCTAGGTGAGCTCCTGAACATCTCTCATTGCTATAATGGACTTGCTTAGCTTAGTATTGCTATAGTTACTCCGTCGACGGTGAGAGAGTGTTCGATTTTAAATTGCCACCAAATTGAGTGACCACCACGGGCGAGTTATGAGAGATTCCACTCAACCCACACCCTTGGTGTGTTGGCCGCCCATGATTTGGGCTTCCCTTGGCCCATTTGGGGTCCGCAATAAGCTAGCCGACCCTTGGAGAACCAAGGTCCCGCCTCGGACCCTCTCCATCATCACCGAGTCACCTTCGGGCACTAACGTGCGCCAAGCGAGTGAGTCGCTAGTGTGAGTCCGCTGCCTAACCCGAATGCTTGCATACTTAGGTCCAAGGTCAGTCTCACATCAATTGGTATCATCATCATAGCATCCTAGTTGGTCTCACATCAAGTGTATCAAAACATCTTCATCACATCATTATAGGTCTTAGGTCGGTTTTACATCAAATGGTATCAGAGCAAGTTCACAACTTGTCTCTATCAAGTTGGTCCTAGGGCATATCTATGCATTTAGAGTCTTCAAGTGCATCACTCTTGTCCCCTAGTATGGCCACCTCATATCGACCTTACCAATCGGCCCACTCCATAAGTCCAAGCCACCAAGAGATGCCTACCACTAACACCCATAACTTCCCTGGCCATGTCAACTACTTCATGAAAGCCTTGACCTATGCCAATGAGCGGCTTGATAACATATCGGGCCGACTCAACCAACTTGGATAAAATAGGCCCGCCCCAAGGACGGACGATAGGATGGTCCCTTTCCCACTTCCCACCTTTGATGGAACCTCTCTTAGAGAATATTTAGATTGGGAAGCTACAATGGACCAATACTTCACTTGGTATCCTATGTCCGAGGATGAAAAGGCATGGGTTGCCAAAATGCAACTTACCAAACGGGCAGAAACTTATTGGATGCAAATTATCGGGCTAAAGGTACTTAGAAGGGAAACTCCCATCACCACTTGGAAGGACATGAAGGAGCAACTTAGGGCAAAATATATGTCCCCTTCCTACCCGGGTTACCAAAGCCCAAGGAGCACTCCCACTCCCTCAACCCCACCCATCCAAAACCTCACCCCTAAAACCCAAGTATCTAAGGCCTCCACCTCCTCACCCAACCCCATAAGGTCCCCCACACCCCAACCAAAACCCCCTCCCCTAACCTACACTAGTCAAGCCCCTTTAACCCCCACCTGCACCCCAAATGATCCCAAGGGCAAGAGACCCTTAACCGGCCCGATTCCCTCCATAAAAACCACCACTCATCCAACCTTCACCACTCAAACCCAAGTGGACCCCATGACCACCCCTCCACCTAGGCCCATAATGGCCATCACCCCCCAACCCAAAACCCCTCACCCAACCCACCTCCCGCTTCCTACACCAATCTTTCCCCAACCTAGGCCTCCTCTACTTCCCCTTCCTATCCAAATCCAAGTCCACCCTTGCCCACCACCCCAAGTGCACCATGCTCCAGCTATCACCAATTCTCCCGCATTAGACCTACCCAACCCATTAACACTAGGAATTGAAACCCACACACCCATCCACATGGAAATAGATGCTAGTCCCGAACAAAAACTTGCCCTAGAGGAAATCCAAGAACCTCCCCTTCCACCCACCTCTCCTAGTCCGGATCCTTAAAAGCCACACACCTTCACCATGAATGAAGTCATACTCCAATGGCTCAAACAAGGACCCACCCTTCCTAGCTCACCCCCACCTCCCTCACTGTTGGGATACCCATCCCAAATTGCCCCCCTCCACTCCTATCACACCACAATCCAATCCTACTATAAGGTAGAAGGTTGGGATGATCTCCTCAAAGGTTTAGAATGGCAACTAGTGATGGGGACATCCCTTGCCCCTCCACATTTTATGAAGCTCGGATTGATCGTCAATGTGCGCCATTATGTTCCTCATGTGTTTGTGAGTTGAGTCATGTAATTTTCTTATTTTTATTTGAGTCTTAAACATGTAATTTTCCCTTTATTGAGTCATGTACCTAGGTTAGAAAGTCATTTTCTTAAGTCTTGAAGTCATTATGTTGGTTTGATAGGTTAATGGGCCCAATTCATTGGGTTAGGCCCAGGGGCGCCCCTATGGATTGTTTGGTCATTAGTTAGTTTGTCAGGGATAGTTTGGTCTCAGGAAAAGTGTAGGGTCTATAAATAGCTCCACCCCTCTCTCATTTGTAACAATTATGCTTGAATATTGAATCCAGAAAATTTCCACACCTTCTAGTTCCCTCTCAATATCTCCCTCTCTCTCTCTCTTACTATCACTCTCTTTAAGTGGGTTGTGCCCCCTCTCTCTCTCCTCCCCACCCCAATTTTGAAATTCATTCTCTCTCCTCCCCATTCACCCCTCATTAAGGCCCCTTCCCCTTCCCCATGCACTCATTCAATTCCCCCTCCAACCCCTAGGTGGAAACCCCTTCTCCTAGGCACCTTTCCACTCTCCCAAGCAACCCTCCCTCTCCCCAAGACTAAAAGAGCCCTTTCCTAGGCCAAATTTTGAATTTCCCTCTCCCTTGGGCTGTGCCCTTTCATCTCCCCACCTCCCTAACCACCCAAGGTCGCACCCCCCCTTCCCCATCCACCAAATAGCCCCTTGTTCATGCCCTTCCCCACACCCTCTCCTCCACCTATTCTATCCCTGTTGCAGGTTTCAGAAAAGTAGTGAATTGCAAAAGCAACCACGACCGTCTCTCAAAAATTCAGGTGGTAAGGCCTACATTGCTGGAATCTTCTGCGAGTTAGCTTTCCAACGGAAGTGGTTTCGTCGGCATCCGAGTTCGGAGCTGTCCGGAGGAACGTCATCTTCAATAACTGCACAATCTGTCCCAGACTGAAGGCCAGAGCGATCTTGGAAGCGGTTCATCGGTCAACCTTGGAGGAATTCGAGCACACTTTCTTCTACAAAATTCTTCTTCGGCCAGTCCTCCATCAGTAGCAGAAGGAACGATGGAAATCTCCTGCCCGAACTATTTGTTCTGAATTTTCTCGCCAGAGTGCGCAGTCTGCCACATGTGGGTCAAGGTTTGACCTATTCCTACTTATCCGGCAACCTCATTCTCCTCCGACCTCGGATTGTGGCCCCGTCAACGTCTGCTCGAAGCCACTCCGTCCACGATCGCGTCACCACCAGTTTCGTCCCAATCGGAGTTCGGATCACCCGTAGTATCTTCTACAACCGACTGCACCAACCCTGCACCCGCCAGAGATAGAAAGTTGCAGCCAGGTTCCAGTCGCCGGCCCGATCAGCCCCGAGCTTCAGAGCCTTCCCAAAAAAATCAGACATCACCCTCAGTCAGTTGGGAAGCTTTTGGAGCAAGTCTCATCAAGATCTGAGCTCTGTGGAATTTTTGGCAGCATCATCACTGCCCGACTATCCAGCAACCTACAGATTGGCAGAACCGGCGGAATTCGGCAAGTCGGATTTCCTTTGCGTAATTCCCCACCCCGCTTGGCCGGCTGAAGGCCCCTCCCTACGTGGAGGTAGTTTTGGATGTAATAAGCTTAATCCCCACCCCAAGATCATCCCTCCTGCGAGAGGTGTAGTTCATGTAATAATATTTTCGCAGGTTTTGAAGCGACACCGACGCGGCTTGTGGGCGCAAACCCTTGCCTCCCCGCTCGCCCCCGTCTTCGGCCAAAGTCGGCATCTTCACGCCGGCTAGGTGAGCCTCGGTCCCCCTTTCCTTGCTGGTTAATATCACTTGCTTAGCTTAGTATTCTTGATTTGCTACGTCGGACGGAGAGCGAGGGCCCGACCCAAATTGCCGATCACGTGAGTGTCCATCGCGGGCGAGTTGTGAGCGAGCCATTTCAACCCACACCCCTGGTGTGATGGCCGCCCGTGAGTGGGCATCCCTGGCCTAATTGAGGTTCTCCCCAAGCTTGCCAAGCACCGGAGCATCATTGTCCCACCCCGGACCCTCTCCATTATCGCTTAGTTGCTCAGGGGCACAAGTGTGCACCAAGCGAGTGAGCCCGCTCGAGTAGTATCATCGCCAATTTGCTTGCTTGCAACCTTAGGTCCAAGGGTCATATTATCTTGTGGTCATCACCCCAAGGTGGTGTCACATCAACTAGGGTTGACTTGCTTATTGACCTTAGGAAAGGCCCACCCAAAAAGCCTTAGTCTAATCTACCCATGTGATGGTTCTATCATCTCAGTCTTCACCATTGGTTGCTACACTAGTGACCTCCTTCTCATTCTCCCTATGGATGAAAAACCTATCATGATCCACTCCACTTCCATTGAGATCCCAAGTACCGTGATCGACTGGCCCACTAACGACCTTGGTACCTTGAGGGAGGAGGACCCACCGTGTGAAGACCATGAGGGCATGGGCATAGAGTCTCTTCTTCTAGAAAACCCAGTCCATGACCCCTTTGATCCCTTCCTTTGGAAGTATGGGTACCCACGTGACCCACCCACATCACCCACCACCCACCCTTTCCTACCCCCACCCACCATGTTGGGCCAAGCCCACCTCATCCATGACCCAGGTTCACCATAGAAATCATGACCTTAGGCAACACCCGCCTAGAGATCAAGAAAGTGCCCCACCCCATATCCACCTACGTAGATCCCTTCGACCCTTTTGAGTGGAAGCTCAAAGGCCACCTCACCATCCCACATGAGGAAGTCATCTTTGGGAAAGGAATTCATATGTCTTGGCACATCACGCCGCTTGACATGATTAGTCTGTCGGGTACATTCATCCACATCACCCACATGTCAAGTAGGAAGCATAAGTGGACCATATTTGGATGTAATGGTCCACCCTCTTTCATCATGAGTCATAAGCATGAAAGGAGTATACATGGATGTCCGGGTCTCCCAGCATTTGTCACCACCATGCCCACCTATGGATGCCCTGGTCCTCCCAAATCATTCAATGTCCTCATAACATCAATTCATGATAGGTCTATATGTGGTTGTCCTGGACCACCTTTGCATACCATACATTGTCAACTTACATCGCATCATAGTGCATGGCATATGCATTCATGCAAGTATCAAGCAACAAGCGGTGGGATTTACAAGTAGCGAGCATAAACTCCTAAGCACCACTTTGAGTTCCAAGTTGACAACTTGGTGATGATGGCTTTGGAGTGGCTCTACTTTAGGGTCAGCTCCAATCTGAGGGCACGAGGACTTGGACCTTGTCAAGATCTGAGTGGCTTTGGCAACCCAGCTTATGGGTTGGACTTTCAAATGGGTTTTGGGATTCACCCCACTTCCCATGTGGCGGATTCGGCACCCTCTAAGGGCACCGCGGTGGATCCTAGTGAGTGCCTCGAGCATACACCTACCCTTGTGAGAGACACCCTCGGAGTGCCACCATAAATAGCCTGAGAGCCCGATGTGAGCACACGGCGGTAATACTAGGCAAGCAAGATCCCATCGCCAGCATGAGGGCATGACCGAGCCACTTTGTCGAGCTGAAGCGCCGTTCCCCGACTATGGTCACGGGTTAAGTATGGAGATCGTGGATCGCCCAGAGCCGCAGTTCGATGTACTACTTCCCTGGTGGACCCATACTCGACGGGGTCGAGTTTTCCCCACCCCGGGAGTATGATGAGGGCATCCCTTGCCCCTCCACATTTTCTCCGAACTCGGATTGTTCGTCGGCAAGCGCCATTATGTTAGTCATGTATTTTTGAGTCTAGTCATGTAATCTTCACATTTTCTTTGAGTCAATATCATGTAATTTTCCCTTTATTTAAGTCATGTACCTAGGTCAGTGAGTCATTTTCCTAAGTATTGTGTCATTAAGTTGGTTTGTTAGGCTATTGGGCCCAATTCATTGGGCTTGGCCCAAGGGCGCCCCTACCCCTTCGATTATTTGTCATTGAGTCAAATGTCAGGGACTTTTGTAAACATGTGGGTTTCCTATATATAGGACCCCATTCCCCTCATTTTGAACTAATGAACCATTGCATGAATATTGAAATCCAATTCCAAATCCCACTAGATCTCTCTCTCTCTCTCTCTCTCTCTTCCCCAACCCCAAAATTCGAAATTTTCTCTCTCCTCCCCATTCACCTCTAATTAAGACCCCCCCTTCCCCATACACTCATTTAACTCCCCCCAACCCCAAGGTGGAATCCCCCAATCACTAGGCCACCCTCCAACACCCAACTATCCTACCCACTTCCCCAAGCACCCTTCCCTCTCTCCCATACAACCCACCACTTTTCTAGGCCATTTGAATTCAAATCTCCCTTCCCTCCACAGCCTTAGGGCATCCCCAAGACCCCTTGATGTGACATAACTTCGGACCTAATGCAAGCAAGCACATTCACATCCAAAATGGGCCTAGTTGGGCCACCGCTCTATCGTCACTCACCCAAGCCTGGGGTGACTTGGCAATGTCAAGGGGAGGATGTGGGGTTGGGCCCTTGCTGGTAGAGGGCCAGCAAGGCCAAGACTTGATTCCCAATGGGTGGGGATGCCCAAATCAAGGGGGCCGACAAAGTGCCAAAGGCACCGGTTGCAATTTCCCACGGTGATCACTCAAGTTTGTGGGGCTTGAGGATCGGGCTCTCACTCGCATAACCAGCGGAATTATGAACTAATATTGAAAGGTAAGCACTAATGGAGTGAAGGTTTGAGAACTTACTCGACCGGTTTGAAGAAACCGGTCCCGGTCGAAGACGAGGGCGAGCGGGGAGGCGAGTGGATCCCCACACGCCGCGGCGGTGTCGCTTGACCTGCCCAAACAAAGTACACCACTACACCTCTCGCAGGAGGGGGATCATGGGGTGGGGGTTAAAGCATTTACAAACAATACTACCCCCACGCAGGGAGGGGCCTTCAGCCGGCCAAGCGGGGTGGGGAAATTAGAGCAAAGGACGATGACTAAGTGTTGACGCCAAATCTGCTAGCTGTCTGCGAGCAGGGACAGATGGACGGTGTTGCTACTGTAGATCTTGATCAGGAATTTTGCTGATCGCGAGACTGACGGAGAAATCTTCGTATCAGGGAAGGAAATGCCTCAGAATTTCTTCAATTTCTTCTAGAGTCGCTACTGATTGGGGCAGAAGCTCGAACATGGCTTCTGATTCTTGGACTAGCAGGAGCAGGTCACCAACAGTAGGAAGCAGAGTTTGTGCCGGCCGCTCCCGAACTCTAAATTGGATGGCGTCAGTGCCGTTAGAACCGTGGGTGAGTATTCTTTGCAGCAAAAGAAACGGGGACACCAGAAGAGAAGGGAGACGATCTGTGGACCTAGAAGAGTGAGGAGGTGTCGATGCAGACTGTGGAAGGCAGAGCCGCGTGACCGTGGAAGAAAATTGGTAACTTCTGTTCCCGGATGCTGAATGGACTTCCACTTTTTGATTCTGAAAGTAGATAGGCCGATGAAGAACTTTACAGAAGAACTTGAGGACTGATTCCTTCAGGGGTCATCGTGGCAGAGATTCTAATCCGGCTCAGGTCCTCAGCCGAGGCAGAACCGCGCAGCTGTGGGAGAATGGACCTCCTAGACGACTCGGAGATCGGAAGAATACGAAACCACGTCAGTTACGAAGGAGACTTGCAGACGCTTCCGACGATGGCTCTTGGGTCTTCAAACTCATCCGGAGGAAGTCATGGTGGCCGCTCCAAGTTACTGCTCTTCTGTAGATCTTCGGTTGAGAGCTGTAGGTTGAAGATGATGGGGGGGAATGGGATATATGGGAGGGGAAATGGGGGTGGATGAGTGTAGGGAAAGCCCGGGCTGTGAGGGGGTCTAGGAGGGGGTGTTCTAAGGTGGGGGAAGGGAAGAATGGGGTCTGGAAGGGGGTCTAACAGGTGGTGGGAGGAGGAGCTACGAATTTGAGAAGGTGGGGGAGAGGAGAAGGTGAGGGGGGGCACAAGTGAGTGGAGGGAAGGTGAGTTTGAATTTTGCTTAATGAACGGTATTCAATGGTGGTCTTGGGGATGGGAGGGTTGTGTTGAAGAAGGGAAAGGGTGCTTGGGGTAGTGGGAAGGGTGCTTGGGAAAGTGGGTGGGGTAGTTGGGGGTTGGGAGGTGGAGCTAGGATTGGTGGAAGCTCTCTTGGGACTAGGGGGTGGAGTAATGGGATGTGTGGGGAAGGGGAGTGGCCTTTAATGGGGTAGGTGGGAGAGTGGAGGTGGTTGGGAGGGGAGGAGAGAGAAGAATTTCAAAATTTGGTGTGGAGGAGAGAGAAAGGGGAGTGAAATAGAGAAATTAAGAGAGGGATGGGTGGGATTCTCTCTCTAAGGCTTCTCACCTTACTAATGGATTCACTCCACCATAAAAATAAAGATAGAACTCACAAAATGGCAATTTTTCATTGATTGATTCATTACCTCCAAATGAAGGAAATGGGGCCCTATATATAGGAAACTCACATTTTACAATAAGACCCTGACAAAAGACTCATTGACAAATAACCGAAGGGGTAGGGGAGCTCATTGGGCTAAGTCCGAAGAAATGGGCCCAATTAGCACATTACACATTCTAATGACACTCAAACATAGGAAAATAAATGCAAGACCTAGGGACATGACTCAAATAAAATACAAATTACATCAAATGACTCAAGTAAAATTACATAGGACTCAAAATTAAATGACTAAACCATGCCGGATGCAACCGGGGCGAGGAGACGAGCTGTGAATGTGGGCATGGAAGGTGATGTCCACATCATACTCCCGGGGTGCGGAGAACTCGACTCCGTCGAGTAAGTATCCTTCGCTCCTTGGAAGGTGTAGAAGTGGTACTGCCCTCAAGTCTTCTGAACGAGACCGATCCATCCACCTGCCGAGATAGCGCTCATATACCTTGCTCCGAGTGGTAGTGACTTGTTCATCCAATATTTGTTCAATTTGTTCACGCTGGACTCTCTTGGCTGGTGGTTTATCATCATGGGTGGGTGCTCTCTCAAGGGAAGAAGTAGGCTCAATCTCCTCACTAGGTACCACTGTGGGTCCCTTATATGGCACTAGGTCGGCAATAATGAATGTGGGACTTATTCCATACTCCTTAGGGAGATCTAACTCGTAGGCAATTGCACCTATGTGCCTCAAGACCTGGAAGGGACCAGCCCCACGTGGCCTCAGTTTAGAGTTGGCTCCCGGGGAGAGCCTCTCCATCCTTACCATCACAAAGTCACCCACTTGAAATTCTTGGTGATGCTGATGAGAGTCGGCCAGCCTTTTATAAGCCTCATTCTTTTTGCTGATGTGCTTGCAAAGGTTTTCATGTAATTTTGTGAATGCTATCCTTTTAGTGGTTATGGGTGGACCTGGACAACCATAGATGGACCTATCATGCCATGATGTCATATGGACCATGATGAACCTTGGTGGGCCGGTGCAACCATATGTGGACTTATCATGCAATGTTGTCATGTAGACTTTGGTGGGCCTAGGTGGGCCGGGGCAAACATATGTGAACCTATCATGCAAAGTGGTGATGAATGTCGGGGGACTCGGACATCCATAGATGCTTTTGTCATGCTTAAGATCCATGATGAATGAAGGAGGACCATGACATCCGAATGTGGCCCACTCATGCTTTCTACTTGACATGTGGGTGATATGAATGATTGGACCCAACATAGTGTTCATGCCAAGGGGTGTGGAAAGCTTAGACACATGCATGCTTTTCCCAAAAGTGACTTCCATGTGTATAGGTGTGGGACAACCTGTGAACTCCCATTGGAAAGGATCGAATGGATCTAAGAAGGTGGTCATCATGGGATGAGGCACCACCTTATTCCCTAGGGATATATGGTCCAAGGTTATGGCTCCCAAGGTGCAACCCGGGTCATGGATGAGGTGGGTTTGGCCCAATATGGTGGGTGAGGGTAGGAAAGGGTGGGTGGTTGGTAAGATGGTTGGGTCATATGAGTCCCTTGATTCCCATTGGAAGGGATCATATGGATCATAAAATAGGTCACTTAGGGGGAGGAACTCCATATCCTCAAGATCCTTAAAAGGTGCTAAGTCATCATTCCCTATGATAGTTGGGCCAATGTTCTTGACAAGTGGGTCAGCCATGAGTGGAGGGCTTAGCTTTCTACCCGAGATAAGAAGCTCTAAATCGAGGAGAAGGTTGGGCTCATCCGGTGTAGGGAGGAATAGAAGGAGGTCACTAGTGTGGCAACCATTGGTGCAAACCGAGGTGATAGACCCTATGCATAGGTGTAGGAGGCTGAGGCTCCTAGGTTGTTCGGCCATAGGGGTCAACATGCTAGTGAACTCAATTTGCCATGCTAAGCCCCTAAGAAAATTTTCTAAGGTCTCCACTTGATAGGATGCTTGGATTGTGATGTGATAGGAGAAGATGGGCACTAGGAGAAAATTTTGTTCTATGGGAGGGCAAACATGGGTCGAGGTCTCTCTAATTAGGCTCTCCCTTAGCCACCTAACAAGGGACTCTTCTAAGATGAATTCGGCCTTATCTAGAGGGGGTGGTGTAGGGTGAAGATCCTTGTGTGAGGCTTCCTCTTCAATTGGGACATGGGTGCTCTCTATGGAGGGGATAGGTTCCCGAGGGATATTTGTCTTCATGTGGTAAAGCGGGTGGACTACTTCTTCCAAAACTAATGGAGTGGGAAGGTTCTTTGATGGTGGGGTGATGATGGCCGGAGTATGGTGCACCCGGGGTGGTGAACAAGGGTGGGATTCCCGCGGGTGGGAGAATAAAAGGTTGTTGAATTTAAAGGTTCCCGAAAGGTGTGGTGGATGCACTAGGCAAGTCCGACGTGTGGGGTCGATGTCGGCATTCCTTTCATCTAACCATTTCTTACCTAGGATTATACATGGACCCGCCAATGTTCCCTTTTGACACCAAGCCCCATCCAAATACTTAATCTTCCCGAACCATTTATGGAATTCAATAAAGACTTGGTCTCCATTGTGCACAATTTGTCCGGTCCTACAAAGAGAGGTAATGATATCGGGGGACACCCAATTTTTAGATTCTAGGTCAATGAAATAAATTTCTACGGGCTCTCCATTAGGTAAGCATGCACGGGATATGATTGGGAGAGGAGCCATGTGACCCAAGACTCAATGTTAACAATGATGGGTTGACAATGCACGGTTCGGACAAGAATGCAAGCATGCCCTAGGACTTGACTTGTAGAGACAAGTCAATGACTTGCTCTGATACCACTTGATGTGACACAACTTCGGACCTAATGCAAGCAAGCACATTCACTTCCAAAATGGGCCTAGTTGGGCCACCGCTCTATCGTCACTCACCCAAGCCCGGGGTGACTTGGCAATGCCAAGGGGAGGATGTGGGGTTGGGCCCTTGCTGGTAGAGGGCCAGCAAGGCCAAGACTTGATTCCCAATGGGTGGGGATGCCCAAATCAAGGGGGCCGACAAAGTGCCAAAGGCACCGGTTGCAATTTCCCACGGTGATCACTCAAGTTTGTGGGGCTTGAGGATCGGGCTCTCACTCGCATAACCAGCGGAATTATGAACTAATATTGAAAGGCAAGCACTAATGGAGTGAAGGTTTGAGCACTTACTCGACCGGTTTGAAAAAACCGGTCCCGGTCGAAGACGAGGGCGAGCGGGGAGGCGAGTGGATCCCCACACGCCGCGGCGGTGTCGCTTGACCTGCTCAAACAAAGTACACCACTACACCTCTCGCAGGAGGGGGATCATGGGGTGGGGGTTAAAGCAATTACAAACAATACTACCCCCACGCAGGGAGGGGCCTTCAGCCGGCTAAGCGGGGTGGGGAAATTAGAGCAAAGGACGATGACTAAGTGTTGACGCCAAATCTGCTAGCTGTCTGCGAGCAGGGATAGATGGACGGTGTTGCTGCTGTAGATCTTGCTCAGAAATTTTTCTGATGGCGAGACCAGCGGTGAGATCTTCATATCAGGGAAGGGAATGCCTCAGAATTTCTTCAATTTCTTCTGGAGTCGCTACTGATCGGGGCAGGAGCTCGAACAGGGCTTCTGATTCTCGGACTAGCAGGAGCAGGTCACCAACAGTAGGAAGCAGAGTCTGTCCCGGCCTCTCCTGAATTCCAAATTGGATGCCGTCAGCGCCGTTAGAACCGTGGGTGAGTCTTCTTTGCAGCAAAAGAAACAGAGATGCTAGAAGAGAACGGAGACGATCTGTGGACCCAGAAGAGTGAGGAGGTGTCGATGCAGACTGTGGAAAGCAGAGCTGTGCAACCGTGGAAGAAAATTGGTAACTTCTGTTCCCGGATGCTGAATGGACTTTCGCTTTTTGATTCTGAAAGTAGATAGGCCGATGAAGAACTTTGAAGAAGAACTTGAGGATTGATTCCTTCAGGGGTCGTCATGGCAGAGATTCTAATCCGGCTCAGGTCCTCAGCCAAGGCAGAACCATGCAGCTGTGGGAGAATGGACCTCCTGGACGACTCGGAGATCAGAAGAAGACGAAACCACTTCGGTTGCGAAGGCGACTGGCAGACGCTTCCGACGATGGCTCTTGGGTCTTCAAACTCGTTTGGAGGAAGTCGTGGTGGCCGCTCCAAGGTACTACTCTTCTGTAGATCTTCGGTTGAGAGCTGTAGGTTGAAGATGATGGGGGGGAATGGGATATATGGGAGGGGAAATGGGGGTGGATGAGTGTGGGGAAAGCCCGGGCTGTGAGGGGGTCTAGGAGGGGGTGTTCTAAGGTGGGGGAAGGGAAGAATGGGGTCTGGAAGGGGGTCTAACAGGTGGTGGGAGGAGGAGCTACGAATTTGAGAAGGTGGGGGAGAGGAGAAGGTGAGGGGGGGCACAAGTGAGTGGAGGGAAGGTGAGTTTGAATTTTGCTTAATGAACGGTATTCAATGGTGGTCTTGGGGATGGGAGGGGTTGTGTTGGGGAAGGGAAAGGGTGCTTGGGGTAGTGGGAAGGGTGCTTGGGAAAGTGGGTGGGGTAGTTGGGGGTTGGGAGGTGGAGCTAGGATTGGTGGAAGCTCTCTTGGGACTAGGGGGTGGAGTAATGGGGTGTGTGGGGAAGGGGAGTGGCCTTTAATGGGGTAGGTAGGAGAGTGGAGGTGGTTGGGAGGGGAGGAGAGAGAAGAATTTCGAAATTTGGTGTGGAGGAGAGAGAAAGGAGAGTGAAATAGAGAAATTAAGATAGGGATGGGTGGGATTCTCTCCCTAAGGCTTCTCACCTTACTAATGGATTCACTCCACCATAAAAATAAAGATAGAACTCACAAAATGGCAATTTTTCATTGATTGATTCATTACCTCCAAATGAAGGAAATGGGGCCCTATATATAGGAAACCCACATTTTACAATAAGACCCTGACAAAAGACTCATTGACAAATAACCGAAGGGGTAGGGGAGCTCATTGGGCCAAGCCCGAAGAAATGAGCCCAATTAGCATATTACACATTCTAATGACACTCAAACATAGGAAAATAAATGCAAGACCTAGGGACATGACTCAAATAAAATGTAAATTACATCAAATGACTCAAGTAAAATTACATAGGACTCAAAATTAAATGACTAAACCATGCAGGATGCAACCGGGGCGAGGAGACGAGCTGTGAATGTGGGCATGGAAGGTGATGTCCACATCACCCCTCCCCTTGGTTAGGGTCGCACCCCCCTCTCTCTCTCATCTCCACCATTCTTCCTTCCTCCTCTCCATCATCTCTTAACCCTAGTTCGCGGTTGAAGACCTGTAGAAGACCAGCAACTTGTAGCAGCGACTCCGACCACATCCCAGCGAGTTTGAAGACCCAAGAGCTATCCACGGAAGCGTCTTCCTATCTTCTTTGTAATGGAAGTGGTTTCATCTTCATCCGAGCTGTGTGCTGCCCGTCAGCTCCGTTCTCCCACAACTACGCAGAGCTGCCCCTGCTGAGTACCAGAACCGGAGTAGAACCTTCACCACGACGAACCTTGGAAGAATCAGTTCAAGAGCTCTTTTAAAAAGTTCTTCCTCGACCTATCTACTTTCAGAATCAAGAAGCGGAACTTCGATCGGCCTTCTTGATCAAGAGTTATCAATTTTCTCCCTCAACTATGCGGGTCTGCTACCCACAGTCTGCACCGACTTGCCATCATTGTTCAGAGTTCCCTGGTCTTCTCTGGCATTGTTTGTCTTCTCCGTCAGTTTTTCTGAGTAGAGGACTCATCCATGGTTCCAATGACTCTGACGGTGCTTGATTCCAAGTTCGGGAGCTGTCGGGGCATCCTCTGCAACCTACTATTGGAAACCAGGAGTTTCCAGTCTGAGACTCTGCCTCCTTGTTCGGGCCTCCACCCAGACCAGCATCAGCTACAGAAGAAATTAACAAAATTTGGACAACTTCCCTGGCCTCCTACAAAGATTTTCCAGGTGGTTTCGTCCCCGGAAAAATTCGGTAGCAGTTTTAGCAGTCAATTCTTCAGTCCCCTATCAGCACTCACAGAACTGGACATATTCGGCATCGGCTTCTTCTCTTGTGTTTTCATCGCTTTCTCCCCTCCCCGCTTGGCCGGCTGAAGGCCCCTCCCTGTGTGGAGGTAACTTTTGGTTGTAATACATTAACCCCCACCCCGAGATCCCCCCCCCCCTTGCATGGGGCATAGTGTTGTACTCCTTTCAATTTTAGGTTGAAGCGACACCGACGCGGCGTGCAGGTGCATACCCTCGCCTCCCCGCTCGCCCCCGTCTCCGGCCGGAGTTGGCGTCTTCATGCCGGCTAGGTGAGCTCCTGAACATCTCTCATTGCTGTAATGGACTTGCTTAGCTTAGTATCGCTATAGTTACTCCGTCGACGGTGAGAGAGTGTCCAATTTTAAATTGCCACCAAATTGAGTGACCACCGTGGGCGAGTTGTGAGAGCTTCCACTCAACCCACACCCTTGGTGTGTTGGCCGCCCATGATTTGGGCTTCCCTTGGCCCATTTGGGGTCCGCAATAAGCTAGCCGACCCTTGGAGAACCAAGGTCCCGCCTCGGACCCTCTCCATCATCACCGAGTCACCTTCGGGCACTAACGTGCACCAAGCGAGTGAGTCGCTAGTGTGATTCCGCTGCCTAACCCGAATGCTTGCATACTTAGGTCCAAGGTCGGTCTCACATCAATTGGTATCATCATCATAGCATCCTAGTTGGTCTCACATCAAGTGTATCAAAACATCTTCATCACATCATCATAGGTCTTAGGTCGATTTTACATCATAACAGTAGATGACGGTGAGGTTGCATGCATTGCCATGGCGAGGGCGGTGGCTCCGACGGTGGCAGCGGCGAGGCTGCATGCAGGGCCACAATGAGGTGGGTGCGGCAATGGCAACGTTGCATGGAGGATCATGGCATGCAGGGCTGCAACGAGGTGGAGGCGGCAACGGCGATGTTGCATGAACGATTGTGGCGAGTGAGATGGCTCCGTCGGTGGCAGGCGAGAGTCTAGTGGGAAGTGGCTGGCTTCATTGACGGGGATGGGAGAAAGAGACATGGGGCTGCGTTTTACTTGAGTGTGGGCTTGTGAGGAGAATCCAAGGGAGGGGGGAAGGTGAGAGCATAGGGACGGAGGGTTGAAGATGGGGTTCCCAGCGGTGCGAAGGCAAGAGGGAGAGGCCTGAGGAATTGGGAGGGTGAGAGAGACGCAGGAGGGGGAAGGGAGACTCGCATGGGGAGGCCAAGAGGGGAAGGGAAAGATAGCGACGAGAAGGGGGAAGGGAGACGTCTTGGTCTAGTGCAGGTTAGAGTGCGAAAGAGAAAGGGAGTGGGGGAGAGGAGCGAAGTTCAGAGGGAGGGTGGTGCGGGTGAGAACTAGTGAGAGGGAGAGAGAGAATTGGAGGGGGGGTGGGGACGGTTGCGGCCGATGGTGTGTTGTGTGGCCGGTGCGGCCTGCATACAAGGGGGGGATCGAAGAGAGACAGTGAGAGACCGAGGGGAGGGATGCAGCAAGGGAATGGGAGCAGAAGAATGGCCATGCAGAAGAAGTTAGAGGGAGAGGGGAGGGGAGAAGGATAACTACAGTTGCAGGGAGAGAGGGGGTTGAGGGCCGGAGGAAGGGGGGTCATGTAGCTTGGCCAGCAGGTGGATGTGAGGGAGGGGAAATAGAGAAGCATCGGGTAGAGAGAGAGACGCAGGCGGGAGAGGGAGGGCCGCCTGGGGAGAGGCTAAGAGGGTGAGGGAGAGGTGGCAACGTAGGAGGGAAAGGAGGGGAAAAGAGGCAGAGAGAGTGGGGGTTTCCAACATCTTTCCAAAAATTTTAACTTCATTGCATTTCATTGCCTTGAAAGAAAGACTACATTACCCTTTTTATAGACTCTACAAAGAAAACTAAAAGACAACTCATTAACACCTAACACCTACTTATTACTCATCATAACTCTCTTGGGAATACTAAAAGACACAAAATAAAAAGGACTCTTATATAATTATTATGGACATAATTATTATAAAACATGACCCATTAGGCCCATACATGTGGCCCAATTAACATAAATATCTATTTAATAATTTTGTTGAAGCCGCTTGCCGATCCCGTCAGGTTCGACCACGAATCTTGAATCTCGAACCGACGATCCCATCAGCAGAGATGCCTCCGCTTCAACGAAGGGATCGCCAACTCCAGTTGCTTTGGGAGGGCACACGGCCAAAGTGGGTCCCACACAGGTGGGGTCAGTGTCTCGGCCGGCCGTCACCGAGGATACCGAGGGCAGATCCCATGGCGCTGAGGGTCCCTCCTCCGCTGAGCTACAGGAAAGCCCAAGGCCTCTCGGAGTCCCCCCATCTCCATAGATTAGGAGAAAAGAACGGGCTTGAAGTGTGAGCTCTTTCTCTTTTTAAAAGTTGCCATATACAATTTTTCCTTTCTATATACAATGGTAGTAATATTCAGAGTTGCATTGATTGCTCCTTACAGCCTTTGGTGTGATTTGACCATTGTATCTGTAGTTACTATAAAGGCGGAGATTTTCTTTGTGGGCATCTTGCGTACGGTGGCTGACGTGGCCCTTGCGACTTTCTGACTTTCCATGTTTTGACTGACTTGCCATTTCACGTGTTTCTATGGGAGGGCTTATTGAGGGAAACAGAGTAACTACCCTTAGGGAAAGGCTGCTGCCTTTCGCATTTTTTCGAGGGGAGAATCAATTAAGACGAGGGTTCCCCCTTCCGGCCTATAAAAAAGGTCCCAAAGGGTGTCTCCACCTCTCTGCACCGCTTCAGGTTTCTCTCGTAGTCTCTCCTCTTTCCCCCTTCTCGTGAAGCATCTGCCTTTCGTGCTGGGGGGTTATCAGCAAAACATGGAGGGCGATTCAGAAGATGACGACCCTGGCTGCTGCCGAGGCATTCATGCTACTTCTGCGTAGGAGAATGAAGGAGGACGGGGTGGACAGTGTAGGAGAAAGAAGGAGGCCTCGTGATAGGCACCTTTCCAACTTCTGGACCACTACTAGGCTGTATACCAGAAGGAAGGAGGCCTGGCGACGGGCTCTCTCCTGCTCTCCGGGCTCCTGCCCCATACGGGGAGGACTGACGATGCAACGTCGTTGGTCATCCATTCTCTTCCCCCCCGTCACCCCTCTCATCTCTTCGAGGGGGTGCTCGGTCTTTCTCCCTCTTTTGCTCTTCAACCAACTTCTTCTCTCTTCTTTCACTTTTTTGAGGATGCCAGAGTCTTCATCTTTGCTTGCACCACTTGAGGGTGCTTGCTTTGTGTTCGGCATCCGGCCTCGTCACTTCCATGGAGTTGGCAGAGGAGGCCTTCTCTTGTTTTTCTGACATCCGGGCATTCCTTCCTCTTCTTCCTCCTCTCCTCTGATACCTTTCTCCGATTATCTCGAGCAAATAGGGCCAGCCATCCCATCATCTGAGCCATTTTCCACATTGGGTAGAGTCAGTGGCTCGGCTTAGGGGTGCTTACCGTGTCCGCGCTGAGTAATTGGTGCGGATACCAAAGCGAGCGAGAAGCACGAACCGGCGAGCCGTTGGTACCGTACGCGGACCACCACTTAGGCTACATCGGCTTCCATCTAGCTTGGAGACAGTCTGGAGACTACCCCTTGAGTCTTAGTATTTATCATATTTATGGGAATTTTATTTGTGTGTAATGTATTTTTATTTGTCTTTACTTGGATTGTAATTTGGATTGTAAGGAGCGTTTTTGTGCAAAATGGGACGCCTGGGTCCCACGGGCCCCTCATCCCTCCTCTCATTGATCCACCTCAGCCCTAGGGCCTATGTGGGGTCAATCAACCTTCCATTGTGGGCTTCTAGAAGGTGGGACCAAAGGAGGGGACAAAGGGGGGAGCATCTCCTAGATCTCTCCTTAATTTAAGGGGGTGTCCCCCCCTTTTGCATTAGTTTAATAGGTTTTGAATTTTATTTTATTTGATTCCAAACCACATGGGAGAAATAAATTGTGGACTCCCTATTGTACCCCCCCAATCCTAGATATAGGGATAGAACTAGTCTTTTTGTATTTTCTATAAGAACCTTGTATTTTCATTTTGAGTAGAATTAATGCAAAGAAAATGAAGGAATTTCTTCCATGAGCAAGGGCCACCCCCTATCTCCTCCTCTCTCCCCCTTCTTGCAGCTGGGAAGGCTGTATTTCTGAGGTGTGACGCCTCCGGTATCAGTTCATGAGATCGCCACCGCCGCCATCGTGCCGCCATCGCACCACCGTGTTCGCCGAAGTTCTGTCCACCCAGGATAGATTCCCATTCCATGAATTTTTGCTCCCAGCCACGAACTCTTCTTGAGCTCAAACTTTCAGAGTGAGTTCCAGAGATCTCCCCCACATCCCATAAAAATTGGCTGCGTTTCAAATTTCCATTTTGTAATTTTTCATTTTCGATCTTCATTTCCTTCCAGATCTGTCAGGTTTCTGTCCACTGTGATAGCAACCCTGAGCTTCCTCTCTTAGACCAACTTTTTGATTTTTCCTTGAACCCCCAATATTACGGGAGGTTCTTTCCACCATCTCCACCACCCACAAATTTTCGTGGAATTTCCACAGGCCTTCACATATTTTTTAAAAATCATTTTCAGATCCCCTTTAGTTCTATCTGCTTCTGTCCAGATCCGACCACCTATCAATATAAAATACTTGTCCTCACCCAAACCTCCACCAAATCAGTCATAAGAATTATTTTCGTTTTCCTCTCTCTTCCCTCTACAATCTTCATGAATAGCTTGAGGTCTGATTCGGAGGTTTGCCTTATGGTCAATGCTAACTCTCAGAAAACTCAGTTTCTACCCAGTCAGGTCTGAGATTGGGAACAGGTCGGTTCTAAAATTTCCTATCTGAAGCACGACTCCAGTGAATTTTTCTGAGCCCCATAGAGTTGAAGGACTTCAAGAGAGCTTTCCAATGGTACCTCTTGTGCATCGATCCGACATCGGGAGTGATCGCAGCAGCCGATCTCCTCGGATCACGCGCTGTAAAATAGAAGCAACCAGTCCGTGGGCAGCAACTCCAAAGCTTGGAGATCGGAGCCGATCGGCCTCCGACCGGCGTTCCGGCCCGACCGCCATCCAGGGAGGCACGCCACCAGGGGTCTCCATCACAGCGGGACCCACCCCATCAGACTTGGAGGACAAAGTGGTCTGTGGGCCCTACAAACCCGTAGATCACGCCGTCCGAACAACACGAAAATGCGGATTTCGGCACCG
The DNA here is from genome assembly GCA_022559845.1 of Amorphophallus konjac. Taxonomy (NCBI): domain Eukaryota; kingdom Viridiplantae; phylum Streptophyta; class Magnoliopsida; order Alismatales; family Araceae; genus Amorphophallus; species Amorphophallus konjac. Next base: position 322,371,656 of record CM040119.1, on the reverse strand, counting down.
ATGGACGACATCAAGATGCGGCCCGTCAACCCAATTCGCGTGACTCCTGGGCCCTACATGTGACATGTTACCTCCCTGCGTGGAGTGGGTCAAAACCATTGTACTACTATAATAATTGTTAACCGGGAGTCCAGTTTTAGCCGGGGTTGTCTTCCCCACGCCTGGTGCGTGGAGGTACGATCGTAACTCCTTAGCATTGCTTTGCTTAGCTAGTATATGGTCGTATGCCGCTGTGAGAGCATAGGATTCTAGCCCGTGAGTCCATGTCACCACTGTGAGTGTGAGAGTGACCCGTCCCGTGGCTCGATCCGAGCACGGAAGTGAGTCGGACTACCATTAACTCTGCCGGTTTCTCAACCGGGCATGATCCGTGTTTCCCTCGCTTGGAACGACGAGTGAGCTTGCATTTCTGTTAGCGACGTATAGCCCATAGGAGCTCTTAGTGTCAGGCTGAGGTGTCTCTCATACCCGTATGTTGCTGGTTGTGTATGCATCTAGAGTCCGAGGTTCGCATCACTTAGAGTCGGTCTCCGTGTCCATCCCGCATCAGTTTGGTATCAGAGCGAGTTGAGTCTAGGGTAGTCATTGCATAAGTCTTGCACGGTCTAAGTCGAGTCTAGGATCATCATTATTTTTTTAAAAAAGTGTTTTAAAATCTCATTTGCATACCATTAATCGGTATATCAAAAGGTGTTGTCCGAACGTTAGGCTATGCCTATCGGGAAGGCCGCACACTTGCTCGAGTGATCTTCGGATCGATTATCCCTGCCACGTATCGAGTCTTGGTTGTGTCTAGGTTGTAGTTGAGTCTCATTTCAACTTTACATTTGCATCTCATTCTAAGTCGTGTCTAGGTGCTTGCATTAGTTGCCATAACATTTTGCTTATAAAATAAAAAAAATGCCCTTGCATGCCCATTCCTAGGGATCCATTTCCATCTTTTGGAAACTATGGCCAACCCATGCCGACCCGTCCAAGGCGACAAGTCCATGTCCGAGTACATTAGGGACTTCAAGTGTACCGGTTTAGAAACGAGAGCACCACGACTGCTTCTCAGTTCCGGAGAGGTTTGCGGCTTCATTTCCGGTATGAATGTCTTATCCGCGACGCGTTCTCTCTGGCGCAATCTTATCAGGTCGCTCTTGAGGTTGAGCCTTTCGAGGCACGGTTTGATGTCGCCATTCGGTGAGCAGATGCCGCCCTTCGACAAGCCTCTACCTCTCAATCGATTCTCGACCTGGATAGACAAGCTACCCCACAGCCTTCCCCACCCATCAGAGCTCCATTACCATCACCCTCACCTTCCGATCTTATTTCGGAGCCCTCTCTTTTGGACCCACCTCAGCCAGAGTCACCCGTGTTTCTAACGGGTACGCTTTTCATAACCGAGCCACTTCTTAGTTGGCTCAAGAACGGCTTGGCCCCATCTCCCTTCCCATCCATGGACCCTATCCTACCACTAGTGCCAATCAATTCATTTCACACCACTTTCTGGTCTAGTCACTATATGGATACATCGGATGACCGTCTTAAAAGGTTAGACCGGCAATTGACATTTACGCACTTGTTGGCTCCAGGCTTCGACCGACCCACAGGTCGTAGTTTCACTCATCCTGCTTTAGGGTCCATCACCTCCGTATACACCGTGGGTCATGTTACCACGGAGGTTCTTCTACTCCTCCCATTACCGACCGAGCCCGACTTCATTCCTTTTATCCCGAGGGAGGAGCCATATCTTCTATACACTGTCCCATCTACCAGGATGGATGGAGGTGACCATCACCTTCATGAATTTCAAACATGGGACTATGTAATGGACGAATCGAGGGGTCACACATTCTTTGACCCATTCGACCCCTTCGCTAGTGGGCCTCGTGATCCACCACTTCCCTTCTACCTTGTCAAAGAAGTCCCCTACCACTCTCTTCCCACTCAGGCCAATCAACCTCCACATAGCAATAGGTCCGATGATTGGGGAACATGGCATGCCTTACCTACATCTAGGAGTATTGACAAAGGTAGTTTTAGATCTCCCAATCCTCCCACATCCAAGCCCGATACACCTACATCCGGCCCTCCTAGCCCTCCAAAATCTAATGGGCAGCCGCATGCTAGGGACAAAGTAGGATGTCTAGGAGTACCACTTTCCGCCAACCACCGGTTGCATCGAGTGTATGCATGGCACACATTCGGGTGTCCTGGTCCACATTTGCATATGCATGAGTCAGACTAACCGTAGGGTTGTTTAGGGTCGTGTGTGCATCCGTGTGTTTTTATTTTTGCTAAGCATGTTAGGAGTCTGTATGACGATGTCTGTCATCACTTTGAGGCCAGCAATACACGGTATAAGGAGCTAGCCAATGCCCATAGACACCACCATGAGTTCCAAGAGGGTGAATATGTCATGATTAGGATAAGACCTGAACGGTTTCCCTCTGGAACAGTAAAGAAATTGCAAGCTCGCGGAGCCGGTCCATTTAGAGTGCTGAAACGCGTTGGATCCAATGCGTATGTTGTGGACCTGCCCGAGGAATATGGTATAAGCTCAACTTTCAATGTGTCAGATCTAATTGCATATAGGGACCCAGTGGTGATCCCTAGTGAGTCTTTCAAGCCATCTCCTCCCATTGAGAGTGATCCCACACCTGAGTGTCCACCACCAGCCCCATTTCCACGGCAGCGAGAGCATATAAATCATATATTGGATGAGCAGGTGACCTTTACCAGGAGTGGATCCTACCCGCGCTACCTAGTGCGATGGAGAGGGCGACCCGCCACCGAGGATACTTAGATCACCCATGGAGAGTTGCAGAGGCTAGATCCAGACCTACTGGAGTGCTACCAGAGCGATGTTGACCCTTACTCGACAGGGTCGAGTTTCTCCCACCCGGGGAGAATTGGTGCGGACACCAAAGCGAGCGAGAAGCACGAACCGACGAGCCGTCGGTACCGTACGCGGAGCACCACTTAGGCTACATCGGCTTCCATCTGGCTTGGAGACAGTCTGGAGACTCCCCCTTGAGTCTTAGTATTTATCATATTTATGGGAATTTTATTTGTGTGTAATGTATTTTTATTTGTCTTTACTTGGATTGTAATTTGGATTATAAGGAGGGTTTTTGTGCAAAATGGGACCCTTGGGTCCCACGGGCCCCCCATCCCTCCTCTTTATTGATCCACCTCAGCCCTAGGGCCCATGTGGGGTCAGTTAACCTTCCATTGTGGGCTTCTAGAAGGTGGGACCAAAGGAGGGGACAAAGGGGGGAGCATCTCCTAGATCTCTCCTTAATTCAAGGGGGTGTCCCCCCCACCCCCCTTTTGCATTAGTTTAATTGGTTTTGAATTTTATTTTATTTGATTCAAAACCACATGGGAGAAATAAATTGTGGACTCCCTATTGTACCCCCCCCAATCCTAGATCTAGGGATAGAACTAGTCTTTTTGTATTTTCTATAAGAACCATGTATTTTCATTTTGAGTAGAATTAATGCAAAGAAAATGAAGGAATTTCTTCCATGAGCAAGGGCCACCCCCTATCTCCTCCTCTCTCCCCCTTCTTGCAGCTGGGAAGGTTGTATTTCTGAGGTGTGACGCCTCCGGTATCAGTTCATGAGATCGCCACCGCCGCCACCGTGCCGCCATCGCACCACTGCCGTGTTCGCCAGAGTTCTGTCCACCCAGGATAGATCCCCATTCTACGAGTTTCTGCTCCCAGCCACAAACTCTTCTTGAGCTCAAACTTTCAAGGTGAGTTCCAGAGGTCTCCCCCACGTCCCAGAAAAATTGGTTGGGTTTCCAACTTCCATTTTGTAATTTTCCATTTTCAATCTTTATTTCCTTCCACATCTGTCAGGTTTCTGTCCACTGTGATAGCAACCCTGAGCTTCCTCTCTTTGACCAACTTTTTGATTTTTCCTTGAACCCCCAATATTATTGGAGGTTGTTTCCACCATCTCCACCACCCACAAATTTTTGTGGAATTTCCATAGGCCTTCACATATTTTTTAAAAATCATTTTCAGATCCCCTTCAATTCTGTCTGCTTCTGTCCAGATCCGACCACCTGCCAGTATAAAATACTTTTCCCCACCCAAACCTCCACCAAATCAGTCATAAGAATTATTGCCGTTTTCCTCTCTCTCCCCTCTACAATCTTCATGAAGAGCTCAAGGTCTGATTCTGAGGTTTGCCTTATGGTCAATGCCAACTCTCAGGAAACTCACTTTCTGCCCAGTCAGGTCTGAGACTGGGAACATGTCGGTTCTAAAATTTCCTATCTGAAGCACGGCTCTAGTGAATCGATCCGACGGTACCTCGTGTGCATCGATCCGGCGTCGGGAGTGATCGCAGCAGCCGATCTCGCCAGATCACGCACTGCGAAATAGAAGCAACCAGTCCGTGGGCAGCAACTCCAAAGCTTGGAGATCGGAGCTGATCGGCCTCCAACCGACGTTCCCGCCCGACCGCCATCCAGGGAGGCGCGCCACCAAGGGTCACCATCACAGCAGGACCCACCCCATCAGACCCGGAGGACAGAATGGTCTGTGGGCCCCACAAACCCGTAGATCATGCCGTTCGGATAACACAAAAATGCGGATTTTGGCTCCGATGGATGACATCAAGATGCGGCCCGTCAACCCAATTCGCGTGACTCCTCGGCCCCACATGTGGCCTGTTACCTCCCTGCGTGGAGTGGGTCAAAACCATTGTACCGCTGTAATAATTGTTAACTGGGAGTCCAATTTTGGCTGGGGTTGTCTTCCCCACGCCGGGTGCGTGGAGGTACGATCGTAACTCCTTGGCATTACTTTGCTTAGCTAGTATATGGTCGTATGCCGCTATGAGAGCATAGGATTCTAGCCCGTGAGTTCATGTCACCGCTGTGAGTGTGAGAGTGACCCATCCCGTGACTCGATCCGAGCACGGAAGTGAGTCGGACTACCCTTAACTCTGCCAGTTTCTCAACCGCGCACGATCCGCGTTTCCCTTGCTTAGGACGACGAGTGAGCTTGCGTTTCTGTTAGCGACGTATAGCCCATAGGAGCTCTTAGTGTCGGGCCAAGGTGTCTCTCATACCCGTATGTTGCTGGTTGTGAATGCATCTAAAGTCCGAGGTTCGCATCACTTAGAGTCGGTCCCCGTGTCCGTCCCGCATCAGTAATCAGCTCGTGTTGTAGTACCAGTGGATGTAATATCTTGATTTTTGATGTGTACTATACTGGCCGTGGCCTGTCTGATCTACGAAGAAACATTAATGAAATGAAGAGGAAAGTTGTTATTGCCATATGTTGCTTACATGCTTGAAAAAAGCTCAAAAGTAGAACTTTCGTAATGTTGCCGCATTCCATGTACAAGGGATGGGCGCTCCTTCTATGGTAGAAAGTTGGTACGCCCCTTTTCCGAGCATCTCGACCACTTGGTAGGGGCCTTCCGAGTTAGGGGCCAGCTTTCCCACCACCTCCAGTGGTCGAGAGGCTTCAACTTTTCTGAGGATGAAGTCTCCTACGTGGAAATGTCTATCTCGGACTTTAGCATTGTAATATCAAGTGATGCGTCGCTGATATTCCGCAGCTCAGATGCTTGCAATCTCTCGGGTCTCGCTTGCCAAATCGAGGTTCTCTAGCAGTTTCTGTTCGTTCACCTCGGGCGAGAAGTTGATGATTCGGAGAGATGGGCTACTGACTTCCAAAGGAATCACAGCGTCCATGCCGTACACCAACTGGAAAGGAGTCTCTCCGATGGCGGTCCTCTGAGTAGTTCGGTGTGACCATAATACGCTTGGTAATTTCTCGAGCCAGCTACTCTTGGCTTTACCGAGCCTGACCTTAATGCCTTTTAATATAGATTTATTGGCATTTTGACTAGTCCGTTAGCCTGGGGGTGGGCTACCGAAGTGAAGTGGTTGTGAATGTGTAGGTCAGCACATCTGTCTCTAAAGTATTAAGAGTCAAACTGTCGACCATTATCGCTCACAATCACTCAGGGGATACAGAAACGACAGATGATCGACTTCCAAACGAAGCTCCATATGATCGACTCGGTAATCCTGGCGGTGGCTTCGGCTTCAATCCACTTGGTGAAGTAATCGATGGCGACGATGATGAACTTCTTCAGGCCCTAGGCCATAGGGAATGGTCCCAGGATGTTGATCCCCCATCGAGCGAAGGGGCATGGCTAGGTAAGGTTGACGAGCTCTGAGGCAGGCTGCTGGACCAGATGGTCGAGGCGCTGGCATCGATCACACTTTTGGACGTAGGTCGAGCAATCACGCTGGAGAGTGGGCCACCAATAGCCTTGCCGCAGCAAGATTCTGGCGAGCGGTCTTCCTCCTTGATTCACGCCACAGACACCTTTGTGGACCTCTGGAATTACTTGGTGGGCCTCATCAGTACCGAGGCACTTGAGGAGCGGACCGGAGAAAGACCTACGATACAAGGCTTTGTCCCATATGACAAAGCGCCGAGCTTGATACTTCAATCTCCGAGCTTCTCGAGGGTCAGGGGGCTCCTGAGAATCACGGAGCCAGGATATGTATGGGGTCCGCCAGTCACTTGGTGATGCCTGATCAACGGTCATGAGCTCCACCTCTATGCTCGGACTCTCTAATTCCTTGAGAAAAACTGACCGGGTACCTTCTGGGCCAACATAGGAGGCCAATCGAGATAGGGCATATGCTTGGGAGTTTTCCTCCCGAGTTATCCGGATGACCAGAAAAATCTTGAATAGTGGGGCTATCTCTTTTACCAGTTGAAGGTACTTGATCATCGATGTTTCCCGAGCTTCATAGTCACCGTTGACCTGGCTAGCGACTAACTGAGAGTCAGTATGAATCCTGACTCGTTCGACCCCAAATCCCCGTGCCATCCTAGCGCCCGAGATGAGAGCCTCATACTCAGAGACGTTGTTGGATGCCAAAAAGTTGAACTTTAAGGAGTACTGTAATTCTACTCCTTCTGGGGATCTGAGAAGGACGCCGATGCCGCTATCGGCCGAGTTGGAGGATCCGTCCACAAACAGCTCCCAGGTGGGTCCTGGTGCTAGCGGGGAGGGCGTCTTCAGTCGAGACGGTGCTCTCCGCGATGAAGTCCGCAAGTGCTTGTCCCTTGATGGTGGAGCGGGGGTGGTATGAGATGTCGTAAGCTCCAAGCATTATGGCCCACTCGACGAGGCAACTCGATGATTCAAGGTGAGCGATGATCCTCTTCAGGGGCTCGTTAGTCAATACGATAATGGAGTGCCCTTGAAAGTAGGACCGGAGGCGCTTGGCCGAGGTCACCAACGTTAGCATGAGTTTCTCGATTGCGGGGTACCTTCTTTCGACGTCACCGAGCACCTTGTGGTGTAGTACACTGGTCGCTGCACTCCTGTGTCGTCTCAAACTAGGACCGAGCTTACTGTAGAAGGAGTCGACGAGAGGTAGAGGTGCAGCGGTTCGCCCGGGACTGGTTTCTATAACACCGGGGGCGAAGCCAAAAACACCTTCAGCTCGGCAAAAGCCTTCTGACATTCCTCATCCCAGACGAACGTAGTGAATGCCAGTTTGGGCCCTCTCAACAATTTGAAGAAGGGCAGGCATCATTCGACCGCTTGGGAGAGGAAGCGGTTGAGCGCAGCAATTTGTCCGGTCAAGCGCTGGACATCCTTGACACAAATGGGCGGTTGCATGTTCAGGATGGCCTGAATCTTGTCGGGGTTGGCCTCGATCTCGCGCTGAGTTACTAGGAAGCCTAGGAATTTCTTGGATCGAACTCCAAAGGCGCACTTTGTAGGGTTGAGCTTCATGTTGTACCTTAGGAGGGTGTCGAAGGTTTTGGCCAGGTCGGCGAGGTGATCCTTGGCCTTGAGAGTCTTGACGAGCATGTCGTCAATGTAGGCTTTGACATTTTGTCCGAGTTGTCCCTCAAACATGTGGTTGATTAGCCGCTCGTACGTTGCTCCAGCGTTCTTTAGCCCAAGGGCATTCGGGTGTAGCAGTACACGCCGACGTTGGTGATGAAGGCGGTCTTCTCGACGTCCTCAAGGTCCATTCGGATTTGATGGTGTAGATTATGATTAAAATCCACTTAAGGAAAATATAATGAAAAGCAAACAATGAACAATAGTGGAGATGAAACATGCACGAGGTGCACAAGGGGAGTGTGTGTGATCGCCAGAGACACGAGGGTCTCAAGTGGAAAACAATAAGGGAAAGGATGATCGCGAAAATACCTCAAAGTGCGGGGATGTGAGTGCCTCCTTTCTCTTCAAATCGGCCGGCCGATGAAGAGAGTTCTTCGATTATTACCCTTGCAAAAAAAATAAACAAACACCACCAAAAGAATTGAATTAGAAACAAAGTGGATGTAGTATCAAATTCTTAAATAGATGAGCATGGAAAATTAATTATGAACACACCTTGTGGGTGTTGGCCCTTAAACCCCTATGCAAAAGGGTGGGAGATGTGATGAATGATATGCAAAAATAAAATAAGAGGAAAGAGTACAAGAGATGCACTGTGGAAAAGCCTCAACGTGGTTGAGTTGAAAGAGCATATAAACACATGAACATGCATGCATGCATATGAACCGATGACAACAATGAAAGCAAAAAGAATAAATATAAGAAGATGAGCCTGTGCGTTGGCTTGGATTGATCGTTTGGGAGGGAGTCTTCCAAAGGATGAAGGAGTTAACGTGAAGAGCCCCCCTCCTTAGCCAATGCAGTAGCGTCTTGTGAAGAAAACAAAAAGAAAAGAGAAAACAGAAGAAGAACCGAGGAGGGAAGAAAAGAAGAAAACAAAAAAACAACGGGGGAAGAAGCCTCCGGCATCCAACCGATCAACAGAGCTCAGAAGCTCTATTAATAAGATAGAAAAGGAGATAAGGAGGGAAGAGTCCAAAAGAGGAAGAGATAAGAACGGGTAAGAGCCCAAATAGGGGAGAATTAAGCTGGGCAAGAGCCCAAACGAAGCAGGAGTCTCTCTGGGAAAGACTGCGTTCGTTCGGAGCACAAAAGTGAAACACGACTTGGACCAGGGCGTCAATTCAAGAATTGACGACCTGGCAAAGGGCGTCTTTTAACAACACGCCTAAGACCAAGGCGTTAACTCCTGGATCATTTTTAGAAATAAAAACTCCCCATATTTGAAAATTGTTAAACACGCCTCAGGAAAAGCCACTTTTAAAAACACGCCCCTAGGAAGGGCGTTAATTTCAAGTCTTGAAAACGGGGAAGTCGGTCAAACCAAAGAATTGACGCCCTCAGGCAAGGTCGTCCTTTCTCAAAGAAACACCCCAGATCAGGTCGTGTTTTAACAAAACACGCCCTTACCCAGGTCGTGAATTTCAAAAATGAGATAAATGCCCAGAAAATCCAAAAAAATAGGAAAAGGGAGAAAAATGGGGGAAAATAGGAGAAATTCCAGAAAAGTGGGAAAACCACTCAAATAAAGCTGATTTGAGGGTCAAATGGGGCATCGCAGAGCGATATGAAATATACTCAAAATAATGTCAATTTTGGCGTGTCTACAGCTGCCCCGCCTTGGCGTCTGCTTTGCAAGGGAGCGTAGCAAACTGAAAAGTAGATGCCAAGGTGTGATGAGACACGCAATCAACATCACTTGATGAGAAATGAAATCAAAAGCTCGAGATGAAGCAAATCTCGGGAAATCCAACGAAATCAACAATGTTTGGATAAAAGGGGAGATGTGCACGCGGTGCACGAAGGAGATAAAATAAAATGATCAACTTCCAGCGCGGTGGAAGTACCCCAGGTCACAAACCTGTAGGTTTCACCATTGGGGAGCGGTTACCAGCTATTGTGGACGTGCTGCAGCCAAGGTGGATCAAGGGGAAAGTTGGAGAATAAGATGATAAAAATCCAAACAAGGAGCTTTCGAGAAAAGACCCAAAACAGCGATAAAACGAACTGAGGATCCAATTCGGTAATGAAAATCTCATATCGAGAAAGATTAAGATCAATTCAACTCTCAATATCAGCTTATCAGAATGATTTTCCAACGTTAATTCAAAGTCCTACATGAATGCATGCTGGGCTAAAGGGAAAATAACAAATGAAAATATAATATAATCAAGGATAATATTGTTAAACTGCCCAGACTGGGTCAAGAAACCAATTCTACGAGCTGATACTAAGCCGAAGCCCGTTTATCCACGCACCAACTCGTAAAAAGGGAACCATCGTCCCCAGTCTCGGATGGCTCAACGGCCTATCCGTGTGACTAAGACTCCTCTGGAATCATCATTGTTTTTGATGAAGGGGAACTCAAATCCCAGATTTACCAAAGCCACAAGGTCCTTGATATAATCTAGTAGCATATGTAGCATATAGTAAAATGCATACAGGGAGATGGTGATAGCAATGAGCATGGGGGAACTGAGAAATGAGCTGCAAGCACCGTGGGACTTTGATGATGATGCCCAGTCGGCGGGACCAAGAGCTTCTTATCCTGCGCTCAAAAATTCATTAGCCAAGATATAAAAGATAACAAACAATGAAGAAGGCATTTAAGCATAGTAATCATCAAAGCATCAATTATAGCATGTATATGGCATGAATAGCATAAGTCAAATCATAGCATTGTTTGTTGTTTTATCATGAGGAGACAATCTGGCTAATCAAGATTTGGAGATGAATGATCAAGATCTGATATAATGCCCATCGGCGGAGTGATCAGATAAAATTAGCAGGAGTTGATTAAAATGATTTGGAGATAAATGATAATCAGGAGATATGGGGGAAATGATAATCAAAATGCCCCTGGGTGGCATGCCATGAAAATATCGGGAGAGAATCAATAGATTGATAATAATGAGTGGAGAGAGGACTCGTCCCGTGCTTCTGGTCCTTGCAAAGTTGTTCCTGCAAAACACCCTCAGACAATACAATGCAATCTTTATGGATTTTGGAAATATACAAATTTTTATGAGTTTTGAAAAAGATATTCAAATTTTTATGGATTTTGGAAAATATTTCAAATTTTTATGAAGTTTTGAGAAAGATATTCAAATTTTTATGGATTTTGGAAAATATTTCAAATTTTTATGAAGTTTTGAGAAAGATATTCAAATTTTTATGGATTTTGGACAAGAAATATTCAATTTTTTTGTTTGATTTTGGTTAGACATTGCTAAAGCAGCATCAAAGGGTGTCTTAAACCACTGGCTAGGGGCCCTCGTTCCTTCCCCTTTCGCTAAAAACTGCCCAAAGCTGGACGTGCATTGAAAGGTGGCGCCCTATAATCGACCGTCTATGGTCAACGGTGCCCCTACCAAGGCCATACCCGAGAAGCATTCTATCTTGGAGGGAGAAGAGAAGAATAATTGGAGATAAGCTTTATACAGGATGGGAGATATCAAGACTTGAATTCCTTCCAAGGTGTTAACCCTCAAAGAGGTAGTTTGTTGTGCCGGGGCTTTGTGCCTTTGATTTTTAGACCCTTGACATGCATACGACCAAGGTTTTCCCTACGGGGACTTTGCCACTCTTGTCATGCCATAATTCATAATTTTGCATTTATCAAAATTTTGACTTGATTTTCCATAATAGCCCTTTTGGCGAGATGTATCATGAAAGCTTATTTAATTTTTGGGTCAAGACTGCCCCTATTTGAGACTCCTCTCGTGTTGGGGATTACCTAGGTTGGTCATCTCATCCGTCAACTCCTTGCCCCTGCATTCGGCCGAGTGAAGAAGAGAAAAGACTTTCAGATACTCATGGCATGGCCAAAGTAGGGACGATGTTTTAACCAAAGGAGCCGGCTAAGGACGCCGTGAAGTGTGTGGAATGTCCAGCTGAGGGTTGCTCTTAACAAGCGGGGAGAGAACGTTGAATTCCCAGCGTGGGGTTATTATTAACCAAAAGTGCTGCAAAAGCAAGCCTAAAGACTCTTTTTAGACAATGATTCAATTAAGATAGATAAAGATCTAAAACACCACTCTTAATCTTGTTAAGAAGCACTTCATTTTGAAAATCATGCGTGAAGCAATGAGGGAATGATATCATAACAATGCGTACTTACGCCAATATTTTACCTTGCAACCTTTGTAGAAGCAGCTGTCAGAGGCGAGGTTGATCATCGTGGGATAGCCCATCTTTGACAGTCAAAAGGATTGGAAGCAAAAGGTTTGAAAGTGGCTTAACAAGAAGGAGTGGTGCCAAGACCAGACTCAGACGAATAAGAAGAAAAGGAAAAGAGGCGAGGGCTAGAACTCCCTTGCTAAGGCGTGGAGACCCTGATCACTTGAAAGGTCTACAGAAGAAGCCGAGAATTAGAAGGAGGAGTGAGGACTAAAGCCTCGAAAGTAGTGGGAGAAAGGGCAGATGTCCAAGGCAGTGGATGTGGAAGAAGTTGGGTCAGACCCAGAATTAGGAGGAATCAGAAGAAGAAATTGGTAGATGGAAAGAGGTGGATCTAGAGGGTCCGGAGGTAGTGGAGGAGAATCATGAGTGGAGGAATCATCCGGAGGCTCCGGAGGAATATGGAAAGAAGGGACGCGGCGCCCTGGGAAGAAATATGGAAAAAGATGATGGAAAAGGAAGAAGAAAATGAAGGAGGTGATGTTTTGGAAGAGTAGAAAGATGAACTGGATGAAAGATGGAAGGTCCGGAGGTTCCGGAGGAATGAAATCAGGAGGGGCGCGATGCCCTGGAAGATGATAGAGAGAATAAGACAGAGAATCCGGAGGTTCCGGAGGAATGAAATCAGGAAGGAGAAGATGGAAAGGGGCGTCGTGCCCGGGAAAAAGATAGAGAGAATCAGATGGAGAATCCGGTGGTTCCGGAGGAAGCAAATGGAAAGGGGCGCGATACCCAAGAGAGAGGAATGAAGGAGGATCAAGAGGAAAATCCGGAGGTTCCGGAAGAATAAAATCAGGAAGGGGATGAAAAGGGGCGGCATGCCCAAAGGAAAGGTATGAAGGATCTGGAGGAGGAAGGTGGAAAGGGGCGCGATGCCCGAGAGAAAAGCCCGGAGGTTCCGGAGGAATAAAATCAGGAAGGGGATGAAAAGGGGCGGCATGCCCAAAGGAAAGGTATGAAGGATCCGGAGGAGGAAGGTGGAAAGGGGCGCGATGCCCGAGAGAAAAGCCCGGAGGTTCCGGAGGAGGAAGGTGGAAAGGGGCGCGATGCCCTAGGGAAAAGTCCGGAGGTTCCGGAGGAGAAGAATGGAAAGGGGCGCGATGCCCGGAGAAGAGGGATAACACCCCTGGAGGTTCCAGAGGAATGAGATGCCGAGGAACGCGGTGCCCAAGGATGAGTGGATGAACAGGATCAGGAGGGTCCGGAGGCTCCGGAGGAATAAAATCAGGAGGGAGATGAAAAGGGGCGCGATGCCCAAGGGGAAAGTCTGGAGGTTCCGGAGGAATAAAATCAGAAAGGGCGAGATGCCCAAAGAGGAGGGATAAAATTCCTGGAGGTTCCAGGGAGATAGCAGGAAAAGGGACGCGATGCCCCAGGGATAGTGGATAAAAAGGTGAAGATGAATAAGATGGGAAGTGCGGAATATCCGGAGGTGCCGGAAGGCGGGGAAGATACGGGTTTGGAAACCCGGGAAGCAGGAGGTGCAAATGCATGCAATGGGATGGATGCGATGAATGCATGAAATGCAAAGAATATGAAGAATGTGAAGGGCGAGAGGATGAGATCCTCCTCCTAACCCTGGGAATGGCCCATGAAGAAAAAGTGATAGAGATGGATGAATAGAAAGTGGAACAAATAAGGGATGGCCCCTTAGCATTAAGATAACTGCCCCTCCACGGCAGTGAAAGTGTATGAGAAATAGCCCCTGCCGAAGCCTCAATGGTGAATGTCAATTTCCTTGGAGAGTGCAAAGTAATGGTGTGAGGGAGTTGGAAAGTTGGGCTCGGAAGCATTATGTTGCCCAAAGATTCAAAATTTGGAAATTGGAACAAAGGGTGCCCTGCCCGGCCCTTATATAGCATCAATGCTTGGCATGGCGGCGACTTGGCCTCTTCAATCATGCTTGGCACAATGACCCGGATTGGCATCTGGCAAATAAATTCTTGCGTTTTGAATAGCGCGGCCATGGCCAAATTCTTCTTACGCGGCTCTTGCTTATCTTCGGCACACGTACTTATAGCAGCGCTCCCCTTCCGAGTAGTACAGGGAGGTGAGGCGGAGGCGGAAGGTCTTGTGGATGGTGGAGGTATAATGGAAAGTGTTGGTAAATGGGTGAATGGAGGCGGAGGTTCAAACACATCGAGTTTCTCCCTTTGCTTGCAAGCGGTCGGGGTTAGCTCGAGTGCAAAAAGTGGTGGATCCTGCTCAGGATTAACCATAGGTAAGGGTGAAGGGTTAAATGGTGAGGTAGGTAAAGTGGGTTTTAGGGATGGTGGTAATGGGATAACGGGAGGTTGAATTGGGGACAGTTCAATGGTAGGCTCGGTGGAGGCCGATGGTGTGGAGGTTGATGGCTTAATAGGTGGAGATTTAATTAGTGGAGGGTTAATGGGTGAAGGTTTGGTGCGTAGGAAATGCCGGACGGGGCGAGCGGTGTTAGGAGTGGGAGTGGGAATGGGAAGAGACTCAATAGGCGCCGGCGCGGGCGATTGGAATATCGACCCATCGTCGTAACACCAACTAGTCTCATAAACAGGGGTTGAATTAGGAGTGGTTTCCTCCTGAGCAGGGGGTTCATCGAATGAAAATGGGGAAAGCGGAAAGTTAAGGAAACTCGGAAGTGGTGCCTGTGGAGCTTCATCATCATCGTATACTGCCTCAGATTCTTCAATTGTCGGTTCTTCCTCGCTTGAACCACTGACGCCGTAATCATCCCTCCTGTCTTTCCATTCTCTCTCCATCTTTGTAATCTCGTCCAAAGCGGCATGGAGAGGATTGACTGGAGTAGGAGGAGCCGTGACCCTCTTTATTTGTTTCTCCATCAAAGTAATCTTATCAAGCAGAGATTGTTGGAGGGGTGTGACTTGAACAGCCGAGGGCTGGCAGGGCCTTGAAGGAGGAGAGGCCGTATAAAAAGGCCGTGGGGGGGAATTAATGGGCCGACCCATAGAAGAACCCGGATGGGCCGGATTGCAATGAATAAATGGGCCTTGGGGCCGTGATCGAGGAAGAATGGAAGGAGGCGGGTGATGGGCCACCCGAGTAGAATGAATAGGGGGAGATGGGCGATGGGCCACCCGAGTGTGAATAGAAGAGGGAGGAGGAACTGGGTGATGGGCCACCCGAATAGGATTAGAAGGAGAAGGAGAGGAATGAGATGCACCCTCAACAGCGGCCTTAAGGGCTTGGATCTGTTGAGGGGTAAGATGATCTAATGCATGCAAAATCTGGGAGACCTTCTCATCATTGGGACGAGAGGGTCTAATAGGAATAGTGGCCTGAAATTGAGTAGGGGGACCACGCGAATGGACATTGCCCATGGGCTGGGCATGACCATGAGAATGAGGACGTGGTCCTTTGAAAGAATGGTGAGAATTTTGACGAACATGTTGAAATTGAGGATTATAAGATGTGCATGGACGATCATCCTCATGAATTGAATTAAACATGATGTTTTGTTTATGAAAGTAAGCCATTATGCAATCCAAGTTCAAAATAATATGCAAAGAAGCACACAGGTTGGAATGGTTACCTTGATTTTTATTTGTTTAAACCTTGGTGAATTAATGAATTTTAGCAAAGTTGGAGTGATTCACACAAGGGGGAACCTAGTTTCAATATGATTTGACTTCAATGCCAACTAGGAACACTTTCTCACCGTATGGGCCAACTAACTCGGGACTTCAAAAGGGTACAACTTGCCCGGCGTCCGTGAGGGAATCCACGGGTGCGGGGACTTACGGAGGCTTGGAAAAGGGATTTCCAGTCCAAAGAGACGGAATGCTCAATGGAGGGTCGTCCCGATTCCAAGAGGGTGTGTGGATCCTAATGGAGAGGAGGGGGCTCCCAAACCAATGCAAAGAATGAATGCAACAGGGGAAATCAGGCCAACCACACAATATGATCAATCAATATGAAATAGCATGGAAACTCACCCACGGGAAGGGTTCTGGAAACCCACAGTAAAAACACGCCCTGGCAGGGGGCGCTACTAACAAAAGACATGACAATGCGACTGTCGTGAATCAGCGTGGGTGCCCAGGGGCAGAGTAAAACGCGCCTTAGGGTGAGGCGCTATCAATAAAAGGACGCCCTGTCCAGCGGGCGTCAAATCAAAAAGAAACGCCCTGATGTGGGGCGCTGATCAATAACAAGACGCCCTGGGGTAGGGCGTGAATTCACAGGCAGTAATATAACGCAGGAAAAATAGGAAATATGCTGGAAAATGCCTTGTCAGAGGGCGTAAAATATGAAGAAGACGCCCTATGTTAGGGCGTTAAATCAAACAAAACGCCTCTGTCAGAGGCGTGAATTCACTTTCTCCAGAAAAACTTCACGGCCAGCAGTATAACACTCAATCACACAATCATGGCAATCAATAGAATAAGCATGCTCATCAAGAATTTTAAATAAGTGGAAATTTTAAAGAAAAATCAACAAACTGACCAATCACTTAGGGGAGGGTGTAAAACCAATGGAGGGTGCCCGAGGGGCACAAAAGGGAAACGCACCGAGGGTGCAATAGGGGAGACGGCACACGCGGGTGCCTAAGGGGAAATGGGTAATAAAGGAAGAACACAAAGGGTCCCACCGTGATCGCCAATTTGTAGATTCCTTTAAAATCCACTTAAGAAAAATATAATGAAAAGCAAACAATGAACAATAGTGGAGATGAAACATGCACGAGGTGCACAAGGGGAGTGTGTGTGATCGCCAGAGACACGAGGGTCTCAAGTGGAAAACAATAAGGGAAAGGATGATCGTGAAAATACCTCAAAGTGCGGGGATGTGAGTGCCTCCTTTCTCTTCAAATCGGCCGGCCGATGAAGAGAGTTCTTCGATTATTACCCTTGCAAAAAAAACAAACAAACACCACCAAAAGAATTGAATTAGAAACAAAGTGGATGTAGTATCAAATTCTTAAATAGATGAGCATGGAAAATTAATTATGAACACACCTTGTGGGTGTTGGCCCTTAAATCCCTATGCAAAAGGGTGGGAGATGTGATGAATGATATGCAAAAATAAAATAAGAGGAAAGAGTACAAGAGATGCACTGTGGAAAAGCCTCAACGTGGTTGAGTTGAAAGAGCATATAAACACATGAACATGCATGCATGCATATGAACCGATGACAACAATGAAAGCAAAAAGAATAAATATAAGAAGATGAGCCTGTGCGTTGGCTTGGATTGATCGTTTGGGAGGGAGTCTTCCAAAGGATGAAGGAGTTAACGTGAAGAGCCCCCCTCCTTAGCCAATGCAGCAGTGTCCTGTGAAGAAAAGAAAAAGAAAAGAGAAAACAGAAGAAGAACCGAGGAGGGAAGAAAAGAAGAAAACAAAAAAACAACGGGGGAAGAAGCCTCCGGCATCCAACCGATCAACAGAGCTCAGAAGCTCTATTAATAAGATAGAAAAGGAGATAAGGAGGGAAGAGTCCAAAAGAGGAAGAGATAAGAACGGGCAAGAGCCCAAATAGGGGAGAATTAAGTTGGGCAAGAGCCCAAACGAAGCAGGAGTCTCTCTGGGAAAGGCTGCGTTCGTTCGGAGCACAAAAGTGAAACACGACTTGGACCAGGGCGTCAATTCAAGAATTGACGACCTGCCAAAGGGCGTCTTTTACCAACACGCCTAAGACCAAGGCGTTAACTCCTGGATCATTTTTAGAAATAAAAATTCCCCATATTTGAAAATTGTTAAACACGCCTCAGGAAAAGCCACTTTTAAAAACACGCCCCTAGGAAGGGCGTTAATTTCAAGTCTTGAAAACGGGGAAGTCGGTCAAACCAAAGAATTGACGCCCTCAGGCAAGGTCATCCTTTCTCAAAGAAACACCCCAGATCAGGTCGTGTTTTAACAAAACACGCCCTTACCCAGGTCGTGAATTTCAAAAATGAGATAAATGCCCAGAAAATCCAGAAAAATAGGAAAAGGGAGAAAAATGGGGGAAAATAGGAGAAATTCCAGAAAAGTGGGAAAACCACTCAAATAAAGCTGATTTGAGGGTCAAATGGGGCATCGCAGAGTGATATGAAATATACTCAAAATAATGTCAATTTTGGCGTGTCTACAGATGGTAGCTAGAGTAGGCGTCCAGAAAGCTGAGCAGCTCGTTACCAGAAGTCGAGTCGACTAGCTAGTCGATGCTCAACAATGGGTAACAGTCTTTCAGAGTTGCTTTATTGAGGTCGGTGAAGTCCACGCACATCGTCATTTGCTTGAAGCCTTCGGTACAAAGACGACATTGGCAACCCGCGTCGGGTAAAGGATCGGTCGAAATAGGCTGGTTTTCTTTCCCTTGATAATCTGCTCTTTGATGATCGTATGCTTCTCTGGGGCATGCTTTCTTCTACGTTGTGGGATGGGCTTCACCAACGGGTCAAGGTTAAGCTTGTGTACCACCATCTCCCTAGGGATCCCGGGAAGATGCTCATCATACCATGCGAAGACTTGAATGTACTCTGAAAAGAAATTTTTATATTGCTCTCGTACATCGGGTGGTAAGTCGACCCCAACCTTTACTCCTAGGGGGTTTTCCCCTGGGACTCCTCCCTGGGCACCCCTGATCCATGTCCTACTTTACTATTCATATAGATGTGGTGATTGAGATCAACTGTTCCTCTAGAATCTCACGACTCAGGACCAACGCGAGATCAAGCCTCTTCAAGTTAGTTTAATTTTGTTGGGTTTATTGAGTTGATTGAATTTATTGGGGTTTATTTGGCTTATAGGGTTTATTGATTTACTGGGTTGGTTGATTTGTTAGATTTATTTTATGGGTTTTATTGAGTTTATTGGGTTTATGGATTTTTATGTTATTGATTTTATTGGGTTCATTATTGATTTATTGATTTTGTTGGATGTATTGGGTTTGTTGTGTTTATTGATTCATTAAGTTCATTTTAGATCACCATTTTCATTTCATCATCTTTTATTATTATTCTTTTCATTCCTTCTTTTTGTTTTGTTTGTTTTTTTTTGAGCTCCAAGGCACGGACTTGTCTGTGATACAGGCCGTTTTGTTCGATGGGACTATTAATGAATTTTACTACTTATTACACCGGTGGGGCTAGAGATTAAGACTCAAGAGCCTGGCCAAAGCGGAGTGCCTCAAGCGAGAGAAAGAGTGGTTTATGGTGCAGTCCAGTGAGGCTGGGGACAGTTTTAAAGCTCGGCTAGGGCGGAGTGCCTCAGGCCAACGAGAAAGATTTTATGGGCCCGGCCCGGTGAGACTATGAGACGGGGAAAATCCGCCGCCCAAGAGCGCAGCCCAACTACGTCTAATTTGACCCAACTAAGCCCAGCTCCCCAAAGCGACAGCCCCATTTCGGGCCCACTTACTCCAAGCCCAAAACCCACTCGAATCAGCACTTCCTAGGAGGCCTCCGAGCCCGGAAGTCCGAGCGACAGGTCGGTCAAGAAAAGCCCCTTGCGGGGACCCAGTGCGACCTGTCTGAGCTATGCCGCCAATACTTGGAAGGATTCCGGGTAAGCGTCCCATGCTCGGACCGACTACCAGAAGCTTATCCAAGCATCTGTTATGCCTCCTCCAGGAGCAGGGAACTCCACGGGATAAGGGAGAGCAAGAGTCCTCGTGCTATAAAGAGCTTAAGATGTGGACGTAACCTCCTCAAAATTCCCTCAGCTCCCTGGACTCTTACGATTAAACGGACTGCTATATAAACCCCAGGGAGACCCTCCAGAAAGGTAAGCGATAATCCTGAGTGAGAACCACCACACCTCTTGGTGGAGACCAATCTCGCGCCCCCTTTCTACTCTCTCTATCTTCTTCACACTAGCACTCTACCTTTTTCACTGACTTAGGCATCAGAGGGTTTTCCCCTAGGGACTCCTCCTTGGGCACCCCTGATCCATTTCCTGCTTTGTAGTTCATACAAACGTGGTGATCGAGATCAACTATTCCTCCAGAATCTCACGACTCAGGACCAGCGCGAGATCAAGCCTCTTCAAGTTCGTTTAATTTTGTTGGGTTTATTGAGTTGATTGAATTTATTGGGGTTTATTTGGCTTATAGGGTTTATTGATTTACTGGGTTGATTGATTTGTTAGATTTATTTTATGGGTTTTATTGAGTTTATTTGGTTTATGGATTTTTATTTTATTGAGTTTATTGGGTTCATTATTGATTTGTTAGATTTATTGATTTTGTTGGATGTATTGGGTTTGTTGTGTTTATTGATTCATTAAATTCATTTTAGATCACCATTTTCATTTCATCATCTTTTATTATTATTATTATTTTCATTCTTTCTTTTTGTTTTGTTTTTTTTTGTTTTGTCTTTTTTAAGCTCCCAGGCACGGACTTGTCTGTGATGCGGGACGTTTTATTTGATGGGACTATTAATGAATTTGACTACTTATTGCTCCAGTGGGGCTAGAGATTAAGACTCAAGAGCCTGGCCAAAGCGGAGTGCCTCAAGCGAGAGAAAGAGTGGTTTATGGCGCAGTCCAATGAGGCTGGGGGCGGTTTTAGAGCTCGGCTAGGGCGGAGTGCCTCAAGCCAATGAGAAAGATTTTATCGGCCCGGTCCGGTGAGACTATGAGACGATTTTTAAAAGTCGGCAAGGGCGGAGTGTCTCAAGCCAAGTGAGAAGGTTTATTAACCCGGTCCAGTGGGACTAAGGGTAATTTTAGGGCTTGGCAAGGGCGGAGTGCCTCAGGCCAAGGAAAAAGGTTTTATGAACCGAGCCCAGTGCGACAAAGGGTAATTTTAAGCTCGACGAGGGCGAAGTGCCTCAGGCCAAGGAAAGAGATTTTATGAACCCAGCCTAGTGGTACAAATGGGGAATCCTCCCCGTAGGATGAGAAGATGGTGAGGCACCATGCATCTTGGTGGGACCAGCGGGAAGTACCTTCACAGGACAAGGCATCGATACAGCTTATTATATTTGTTCCCTTGCAAGGTGTGTATTTTAATGCAGCGGAGGGTCGGAAGTTAACGAATGTTTATTTGGTGAGCCGACATGAATATCCAAGTTGAGAATGGAGGGGTTACCTCAACGGGCATGGACCCGTATTTGAAACGGGAGGCCTAGTGGCCAATGGGGGCTCTTTAGCATCGGTGGGATTGTTGATTACATGGTCCCCCTATGGATATTCAGTGACAGCAATGCAGCAGATCAACATCTATCTTCTTTTGTCATTGATTTCTTCAGGAGATGCTCCGAACAGCTTCGGCTCGGGCTCCCGGTGCTTACGCCAAGTGTCATCCTCTTGGCCCTTTTTCTTAGAAGCTACAGTTACAGGGTCTTCCTACCTCCGCAGATGGCGTAGTAATCTCATTTTCCCGTGGGCATTCATCATACAATCCTACTAGGGAGCCCTCTGCCTATGGGGGCAGATGGGGAGGCCTTGTTGACATCATAATTTTCCTTTCTTCTTTTCTTTTGCATTCATTCTTCCCCTTTTTTTTCTTTTTTCCTTCTTTTCTTTTTTTTTGAATTGACAACTCGGATGGCACTGACAGTACAGGTAGTGTAGAGCCGTTACCCTTCATTCATTTGTTCTTAAACAGACTAAGGCGGCTGCATAGGAGAGTGCTCACCCCCTCAGAGAGGGGATGAGCGGTTCGCTCCACCATACCAATCCCACAATGGTAGTTTCTTATTTGGCTCCGACCAAGACATGAGGGGAGTGCTATTTCCCTTGGCAGATGCAACCATCAAGGCCTCCTTCATTTTATTTTATAATTTTTTCTCTTTTTTGGAAGGGCCCAACCTCTAAGAGATAGCATCCGAGATTCAGTAGGCGAAACCTTATGTCTATATATGCAAATTGCATTCACCCTCCTTTTTGCTCATCATTTCATTTTTTTGGCATATTTCACGTCATTTGCCATTCTTCTTTTTGTTGGCGAACATCCTTATTCAAGACACGTGGACACGCTAGATATTGGCTTCAGCCAAATTTATGAGGAGCAACTGTGGCAGTGACGCCATGCAGGTCAGCTCTCATTTGATGAGGGCGCGATGGTTCCACCTTGTACTCGCCCATTTATAATTCGCCTTTCTCAATCAAGCGTTCAATGATGTCCTTAAACACGTAGCAATCTTCAATAGGATGCCCCGCCATTTATTGATAGAGATAGAAACGTGAACTGTCCTTTCTTTCGGCATTGCTTGGCTTCTTCGGCTCCTGAAGCACCATTTTGCCGCATCCAAGTGCCCACTCGAAGAGAGCCCTAGTTTTATCCTTCGGGAAGGAGTAGGGTTTCATAATTTTGCCCCTTAATGAGGACCCTTGTTTTGCTAACTTGGCGGAAGAAAGACTAGCCGCCTCTTCTTTTCCCTTCTTTTACTGCTCGAAGGCTTCAAAATTTGAAGTGCAAATTTCTTCTTGCACTGAGTGTTTGTTGGCTCGAAGTTGTGGAAGTCGGGCAAAGCTTTGCCAGAACTGCTTCGGCCTTGGCTGTGATGTTACTTAGTTGTTCAAAGGTCGTGACTTCAATGTCAATGACCCATCGTAGAATTTCTATGCTCAAATTCTCTTTGTAGATTTGAACAGAGTCCCCGTAGCTTGGCTGATGCCGACACTTTTCACGGAGATTCCTCCACCTTCTTATGTAGTCCATGGTAGACTCATTATCTTTTTGTTTGACTACTTGTAATTCGGCCTCGATGACTTCTTCCTCGGTCATCTCCACATTCAATGTTTGTTTCAGCCTTAGCTTGTCCATTGCCGTCGGATCTGCTAGACTCGGGTGTAGGGCAACCAACTGCATACGCTACCTCATCGGCACCATTGTCAAAGATGTTATGGTTACCCCTTGACTCACCCAGGGAACTATGTGTTGGAATGGTTGAGGGAGAATGCCCCCTATATGATCATGTACTATTCGGTGTATGGTTGGTCGTGTTGAAGTTTCAGGTGAGCTAGCACAACCTTGTGTTGCCTCATGTAGAGGTTTTGCAAATTGTGGCATAGATGGACGTATATTCATTTCATTTAGCCACCTTTGCAGTGTTTCGATCTTTTGTTGTTGCTGATGTAATAGTGCCATCGCGGCAAGGCCTTGCAAAGAGGGGCCGGGAGTGCTACCTTCTGCCTCCGGTTTGTATGAGATGTGTGGCATCCTATCATCATAACCGGATGCGCCCAGTTTCTTTGAGACAAACTCCCTAGGTCTTATGCCTCCGAGTGGAGGAGTAATATAACATTATGCCACCTCACAAGCTGGCGGGGGCTATCTTGATATTTTCCCTAATCCGGTAGCAGGGTGGGAGGTAGAAGCCTTAGCCGGAGTTGCTCCCTTTGGCATAAAGCAAATTTCCTCACTTTCCTAATCAGGGGATTGAGTCATGCCGGACGAGGCTGACAGTATGTTATAGGAGAGAGCAACACATTTTATTTCAGCCCTTGTGTTCTTCTTTCCCTTCCCCTTTGTGGCTGGCATCTGCCCCCATAGTGGGTTGCTTGGTGTATTGAACACCCTCATCTTTTCTGTAGTTCTTTTTGTTAGCCAGTGGGACTCATTGCATCTTTGAGGGGCATGCTTCTTGAGCTACATAGGTGGGCTCTTGGGTTGTTCGTGTTTATCAAGCCAACTTATAATATTTTTTTTCTTTTCTAAAAAATTGTACCTAATGTTTGCTGGGAGAGTGCACCCTTTACCAGGATAAAGAGAATAGCCACTCCACCATCAAAACACTAGGAGGTAAATATTATTAATAAGGAAATATAAATTCAGTTACATCAGTTGAATGCTGGGCAAACCCAGCTTATCTAAACGAGCCGCACCTTTTATGATTGAAGGTAGCTCATTGTAAGAAAAAAAGACATTACATTTTGAGGTGCCAGCTAAAGAAGCTAAGGAATCCGCAACTTTATTTCCTTCTCTGTAGATGTGGTCAATATTGTCAGACTGTGAGATTAAACTCCAGATGTCCCTGACATAGGAAAGAATAGACCATGGGCACTGAATTTCTTTTTTAATGATCCTAACAAGAATGTGAGAGTCACATTCAATATGTGCTAGACTTGCACTAACTATATGAAGATACTTGATGCCGTCAAGTAAAGCCCGGCCCACTTATAATAGCTTGTGGCAGCTCCATGCCTAAGCTAGCTTCTTCATGCACCTATGACGGGGTCTATTTCTTCTTTTTATTGTTAGTTGACCCTTTGATAGCCACTAGAGAGGCTGTTTGAAGGCGGATAGGGACTGCAAGAGGCAGAGTAGGCCAGTTCATGGTGTCAGGAATTTGAGTCTCCAATGCACGGTGAGAAGCCGGTCTTGTTCTTTTCTTTGTTGGCAATGCTCGTCAATTCTCTTGCTCATTTTCATGTTTCAGGATATAGTCTTCATAGGTGTGCCGGCTACAAGCCCCTAACACTTCTTTAGGCGGCTTTTGGCATATGGATATCATGTTGACTGATGCCCCCATAGCAGGCACTTCATGAAGGTGTGGAGGAAGGACTCTATCCTCCCCCATTTGTAGCTCCCCTTTTTTTATTAAGCCTTGGACGATGTCCTTGAATATTTGACAATCTTCAATAGGATGCCACAGGATTTGATGGTAGGGGCAGAAGTAAGGGTCATCTCTTCTCTTGATGTCATCAGGTCTCTTTGATTTTGGAAGAGCGATCTTATTGTACTTGACTATCCACTCGAACAATGCTTGAGTCCTATCTCTAGGGAAGGCATAGAGCTTCTTTTCTTTGTTCTGCGATGGAGGCCTCTCTTGACGCCTAGCCGATTCACTGGAAAGAGGGTTATGCACCCCTTTATACCTTTTCACCTTAATGCCGATGCCATGGACTGCTTTAAGTACTGGTCTTTTGCTAGCCTGCCTCGCTTGATGATTTGGGTCAGCAGAGTGTAGACACGCCAAAATTGACGTTACTGTGAGCTTATCTCATATTGCCTTGCAATGCCCAAATTTGACCCTCAAATTAATTTTATTTGACTGGTTTTTCTAACTTTTCTTGGATTTCTCTCTTTTCTTATTTTCCCCTATTTTTTGGATATTTTTCTTAATTTTTTTAGATTTTTTTAATAATTAACAGCGTGAGAGGAGATGTCACGTCCCGAACCGATAACAGCGGAACGTGTAGTTCGGAACGTGGCAGTGATACGGTCGTGAATAATCAGAGCATACATAAGACACAAAATTTCCAAGGCCAGACCATATGGACAAAATATAATCTTTATTGATAATCAAATGTCAATTACATCACTGGACTCCACTTATATGAGAAAAAGAAAAGACTCAAGTACTTTATTAAAGGGAAAAGACTCAAGGAAAGTAAAAGACACCAGCTCGAATCTCCATAACGCTCATCACTCTTGCCCTTCCCCATCTGATGGACTATCTTCAATGTCGTTACCTGAAAAACGTTAAAGATAGGCTGGTGAGCGAAACGCTCAGTAGGAATTACATCTCTCATCAAGCAAAATATAAGTGATTAGCCAATTAACATGTTCATGACGATGCAATACATGGAACTAGAAAATCATGATGATCAATCTATCAGGAAAGATGAATATTAAAGTCAAAGGTAGTTACGAGATCAAGAGAAATAGGGATAAATTCCCATGCAGAGTCAAGGACAAGCTATCAGAATATAACAAGGACAGATACGCGGATGAACATAACTTCAGAATTGGCCAGAATATAACAGAATTCCAATAAATATAAGCAATCTAGCAGAATATCTAAATTATCAAAATAACCAAGCAACAAATTATCAGAATAACAGAATTAACAGAATTAACAGAGTTTACAGAACGACAGATATAACAGAATGATATAATATAACAGATGTACAGAGTTTGGTGCAATGCCACACCCAGAATTTACCATGGTTTAAAAAATTAGACTTCCGTCCTACCTGGCACTGAAAAGTCGCGGACCCACACCCCTTAATGTTTTAGAATCAGATTTGGCTAAATACAGAGTCAAAGGGTTATGTTCTCGAATTGATGACAAGAAGATTCCAAAGGAGTAGAGTGTCAAGACTAACGGAAAACTAAAGTGACACGGATCGGATCCCGAGATTTTTAGGGTACAACCCACTCGGCTGCATTGAGGGAATCCAAGGCTAGCGGAGACTTACGGAGGTCTCAATGACTAACTTGTCAGTCCGAAGGAACAGAATGTCCAATGGAGGACTCGTATGTCACCGAGAGTTGAGGTGTATAACGTGAACCAATCATGAAACAGGGACTCCACCTACGGACGTGAGATGAGAGTGTCAAAAGACCCGAGGTATGGGTCAAAAACCGAAAGAAAACGGTGAGAGCACGAATGCGTTAATTATAGAATTCACGTCCATCCAATTCTATATTTAACTATAATTAAATAACTTATTTTAATTGATGTCTGTGAGTAGTGCCATTTATTAATTAGTGTCCACTTGGAGGGACTTTAATTCTTTGATTTTAAACTTAATTTATTTAACAAGATTTCATGTCAATATCTATTTAATTGAATAATTTCAAAACATATATATTCAAAGACATATTTATTTAATAAAATAATTTATAAAAATAGAATATATGATAATTAGGATAAAAATTCAAGAATTCTAAAAATATATTTTTTATAATTTTATATTGCATAGTTTAAAACATATAGATTTTCACAGATATAGTTTACAAGATATATATATATTAGAGATATAACGACATCGCATGATGTCGTCAAAAGGAATGAACGACAAGCTATGTGTCGTCATTTTAAAAAAAATTATTTCTTCGACCCTTCGATTCTCGACGTACACACGTCGGAATCGCGCGTTCTATATATCGAAATGACGGGCTCGAAAAATTCTACCTAACCGGACGTTCAAAATAATTTTTCATCGAGAGATGGGGGATCTTGAGATAGGAGGCACGGAAAATGATGCAACCACTCTCACTATCTCGGTCTCCATCCTAATAACACACCCAAAAAATTTCATGCCCAAAAGTCACTCCGGTGCCCTTGAACAAATCATCAAAGTCAATAAATCTAACTATATCTACCGTGATTCACCATGTAACGTGTTACATAAATTCCATAGAATGTATATTATATCTTATTTTTTTGCATGATTTCTTTGATATTTAAAATTAGAGTGTAAAACATGTAATTCATGATGTGAAACTCGTACAAATCATGCGAATATCATGCAAAATTAATATGTTTGGCTTTAAGAGAGAACACCTACCTTTCAACACTATTTGGGATGGCCGGGTGTGAAGGATAGAGGAAAATATAATAGATATCGGTAGCAGTGGCTTCTTCACAGACAGGTCGACGCAAAGGAAGAAGAGTTCCCACGGCTTCCTCCTTCAATCACGAACGGCAGCAACAGAAACAACGCTTGGAACATGCCCAGCAACAACATTAACATGTGGCCTCGCAGGGGCCTTATTTATATAGGGTTCATGGCCATAAGAGTCTCACGGGAGATACAAGTCCTAATGGGATTTTAAATTTTCTATATGTGATCCTATCACTTCTTATTTTGGGTTTTCTTTCTAAAATCACCGCCGCCTGACCTTTTTGAGTTTTGAACCCTAGAGACAACGTCCAGCATGCGTGGGGGGTTGGCTTTACACATGGGCTGTGGGTTTGATCGAATGGAAACAGCCCAAAGGAGAGTGGCAGGGGCTTGTAACAGTGGCTGGCTCAAGGGTTCAAGGTTTTAACTACATATATGGGCCTTTAGGTTTTTTTTAAGGCTGTTAACTATTGTAGGGTCTTATGTGTTTCATACATATACCATGGGGTGGTTTGTTAAATGATTACAGCGAAGGCCCATAATAGTATATATGTATATATAAGGCTTTGGCTATTAAAGGTGAGTTGGCCATTTAGTTTTTGTATGTAAGACCCTTAAGTGGGTATGGGTGAAGGCCCATTTAATGTATGTGGGTTATTATGAATCACTCATTTCTTTATTTCGCCTTCTCATTGACACATGAGGTTTGGCCCATTATGGTTGGCCCTTGGATGAGGAGAGGTCCATGGATAATGGCCCATCTAAAAATTGGACTACTATATCTTAAGCATGTGTATGTGGATTATTATAATGATGCATTTATTTGGTCTCCTTATTTAATATGTAAAAGTTTTATTTGCTTAGTGAAAAATTTATTTTCTTATTATTTTCATCCGGGGTGCTACACTCACCCCCACTTAAAAGAATTTGATCTCCAAATTCAATGAAATTTATTTTCAATCTATATCAATGGGGTATATTCAGTTACTTCATTGTCAGCATGTTTGATTTGTCTTATTGCTCGTAATTGTACTCGATGTCGTACCTCTTTATGATACTTTGCCTGCTGAGGTTGATCTTTAGGAAGAGGGCAGTCGGCTACCTTATGTTCTTGGCTTCCACAACGAAAACAATCTCCATTCTTCCAGCGGCATTTCTCGGATTGATGACCCTCATTCCCACAATACTTGCACTTCCTATCCTTAGGCTTCTTACCGTTCGGAACTCTATTCTCATCATTAGACCTTTTATTGTCATTATCTACTTTATTCTTTTCCATTCGTGCCTTGACCTTGTCAGATAATTCCATAGCGTCTTCCAATAGCTGAGCTCTCTTAACCATCTCGGCGTATGATTGAATATCCATCGGTGCTAATTGGGGTATATATTGCAATCTTAGTCCATTTAAGAACCTCTTAGCTTTCATCTTTTCTATCATAATCAAATGAGACGTGTATTGTGACAACCTCGAGAATTGGGCCTCATATTCCGCCACAGACATACTTCTTTGTTTAAGTGAAGCAAACTCTCCCGCATTTCTCTCCCGAACTCTCTCCGAGAAATACTTCTCGTTGAAGTGTTCTAAAAATTCTACCCAAGTTACTTGAATGTTTGGCAGAGTGGCTTCTACGGACTCCCACCAAGCCCTTTCATCCTTCGCTAGTTGAAATGTTGCTAAAAGGACCTTATCTTGGTCCGAACATTGCATCACTCAGAAAATTCTTTCCATCTCCTTCGTCCAATCTTCCACCATGTCAGGATCAGGGGTTCCACTAAAACTAGGGGGATTGAGGCTCCGGAACTCACGATGTAACTCTCCAGCTCCCCGATTGGCTCCACCCTCGGCTACCCGCTGAAGAGCCTGAGTTAATCCTTGAACCGTCCTTTGCATCTCACGCCATTGGGCACACTCAGCGGCCATTGTTATCTATCTAGTTCTACAAGACACAATTAATTCATGCAAGATTATCAAGCGATTCTCATGAAATTTTACTAAGATGTTTTCATAAGTTGATATTATTAGTATTAAAAATTCCTTTTTAGCTCTTAACCCAATGTTCTACCCAATCTCACTGGGCAATAATGGGGTTGAACCTAGAACTTATGGCAACCTATAGTCAAGACCTAGGGTTTAATATACCTAAGCTTTGATACCACAAAGTGTCATGCCCCGAACCGATAACAGCGAAACGTGTAGTTCGGAACGTGGCAGTGATACGGTCGTGAATAATCAGAGCATACATAAGACACAAAATTTCCAAGGCCAGACCATATGGACAAAATATAATCTTTATTGATAATCAAATGTCAATTACATCACTAGACTCCACTTATATGAGAGAAAAAAAGACTCAAGTACTTTATTAAAGGGAAAAGACTCAAGGAAAGTAAAAGACACCAGCTCGAATCTCCATAACGCTCATCACTCTTGCCCTTCCCCATCTGATGGACTATCTTCAATGTAGTTACCTAAAAAATATTAAAGATAGGCTGGTGAGCGAAACGCTCAGTAGGAATTACATCTCTCATCAAGCAGAATATAAGTGATTAGCCAATTAACATGTTCATGATGATGCAATGCATGGAACTAGAAAATCATGATGATCAATCTATCAGGAAAGATGAATACTAAAGTCAAAGGTATTTATGAGATCAAGAGAAATAGGGATAAATTCCCATGCAGAGTCAAGGCCAAGCTATCAGAATATAACAAGGACAGATACGCGGATGAACATAACTTCAGAAATGGCCAGAATATAACAGAATTCTAATAAATATAAGCAATCTAGCAGAATATCTAAATTATCAAAATAACCAAGCAACAAATTATCAGAATAACAGATTTAACAGAATTAACAGAGTTTGTAGAATGACAAATATAACAGATGTACAGAGTTTGGTGCAATGCCACACCCAGAATTTACTATGGTTTACAGAATTGGACTTCCGTCCTACCTGGCACTGAAAAGTCGCGGACCCACAGCCCTTAATGTTTTAGAATCAGATTTGGCCAAATACAGAGTCAAAGGGTTATGTTCTCGAATTGATGACAAGAAGATTCCAAAGGAGTAGAGTGTCAAGACTAACGGAAAACTAAAGTGACACGGATCGGATCCCGAGGTTTTTAGGGTACAACCCGCTCGGCCGCCTTGAGGGAATCCAAGGCTAGCGGAGACTTACGGAGGTCTCAATGACTAACTTGTCAGTCCGAAGGAACAGAATGTCCAACGGAGGACTCGTATGTCACCGAGAGTTGAGGTGTATAACGTGAACCAATCATGAAATAGGGACTCCACCTACGGACGTGAGATGAGAGTGACAAAAGACCCGAGGTATGGGTCAAAAATCGAAAGGAAACGGTGAGAGCACGAATGCGTTAATTATAGAATTCACGTCCATCCAATTCTATAATTAACTATAATTAAATAACTTATTTTAATTGACGTCCGTGAGTAGTGTCATTTATTAATTAGCGTCCACTTGGAGGGACGTTAATTCTCTGATTTTTAACTTAATTTATTTAACAAGATTTCATGTCAATATCTATTTAATTAAATAATTTCAAAAATATATATTCAAAGACATATTTATTTAATAAAATAATTTATAAAAATAGAATATATGATAATTAGGAGAAAAATTCAAGGATTCTAAAAATATATTTTCTATAATTTTATATTGCATAGTTTAGAGATATAACGACATCGCATGATGTCGTCAAAAGGAATGAACGACAAGCTATGTGTCGTCATTTTAAAAAAAATTATTTCTTCGACCCTTCGATTCTCGACGTACACACGTCGGAATTGCGCGTTCTATATATCAAAATGACGGGCTCAAAAAATTCTACCTAACCGGACGTTCAAAATAATTTTTTGTCGAGAGATGAGGGATGTTGAGATAGGAGGCACAGAAAATGATGCAACCACTCTCACTATCTCGATCTCCATCCCAATAACACACCCATAAAATTTCATGACCAAAGGTCACTCCGGTGCCCTCGAACAAATCGTCAAAGTCAATAAATCTAACAATCTCTACCGTGATTCACCATGTAACCTGTTACGTAAATTCCATAGAATGTATATTATATCTTATTTTTTTGCATGATTTCTTTGATATTTAAAATTAGAGTGTAAAACATGCAATTCATGATGTGAAACTCGTACAAATCATGCGAAGATCATGCAAAATCAATATGTTTGGCTTTAAGAGAGAACACCTACCTTTCAACACTATTTGGGATGGCCGAGTGTGAAGGATAGAAGAAAATGTAATAGATATCGGTAGCAGTGGCTTCTTCACGGACATGTCGACGCAAAGGAAGAAGAGTTCCCACGGCTTCCTCCTTCAATCACGAACGGCAGCAGCAGAAACAACGCTTGGAACGTGCCCAGCAACAACATTAACATGTGGCCTCGCAGGGGGCTTATTTATATAGGGTTCATGGCCATAAGAGTCTCACGGGAGATACAAGTCCTAATGGGATTTTAAATTTCCTATCTGTGATCCTATCACTTCTTATTTTGGGTTTTCTTTCTAAAATCAGCACCACCTGACCTGTTTTGAGTTTTGAACCCTAGAGACAGCGTCGAGCATGCGTGGGGGGTTGGCTTTACACATGGGATGTGGGTTTGATCGAATGGAAACAGCCCAAAAGAGAGTGGCAGGGGCTTGTAACAGTGGCTGGCTCAAGGGTTCAAGGTTTTAACTACGTATATAGGCCTTTAGGTTTTTTTTAAGGTTGTTAACTATTGTAAGGTCTTTTGTGTTTCATACATATACCATGGGGTGGTTTGTTAAATGATTACAGCGAAGGCCCATAATAGTATATATGTATATATAAGGCTTTGGCTATTAAAGGTGGGTTGGCCATTTAGTTTTTGTACGTAAGACCCATAAGTGGGTATGGGTGAAGGCCCATTTAATGTATGTGGGTTATTATGAATCACTCATTTCTTTGTTTGGCCTTCTCATTGACACATGAGGTTTGGCCCATTATGGTTGGCCCTTGGAAGAGGAGAGGTCCATGGATAATGGCCCATCTAAAAATTGGACTACTATATCTTAAGCATGTGTATGTGGGTTATTATAATGATGCGTTTATTTGGTCTCCTTATTTAATATGTAAAAGTTTTATTTGCTTAGTGAAAAATTTATTTTCTTATTATTTTCATCCGGGGTGCTACAGGAGATGTCATTTATTTTTAAGAAACTTAAAGAAAATAAAAAGGAAAATGACGCCTCTTTGAGGAGGCGTCCGTTCTTTCTCTTTTCCTATTTTTCTGGATTTTCTGAGAATTTTCAGATTTTTTATGAATTGACGACATGTAAAGGGGCGTTGTTTTGATTTAAATTAAATAAAAAATGAAAAAATGAGAATTAACGACATGTCAAGTGGCGTCATTTTCAATTGTGATTATTTTAATATTATTTCTCGCCCTCTTTTAGGGGAGATTTGGTGGCTTTCCGGATGTCAGAAAAATATGAAAAAATAGGAATCGGAATTAACACAGTTAGATGCACGTCCACCTAAAAAATAAAAAAATAATATTAAAAAATGGCCATGTTTTGCATGTTTTGAAATAACGATCCTCACGCGGGCGTCAATTTAATTGACGCCCGAATGCGCGGCCGTCATTTCCTTTTGGCTCTTTTATTATTTTGATTCACGACACTATGCAAGTCGTCATTTTGAATTGACGCCCCTAGTCAGGTCGGCATTTTCATTGATATATTTTGAGGTTTTAAATCCGTCCGAAATTCGTATTAAATTCTAAATAGCGTCCCCCTGAAAGTCGTCAATTCTTTAAATGATGACGCCTCTGCGGGCATCATTTTAAAACACGACCGTTTATCCGGTCGTCAATTCTTATTCAAATTCCGAACTCCTCATTTTGTGCCCCTTTTCACTTTGCAAAGGACTTTAATGACTTTCCATGATTGGAGGGATTCCTTCCAATGTTTATCTCTTGTTAAAATCAACTATCCTAATTGTTCTTGGACTTAAACTCCATTCTCCCCTATAAATAGAGCCCCTGCGGCTCATGCTAAGAGGAGGCCGATTATCAATTTTAATGGGGAGGTGCTGCCTGAGTTTTGGCACATGAGGGAGTGTCCTGCGCGCTCAAAGCTTCATCCCTGAAGGAGACTTCCTCCCGAGCTTGCATCAAAGCTAAAGGAGAAAAAATACACAAGCTTCTTTATCTTTCTTTAATTCTTTTTTTTGTTTCATTGCATTAGTTCACACGCATGCATGCATCTTGGTTATTCATCTGCTGTTAATCTTATTCCTCAACTACGTTGAGGACCTCCCTCCTCCAGTGCAACACTTGCACACTTTATCACTTTATTTTTATCCCTTCATACATCATATTACATCCTTCCCTTTGCGTAAGGGGTTTAAAAGGGCAACACCCACAATGTGTGTTCTAGTCCATATTTTCATGTTTATATTCATATTGTGGATTTGATACTACACCTTGGGTTTACTAATGCCTATTTTCATTGGTTGTTGTCTTTGATCTTTGCAAGGGTAATCAACAAGAAGAACTCTCTTCATCGGCCGGCCGATAGCAAGAGAAGGTGCACTCACAATCTCCCCCGCATCCTTTTGAGGTATTTATATTCGCGATCCCTCCATATTGTTATTGTTATATCATTTGAGGCCCTCGCGTCTCTGGCGATCACATTCCCGTTAGCATCCTACGCATGCTCCCCTTTTCTCCTCCTCTTTCCCTTTCTTTTTCCCTTTAATTCTTCTTAGTTTTTCCTTAAGTGAATTTCTTAGAATCTACAAATTGACGATCACGGTGGGACACCTTTTGTTTTTCTTTTGATTACCCTTCCCCTTGGGAACCCACGTGTGCCATCTCCCCATTTGCACCCACGGTGCACCTCCCTTTGTGCTCCACGTAGCATCCTCCCAAAGTGGTTGTTAGTTTGTTAGATTTTAAGAAAATCCATTTATCCATCTCTTAAAAAAATTGATGAGCATGCTAGATCCTATTTCATGTTCTTTTTTTTTATAAGACAAGTCATCAAGCAGGAAGAAGGGAGAGTGCACCCCCATTCCAGAGGAAGGGAATGTTCTCACTCCACCAAATCACCACTTGATACTTTATTTTATTGATTTTCCAAATATGAACAAATTCAAAAGAGGCCAAGCCTCTAAAAATACAAGGAGATATAAAATGTAAAGAAAGCTGTACAATCCTCTAGCGACTGGCCATTGTGAAGTCCATGCACTGCACTGCATTCAAAGTTTGAGCTTTGTGAAGTCTGTACATTATGACACTGCACGCCCTTTCACTGCTGAAGTCGTTGCATTCAAAGTCTGAGCTTTGTGAGGTCTATACATTGTGAAGTCTATACACTACACTCTCTTTCACTGCTGAAGTCTATATAATGTGAAGTCTGTACAATGTGAAGTCCGTTCGCTGCTGAAGACGGTGCAGAGTTTGTGAAGTCTGTACGTTGAGAAGTCTATACATTATGGTACATACAAAGTCTGAGCACTTTGTGAAGTCTGTACATTCATTGTGAAGTCCTACAGAGTTTGTGAAGACTGTACATTATGAAGTCTGTACATTATGGTGCATACAAAGTCTGAGCTTTGTGAAGTCTATACAATGTGAAGTCCATGCATTTGCACGCCCTTTTGCTGCTGAAGTCGGTGCATTCAAAGTCTGAGCATTGTGAAGACTGTACGTTATGAAGTCTATACACTGCACTCCGTTTCGCTGCTGAAGTCTGTACATTGTGAGGTTTGTACATTGTGAAGTTTGTACATTTGTGAAGTCCGTTTGCTGCTGAAGACAGTGCAGAGTTTGTGAAGTCTGTACAAAGTACTGGTATACCCTTGAACTAGTGAAGTCTGTACATTGTGCTGGTATAGACTCGAACCCTGTCAGATCTACAAACCCAAAGGTCATCTGTTACAGGTTCGAACAACTGGAAGACCTATTTTATACACTCGGAGAGCACCCCTAGGCAGCCGAGGGAGCCCACTAGTTTGAGTGTATATGTTGTTGTTGTGAGTGTTACAAGCAAAGGAAGCTAGTGCATCAGCAACTTGATTGCCCTCCCTGAAGATGTGCTGAACGGAGCAACCACATATGGTTACTTGATTAAGAATTGCCTTCCACCAAGGGAGGATGGTCCAATTTGGGGCCACTCCTTTTTGAATAGCATTAACAAGCAAAGCACAGTCGCAATAGATAGCACCCACCTGAATGTCACTGTGTAAAACTAGAGCTAGACCATCATGTAAAGCCCTTGCCTCGGCTAGAATGCTGCACCCAAAGCCATAGTGAAAAGAAAAACCTATTATCAGGTTGCCCGTAGGGTCACGGATACATCCTCCTCCACCACTCATTCCAGGATTTCCTTTGGTGGCCCCATCGACATGTAGAGTAAAATTGGAGGAAGATAATTTGCATTGCACAAGGATTGGCAGGTTTTGGACAATCCTCGAATAAAAGTGAAACAAAGCCAGGCTATGTTTATGCATATTAGAGAGGAATCCAAGGAAGTGGATTTTGTCCAGGGAGATGTTGATAGCTTCATAAACTCTCTTCTTACTGCCACTAATGTTTGGCTTGATACAGTCAAATCTTGCTATGCATCTAGTTTTCCATAATTCCCATACCATTAAAATTATTGCATTTAGTCCAATATAGCTGTAGGCCGAGGATAAATTGGTACCAGCCAATATATTCCAGCATCCAATGGTAATATGTTCACTGAGATGTACATTTACATTGATGAGAGGTGTGATCCAGGCCTATAGATCAGCTGCTAATTCCCCTTTGATGAAAAGGTGGTTGAGGTATTCAACTTCAGGTGTGGTACAGCAGCTGCATTTGGAAGCCATAGAAATGCCACAATCAGTCACCCTGCTGTCAACATGCACTGCACGGTGGATGATTTTCTAGAAAAAATTGGCAGCCCTCGGAGCTATCCTCGGATGCCAAAGTTTGACCCAATGGCCTCTTGTAATACCTGAAGTCCTTAGGAGTTTGTTTGAAGATTTGATTGTAAATGAGCCTCCAGCAGTGGCCATCCATATGCATTTGTCCCTCTCATCATTTAATTGAAGAGTTGGGAAGCATTGGCTATTGTTGAGCATGGCCCTAGCTTCATGAATGGGATTAAGAAGTACCTCTCTGACAGTTAGCTTGGGTTTGTTTTGGATACTGCTAAGCTCAGGCTGCTGGACCTTATTAATGAGCGACCCTTGCCCTGTCCAATTGTCCTTCCAGAAACCTGCTTCTATCCCATTTCCAATGATCCACCTGGAATTATGTATAATTAGTTTCTTCACCTGCTGAAAAATATTGGAAGGCATGCCTGCTGGGAAAGGTTTCATACAATCGAAAATATTGGTTTTGATGAACCTGCTCCTAGCATATGTAGCCCACATAGATGAGCCATGAATGATGTTCCACAAATTTTTCACAGCCAATGAGACCTGAACATGATTTAGGTCCCTGATAGAGAGGCCTCCTTCCAACCTCGGCTTAAGAATGTGTTGCCAATTAACCCAATGATGGCACCTCTGCCCTTCAGAGCCCTGCCAGAACAAATAGCTTTGATTATTATTTTCGGAATGAAGTAAGCCGAAGCTAGGTAAATAGAAATACTTCGGAGGACTGAATTGATAAGTATGACTCTCCCAGCCTGAGAAAGATATTTGGATTGCCAGCCCTCCAACTTCTTCTGAACTTTGCCTAATAGAAACTTGAAATCTTAGCTTTTGTATCTACCTTTCTTAATAGGAACACCAATGTAGTTAAAGCCAGAACCCAGAAATTTATAGCCAGTCATGGAATGAATGGATTGCTTGAAAGCAATTGGTGCTTTAGCAGAAACTGCAAAACTGCTTTTTTCCTTATTGACTTGTTGGCCAGAAGCAAGTTCATATCTATTGATAAACTGCTATAGAACACTTATATTGTGTTTATTACCATTCAGGAAAATTAGGGTATCATCAGCATAAAGAAGATGGGAGGCTTGCACCACATTTCTAGGCCCACTGAAACCTTTCAGTTCTCCTGACTGAAATCTGGCTTTGAGGCCTCTACTTAACACTTCTGAAGCTAAAATGAAGAGGTATGCGGCTAAAGGATCACCCTGCCTTATTCCCCTACTAGACTTAAAGAAACCTGCCATGGTCCCATTGAAATTGACTGAAAACTAGCAATTTGAAAGAATCATCCCAATAAGAGAATTGAATCTATTACTAAAACCAAACTTCTTCAGGGCTGCATGGATAAAGTCCCATTCCATTCTGTCATAAGCCTTTGCCATATCAAGTTTGAAGATGGCATTATGACCTCTTACCTTCCTATCAATATCTGACATCATCTGTCTAGCCAGAGTAATATTATCCAGAATGGAGCGGCCCTTTACAAAGGCTCCTTGTTCAATTGAGATAATGTCTGGTAGGATAGATGCAAGCCACTTGGAAATGATATTAGAGATTATTTTATAAGAGAAATTCCATAGACTTATAGGGCAGAAGTCACTGAAAGTCTTGGGCTCCTGCACATTTGGAATAAGGACAATAATAGAAGAAGAGATACCTTTAGGAATTGGAAAACCCATGAATAAACTTTGGGTTACTGCTATAACATCTTCACCAACAATGTCCCAAGATGCAGTGTAGAATTCTCCAGAAAGTCCATCTGGTCCTGGGGAGCTTGAACTCTTAAGGGACCACACTGCTGCCTTGACTTCCTCTTTATCCGGGATAGAACTGAGAAGTGAGTTCTGCTCTTCAGTGATAGTATGTGGGATGCAATCCAGGAGAGAAAGATCCACCGAGTGCTCCTTAGTGGAAAAAATTTCTTGAAAGTATTTCATGTTCTTATTGATTGCCATGATTTTTATCTTGTGATTGTGAGTGTTCTCATTCCCTCCTATTGATATTTTTATCACTATTCTCACTTTCTGGCCCTTGGAGTGTTTCGGGGGGGACTGAAGGAATTAGCGACGTTCACAGGGGCGCTATTTCCCCATATAGCGACCGTTTGAACATGCGTCGCTTCCAAGATTTTCATCATTTTATAATTAACGCCCTGCACAGAGGCGTCATTTCCCAATATAACGCCTCACAACAAGGCGTCAGTTTCTTTGACTGTTACATTCTGACGCCCCTGTCAGAGGCGCCTTTCACTTGTACAACACCTTACTAAAAGGCGTTATTTTGATTATCATTGCTTTATTCATCATTTTGGGTATTGATTACTGCTATTTGACGCCCCTGTGCGCAGGCGTCCATTCTAGAGAAAGCGTCTCACTTTAAGGTGCTATTTTACTCTGCTTGCACTATTCATAATGATTAGCGACTAACACTCAGGCGCTGCTTGTTGATATAGCGACCTTATCCAGGTCGTCATTTTATTCTGTGGTGTTCATTCTGATATTATCTGATTAATCTGCCTGCATTAGTTTGCATTCATTTGCATTTGGTTTGGGAGACCTCCTCTCCCCATACCTTTTAGGAGATCCTATCCCCTCTTGGTGAAGGAAGGACCCTCCATTGAGCATTCCGTCTCATTGGACCAGAAATTCCTAAACCAAGCCTCAGTAAGTCCCCGCACCCGTGGATTCCCTCACGGATGCCGAGCAGGTTGTACCTTTGAAGTCCCGGGTTTAGTTGACCTATGCATGGTGAGAGAGTGTTCTTAGTTGGCATCGAAGTAAACTTACATTGAAACTAGGTCCCTCCCTTGTGTGAATCACTCCGAAGTTTGTTAAAAGTCATTAATTCACCAAGGTTCAAATAAAAAAATCAACGGTAACCATTCCAACTTGTGTGCTTCTTTGCAAATTATTTTGCTTGAACTTTGATTGCATAATGGCTTACCTTGATAGACAAGATAACATGTTTAATGTTAATTATGTTCATGAGGATGCACAACCTAGCACACCCTATACTCCTCAATTTCAACATGTTCATCATAATCCTCACCATATTTTCAAGGGACAACGTCCTCATTCCTATGGTATTGCCCAGCCCATGGGCAATGTCCAATCCCATGGTCCCTCGCCTCAATCGCGAGCCACTATTCCTTCGGGACCGTCTCCTCCCAACGATGAGAAGGTCTCTCAATTCATTCGTGCATTAGATTATCTCACCCCTCAAGAAATCCAAGCCCTTAAGGCTATTATCGAGGGCACATCCTCACCTCATCCTCCTTCCAATCCCGCACGAGTGGCCCATCACTCGCCTCCTTCATCCACACATACTCCTACACGGGTGGCCCATCACCCGCCTCTTTCATCCACACCTACTCCTATTCGGATGGCCCATCACCCGCCTCCTTCATCCACACCTACTCCTATTCGGGTGGCCCATCACCCGCCTCCTTCATCCACACATACTCCTATTCAGGTGGCCCATCACCCGACTCCTTCATCCACACCTACCCCTATTCGGGTGGCCCATCACCCGCCTCCTTCATCCACACCTACTCTTATTCGGATAGCCCATCATCTGCCTCCTTCATCCACACCTACTCCTATTCGGGTGTCCCATCACTCGCCTCCTTCTATTTTGCATCCTTCACAGCCCCAAGGCCCATTTATTCTTTGCAACCCGGCCCATCCGGGTTCTTCTAGGGGTCGGCCCATTAATCCCCCTCCACGGCCTTTATATCAAGCCCCTCCTTCAAGGCCATCTTTCCAACCCTCCATTGCTCAAGTTACAACTCTCCAACAAACTCTTATTGATAAACTCGATTCGTTGGAGGAACAATTAAAGAAGATTACAAGCCTACAACCCGCTCCTCCTACTCCAGTCAATCCCCTCTATGCTGCTCTAAATGAGATTACAAGGATGGAAAAAGAGTGGAAGGAGAGGAGGGACAATGGCATCAACAATATATGTGAGCGAGAAGATGTTACAAGTCTTGATAATCAAGTGGACGTCGTCCGCCCTCCACTCATCCGCACTACGCATTTACATGGCTCTCCGCCACCATATACATATTCGCCTCCTCAAAATCCCCCACAACACCATTGTTGATATTTATTTGTCTATCTTCTATCTTTCTTTTGAGGTTTTTGAAGTGTGATATGGCAAGATGACAAACAAGCAATCAAAGATCTTATCTTAACCTATGAACATGTGAACATGAACCTAGGCAATCAAAGCTAGCTCTAGCATGGGCATGCTATCTCAATCAAATTATGCTAAGGAAAAGGAAAAACACACGCCGGGGCGTGGAGCAAGGAGTAAATAAAAACACACCGCTAGGGGTGGAACAAGCAAAGGAAATAAAGATTGGATGAAGAAGACAGCTAGTGCCCAATACCAAGGAAAGTCGTGATCGCCACCAAAGTAAACACAAGTCAAAGACTTGAATATACCTTGGAAATAGGTGAATGAAACACCCGCCCACAGGAGAGAAAACCAAGGAAAGCCTGCAGATCAACTTGGAAGTAACGGCCAGAACCCCGTGCGTCGCTTGGAAGCGACGGCCGCACGATAGACCGCCGGAAGGAAGTGACGCACCTGCACCAGACCGTCAGATAACCTGCAGTAATAAGATGTGAATTCTTTTAACTCCAACTCTTCCAGCCGGCTAGAAGACTTGGGCCTCGTGCTAATGAACCTGTAAACCTACCAAAGATGTAGGAAGACAAAACAAGAAAACCTCAATTAGCCCTTTTCACAAGTATAGCATCAATTCTTAAAAAGCTTAAGAACATCAAAAAGAGAGGGGATTACCGGGGAGTTTTTGGTTTTTTAACCCCTCTGGGCGTTTTAAAGTTTGGGAGGATGTTTGTATGCTTAGAAACAGTGAAAAATGTGGAGGAAGAGGAGGGACAATGCTTTGTTTGAGGAAAAACCAAGGAAGAACTCAAGCATGCAAGGATGAACTTTAAAGACCAAAACCAAAGTACTCCCTTGATTCTGAGATGGATGGACGTGGGAAGCAGCTCCTCCTGGATGAAGATGGCTCCTGAGTTCGGCAGCACTTCGTCGTGAATTCAAATCTCCTCCTTTTCGGGCCATGAAGTCAAGGGTTCTATTTATAGACCCTCAAACTCTTAGGTCGAGTAGAGGATAATCGAGCAAGAAGGAGAGATAAATCTTAGCAAATCCTTGAAGATAATATCACCAAGAGTCCATAGAATCGAACGGTAGGTCCTGAGGATCAGATTTGAAAGAGATAACGCCAATCCAAATCCTTATCTCGACCACGGAGTAGCAGAGAAAAGGCCTGAACTGCCAGGACTCTCTGAAGGAAGTAACGGCCGCACGACAGACCGCCGCTTGGAAACAACGCATGGGGGCCTATCCGCCACTTTCAACCCTATCCCAAAGGATAAGATCAACGGGAGAAGGTTCAATCAATAGGACTCTGCAAGGAAGCGACGGCCAAGGCATAAGGCATCATATTGAAACAACGGCTGGACGACAGACCGTTATTATCAAAAGATAAGCTTTGAAAACGAGACCTTAAGCCTTAGGACTCTTCAAGGAGTAACGGATCAGGCCCCATGCGTTATAATGAAACGACGAGCCTAGTCCAGACCGTTATTATCATTGAGTTTCAAAAAAATAGAATGAAGGGATTGCCAAGCTTTAGCCAACGAAACTGCCACCAGGAGCCAATTATCAATCCAGGGAATCAAGACCCAAGAAACAGGTTTCAACTGATCAAGAGACTCATTAGAGAGTGAACAACTCGGAGCATCATATCGAATGAATAAGGAGATGACCCATCTTATTGGGTATAAAACGGGTGTCAACAGATACCCCTCCTTAACGTCCTCTTTGCAGGGGAGCGAGCGGAGGTGAAGCGAAAGTGAAATGGAACATGGAGATGAAGCTGAAAATGAAGCGGAGTGGATCAAAAAGAGGGCGTTAAGGTAAACGACACCCGTTCTTTACCAACAAGTGATAGGAATTTTCTGGAAAACTTCAAATTGACCACAAGGAAATAGCCAGCCAAAGGACGCAAGTCTGGAGGAATTAATTAACTAAGGAAAGGAAACACGGCTGGCCGCCGGAGGCAACGGAAAGAAAAGAGACTAAACTCCAGACAAGAATCTTCAGTCAACCAGATCAAGTGAGCAAATCGAAGGAAACCTTCTAATTCAGAATGGAATGATTCTCCTCATCCAGAATCAAGAACACAGCTATTCACCGTCATCGAGATATCTTGAACAAATGAAGTTCATGAATGCTCAAAGAATGCGTATGATGCATGCTGGGCTAAAGGAAAACAAATCATTAAAACAAATGCAAAGAAAGATAAAATAACAAAATACTCGAGAATAATATTGCTAGATCGGAGAAACCAGAGTCAGGACACCATCTGCAACGACAGCGTGCAAGATAGAACCATCGTCCCCAAATTGTTCCAATCTAACGGCCTATCCAACGATCAATCATGTGAGCTTAGATCATCATCATTTTTGTTTAAGGGGAACATCAGATCCCTGGACACATGAATAACCAGCCGGTTCTCGAGGTAATACATCATAGATAACATATAGTAATGCACTAAGGGGATGAGGGAACGGGATACAATACCTGACTTACCTGCCTGACGAACGGCAAAGCGTGACTTTTGCTCATAATTCCTTCATAAAAGATAGGTTAGCCCAAAAAATAGATATGACTATGAATCAAGGCATAACCATTGTACGTGTGGAAACACATCCTCAAATGATATTATGACAAAAATAGGTTTGTTTAAGCATTAATTAGACCATTCATTCATCAAGAAACTTGCAAGTCTATAACGGTCTGATGCAGGGGCGTCACATATAAATAACGGACCATACCTAGTCCGTCAAAAACGAGGCGGTTCATATTCTTCAATAAAATAGTTCATCATAAGTAACGGCCTCAAACAGGAGCGTGAGAATGATGTGACAGTCGGTCGATAGACCGTCACATTTTCTGAGTTTTCAAAAAAAAACAACCGAACGGTCACGGCCCATTCATTCCAACACACAACGCCCAAAAACCCCAAAATCGTGAGCTCCGGCGACCACGACCTCCACCGCCCCAATGGCCGGGGACGAGGCTCCCCAACCGCCACAGAAGAAGAGAGAGAGGGGGAAACGGATGGCGATACGGCGACTACACCGTCGGATCGAACGGGAGGTGATCCCGCCGCCCGTGGAAGGGGATCAACCGGCGAGACGAAGTCCGAGGGAAGAAGAGGAAGCTCCCACGGCTGAGGAAGAGCAAGGAGAAGCTCCCTTGGGTGCAGAGGAACCCAAGGATCCAGAGAAGAAGAGGAAGAGAGGGGAAGACCGTGAGGTAGGTCCCTTCGCCCTAGATTTCATTTTCAATTTTTTATGTTTTAATTATGAATGCATGTGGGGGATAAGGGTAGAAATGGGTCTATGAACCCATTAGGAACACTTGTAGGCCATTGGGCCATGGTGGGAGACCACGGGGATGCAAGGGAGAAAATTCCCAAACGCAGACAATGTGACGGTCCTGCCAGCGACCGTCACTCATCTGACGCACCATACTGGGGCCGTCAGAAGCAAACGACGCCCCATCTCAGGGCCGTCACTCATGCCAGGGATTTAAGCTATTTTTTAGGGTTTTCAATTTTCAAATTTTTGTTTTATTTTTAGTTATGGATGTTTATGCAATGATTATATGATGCAATTGGACTAATTAATTATCTAACATGTAATGCAGGGAAAGAGAAGATCACGGATCTCCTGGCTTCAGATCCGGGCAGTGTACCAGGCATTGCCCGACTACCAGAGGGAGAGATTAGCCGAGATGGGATTCGCCGAGGTGCTCAGCATCGAGGTGATCCGGATGGACACTCCAGTACTGTACGCCTTGCACGAGAGATGGGACCCGATTAGCAGAGCCTTCATCTTCCCGTGGGGTCACATGATCCCCACGCTGGAAGACATGGCGAGGATTACAGGATTGAGAGTCCACC
The DNA here is from genome assembly GCA_022559845.1 of Amorphophallus konjac. Taxonomy (NCBI): domain Eukaryota; kingdom Viridiplantae; phylum Streptophyta; class Magnoliopsida; order Alismatales; family Araceae; genus Amorphophallus; species Amorphophallus konjac. Next base: position 322,327,411 of record CM040119.1, on the reverse strand, counting down.
GATCAGCGGTGATAGGGTGGACATTCGGCGACTACCGAGAGATGGCGCAGCAGCTGCTCGGGCTTGACTTGATCAGGCCGGGATAGTCTTCCTCCCAGCTTGCGAGATCAGTGCTGCAGGAGAGCCTGGGATTGAGAGGAGCGGCGATCGCCGTGGGAGAGCTACCCGAGGAGCATCTGGGCAGAGTGATAGACCAGGTGCGCCCTCGCGTGGTGGCAGAGGCGGGACCAGAAGGAGACAGAGTGCTCAGATGCTTCCTGATGCTGCTATTCGAGAAGCTACTGTTCGCGACTCGGGCAGATGTCATCAGCTGCAGACTGCTGCCGCTGATAGAGGATTTAGGCAGAGTCAGGAAGTACGCCTGGGCAGCAGCAGTACTCGCATTCCTGTTCGAGTCCCTCAGCACCACGGACCGACAGACAATGCTGGGCGGCTTCTCGCCTTTTCTACAGGTAAATGCACTTAAATGCCTTCTATTATGCCATGAATATGATTTATGCAATGATTTATGCTTTGATCTATGCCATGCAACTGACTCGATTTCTAAATGCAGATCTGGAGCTACATGTACCTCCCGGGCATCGGGAGAGGCGTACTACTCCATCCCGGCCTCATACCAATCGCGAGGCGATGGTCGGTAGCGAGGGACACAGGGTCGATCATTTGATTGACCCGGATGATCCAGGACGACTTGGACTCCTTCCCGCACACGTCGGTAGGTCCAAAACTCAAAAAATGATTCTGTGTGCTTTACATGCCTCTATATGCTTCTAATGCTTCTAATGCTGACAAATGAACTAAAATGCTTCCAGGTGAGATGGACCCCGTACCGCAGTGAAGGCTACACGGGACAGCCGTGGGTAGAGGCGTCTCTATCGTACCGGGGGCGAGACATCTGGCTGCACTGCATCCATATCATCGAGCCTCTGCACTACAGGCTGATCCTGCGGACCCGAGGACTACACCAGCCCGAGGTGACCTTTCCGCACCGCAATGACGACCATCCAGGCAATTCAGCGAGGGGCATCAGCGGCAATGTGGATTGGTGCCCCCGGAAGGCGAAGTACGTCCTGGACTGGAGGAAGCGGGGCAGAGCCGTGAAGGAGCGGGATGAGAGCAACGAGGCCTACCTGAAGGCCTTCGCTCGGTTCTACGGCGACCGGGTATACCGAGGTACCCGACGACCGGTATGCAATTCTAAACCTAGATCCTTTCTATATGCGGAATGCAAATGCAATGTGGTATATGCTGACTCATGCTTTCTAAATGCAGCTGGATCCTAAAGGACGGATAGCCGAGCTGGAAGGGCTACTCCACTCCACCATCCAACAGCGGGACGGGTACCGGACTGCTTTGGAACTCTTGGTAAGACTCTAAGTACTTTCTACATGATTATGAATGATGCTAATGCTTTGACTATGATAATGCAGCGGGCCGAGGGAGTCCAACGAGTAGGACCAGATGCCCTGTCGTCATCCTCGCAGCCTGCGGGAGACAGGACCGAGCGGGATGCTGATTTTGCTCGGGCAATTGCCCGGGCCGAGGAGGCGGAGGCCACCCTCGCAGAGCGGGTAAGATGCGACATGCTTATGCTTATGATTATGCTTATTAAATTCATATGACTTTAACTATATGCAATGCAATGCAATCTACAGGCGATAGAGCTAGCAGCAGCAGTGGCTGAGGCCACCCGGGCGAGGGCAGAGGTAGAGAGAAGCCGGGTTGAGACTGATCAAGCCCAAGCAGAGATAGAGGTTCTCCGAGCAGAGACGGCTCGACTGAGGGGAGAGCTTGCACGGACTGCCATGCAAACGGCAGACCTAGAGAGATACCGGACCGAGGCACGAGCCGCGCGACTCGAGGCTCACGACATGAAGATCGAGGTCCGGACCTTGGAGAGGACCATACTGATGATGGGCCGAGGACCAGAGCGGAGCGTTTCCTACAGCGGAGCGCCAAGGAGTGCTGCCCGTACCGGATCGGCGGCAGACTACCTTGTCAGTTCCTCTGCTCAGCGGAGGAATGAGAGGGCGGAGAGAGGTCATCAGGAGGAGAGCGCTTCCATAGCGCCTCCGGCTAGGAGACCCGAGGGTGGAGAGGATGAGGGCGACCCGGCAGATAAGCCGGCCGAGTGATGCATTTATTTCTGTGTTTCTTACTTGTACATGACTATAGAGAAATGAAATAGCTTTTTTAGCATTTTTTTCTTGTTTTGTTTTGTTAGTGTGAATGAATGAATATGCAGGAATGAAGGAGTGGATGAAATGGTTTGGCAGGTGGATATGTGTTAAATGTGCAGGATGGATGAAATGTGTGTGCTCATGTGGAGAATGAGATGTATAATGTGAAAGACCGCCAGGTCTAGTCAAAGGCAGAAGGAATGGCCTGAAATCAGTAGCAGAGAAAGTGACGGTCTAGGCTCAGACCATCGAAATCCAATGACGCGCTAGTGAAAGGCCGTTAATCATGATAGAGGCCATCTCAGGATTGGGGCTTCAAGAGAAACGACGGCCGGATGAAGGGGCATCGCATACAAATAACGGCCTGAGACCAGTCCGTTGATCATGGCAGAACGGCAGTTGTCAAGACAACTAGCAGAAAATGCAACGGCCAGAGGGAGGCGCGTCGGAGTGAAGCAACGGCCAAAACCAGACCGTCAGATAATGCTTAACCCAGAAGAGAAAGGACTGAGAAAAATGAGCGTATAACGGCTCAGGATTCGTGCGTTATAAGAAAACGATGGTCAGACCTGGACCGTTATTCTCCACAGAACATGGTTTGAAGAAATAGAACCCACAGAAAATGCGACGGCCTGAGGTTGGCGCGTCGGAGTGAAATAACGGCCGCACGATAGACCGTTAGAGCCTGGGTTGTACTCCGAGGCAGATTGAGCCGTGAGAACTTAAACCCGAGGTTTAGTGACTTAATCCATCACTAGAACTTATCCTGATTGAAGATAAAGCCTTCTAGTCGAATCCTATCCTTCCAAAGCAACAAATCAAGTTTATAAGACTTGGAACTTTAACCAAAATCGCAGCTTTGCTGAAACCTCTGTTCTAGGGTTTGAAGAACTCTTCCAAAGAGCAGAAAGCATGATGAAGAGGAGCTTCGAGGCGATGATCATGGAGGGGAAGGTTTACACCGGCCCTAAAGCTGCAAGGAAAGAGCATGGAGAACTCCAGCGACTGACATCTATTCCCAAGCACCTAAGCTCCAATGCTCAAAGGGTGGTAAGTTCTATAATTCATCCAAAGTTCAGATTTTTGCTGCACTTCAATCCTTATCGTGCCTTCTTCTTCTCCGTTCCTTCAGCCCCTTCCTGGCCCAAGATGCTATTCCAACCTGAAGTGGGTGGCTCCCATGGTAAAGGCACTCCCCATAGAGGTCATATCAATCCTTAAAGCATGGCACCTTCAACCTCTCTTGATTTTAGGTAAGAATTTCCAGAAATTGTCTTTAGATTGGCCAAGCCTTTCAGCACTTGTGGAATTATGGCATCCACAAACCCATACCTTTATCTTCCCTTCCTTTGAAGCAACCGTCCTATTGGAGGAGGTAGAAACCTACCTAGCCCTTCCTAAGACTAAGGTGGGGGGTGAAGACCGGGTTTGCTACACAATAGAGCCTATTGATCCGTCCTTGATTTTAAGCGACTTCATTCATAACCCGAAGGACGTGAGGACCATGATCAGCCCACACCACATTCACTTGATTCCTTTGGCACAATGGATAGTGTCTCATTGTAAAAACAAGTGGGGAGAGACACGAAGCAATAGCCAAGGCGGTGGCGGTTTGCTTGTGCGGGGTCTTCCTTTTTACCACGACCGACCACCTCTTAGATATCCAAAACCTTGGTATTATTAGTGGGCTGTGGCGGGGAATGTCTATCTCTCAAGCGGTCCTCTCATACCTCTATGAAGGACTATGCTCGGCTTGCCTAGGAGGGCTTTTGTTCGGTTCTATGATACTCCTTGAATGTTGGATAGGAGTAAGAGTCAAATTTCTTCCTAAGGAAGACATAACTTCAGCAAGCCGGATCTTCGGGAGCCACCCTCTCTTCTTCATTGGAGGGGCATTTGGATACTCTTCTCAGGTTGAATGCAGAACGGCGGATAAGAAGACTCGGGATGAATGGCGCCTCTTCTTCAACACTTTGCCAATTGATAAGTTCATCATGCGCCCAAGAATCCTTCGGGGCACTCTCCTCAGAATACCGCGGCGTCAAGGCCTTGACCTCCAGCTAGTTGGAACACTACCATGGCGATCTATAACCCGCACCGGTGCCATCTTCAGATCGGACTACCTCGAACCGGCGTTTCTGCACTATCACACTACCCTCCCCTTCTACCTAGGAAGATGGGGACCGAGGAAGATGAACGAGCGATCCGGAACGCGCTGACCATGTGGGAGATCAGCAAGGTGCGCCCGTGGCAAGCAGAGGTTGAAGAGGATGATGAAGCACGCCGAGATTATGTGAAAGAATTGAGAAGAATCCGCCCTCTTGCGGATAAGAAACTTAATGTTGCTTGATTTTCTGTTTGCTTTATGAGAGAGATATTGTAATTGACAATCAGAGTTTGATTTTATCATGAATTATATTTCATTAAGCTTGCTTGAATGAGATGAGATTGCCATAGTTGAATGAGCTTGAGTTTGACGACTTAATTGGCTAGAATGATGTGAACAGACAGAGCTTCTGGGGAGAGTAACGGATAGCACAGGGGCCGTCACAAGGTAATAACGGTCTCACGATAGGCCGTCAGAATGGGAGCAGGGAGAACCTGACCTCTGAAGGAAATGATGGATAGGCCTTCTGCCGTTATACTCAAGTAACGGTAGGAACCAGACCGTTATAGTGATGATTAGTGAAAGGAAGAAGGCCCGTGCCTGAAGGAAAGTAACGGTCGAAGAGGGGGCCGTTATATGACTGTGACGGTCCGACATTGGCGCGTTACATACCTTGAACCTGCATAGCTGTGAGCTTTGGCTTTTGAACTTGTTCCTGCATTCTGCGCACACTCAATCATGAAAAAAGTTAGATCTGTTCTTAGACTCAACCCCTTGCCTCGAAGCAAGTTAGATAATGACCAGTTCTCGATATTTGGTCAAGGGGTGGAGCCTTATTAAATAGGCGGAAACATAATAAAATGCAATGCATGCTATGCAGATGATGGTATTTTTTAGAGTTTTTTTTTTTGGAAAAATATTCGTTTTGTTTGGATTTTTTGAAAATATTTGATGTTTTTGGATTTTGAAATATTTGTTATTTTTGGATTTTGAAATATCTGTTGTTTTTGGCTTTTTTGAAAATCTGTTGTTTTTGGCTTTTTGAAAAACCAGTGCCTCTCTAGCAACGCGAACCCTTCCTTGTTTTTAGATTGAGTCCCGAGATCGGCGTGCAACAGGGTGACAACCCCTGGCCGAAACTTAATTATTATGACGGTATTTCTATCAAGGCCATACCCGAGGCACTAATCTTAGTCCTGAAAAGGAAAAAAGAACATGGGGGTAAGCTTAGGCCAGATATGGGAGTTTTTAGGACTTGATCTTCTCACCGCACAACCCTTTAGAGATTTGGTCTGTTGCGCCGGGGCTTTTGCGTCCGTCATCGAACCTTCGTCCACCCTAGGCATGCATGCGACCGGGCTCATGACGTCCCGCGGGGAACTGTACTGCCACTCTTGTCATGCCTCGCTTTCTCTTTTTCTCTTGTTGGAGCTTTCGGAAATGCAGAGTCTATAGACCTTTGAGATAATGCTTTTGATTTTGTCGCAAAGAGCACTCCTTTTCTTTTCTTTTCCTTTCTTGCTGGTGGTGTCAGGTCATAACGGACTTGCCCCTGTTTGAGACCTCCTCTCGTTAGGGCGTTTGGATTGATTATCGCCTCCTTATTCACTCTTTGCCCCTGGATTCAGCCGAAGAATGAAGCGGACAGGGACTTCGACTTTTCCCTAAAGCATGGCCAAGGAGAAACGGTGTCTTTTAAGCAAGGAGCCCGACCAGGGACGTCGTGTAGTGTGTGATTGCCTCACTCAGGACTTTCTTTTTTGAAAATAGGAAGGAAGATCTTGCCGCCGGGGGCACGTGGTTTAGACTCTAAGGAAAGAAACGCTTAAGATACAACCCATTCCACGGGTGAGAGAGCTCCTCACCTTCCGCATTTACTAAACGATAAGCATTCCCTGAATAAGCCTCTTTTATTACAAACGGCCCTTCCCAGTTAGGTTGCAATTTAGACCTAGGACCTGCAGACCGAATGAACTTGCGTTTCAAAACCATTTCACCCTTACAAAATTTTCGTTCGATTACCTTCTTTTGAAAATAACGCGAAACTCTCTTTTGATAAACAGAAACATGATCAGCCGCATTCATCCTCTTCTCATCTAAGAGTTCTAGCTGGACCAGCAACGCCTCTCGACGTTCATCGAGATTAAGTTCCTTATCGAGCTGCACTCTAAGGGAAGGGATTAAGATCTCAAATGGGAGCACCGCCTCCATCCCGTAGGTTAGGGAATAGGGAGTTTGTCCCGTAGGGGTACGGACGGAGGTGCGGTAAGCCCACAGAGCTTCCACTAATCTTTCAGGCCAATCAGCAAATTTATGTGCTTCGCTTGATAATTTTAAGAAGGGTTTTATTAGTGGCCTCGGCTTGACCGTTGCCTTGAGGGTAATATGGAGATGAATGATGCAGTGCAATATTAATCTTCTTACATAGGTCCTTAAGCTCTTGGGAGACGAACTGGGGTCCGTTGTCGGTGACGATGCTTCTTGGCACTCCGAACCGTGAGATGATATTCTTCATGATAAAGCGGCACACCATTGTAGCTTTGATCTCCGCGTACGCCTCGGCTTCGGCCCATTTGGTGAAGTACTCAGTAGCGGTGAGGATATAGGATTTCTGCTTGATCTGAGAATTAGGATCACCGAGCGGGCCGACAACGTCGAAAGCCCACATAGAGAATGGCCAAGAAGCAGTCATAGGATGGAGAGATGAAGCTGGAGAGTGAATTTTATCAGCATGGAGTTGGCATTTAAGGCACCTCCGGACATAGAGGGAGCAGTCTTCCTCTAGAGTGGGCCAATAGTAGCCCTGCCTAAGGATTTTCTTCGCTAGAGCCTGGCCATTGACATGACCTCCGCACTCACTAGAGTGGGCTGCTTCAGCCACTTTCCAAGCTTCCACATCATCGAGGCATCTCATGAGCATTCCATTAGTAGCACGCCTATACAGCTCTCCTGCGATGATAGTGTACCTTGCGGCGGCTCTTCTTATTGACTTACGTTGCTCGGCTCTTGCCCCTTCTGGGAATGTACCCTCTTTGCAAAACAGCTCGATTTCATGATACCAAGGCAATTCCTCTTCGTCCAGAATCTCCTCTAGCTCTGTTAACGAGACTTCCTTAAGCTCTTCCTTCTCAGCTCTCGCCTCTACAGATTTCCTAAGGTTGATGAACCAAGGATCCTGAAGAGAGGGTGCGTCCAATCTCTGGACGACAATGGTCTCAGTGCTACGACTGAGAGGGAAAGATAAGGAGGAAGCCAGAGATGCCAGAGCATCAGCTAGAATGTTCAGAGAACGGGGAGTATGGATATAGATCAGCTTACGGAATCGCTTAGCGAGGAGCGTGACCAAGTCTTGATAAGGCTTGAGCTTGGGGTCACGAGTACGGTAAGTGGACAGAACTTGCCGTAGGACGAGCTGAGAATCTCCTATGATGTTCAAATAACGCGCGCCTAGAAGATAGGCGTGCTTCAAGCCGGCCAGGAGAGCCTCATACTCAGCGATGTTGTTGGTAGCAGGAAATCGAAGTTGATAAGCGAAGGGGATGGTTACTCCCTCTGGAGTAAGCAAGACAGCGCCAATCCCTTGGCCTTGGGAGTTGAGCGCACCATCGAAGTGCAGAGACCAGAAGGGATGATGAGAAAGAACAGAGAGGTGTTCATCAGGGAAATCATCCTGAATGGAGTCGGTGTGAGGGATAGGGAGATGTGCAAGATGCTCAGCAATGGCATATCCTTTGACTGCCTTCTGAATGACAAAGGTGATGTCAAATTGAGAGAGGAAGCTCTGCCAGCGAGCCAACCTACTAGAAAGGATGGGCTTTTCTAGGAGATAACGATCGGATCCATTCTAGAGATCAACCTAACTGGGTGGGCAAGAAAGTAATGTTTAAGCTTCTGAGCTACCCACACTAAGGCGGCACAAGTCTTCTCCATAGCGGCGTACCTAGATTCAGTCGGATTAAACAACCGAGAAAGGTAGTACGCGGCCCGCTCTTTCCCTTCATCATCTACTTGTGCTAAAACCGCCCCTAGGGAGTCCTCAATGACCGAGATGTATAGGATTAGGGGTTTCCCAGGGACAGGAGGTTGCAAAACCGGGGATTGGTTAGATACTCTTTGAGGTCCTCATAGGCCTTTTGACAATCCTGATTCCATTCGAACTTGACCCCCGCCTTTAGCAATTCATAGAACGGACGGCACCTCTGAGAATGCTGAGATATGAATCTTCTAATGAATTGCAATCGACCAATCAATCCTCGAAGCTCCATAATGTTCTTTGGCGGAGGCATGTCCATGACGGCCTGTGCTTTATTAGGATCAATCTGGATCCCCCGTTTGCTCACTATGAAACCTAGCAGCTTCCCTGAGGAGACTCCGAATACGCACTTCTTCGGATTCATCTTGTACTCCCTGGCTCTCTGCAGCACCTTAGCCAGGATAGAGGGGTGTTCTTCTTTTGTTCTTGACTTCACCAAGATGTCATCCACGTAAGCTTCCATATATATGTGCATCATGTCGTGGAAGATGGCCATCATCGCCCTTTGATAGGTGGCACCTGCGTTCTTCAACCCAAATGGCATAACCACATAACAATACGTGCCCCAGGGCGTGGTGAAGGAAGTTTTCTCTTGATCTTCCGGAGCGAGACGGATTTGATTGTAGCCCGAGTACCCATCCATAAACGACAGAGCTTCGTACCTGGCAGTGTTATCCACTAGGACGTCTATATGAGGCAGCGGGAAATCATCTTTGGGACATGCTTTGTTTAGATCCCTGAAATCAATGCATATGCGCACTTTTCCATCCTTCTTGAGAACAGGGACTATGTTCGCCACCCACTGAGGATATAAGACTACTCTGACGAACTTGGCCTTGTATAGTTTGTCGACCTCTTCTTTGATCCGCAAGGCCATGTGGGGGTGAAATCTTCTTGACCTTTGTTTAACAGGTGTTGCCCCTCGTTTAAGCACGAGTCGATGTTCCACTAAGGAGGGGTCAAGACCTAGCATGTCCTCATAAGACCAGGCGAAAGAATCGCTATACTCCCTCAGTACCTTAATTAGATCCTCTTCTACCTGTGGAGGGAGATCAGCTGAAATAATGATGGGCCTTGGGTCTTCTTCTGTTCCCAAGTTGATTTCCTTTGTAGGCTCATCCACTTCCGTCGACGGCTGGTCGAATCTCTTCAGTCCTTGTGCATATAAGTCGGCAGTGTCATCTACATCGCTGTCTTCATCTATTGGATCCTTCTCATCCAAGACCTCATAGACGCCTAATCCGTCGTCGCTCCATACCCCTTCTATTTCCTCTTCATCTTCAATCACAATTGCCGTGGCGACGAATTCTGGACATTTCAACAGAGCATGACATCGCTGAGCTAAATCTTGCAAGAACCTATCAGGAACAGATCGGGAAGGATGCGTAAGCGAGCGCGGCTCAGAATGGGAAGGGTTGGACGACCTAGAACAAGACCCGACTTCTCTAGACCTAACTGACTCTACTTCTCTAGACTCGCTAGACCCTAATCCTAACCTAAGGGAGAGAAGGCCTAATGGAAGGGAAGGAGCGGGGGACTCGTGCCCCTGGGAGGAAGATGATGGAGACAGGATAGCGTAATCTTCCACTGAAATCTCCGTTTCAAATTTGACGTTTTTTTTTGGAGATCAGTAGAGACTACACAGCAAGATGGAGGAGGTGGGAGCTGCATAGGGAACAGCTCGGGGAAGATGCAATCGAAGAAGGAATCAGAAGAGAACCACATCTCGTGGAGTTGAGTGTTGAAGAGAGGAGGGATGAGGAAAGTAGATAAATCAATGGGGCAGCGATGCCCACAAGCAGGAGGATTGATTGGAAACTGGAATAGATCACTGAGAGATGGATTAATCATGATCGGAGGAGGACGGGGTATGAACCCCTTTTGCTGAATCATGCACCGGAAATGAGAGGGAGATAAAGAAAGAACAATCATTGAGCTCCCTTCTTTCTATGAATCATTGTCGGGCTGCTTCTTTGGCCTCCATTGCATAAGCTGAACCTTCTGTTGCTTCTGGCAGTCTTTTTCACAAAACAGCCCCTGGAGGGCCCGGCTGTAGTCGACCATATCATCATTTAGCCCCCCTGGCAACGGGGGCGGACTGGTAACTGGACAAACTGCATCTGTTCCTGGCTGGACTGGCCTTGCAGCTAATGTGCCGGGCTGGAGGGGCCCTCTGACAAAATGCTGACGGTAATCCCAGGTGAGCGGCCCAGAGTCACCCATCATCGACAATGCTGTCTCCTTGTAACCAAGACCTCTCCTGCCCATTTTTCTTCCCTTTGGTATGGGCTTGGTCATCCCTTGTAGCTGTGCGCCGAGGCCTCTCCCCGGTTGATAGCCCAGTTTTAGTATAATGTTCCACCCCTTCGAATCTCGGATCTGCGGCTTCACTTTGACATCAACTGGAGTAGTGATGGGCTTAGGAGGGGTATAAGCCCAAGGAAATTCAAATCCAATACTGACAGAACGGGCCGGCTGCTTGGCCAGAGAGTGGGAAGGACCTGCTCCGAGATAGCCTTAACGGACTGCACCGTAGATAAGCTCTTAACTTTGACGACCCTCCCTTGGAAGGGGAATTTAATGCACTGATGTGCAGTGGAGGGCACGGCGCCGAGTGTGTCGATCCAGGGACGACCCAAGATAGCCGTGAACATAGGGTCGATATCAAGAACATAGAATTCCACGGCCATGGTAAGAGGCCCGAGCTATGCCTGAATGGTAACTACCCCGTGACATGCTCGCCTTGAGTTGTCATATGCTGCTATAGTAGTGGGGGTAGGCCGTAGTAACTCTTCAGATATGTTGCATGCTCGGAGGGTGCTGAGTGGACAGACATTAATTGAGGCCCCCGTGTCAACCAGTGCCGCTTCAATGTCGACTTTGTTTAAGGTAATCGTTATGCAGAGCGGCATTTTCCGAGCCCCTGGAGGTGCAAGCTCAGTTTCAGAGAATGTGATTGCCGGCCCTTTGGAGATAGTGGCCAGCGCCGTTGGTAGACTGTCGACTGCCATGTCCTCGCTAACCATTACCTTCTGTAAGAAGTCCCTCAGTGCATCCTGGTGAAGGGTGGACCTCTTGATCAGTTCTAGAACATATATTTTAGTAGGTACTCGATCCAGATGATGTAACAAGTCATATTGAGTACCGGGCAGAGGTTCAGCTTCTTCTTGTTCGGCCGTTGGCTGGGTGGACTGGGGATTAGAAGTAGTAGCGTAATTTCGATGGAACATCTTTCCGCTCCACAAAGCACAATTTGCCGCGGCATCCGAAGATAGTATGATGGGCCCCGCGGGATGGATGAGTGGGATAAGTGGTGCGGGGGAGGAAGTTTGGTGGAGCGTAGGGTTGGTGAGGTTAATGGGCGGTGCGCGGATGATGGGTGAAGGATTGGCGGATGGTAGGGTGGTGATAAATGTTGATGCGGGTGGAGGGAAGGCGAGCGGATATGTAGGAACGGGTGAGGGATTGGATGGTGGTGTGATGACGGTGATGGGGGTAAGTGGTGGAGGACATGACGGGATGGCGAGTGGTGAAGGATTTGCTGGAGCGGGTGTGAATGGTAGGACGAGCGGAGAGGGTGCTGGTTGTGTAGGGAGGATGAAGGAAGGGTTGCGGTGGTTGTGGTGGAAGGCCATTACTTGCGGTGTGACGCCATCATCATCAAAGGACCACCCGGCGTTGGGGGCTGGCGGTTGAACCACGTTAACTTGCGCTGGTGCCGGCGGCTGCTGCTGAGGAGCGGGTGGATGATTCGGCATCGGGTTCTGATGGATGCCCAGGTCCTGTACTTGCTGTGGTTGCTGCTGTTGTGGCGGCTGCTGCGGCTACGGTGCTTGATGCTGCTGCACTTGCTGCCCCTGCGGCTGCCTTCTCTTTTCTTTAATCTCCATAATGGCCCTATGCATTTCTGCCCAGTCGATTCTCTACCCTTCATGAAGGTCATATACTAGATCTCGGAAGTGAAAACATCCTTCTATAGTATGGCCCGGCTGCCGGTGGAACATACAATACTTAGTCTGATCAACTACCGGGTTCCAAACAGGCCGTTCTGGAGGAAGTTGGATCGCATTCACTGACATAAGTGCTGAGAAGATATCTGTAAGCGTCTCTGGCAATGGAGGATACTGGGCTCTCCTGGGAGCCGGGCGCTTGCTATTTGGATTGTTGTTGCTGTAGCCGCTGTGTGGAGGGACGTTATGGTATTGTGGCGGTGGTGGTGGTGGTTGTGGTGCAGCGAAGGTGTTTTGTGGGATGGTGAAAGCGGGTGGAGGGTTTTGTGGAGTGGCTTGGAAGTTTTGCGGAGCGGGGTTTTGTGGATTGCGGGGGTTTTGGTTGTAGCGGAAAGGTGCGGCTTGATAAGGAAAAGCAACGGCTTGTACCTGCTCATTTGTTTGGACTCCCTCGGTAACCGGCCCTTGTGGTTTCTTATGGTACTTGGGCTTTTGGTTTTCGAAGAGGGAATGGATAGGGGAGTCCTTGAATTGAGTCTGTATGAAGCGCGCCCGGCTGTAGAGTTGATGCATATTAGCTATATCATTCATTGCCAAGATGTTGCGGAAGGTCGGGGTGGCATTGGAAATTAGCAGCTTGACATTTTCTTCCTCCGGGATATGACCCGGCACTCTAGCAGCCATTTGTCTCCACCTGTCTGCATAGGTGGCGAAATCTTCCTCTGGCTTCATCTTCTCTGCTACTAGATCTGTAAATGAATATTCTGGCCTGACCCTGTCCTGAAATCGCTGAATGAATTTGTCCTTAACTACCTTGAAACTCTCGGCTTCTTCCAGTGGTAGAGAATAGAACCACTCCAGGGCAACTCCATCTAAGGATCGGCGAAATAAGTACACCATGAGGCTATCATCATACTGGAACTGCGCCGATTCATATAGAAAATCCCTCACATGGATAAAGGGATTGCTGTTCCCATCATACTTGCGATAGTTAGGGAGCTCTGATTGCGAAGGGAACCAAATGTTCTGGAAGCTCGGAATAGGAATATCGGCCAAGGATTGTGGGCCAACCCGTTTCTGGAGAAAATCTAGTTGTTGCTGCATGGTGGCCCACTTGTCAAGCAAGTCCTGCTCTCGGGAGGGAACAGGGGTAGTGAAGGATGTTGACTGCATTTGAGGAGCGGATGGAATGACTGCAGCAGAAGGTGGAGGCCCATAGGCGTGGGTAGAAGGATAGATAGTGGAGATAGGGGGCCCATAAGAAGGATATTGGGCCTGAGATAGACCCGGATTGGAGTGAGTTAGAGCCACCCCTTGATGAGGGCGCAAGAAATCGGAGGGGTTCATAAGAAGCTGCGGAGCTACTGAACCAGAGTTGTGATGATCCACCTGGACAAAAGAAGGGATAGGTGACTTCCCTTTATCAAGAGACTGATGGGCTGAATTAGAAGATTGGCCCATCTCCAGGCCAGCGAACGTGATGGTCCGGGGTTGGACGGGAGTGAGATCAATCGGGGTGGGCTGAACGGACGGCCCGATAATGGAAGGATTAGATTGACCTTGATTGGCGGCAGAGGGAGAAGCATTGGACCCTTGCATAGCTTGATATAGGACTTGAAGTTGGGCCGGGTCCAATTGGGCCATCATGTGAAGGACGGAGCCCGCGGAAGGAGTAGAAAGAGAAGGGGTAACCTGACCACCTTCCATAGAAGTGGAGGACGGGAGAGGGGCGGTCCCTTCTCCGGAGGGAAAGGTGATAACCCTAGCGGGGTTTTCGAGGAGCCCTTGAGGAAGAGAGTCCTCTTGGGAGCGAGGAGGATTGAAGGATGCCATGGCGGACTCGAAGAGGGGATTGGAATAGAACGTGAAGGAGGGAGCGACTCGAGGAGATGATTCAAACGGACGAAAACAACTCCACATGCAACGGACAACCTTGACAAGATGCAAAAACAACCAACACAAAGCACACAATAAGCAACCAAACTTAGGTGATTCTAACAAGATATAAATGATAGAAAATGAAGACACTCAAAGATCAACCAAGCTGTTTAGGATGATGCAGCAAGATTCTTATGGTTTCTCCTTTGGAACTTTAGTGAATTGATTGATATGTGCTCTCAACAATGGGTTCCTAATAGGAGATGGATATGGGACTTGGTTTGACTCTAAGTGTAATCACTCAATCACTTATGCAGTCCTAGACACGGGGTGGGAAAGGTACAACCAGCCCGGCGTCCGTGTGGGAATCCACGGCTCGCGGGGACTTATGGAGGTCCCTGCTGTGATTTCCTAGTCGGCCCCAAGGAATATGGAGACGAGAGGTCCTCACAACAAGGTAGGAAAATGCAATCTAATATATGAGAAGATGAATGCCCCTATGTGCACCGGAGTGCATGCAAAGTCTAGCCTAGAAATCTAACAATCAATGGTACACACAATGATATGCAGATATGAACAAAGCAAGGAAGAGGAAGGTCAAGTATCACCCAAGCAATAAATCACAGCAAAAATTGCGGAAATAAATGCACCTCGGATGCGTACCTGCCAGGAGAATAACGGCCGAAGGCCCCTGCGTCAGAGAACAATAACGGTCGAAGGCCAGACCGCCAAATAATATGTAACGCAGGGAGATGAGACCGTCAGATGAGCCAGGGAACCAAAAACGAACAGCAGTAACCGGAAAGCCCGTGAAAGCTCACACAGCAGAACCAAAGCGGCGGCCTAATGCCCCTGCGTCAGAAGACTGTGACGCGGGGACACAGGGCCGTCAGAGGACTCAGAAAACCAGAATGAGTAGTGAAAACAAAGGAAACAAAAGACAACTGAACAAGCAGATGATGGCAGGTTTAAACAAGAATCAGAAGCACGATTGGCACAAGTTGTCCCACCGTGATCGCCAAAAAATTATCTGTTGATATTTATTTGTCTATCTTCTATCTTTCTTTTGAGGTTTTTGAAGTGTGATATGGCAAGATGACAAACAAGCAATCAAAGATCTTATCTTAACCTATGAACATGTGAACATGAACCTAGGCAATCAAAGCTAGCTCTAGCATGGGCATGCTATCTCAATCAAATTATGCTAAGGAAAAGGAAAAACACACGCCGGGGCGTGGAGCAAGGAGTAAATAAAAACACACCGCAAGGGGTGGAACAAGCAAGGGAAAATAAAGATTGGATGAAGAAGACAACTAGTGCCCAATACCAAGGAAAGACGTGATCGCCACCAAAGTAAACACAAGTCAAAGACTCGAATATACCTTGGAAATAGGTGGATGAAACACCCGCCCACGGGAGAGAAAACCAAGGAAAGCCTGCAGATCAACTTGGAAGTAACGGCCAGAACCCCGTGCGTCGCTTGGAAGCGACAGCCGCACGATAGACCGCCGGAAGGAAGTGACGCGCCTGCACCAGACCGTCAGATAACCTGCAATAATAAGATGTGAATTCTTTTAACTCCAACTCTTCCAGCCGGCTAGAAGACTTGGGCCTCGTGCTAATGAACCTGTAAACCTGCCAAAGATGTAGGAAGACAAAACAAGAAAACCTCAATTAGCCCTTTTCACAAGTATAGCATCAATTCTTAAAAAGCTTAAGAACATCAAAAGGAGAGGGGATTACCGGGGAGTTTTTGGTTTTTTAACCCCTCTGGGTGTTTTAAAGTTTGGAAGGATGTTTGTATGCTTAGAAACAGTGAAAAACGTGGAGGAAGAGGAGGGACAATGCTTTGTTTGAGAAAAAACCAAGGAAGAACTCAAGCATGCAAGGATGAACTTTAAAGACCAAAACCAAAGTACTCCCTTGATTCTGAGATGGATGGACGTGGGAAGCAGCTCCTCCTGGATAAAGATGGCTCCTGAGTTCGGCAGCACTTCGTCGTGAATTCAAATCTCCTCCTTTTCGGGCCATGAAGTCAAGGGTTCTATTTATAGACCCTCAAACTCTTAGGTCGAGCAGAGGATAATCCAGCAAGAAGGAGAGATAAATCTTAGTAAATCCTTGAAGATAATATCACCAAGAGTCCATAGAATCGAACGGTAGGTCCTGAGGATTAGATTTGAAAGAGATAACGCCAATCCAAATCCTTATCTCGACCACAGAGTAGCAGAGAAAAGGCCTGAACTGCCAGGACTCTCTGAAGGAAGTAACGGCCGCACGACAGACTGCCACTTGGAAACAACGCATGGGGGCCTATCCGCCACTTTCAACCCTATCCCAAAGGATAAGATCAACGGGAGAAGGTTCAATCAATAGGACTCTGCAAGGAAGCGACGGCCAAGGCATAGGGCGTCATATTGAAACAACGGCTGGACGACAGACCGTTATTATCAAAAGATAAGCTTTGAAAATGAGGCCTTAAGCCTTAGGACTCTTCAAGGAGTAACGGATCAGGCCCCATGCGTTATAATGAAACGACGCACCTAGTCCAGACCGTTATTATCATTGAGTTTCAAAAAAATAGAATGAAGGGATTGCTAAGCTTTAGCCAACGAAACTGCCACCAGGAGCCAATTCTCAATCCAGGGAATCAAGACCCAAGAAACAGGTTTCAACTGATCAAGAGACTCATTAGAGAGTGAACAACTCGGAGCATCATATCGAATGAATAAGGAGATGACCCATCTTATTGGGTATAAAACGGGTGTCAACAACCATACTCCACCACTTATCATTTCGCCTCCACCACGGCATCCGTTGGATTTATTTAGTGATGAAGATTTGGAGACGGTACAAGAATTTGAAGCTCCTCGAGATGCACCCCTTCCGAGTTTCCTTCGCCGTCCTCTTCCTCCACTGCCAGAAGACCCCTATGCTCAGGACGATGTCACAGTCCCCGATCCAACCCCCATTTATAAGACCTCTTGGTATTACGATGATGGGTCGATACTCCAATCACCCATACCGCCGCACCATGAGTCTCCTCCTCTCCCCAGTACTTGGTGTTACGATGATGGGTCGATATTTCAACCACCCATACTGCCACACCATGAATCTCATCCTATCCCTAACACCTCTTGCACCATCTGGCATTTTCAACGCACTAAACCTTCTCCGTTCGCACCTCCCGTAACCACACCAGTAGCCTCCATTCCATCGGCCTCCGCCGAGCCTCCATCACCCTCCACTACGCCGGTCTCTGCCGAGCCTTCTATTACTCCTTCTCTTTGTTCGCCACCTCAGCCATCCACTATGCCTATAATGCCAAAACCAGCTTTGCCCTACCCCTATTCCACCACTTAACCCATCACCCTTACCCGTGGCTAATCCTAAGCAGGATCCATCCCTTTTTGCACTCGAGCCAACCTCGACTACTTTCGAGCAAAGGGAGAAGCTCGACATGTTTGAACCTCTGTTTCCACTCACCCTTTCTCCAACACCTTCCATTACACCTCTACCATCCATGGAGACTTCTGCCTCCACTTCCTCTACCACTTAGAATGGGAGTGCTTCTGCAAGTACTTGTGCCGAAGATGATCAAGAGCCGGGCAAGAAGGATTTGGCCACGGCCATGCTATTCAACATGCAAGAATTTATCTGCCGGATGCCAATCCGTGTTGTCGTGCCGAGCATGGTTGAAGAGGCCGAGTCCCCGCCACTGCTCGCCAGAAAAGAATGCCAAGCGTTGATGCCGCCCAAGGGCCGGGCAGGGCACCCTTTGTTCCAACTTTCAAATCTTGAACCTCTTCTTCCATACAAGGGGCGAATGCCCATTTTGATCAATATTTTTCATACGCTACAGTCTTCGGGCATGGCGATGCTTCCTATCCCAACTCTTCAATTCCCTCGCACTATTGTTTTTCACTCTCCAAGGGAGTTGTCATTCACTATTGAACCTTCATCATGGGCTCTTGCTTTATCCATTGGGCCAATTGGCTATACACTTTCACTGCCATGGAGGGGCGGTTATCTTGGTGCTAAAGGGGTTTCCACTATTCTACCCACCTTCAATTCAACTCCACCCATATTTCCGTCTATCACCGATTCTTCATGGGCCACTCCAGGGGTAAGGAGGAGGATCTCATCCTCTCGCCCTTCATGTTCTTTACACTCTTTGCATTTTATGCATCCATCACATCCATTGCATTGCATCCACATACATTTGCACTTCTTTCCCGGGTTTGCAAACCCGTATCTTCCCCGCCTTCCAAAACCTCTCTATCCCCTACATTTCCTATATCTTCCGCCTCTATCTTCGGGATATCTAGGTCCCCTTACACTCATCGGGCATTGTGCCCCCTCTGATCTTCCCTCAGGGCATCGCGCCCCTTTCCGACTATTGCATTTGCACTCCTCAAATTTCTCTCTTGTCCTCTTGGGGCATCACGCCGCATGGTGTCTCATTCCTCCCGATCCTCCATCATCTTTTAATTCACTCCCCCCAGGGCATCGCGTCCTTCCAAGTTTTTCCTCCTTAATTCTCCCGGGGCATCGTGCCCCCTTTCATGCTATTTCCCTGGAACCTCCAGGTGTTTTATCCATCCTTTTAGGGCATCATGCCCTTTCTGATTCCACTCCTTCAGAACCTCCGGACTTTCTCCCAGGGCATCGCGCCCCTTTCCGTCTTCTTCCTCCGGAACCTCCGGATCCTTCATCCCTCTCTCTATCCCTTGGGCATCGCGCCCCTTTCCGTCTTCTTCCTCCGAAACCTCTGGATCTTGCTCTTTGGGCATCCCGCCCCTACACACCCTCACGTCCGGATCTTCTGGGCTTCCCACTGATTCTCCCTGGGCATCGCGTCCCTCGGTATTTGCTTCCTCCGGAACCTCCAGACCTCCCTTTTAGGGCATCATGCCCCTCTACACCTCCATATCTGGATCCTCTGGATTTCTCTCCCGTTCTCCTTGGGCATCGCGTCCCATGGTATCTTCCCCCCCGGAACCTCCAGACCCTCCTGACCCTTTTCATCCACTCTTCCAAGGGCGCCGCATCCCTCGAGATTTTATCCCTCCGGAGTCTCCGGATTCTTCTTCCCCTCATGATTCTCCTCCTCTGCCTCCAGACCCTCTAGATCCGCCTCTTTCCATCTATCAATTTCTTCTTCTAATTCCTCCTAATCATGGGTCCGACCCGACTTCTTCCGCATCCACTACCTTGGGCATCTGCCCTTTCTCCCACTGCTTCCGAGGCTTTAGTCCTCACTCCTCCTGCTAATTCTCCTCTTCTTCTGTAGACTGTTCCATGTGATCAGGGTCTCCGCGCCTTAGCAAGGGAGTTCTAGCCCTCACCTCTCTTCCTTTTCTCCTTATTCGTCTGAGTTTGGTCTGAACACCACTCCTTATTGTTAAGCCACTTCCAAATCCTTTGCTTCCAATCCTTTTATCTGCCAAAGAGGACTATCTCACGATGATCAACCCCGCCTCTGGCGGCAGCTGCTTCAACAAAGATCGCAAGGTAATATGTTGACGTAAGTAAGCATTTTTATGATATCATTATCTCATTGCTTCACGCATGATTTTAAAAATAAAGTGCTTCTTAACAAGATTAAGAGTGGTATTTTAGGCCTTTATCCTAGGTCGTATCTTTATCTTTACTAAATCTCATAAAAGAGTATTTAGGCTTGCTTCTGCAGCACCTTTGATTAATAAAAAACCCCACGCTCGGAATTCGACATTCTCTCCCCGCTTGTTAATAGCAACCCTTAGCTGGGCATTCCACACACTTCACGGCTCCCTTTAGTCGGCTCCTTGATAAAACACCGTCGCTACTTTGGCCATGCCATGAGTATATCTGAAAGTCTTTTCTCTTCTTTACTCGACCGCATGCAGGAGTAAGAGGTTGACGGATGAGATGACTAACCTAGGTAATCCCCAATACGAGAGAAGTCTCAAATAGCGGCAGTCTTGACCCAAACTAAAGTGAAATTTCATGATATACATCTAGCCAAAAGGGCTATTATGAAAATCAAGTTAAATTTTTGTTAAATTCAAAATTATGAAATGTGGCATGACAAGAGTGCCAAAGTCCCCGCAGGGAAAACCCTGGTCGTATGCATGTCAAGGGTCTCAAAATCAAAGGCACAAAGCCCTGGCGCAACAGACTACCTCTTTGAGGGATAATACCTTGGAAGGAATTCAAGTCCCGACATCTCCCATCCTGCATAAAGCTTATCTCCAATTATTCTTCTCTTCTCCCTCCAAGACCGAATGTTTCTCGGGTATGGCCTTGGTAGGGGCACCGTTAATCAAGGGTAGTCGGTTATAGGACACCATCCATCAATGCACGCTCGGCTTTGGGCAGTTTCAGCGAAAGGGGAAGGAACAAGGACCCCTAGCCAGTGGTTCAAAAACACCCTTCGATGCTGTATTAACAAAGTCTAAACCAAAATCCAAAAAAACTTGAATATTTCTTAAGCCAAAATCCAAAAAAACTTGAATATTTCCTAAGCCAAAATTCAAAAAAAATTTATATTTCCTAAACCAAAATCCAAAAAAGTTGAATATTTCCGTATCAAAATCCAAAAAAATTGAATATTTCACAAACAAAAAAATGAATGTTTCTCAAAATCCATAAAAAATTCAAATATTTTCCAAAATCCATAAATATTTACATATTCCAAAATTTAAAAAAATTATATTATATTTTTCTGATGGTGCTTTTTGTAGGAACAACAATTTTGCAAGGACCAAGAGCACGGGATGAGTCCCCTCCATTCACCACTATCAATCTTCTGATTCTTCCCAATATCATCATGATTTGTCACTATGGGCACTCCTGATTATCATCTCTCTATACTGGGCATTAATTGATTCTTCCTCTCCAAAATCTTTTAATAAACTCTTGATGATCACTCTGCCACTGAGCATTACTTAATCCTGATCATCCAATCTCAATCTCACATGCCAAGATTGTCATCCTCATGACAAACAACAAACAATGATGCTTTGTAATGCTATGTTTCAACTCATGCTATTCATGCTATTCATGCTAAACATGCTTCGCCTTGCTAATACATGCTTGAATGCTATCCACACCAAACTTTGATCGCTTTGATGTCTATGTTGTGATTACTTATTGATGCTTTGTTTCATGCTATATTTTCTATGCTTAAATGTCTTATTCATTACTTATCTTCCTTATATCTTAGCTAATGAAATTTTGAGCGCAGGAAAGAAGCTCTTGGTCCCACCGACTGGGCATCATCATCCAAGCCCCACGGTGCTTGCACCTCATCTGAGTTCCCTCATGCTCATTGCTCTCACCATCTTCCTGTATGCATTTTTACTATATGTTGCATACGCTATTAGATTATATCAAGGACCTTGTGGCTTTGGTAAATCTAGAATTTGAGTTCCCCTTCATTAAAAATAATGATGATTTCACAACCAGAAAAAGCGGGATTACAGAAGGAAATTTCAGACGAAAATTTGTGACGGAAATTTTCGTCTGAAATTTGTGATGGATTTTTTTTCGTCGGAAATCCCGTCTGAAATATGCAAGTACACACCGAATTTCAAACGAACATTTGTGACGGAATATTTTCCGTCACAAATTTCAGACAGAATTTGTGACGGATACATTAAACTGTCACAAATTTGTAACCAAGAATTTGTGACGGCCACGTCCGTCTGAAATCCGTCTGACAATCCGTCACAAATGTGTCTTCTCACTGATTTTAAGACGGAAATTAATCCATCACAAATTTTTTGCGCCCAAATCCTTCGCAAATAGGCCTTTGCGACGGATTTAGGGCGCAATAAATTTTGTGACGAACTAATTTCCGTCTGAAAATCCATGAGAAGATACATTTGTGACGGATGGACGTGGCCGTCACAAATTCTTGGTTACAAATTTGTGACAGTTTAATGTATCCGTCACAAATTCCGTCTGAAATTCGGTGTGTACTTGCATATTTCAAGCGGGATTTCCGACGGAAAAAAATCCGTCACAAATTTCAGACGGAAATTTCCGTCACAAATTTCCGTCTGAAATTTCCGTCTGTAATCCCGCATTTTTCTGGTAGTGTTTCAGAGGAATCTTAGTCACACGTACGGAAAGGCCGTTGAGCCATCAAAGACTAGGGACGATTGTTCCCTTTTGTGAGTTGGTGCTCGGATAAACGGGCTTCGGCTTAGTATTAGCTCATGAAATCAGTTTCTTGACTCAGTCTTGGCAGTTTAGAAATATTATCCTTTATTATCTTATATTTTTAGTTTGTTTTAATTTTTCTTTTAAACCCAACATGCATTCATGTAGGACTTTGAATCAACGTTGAAAAATCATTCTGATAAGCTGATTTGGAGAGTCAAATTGATCTTAATCTTTCCAGATATGAGATATTCATTACTGAATAGAATCCTCAGTTCGTTTTGTCGTTGTTTTGGGTCATTTTCTTGAAAGCTCCTTATTTGGATTTCTATCCTCTTATTTTAATCCTTTTTCCTTTGATCCACCTTGGTTGCAGCACGTCCATATTGGCTGGTAACCGCTCCCCAATGGTGAAACCTACAGGTTTGTGACCTGGGATACTTCCACCGCGCTCGAAGTTGATCATTCCTTTTCATGCCCGCGTGCACACTCCCTCTTTTATCCAAACATCGTTGATTTCATTGAATTTCCCAAGATTGCTTGATCTCGAGCTTTTGATTTAATTCTCATCAGGTGATGTTGATCGCGTGTCTCATCACACCTTGACATCTACTTTTCAGTTCACTCTGCTCCCTTGCAAATCAGACGCCAAGGCGGGACAGCTGTAAACACGCCAAAATTGACATTACTGTGAGTATATCTCATATTGCCTTGCAATATCTCAATTTGACCCTCAAATTAACTTTATTTGAGTAGTTTTTCTTACTTTTCTTAGATTTCTCCCTTTTTTCTCTCTTTTCTTATTTTTCCCTATTTTTTTGGATTTTCTGGATATTTGTCTCTATTTTTTCAGATTTTTCAATAATTAACGACGTGAGAGGGGGTGTCATTTATTTTTAAGAAAATTAAAAAAAATAAAAAAGAAAATGACGCCTCTTTGAGGAGACGTCTGTTCTGTCTCTTTTCCTACTTTTCTAGATTTTCTGAGAATTTTTCGAATTTTTTATAAATTGACGACATGTAAAGAGACGTTGTTTTGATTTAAATTAAATAAAAAATGAAAAAATGGGAATTAACGACATGTCAAGTGGCATCATTTTAAATTGTGATTATTTTAATATTATTTCTCGCTCTCTTTCAGGGGTGATTCGGTGGCCTTCCGAATGTCAGAAAAATACGAAAAAATAGGAATCGGAATCAGCACAAATAGATGCACGTCCACCTAAAAAATGAAAAAATAATATTGAGAAATAAAAAATGACCCTATATTGCATGTTTTGAAATAACGATCCTCACGCGGGCGTCAATTCAATTGACGCCCGAATGCGCGGTCGTCATTTCCTTTTGGCTCTTTTATTATTTTGATTCACGATACTATGCAAGTCGTCATTTTGAATTGACGCCCCTAGTCAGGTCGTCATTTTCATTCCTATATTTTGAGGTTTTAAATCCGTCCGAAATTCATATTAAATTCTAAATAGCGCCCCCCTGAAAGTCGTCAATTCTTTAAATGACGACGCCTCCGCGGGCGTCATTTTAAAACGCGACCGTTTATCCGGTCGTCAATTCTTGTTCAAATTCCGAACTCCTCATTTTGTGCCCCTTTTCACTTCGGAAAGGACTCTAATGACTTTCCATGATTGGAGGGATTCCTTCCAATGTTTGTCTCTTGCTAAAATCAACTATCCTAATTGTTCTTGGACTTAAACTTCATTCTCCCTTATAAATAGAGCCCCTGCGGCTCATGCTAGGAGGAGGTCAATTATCAATTTTAAAGGGGAGGTGCTGCCTGAGTTTTGGCACAGGAGGGAGTGTCCTGCGCGCTCAAAGCTTCATCCCTGAAGGAGACTTGCTCCCGAGCTTGCATCAAAGCTAAAGGAGAAAAAATACACAAGCTTCTTTATCTTTCTTTAATTCTTTTTTTTTTGTTTCATTGCATTAGTTCACACGCATGCATGCATCTTGGTTATTCATTTGCTGTTAATCTTATTCCTCAACCACGTTGAGGACCTCCCTCCTCCAGTGCAACACTTGCACACTTTATCACTTTATTTTTGTCACGTCCCGAGCGCGGAAGATACCCGGAGATGCGTGACGAGTTTATATCAATCATGTCAATCAGAGTATTAGTGCATTCGACACCAAAAATCAGAGATGCGCAAAAGTAAAGATAACCCAATCCTTTTATTCCTTCATAAAAATATGTCTATTACAAACCCTTGAAAATACTAGACTTAATAAAAAAAAGTACAACATTGACTCAAGAAAATATAGAAATGACAGGACTAATTGACGCTTGAGTAGCTCTAAACTCTTTCACTCTTGACCTTCCCCGTCCGTTTGGGTCTCGTCATCGGACTTACCTGAAAAGTAGGGAAACACTGAGTGAGCGAATGCTCAGTAGGAAATTACATCTCAAGAACTAGCAATGGGTTTAAGTAATTACATTTTTCCATGAATGCAATAAGCTATGCATGCCCGCGTAAAACGACAAGATAGAGAGTATATCAACAAGGTAACAAGGTGAACTATTTATGAACTTTCAAGAATTCGTATCAATTAGATGTCAAGATGTTCAAGCAAGTATATTCATCATGTCATGTCGAAAGTTTGGCTATCATGTTTTCGGGCAAGCAAGTATATAAACACCCTTTTTTGGGCCACACATGTCATGTCATGTCAAGTATGAGTCAAGTACAAGATTTATGGAATGTCCAATCAAGCTAGTCATGCACTTCGGTACAATGCCATACCGTAATCATTACAACTCCCATGGGCACTAGTACTTTCGGGTGCTCCTCCCAGGACCAGATCGGGCCCTATATGCGCAACATTGATCATGTATTTTGAGATCCACTTTATGTATAGCCAATACGGAATTTCAAGAAAAAGGCTTGTGAATATTCAAGATAGACCTTGAGAGAATAGAGTTCAAAAATGAACTTGATGTAGAAAGACGATAATAACGGTACAATCACGAGTATCGATAAAACTGGGTGGACTTGGTTCCCCACTCGGGTACCATATCAGATAAGTGCCCATACATAGATGGTCACCCCTTTTTATATAGAATTGAGGTCTATAAGAACAACATATTAATGGCATAATGTCCTCATCCCATTAAGAATATTCTCATGATATCCACATAGCATATCATGAGGGCCAGTATACCATGTTACTATAGAGTGACATGGCAAAATAGTGTGATAGGTTTTTATGGTACAATCCGCTCAGTCGGCCTTGAGGGAATCCAAGGCTCGAGGAGTCTTATGGAGGTCCCAATGACTAACTTGCTAGTCCAAAGAAACGGAATGTCCAATGGAGAGCTTGTATGTCACCGAGAGTTAGTGGGTAGTGCGATAAACAATCGTGAATCATGAGACTATATTCACGGAATGGAAATATAGTGCCATATAATATACTTATATATATATATAATCCTTGGTTAACAGAAAGTAGTGAAAAATAGCTATCGAAAATTAGCGACTTAACCTAAGTCACTTTTTAATGAATTAACGCCCTTCACTGGGTCGTTTCTTTTCTATTTGACGACTTTAGGAGCAGTCGTCCATTATAAATTTATATTTTTCAGGAATTTCTATATTCTGGAATTGTAACAAAACGCGCCTTGGACAGGGGCGTTAATTTTTAATTAGCGCCCTTTGATGGGGCGTTAATTTTACAAGAGATGTCCTTCATCAGGTCGTTAATTCACTTATCTCCTGGTTTTCACATGAACAATATTAATTCCAGAATAAATAATTTGATGAAAATAAATTACAGGGTCAAGACAAGAAAAATAGCAGGATTCAAGGGGTATAATCATGCATTAGATTAGATTCATGGTTTCATAGATATAAAATTTTAAACATGGGTATTTAATAAATTAGGTTAAATTGACGACTCCTGGGCAGGGCGTCAGAACAAGAATTAGCGCCCTAGGCTGGGCCGCTTCTTTTTAAATTAGCGCCCTTGGTAGGGTCGCTTCCTTTAAAATTTTACAAAAACTTTGAAAACGTAGTAAGACTATATACATGAGATCATGGATGATATTATTACATAATCTATGCTAGTTTGGACTACGTTTCTTGAGAAAACCTACCTTATGATGATCTGGGTGAAGAAATTGAAAAGATGCTCTGTTATAAACAGAGCCTCCTGAAGAGATGCGCATGGCAATAACAACCGGGTAATCAGCAACTGGATGATGTGAGGGTGGAGAAGATGATATTCTGCTTCAAACAGAGTTTTCTGGAAGTTAACTTCGGCAGCAACTTCTTATCCGTAAGCAGCAACAGCTTCCTACTTTGCTGTAAGGGGGATGTCGATGAAGAACCCACGTTCTTCACTTTGAAAAGAGAGTTCCTACTTACTGCAGACAACCTATATAAGAAGAGAATGGAGAATATAATTATTCTTCATAATACATAATGGAAAGTAGAGGAAGAAGAACCACCTGTTCTTCACGGATGACAGCAACAGCAGAATAGATCGCCAAAATAGCGATCAGGGTCGACTAGGACGGTATTTATAGGATTTTTTTGGAACCCTAATGGAGTTAGAGTTCGATTGGAAGATCTATTTCCTTGATAAGGTCCTTCTATAATCTATCAACCCATACAAATCCTAAAACTTATCCTGGATAGTCTCCCGGGTTTGAACGAAACACAAATGAAATTAACGCTTTAGGCTAGGTCGTTAATTTTAATTGACATCTTGACCTATGCCGTTTCTTTTATAATTCGCGACTAGGAATGGGGCGTTTCTTTCCCTTTCCTTTTTATTCCCCCCTCTTCTTTTTGACTTTTGACGCCCTTTGATATAGGCGTCTCTTTTTAAATTAACGCCTTATGTGAAGGCGTTTCTTTTTAAATCGCGCCTTCATGAGAGGTGTTATTTCCATTTTGGCTTATTATTTCTTCATTTTGGTTTTTTATCATTTATTTACTTAATCTTTTAATTTATTTTTGATTAATTGAGATCTTATCCCTTTCTATTTTTATCAGGGTTGCTACACCCTCCCCCACTTAAAAGAATTTGGTCCCCAAATTCAGTTGCACACACATATATATGTATGGATAGTGTAGGGTATATACCTCTTAAAATAATTCTGGGAATCGTTTCCTCATGGATTCCTCGGTCTCCCATGTGGCTTCGTGTTCTGAACACTCACTCCATTGTACCTTTAGCATGGGAATAACTTTATTCCTCAATGTTCGTACCTCGCGATCGAGGATCTTCATCGACTTTTGCTCATAAGTAAGGTCCTTCTGAATCCTCAGGTCTCCATGGTCAATGATATGTGACGGATCGTGCACATATTTCTTCAACATAGATATGTGGAATACATTATGCACTTCGGACAATTGAGGACGTAAAGCGATGCGATAAGCAACCTCGCCAACCCTTTCTAGTATCTCAAAAGGTCCGATAAATCTTGGCGTAAGCTTGCACTTAACACCAAATCTCCTTATTCCACGTCCAGGTGATATCTTGAGAAAAACGTGATCTCCAACTTGGAATTCGAGAGCTCTCCTTCTGGTGTCGGCATAAGCCTTTTGTCTAGACTGGGCTACTTGCAGTCTTTCTCTAATCAAATGTCTCTTCTCAGTGGTTTCCCTTACCATGTCTGGACCCAATAGTTGTTTCTCTCTAACTTCGTCCCAACATAAGGCTGATCGACAACTCCTTCCGTATAAAGCTTTGAAAGGTGCCATTTGTATACTTGCCTGGTAGCTGTTATTATATGCAAATTCAACCAACGGCAAGTGATCATGCCAGCTTCCACCAAAATCAATGATGCAAGCTCTGAGCATATCCTCAACTACCTGATTAGTTCTCTCGGTCTGACCATCCGTTTGAGGATGAAAAGCTGTACTAAAGTTAAGTCTCGTCCCTAATGAATGTTGTAGACCTTTCCAAAAGTGAGAAGTAAAATGGGGATCTCTGTCAGACACGATCGAGATAGGAATACCATGCAATCTGACTATTTCCTTTATGTATAATGCAGCAAGAACATCAACTGACCATCGACTCTTGATTGGCAAGAAGTGTGCCGATTTGGTCAATCGATCAATGATAACCCATATTCCATCATGTCCTCCTTTTGATTTAGCTAGACCCATGATGAAATCCATGCCAATATCCTCCCACTTCCATTTGGGAATATCCAGATGATGTAACTTACCGGTAGGTTTTGGTGTTCTGCTTTGACTTGTTGGCATGTGAGACAGCGAGACACAAAGTCCGCGACTTCTCTCTTCATGTTAGGCCACCAAAAAGTCCTTTTTAAATCCTGGTACATTTTAGTAGATCCTGGATGAATTGTGTACCTTGATCTGTGAGCTTCATCTAAAATATTCTTCTTTAATTCTGGACAATCTGGTATACAAGTTCTATTTCTGAATAACAACCTTCCATCTGAAGCTAATTGGTAATCAGATTATCCTTCCAGTTTTCCCTTGATTTCCACTAATATTGGGTCGTCATCCTGAAGTCCTTGTATTTTCGAGAATAAATCTGACCGAATGCTTACATGAGATAATGTGACACATTTGAAGTCTGTGTCCGTGCTTATATCAAGTTCAAGGAATTGTTCCAGCAACTTCCATTCTTGAATCATACAATTGGCTAATAGTGCTCTTGGCTTCCGACTAAGGGCATCAGCTACAGGATTCCCTTTTCCAGGATGGTATTGTATAATGAAGTCGAAGTCCTTGAGATATTCTAGCCAACGTCTTTGCCTCATATTTAACTCCTTCTGTGAAAAGAGATACTTGAGACTCTTGTGATCGGAGTATACAGTAAACTGCACTCCGTATAGATAGTGTCTCCATATCTTTAGTACAAACACTACTGCAGCCAACTCTAAGTCATGGACTGGGTAGTTCTTTTCATGCTTCTTCAATTGGCGAGAAGAATAAGCTATAACTCTTCCTTGTTGCATCAGTACACATCCGAGACCAATACCAGATGCATCGGTGTATACTTCAAACTTCTCTCCTTCTGTTGGTAGAGCTAAGAACGGGGTAGTAGTTAAGTGATCCTTGAGAGCTTGGAAACTTCGTTCACAATCCTCGCTCCATTCATAACGAACCTCTTTACGAGTTAACCTAGTGAGTGGCACGGTGATCTTGGAGAAATCCTTGATGAATCACCGGTAATAGCCCGCAAGACCCAAGAAACTTCGGATCTCGCTAGCATTGGTCGGTCTTTCCCAGTTCCTTACAGCTTCAACCTTTGATGGGTCTACAGACAAACCATCCTTTGATATCACATGTCCCAAGAATGATACTTCCTCTATCCAGAATTCACATTTGCTGAGCTTTGCATATAGTTGGTTTATCCTCAATATCTGTAATGCAATCCTCAAATGCTCCTCATGTTCTTCCTTGGTCTTGGAGTAAATTAATATGTCATCAATGAAAACCACCACGAATTGATCTAGATAAGGCCTGAATATACTATTCATTAACTGCATAAAGGCAGCAGGGGCATTTGTTAGTCCAAAAGGCACAACAACAAACTCATAATCTTTGATCCTTAGTTGGTGATATCCCGACCTGAGATCAATCTTTGAAAAATATTTGGATCCAGATATTTGATCAAATAACTCATCGATTCTCGGTAGTGGATACGTGTTCTTGATAGTGAGATGATTCAACTGTCGATAGTCGATACATAACCTCATGGATCCATCTTTCTTCTTTACAAATAGCACAGGTGCTCCCCACGGGGAAGTACTTGGTCTGATAAATCCTTTCTGGAGAAGTTCCATCAGTTGCTCCTTCAGCTCCTTGAGTTCGGCAGGGGACATCCTATATGGTGCCTTAGAAACTGGATAAGCACCAGGGACTAAATCGATGGTGAAGGCCACTTCTCTTTGTGGGGGTAATCCAGGCAATTCTTCTAGAAACACATCCGGAAATTCCTACACAACTGGGATGTCTTCTAGCTTAGTCTCCTTATTCTCCTTAATGGTGACAAATGCCAGGAAAGATACACATCCTTTCCTTATCAGTTTGCTAGCTCGGAGAGCTGAAATAAGAGGTGATTTGCTCCGACTCTTGGGGCTAGTACAGACCAATTCCGAAAATTCTTTGAAAATAACCTTGCTATTGCGGCAATCAACAGTTGCCTGGTATTTGGACAACCAATCCGCCCCTAATATGACATCATATTCCTTTAGATCTAAACATATGAGGTTGATGGGGAAATTCCTATCCTAAACCAATACTTCGCAGTTTTGGTAATGGTGAGTAATATCGGTTTCGTTTCCAAGAGTAGACAAAAATATTTTTATCCATTCCGGTTCTATGGGTAATGGGTCAGCAAACTTCTTGGAAATAAAAGAATGTGATGCTCCCATATCAAATAAGACATAAGTCGACTTGGAACAAACTTTCAGTGTACCTTCTACTAGTCCGCCTTCATCTTGTTCCGCCTCCTTAATGGCTTGGAGACGTGCATTCTTGGTCACCGGGCGCTTCCCGTCACCGGCTTGATCGTTGAGTAGGGGACAGTCGGGAATCCGATGGTCACGGCTCCCACAGCGGAGACATGCTCCAAGTTTCCTCCAACATTCTTCGGCTTTATGACCAGCCTTATCGCAATGCTTACATACTATATTGGACGGTGTAGTGGTAATGGAAAAAGGTTTGGTCTTCTTGGTCTTCTTTCCCTGAAAAGAAGTACCTCCATTACCCGGCCTCTTCTTAAAGTTGGGTTTGAAAGAACCCGAACTTGTGACTTGCTCCTTCTTATCCTTATCACGAATTCTATCTGATAGCTCCGTGGCATCTTCCAAAAGCTGGGCTCGGCGTACTAACTCTGAGTAGACCTGAATGTCCATCGGCGCTAGCTGGGTGATATATTGGGGCCTGAGCCCATTCAAAAACATTCTAGCCTTCATCTTTTCGGTACAAACTAAGTGCTTAGCGTACCGGGACAGTCTGGAGAACTGTGCCTCGTACTCCGCCACCGACAATGACCATTGCTTAAGTGCGGAAAATTCGGTAGTTTTCTATTCTTGGACTCGGTCTGAAAAATATTTATTGTTGAAACATTCAACAAATTCCTCCCACGTGATTTGGTCTTGGTCTAATGTAGCTTCCATAGACTCCCACCAGCATCGGGCATCTCTTTCTAACTGAAACGTAGCTAACAGGACCTTCTCTTGGTCCGTGCACTGCATCACTCTAAATATAGATTCCGTCTCCCAGATCCAGTGCTCCGCGTCATCCGGATTAGTGGACCCCATAAATTTGGGAGGGTTCATATTCTTGAAACTTTGGTGGAGATTTCCCGCTCCACGATGTCCACTTCCTTGTGATACCTGTTGGAGCACCTGGGTCATGCCTTGCAGCGTGCGTTGCATGTTGCGCCACTGAGCACGTTCGTCAGCCATTATCCTACAATTACAATAACTATATTAGTATGTGATTACGTTAAGCGCTTTTACATTTTTATATTAACTCAACCCTTGGTTCTACCCAATCTCACTGGTTAAAGGTTTAAACCTATCCTTAGACTTGGGTTTCCTAGGAATTGAATACCCTAGGCTCTGATACCACAAAAACTGTCACGCCCAGAGCGCGGAAGATACCCGGAGATGCGTGGCGAGTTTATGTCAATCATGTCAATCAGAGTATTAGTGTATTCGACACCAAAAATCAGAGATGCATAAAAGTAAAGATAACCCAATCCTTTTATTCCTTCATAAAAATATGTCTATTACAAACCCTTGAAAATACTAGACTTAATAAAAAAAAGTACAACATTGACTCAAGAAAATATAGAAATGACAGGACTAATTGACGCTTGAGTAGCTCTAAACTCTTTCACTCTTGACCTTCCCCATCCGTTGGGGTCTCATCATCGGACTTACCTGAAAAGTAGGGAAACACTGAGTGAGCGAACACTCAGTAGGAAATTATATCTCAAGAACTAGCAATGGGTTTAAGTAATTACATTTGTCCATGAATGCAATAAGTTATGCATGCCCGCGTAAAACGACAAGATAGAGAGTATATCAATAAGATAACAAGGTGAACTATTTATGAACTTTCAAGAATTTGTATCAATTAGATGTCAAGATGTTCAAGCAAGTATATTCATCATGTCATGTCAAAAGTTTGGCTATCATGTTTTCAGGCAAGCAAGTATATAAACACCCTTTTTCGGGCCACGCATGTCATGTCATGTCAAGTACGAGTCAAGTACAAGATTTGTGGAATATCCAATCAAGCTAGTCATGCACTTCGGTACAATGCCATACCGTAATCATTACAATTCTCATGGGCACTAGTACTTTCGGGTGCTCCTCCCAGGACCAGATCGGGCCCTATATGCGCAGCATTGATCATATATTTTGACATCCACTTTATGTATAGCCAATAAGGAATTTCAAGAAAAAGGCTTGTGAATATTCAAGATAGACCTTGAGAGAATAGAGTTCAAAAATGAACTTGATGTAGAAAGACGATAATAACGGTATAATCACGAGTATCGATAAAACTGGGTGGACTTGGTTCCCCACTCGGGTACCATATCAGATAAGTGCCCATATGTAGATGGTCACCCCTTTTTATATAGAATTGGGGTCTATAAGAACAGCATATTAATGGCATGATGTCCTCATCCCATTAAGAATATTCTCATGATATCCACATAGCATATCATGAGGGCTAGTATACCATGTTTCTATAGAGTGACATGGCAAAATAGTGTGATAGATTTTTATGGTACAATTCGCTCAGTCGGCCTTGAGGGAATCCAAGGCTCGAGGAGTCTTACGGAGGTCCCAATGACTAACTTGCTAGTCCAAAGGAACGGAATGTCCAATGGAGAGCTTGTATGTCACCGAGAGTTAGTGGGTAGTGCGATAAACAATCGTGAATCATGAGACTATATTCACGGAATGGAAATATAGTGCCAGATAATATACTTATATATATATAAAACCCTCGGTTAACAGAAAGCAGTGAAAAATAGCTATCGAAAATTAGCGACTTAACCTAAGTCACTTTTTAATGAATTAACGCCCTTCACTAGGTCGTTTCTTTTCTATTTTATGACTTTAGGAGCAGTCGTCTATTATAAATTTATATTTTTCAGGAATTTCTATATTCTGGAATTGTAACAAAACGCGCCTTGGACAGGGGCGTTAATTTTTAATTAGCGCCCTTTGATGGGGCGTTAATTTTACAAGAGACGACCTTCATCAGGTCGTTAATTCACTTATCTCCTGGTTTTCACATGAACAGTATTAATTCCAGGATAAATAATTTCATGAAAATAAATTACATGGTCAGGACAAGAAAAATAGCAGGATTCAAGGGGTATAATCATGTATTAGATTAGATTCATGGTTTCATAGATGTAAAATTTTAAACATGGGTATTTAATAATTTAGGTTAAATTGACGACTCCTGGGCAGGGCATCAGAACAAGAATTAGCGCCCTAGGCTGGGTCGCTTCTTTTTAAATTAGCGCCCTTGGTAGGGTCGCTTCCTTTAAAATTTTACAGAAACTTTGAAAACGTAGTAAGACTATATACATGAGATCATGGATGATATTATTACATAATCTATGCTAGTTTGGACTACGTTTCTTGAGAAAACCTACCTTATGATGATCTGGGTAAAGAAATTGAAAAGATGCTCTGTTATAAACAGAGCCTCCTGAAGAGATGCGCTCGACAATAACAACCGGTAATCAGCCACTGGATGATGTGAGGGTGAAGAAGATGATATTCTGCTTCAAACAGAGTTTTCTGGAAGTTAACTTCGGCAGCAACTCCTTATCCGTAAGCAGCAACAACTTCCTACTTTGCTGTAAGGGGGATGTCGATGAAGAACCCACGTTCTTCACTTTGAAAAGAGAGTTCCTACTTACTGCAGACAACCTACATAAGAAGAGAATGGAGAATATAATTATTCTTCATAATACATAACGGAAAGTAGAGGAAGAAGAACCACTTGTTCTTCACGGATGACAGCAACAGCAGAATAGATCACCAAAATAGCGATCGGGGTCGATTAGGACGGTATTTATAGGATTTTTTTGGAACCCTAATGGAGTTAGAGTTCGATTGGAAGATCTATTTCCTTGATAAGGTCCTTCTATAATCTATCAACCCATACAAATCCTAAAACTTACCATGGATAGTCTCCCGGGTTCGAACGAAACACAAATGAAATTAACGCCTTAGGCTAGGTCGTTAATTTTAATTGACGTTTTGACCTGTGTCGTTTCTTTTATAATTCGTGACCAGGAATGGGGCGTTTCTTTCCCTTTCCTTTTTATTCCCCCCTCTTCTTTTTGATTTTTGACGCCCTTTGATACAGGCGTCTCTTTTTAAATTAACGCCTTATGTGAAGGCGTTTCTTTTTAAATCGGGCCTTCATGAGAGGCGTTATTTCCATTTTGGCTTATTATTTCTTCATTTTAGTTTTTTATCATTTATTTACTTAATCTTTTAATTTATTTTTGATTAATTGGGATCTTATCCCTTTCTATTTTTATCAGGGTTGCTACAATTTTTATCCCTTCGTACATCATATTACATCCTTCCCTTTGTATAAGGGGTTTAAAAGGGCAACACCCACAAGGTGTGTTCTAGTCCATATTTTTGTATTTATATTCATATTATGGATTTGATACTACACCTTGGGTTCACTAATTCCTATTTTCATTGGTTGTTGTCTTTGGTTCTTTACAAGAGTAATCAACAAGAAGAACTCTCTTCATCGACCGGACAATAGCAAGAGAAGGTGCACACACAATCTCCCCCGCATCCTTTTGAGGTATTTATATTCGCGATTCCTCCATATTATTATTGTTATATCATTTGAGGCCCTCGTGTCTCTGGCAATCACATTCCACTTAGCATCTTACGCATACTCCCCTTTTCTCCTCCTCTTTCGCTTTCTTTTTCCCTTTAATTCTTCTTAGTTTTTCCTTAAGTTGATGGGGGCATCCCTTGCCCCTCCACTTTTTTTGAGGCTCGGATCGTCGTCAACTTATGCCATTATGTCCGTCATGTGTTCGTGAGTCTGGTCATGTAATTTTTATATTTTATTTGAGTCTTAAACCATGTAATTTTCCTATTATTTGAGTCATGTACCTAAGTTAGTAGGTTATCTACCAAAGTCTTGTGTCATTATGTTGGTTTGTTAAGCTATTGGGCCCAACTAGTGGGCTAGGCCCAGGGGCACCCCTCCCTTGGACTGCTTTGGTCATTAGTTAGTTTGTCAGGGTCATTATGGTCATATGAAAGTATGGAGCCTATAAATAGGCCTCCCCTCCCTCTCATTGTAAAAAACTTTTGATGAATATTGAAAAGCATTTGCCATCTCCCTCTCAATATCTCCCCCCCTCTCTCTCTCTCTAACTATCACTCTCTCTAAGTGGGTTGTACCCCCTCTCTCTCTCCTCCCCACCCCAATTTTGAAATTCATTCTCTCTCCTCCCCATTCACCCCTCATTAAGGCCCCTTCCCCTTCCCCATGCACTCATTCAATTCCCCCTCCAACCCCTAGGTGGAAACCCCTTCTCCTAGGCACCTTTCCACTTTCCAAAGCACCCCACCACCTTCCCAAGGCTGAATTAACCCCTCCCAAAGCCCAAATTCGAATTTCCCTCTCCCTAGGGCTGTGCCCTTCCATCTCCCCACCTCCTTAATCACCCTAGGTCGAAATTCCCTTCCTCCCTACAGCCAAGTTCGCCCCCCACCTCCTCTCTCACTCACCCTCTCTCTAGTGCACATCCACCCCCCATCTCCACCTCTAGCTGCTCCAGCCCCCCTCTCCATCTTTCCCTGCCACTCCAGACCCTCCAGAAGCCCTAGCCATGTCCTTCCCATATCCACAAACCATCAGCCATCACCCCAGGCTGTGCTACTCTCCCTCCCACTCCCTTTGGTCTTGCAAGATTGGAGTTTCAGGTTGCAGGGCGCAGGCAGCAGAGTGGGGTCCTGAAGTTGCATCGTCTCCGGCTGCTCCCTGATCTTCCTGGTGTCAAGGCCTACAGATCTGGAAAGGTCGTCCAGAGAGCTTCCAAGGCGAGGTGGTTTCGTCGGCATCCGAGCTTCGAGCAGTCCACAGCAGCCATTCTCCCGTGACCTCGCAGAAGCTCTCAGGCAGGGAACCAGAGCTGCAGTCACAGTCCGACCATGGCTTCCTCCCTGAAGATCTAAGCGCCATTTTCGGAGGGCTGAAACTACTACCAGTTAGCTGTCATCTCCAAGATAAAGGACTTCATTCGGCCTCCGGAGCTTCCAGTTACCATTTTCTTCGTCGGGGTGTGTCGTCTGCCCCCTGTGGGTCCAGGTTTGACCTGTCCCTGCTTATCCGGATACCTCGCTCTTCTCCGACCTCTGATTGGGGTCCCGTTGATTCCTGCTCGAAGATACTCCGACCAAAATCATGTCACCACCAGGCTTGCCTCATTTGGAGTTCAGGAGCGTTCGTGGTGCCATCTGCAACTCGCTGTACCTGTTCTGCACCAGCCAGAGGAAGAAGTTGCTGACCTGTTCCAGTCGCCGGCCCGACCAGCCCTAAGTTCCAGAGCTCCTGCCAAAATTCAGACACCATCCCCGTCCTGTTGGGGAACTTTTGGCGCAGGTTTCATCAAGATCCACGCTCTGTGGAATTTTTGGCAACATCAAAACCGCACCACTGTCCGGAGAATTTGCAGATTGGCAGAACCGGCGGGATTCGACAAGTCGGGTTCCTTAGCTTAATTACCCACCCCGCTTGGCCGGCTGAAGGCCCCTCCCTGCGTGGAGGTAGTTTTGAATGTAATAAGCCTAATCCCCACCCCAAGATCACCCCTCCTGCATGAGGCGTAGTGTTGTACACCTTTGCATTTTCAGGTCAAGCACCATCGCCGCAGCGTTCGGGTTCATACCCACGCTTCCCGGCGCGCCCACGTCTTCGAACAGGATCGATGTTTTCACACCGATCAGGTGAGTGACTGATACAACCCTTGGTGGCCTACATTTTGCAAGTTTAGTATCGCCTTGAATGCTCGTCGGACGGTGAGAGAGTGGCCGATTCCGCATATACTCGATTGTGTACCCACCGCGGCTCGTGAGTGAGAGCTACCCAATCCCACGCCCCGGGCGTGCCGGCCTCCCACAAAGTTGGGAATCCCAGACCCTTTGGGGGTTAGCCTAAGCCGACTTGGCCACTTAGAATCATTGGGTTCCACCTTGGACCCTCGCCATCATCCCCGGTGCCTTCGGGAGATTGCATGTGCCGTACGTGTGAGCCGCTAGTGTGAGTCCGTTGCTCAATCTTGAATGCTTGTGGGTCTAGGTCCGAGGTCCATCAAGTCAACCTTAGTCAAACTTGGGCTGTGCCACATCATAAGTGGATTTCTTAGAATCTACACAGAGACGGAGGGATACCTTGTGAAGAAATCTTTGACCTCCGTGGCGACATCATTTAAGCGGTCAAAAGACCTGATTTCAATTCGAATTATTTTCTACAGAATTTCTTTTCTCAAATTTTATTTGCATATTTGTATTGTATCTTCTTGATGCGAAGGATGTCGACATCTCAGGCTGAGTTCCCTCCATCTCTTGATATATTCTGTCGTTGGCTCGTCATTTCATTGCTTAGTTGGATAAAGTTCGGGCAAGGTCACCTCTATCTCAGCGACATAGAATCTTTTATTAAAGTTCCGCTGCAGGTCCGTCCAATCATTAATAGACCAAGCCAACTGGTTGGAATACCATTCAAACGCTGGTCCTATTAGTGAGGACCCAAAGAATTTTAGCAGGTACGACTCGTCCTCCGCCAAGTCGCAAATGATTGTCATATAATGTGCAATGTGTTCTTTCGGGGAGCCCTGCCTAGTTAATTTGTCAAATTTTGGTACTTTGTTGACGTTGAGCGGCAATCTTTTGGCAGCAAGATAAGTTGGATATGGCACTTGATATGTGTCGAAGGGGGCGTAATCATCACCACCCCTCTTTGCTAGTTTTGCCTCGATCATCTGCTCCACCATCAACTTGTTCACCATTACTGGCTCTGCTGGTTGAGGGCAGAGGCAGGTAGGTTGCATCGGCATTGTGGTTGGATCTGTAGCATGGGGTAGCAAAGAACTTGACAATGGAGCTTGCGGTTGCATATGGAGAGACATCGGCGATACCAACTGGAGCCGCTGGGAATGATGCTGGAGAGTAGCCCAGCTATGGTTCGCAAGTTGCAGAGCAGTCGGTGAGGGAGCACCCACAGGGTTGGAATCTTCTCGTGATGGCTCATCCCGTGCCCCCAGTTGCTCGGGCTCAATAACGTACCCAGTCTTTTCATTTAATTGTTTCTTCAGCAATTCTATCTCCTTTTAGTACCTTTGCAGCGCCATCAGGATGGCAAAATCGATAGCTGTTTCATTACCAATGCCCTCGAGTGTGGTATCGGAGGCATGCTCAAATGGAGGAGATGAGAATACTCCTTCTTGCTCATATGCCACTATTCTGGCAGTGACAGCAATGATGTCTTCATTAGCAACTTGCCTACCCTTAGCAGCTTGCGATAGCTCAGCAGCGACTTTGCCCCGTCTTGTAACCGGGTCTTCTCTTCCAGCAATCTTAGCTGGCTCTTCTTGTTCATTTGGCAGGGTGCTATGCCCGCTTATCACCCCTGTCATTTTGCAAGTGAGGATTTGCATCCTCTTGTATGCTTTCTAACTCCCCTTCAGGCTTGACCGGGGGAAGTCGGCCCTTTAAATATTGAACTTCTTTTCATTTCTTCATGTTGTGGAGGCATTTCGAAGCTTCCGACCCTGGCTTGCTTCTCATCTCCATTTGCACCCATGAGTGACATTGTATCTTCTTCTTCTTCCCTGATGGTCATCGCATTTGATAACCACTGTTGGCCGAGCAAAGAGATTCCCAGATCCCAAAAGTAGTCGCGCGTAATTCCAGCCATCTCTTCTTGTTCATGTCCTCTTGTGAGAAAGGAGAGCAACTTCTGGCCCCGCACCAGAGGCATGTATGCCAGTCGGGATATTATGGTAGACTGATTGAATTTCTTTTTCATTAAAGGGGCGTCGGCCTGTCTGGCGTACGCCTTGAAAGTTGCACGGCTTGGAAGGTCCAAGACTGTGTCATCTTCTTGGGAGCAAATCTTATCTTCTTTTTCTTCACCCCCTTGACGGGATGGAAATTAATGCTACTAGGTACAGCCAATGGGATAGGGTAGATCTTCTTTGGGACCCAGACTTGTTTAAATTTCCTCGGCTTTGGGGTTAGCTCCTCTCGGCCTTGGTGGTTAGCTTCTTCTTTTTCAGCTCTCCTTCCAGCCAAGGCTTGGAAGGAGTTGTAGGTTGAGACTGTCGAAACTACACGATCTAGCATCACCTGGGCATTGCATCCAATCAGAAAGAGGCGGACGCCGCCGATCATTATGGACTTCCCTAAAGCCGAGAGACATCCAGAAATGGGAACAGATGCCTTCCTCCGGGAGCTCCTTCTTTGGCTACTCTCAGACTGGTTGGTGCGGGTTGGGTGGGCAGCATAAACCACATGATGTACCATGCAGCTCACCATTTAAGTTTGACTTCACTTTGAGGCATGGTAGCTTCGGCCCCCAGCTTGGCGGGCCAGTAGTTCATTGGCAGTAGCAGGGGGAGCAAGTCCCGTAGCCGCTGATAACGCGGAAATGTATGTCGTTACTACACACGCGCTAACAATCTTAAAACCAAACTCGCACAAAATGATCAAAAGAGAACGTAGTACTATGGCAAGCTCAGGTCGAATTCACAGGGAAGAAAAGATTTTTAAAGTTAAAAATCTTGTAACATTTTAGAAAATATTTGTGATTTTTTTTAGCTCGAAGAGAATGATTAAACGAAAAATGGTTCCAACAATTAATTAAAAATGCCTATGATTATGCGCCTATGTTATGGAAAATAATTGCATGAAGTGGAAAAGAAGAGATAGAAGGAGGTAGAGATGGAAGAAGAGCAAACTCTAAATCAAAATAACAACTCCTTTCATTAACTTAAAAGAAAGAGTACATGAAATGCGAAACTAAATTGCACTAACAACACAACGAGATAATAATGAAGTGAAATAACATAAAAGTAATAAAAACAAGAAAAGCCTAGAGTTTGGAGATGGTAGCAGTAATGGTGATGATGGCGTCATCCTCTCTTGGTCTTGGATCACGCACCACCTCACGGAAGATGTCGTCTATGCTGGGAAGAAGACACCTTCGTCGTTGAAGCCACTCTTGGAGGAGAATGTATGGGGTGAGGAGAGAGATCTAAGGAGAGGAAGAGAGAGGTCAAGGTAAATCTAAGGGAGATAACAATGGTTTAGAAGAATGAGATGGTGATGAAGGGGGGATTAACTAAGGCTACCTAGGTGAGATGGAAAAAGAAGAAAAAGAAGACTTTAAAATATGAATAGTGAAAATTAGAGATAGAGCATTAAAACGTTGAAAATAACTTGAAAGCTTGAAGGAATTAGAAGATGATGAAGAAGAAGAAGAAGTTGTAGAGAACTTAAAAACAAAGAACGTTGGTGAAGAACGCAAGAGGAGAAGAGGGATGGAGGAAGGAGAAAAATAAGGAAGAACAGGGGAGAATGTTGTCTCGAATTGCACAGGACAGCACAGTGCAAAATACGAAATAACTTGAAACTTAGAAGGAATTAGAATATGATGCAGAATAAGAAGTTGTAAAGAACTTAAAAACAAAGAACTTTCGTGAAGAAAGAAAGAGGGGAAGAGGGGCGGAAGAGGGAGAAATTGGCGACCTAAGATGTGAGAGGGAGAGGGTGAAAATTGCCAAAAGAAGAACTCCCCTTCTCCTCCTTGTCATGGGCTATTTATAGGGAAAGTTGGGTCAATGGAGGGTGGAGATTGCATCAAAATGAGATGGATGGCTGAGATTTATGTAGAAGTTGATGTATGGGGAAAAGAAAAAGGAGGTGTGTAATACCCCGTATTTAATCAGTAATTTTTATTAATATTTCCTGTTCAAATTGGAATTTTTAAGAATTTATTTGAATTAAGTTGAATTAATAAATGAATAGAAATGGAAATAAACCATTAAAAATTTAAATTGAAATGAAAATGAAATGTGATCCAAATTAAAATAAGGTATGAATGAAATAAAACATAAATGCAATTGATTTGGAATGAAAATGAAATTAAAAGAGGGAATTTGGAATTTGAATTTCCAATTTAATATTTTATTAATAAATGAATAGTGAAGTGGAATTTAGTTGACCGTATTAAAATCTCGAAAAATGGTAATTGGGTAGCTGATCATTTGCTTAACAAACTTTTCTTCTATGATTAACCCTAATAAAATCGTTAACCTGGTCAAATCTAGAGTTTAATTGGGATTAGAATCTACCAACCCCCAATAGTAACTTCTATAGTAACCTACACCTTAAAACACGAAATTAGAACTCATTCCTTAATTAAATTCGATGAGGTTAGAGGCAAATGAAAGGTATTGATTGGTAGTTTAATAACCCTTAACCAATTTCGTGTAAAATTAACCAGGATAGAAGTGATTAGATGAGTTTGATCGAGGTCAAGCATTTCGGCGGCGTAAGTTACACGTCTCTTCTAGCTCGAAATTCACCCTTCCTGGAAGGATCCAGAAGGTGTATTAGGTATTAAAAGAAAGCTTAAAGAGTCTAGTTTCATTTGGTAGCTGGGTCAATCGACGAGGAGTCCAGATGTAGGAGTATTCGGCGATTTAGTGGAAGGTGTTCTTCGTTCTTGGTTCATCTTCATCCAACTCTTTGATCCTTGATTAAGGTAGGTACCCTTCACCAAATGAAGCGTGTAAATATAGTATCTTGATCTGCTTGATGAGATCTATCGTTTGGGACTGAAAGCCCTAAATTTTATAGAGTATTTAGGGAGATATCAAGCGATCTTTGGAGGATATTCTTCTAGTTCGTGGGTTTTCTTATTTGCTGAAGTTTAGATCTTCAATTGAGGTAGGTTTTAATAGACCTAAACCTTATTGTTATATATGAATGGAATCCTCATCTTGTTAGCTTCCTTCCTACGTAGAAAGCCCTAATTTTTATCAACCATGCTAGGTTAATTTCTCGTTTTAGCAAGCTTATGTTCTTGTTAGGTTTAAGTGAGCCCTTTTAGTGTAAGCTTGAATCCCCGTGACTAATCACAGGCTAAACATGAAATTAAGCATGGCATCTTGTTTATCTCTTTCCTGTCTTTCCATTGATATCTCGTTTGCTTATTTCCATGAAGAAACAGAGGAGTTATGTTGATTCTAATCAAGGGATCTTGAATCCCGTTCTCTGCTCGTTAAGGCGCTATGTACCAGGGGCGCGATCTTTAACGCGCTAGCCCGATATAGCGCAATCTTGTAGACCCCCAGCCCTGACAGAACACGTTCAAACCTTAAAAATTTAATATATTCAGATTTTTGGGATCGCGCTAGCTTTACCTAGCGCGTTCTTCATTAAGGCGCTATGGCCCTATGGCGCGACATGCTTCATACCCCAATCGCTTGTGGGGTCGAGTCGTAAGCCCTCTGATGCAAATTATAATTCTGTAAGATGTTATATGGTTGCTGTAAGATGCTATATAAGACGTATGTTCAGTTAGAAAACATCTTTGTCCAGTTTTCAAATTAATCAAAAGGGTTTTCATGTTCTTTTTAGTTCCCGATATTCTTTGATTCCAGAATTTTAAATCTTTGATTCCAGAATTATGATGATTAGCTTCTGAATGTTTTCACAATATACTTATAATATTTTTACGTAGTTCAGATGCTAATTGAGTAGTACTAATAGTTAGTACCCCACCTGTTAATCTAGATTTCAAATTTTATGCATTTAGTTTCCTGGTCCAGAACGTGCTATGTTTTCCTAGCGCGTTCTTCAGGTCGCGCTAGGGACATATAGCGCCTTCTTCCTGTTGACCCCGATCTTCCAGGGGTTAAAACAGAACGTTTCTGACATGTTTTTCAAACTATATTAAGTCCCTGCAGTTACTTATAAGTTAAGTTATACGTATATTAACTTGTAGAACCCCTGTGTTTATCAAGTTTTCAAATTAAAATGGTTTCTGGCCCTGTCTTGAACGAGCTATACTTCCATAGCACGTTCTTGATAAACGCGCTACCTGGGTATAGCACGTTAATACACAGAATTTCATTTTTGAGCCGTTAGCTATCTTATTTCTATCAGATTATTGTATATTCTTATTTCTGAATGCAGTAAGTTAATTTTTATCCCTCAAGGCTCCAGTATATCAAAATGTGTTGTCCGAACGTTAGGCTACGCCTATCGGGATGGTCGCACGCTTGCGCGAGTGATCTTCGGATCGATTACCTCCGCCACGTACTGAGTCCTTGTTGGAATCCTTAGTGTTTTTATCAATTGGTTAGCTACCCACAGCATGTAATTGGTTTTGTTATAAGTGTAATCATGCAATTGAACTTGAACGTATAATTATCATGTTAAACTTTTGAGTTTATGAAAATGTAATCGGGTTAAATTTAGCTTGAATTCTTAACAGCCTGAAAACTTGTTAACCAACAGAATAAAATGTTTAACCATGGAACTAAGAATGATCTAATTATTGCATTTTCCTACTTACCCTTTCATTCTTGGTTTCCACGACTCGATATGTCGTTAAACATTATGCCAAAGTTGAATTCTCTATACTTCTTGTTATTTCGATATTCAATCAGATCTGTGCTTATTACTTGATAGCTTGTTCTTTGAAATTTATTGGCCATGAAATGTGGAAGTCTAGATTCGTGGGATCTTGTGATCCAAATAAATCAATGTCTGGCAAACAAATAAGGGCTTGGTCTAGTCCTGGGAGGAGCACCCGAACACTACTTGTATCCCCATGGAGGTGGTTGACTAGGTGTGGCATTGGCACCAGTACTTGACATGTGATTAATCTAGGGGCTGTCCACTACTCTCTACTAGTTTACACTTTCCACTTTTTCCTGTTCTATGATTTACTTGTGGTTACTCTACTTGCTATTACTTGAAAGTGGAAATGTTACATGCGTGATATACTTGCTTACTGGCCAAATTATTATTTCTACACTTGTTCTTGTTCTTACTTGTTCATAGTAAAGTTCTTGTCCTTGCATTAATTGTTATCTCTTGATTCTTGACTTTGCAAGATCTTATTACAGTGTTCTTGCTCTTGTTATCTTTCTCCTTGTTATCATTTCATATAACATGTAATTAAATCATTAATCACTTACACTTGCCTGTTATTACCTACTGAGCGTTGGCTCATAGTATTGTTTTCCCCCTTTCCAGGTTACTCAGGTGGTGACGTTCACTCGGACGGGGAGTGATTTGAGTGCTACTAGAGTGTGCCTCCATCTAGGTTGCCATGTTGGCACCGTAGTATTTCCAGTTATTACCTTTAGTGTTGCATTAGTGTTCTAATTCTGTATTAGATCAGGTGATGTATTAATGAGTTTGGAAGTTATGTTTAATCAGTTGATTATTGTAATAAGAGATTAGAATCCTTCTATTCCATTGAGCAGTTTTAGAACTTAATTTTTGTGCTAGCGTGTTTCTGACTGTACGTCCCGGTATTCCGCGTCGGGGCGTGAC
The DNA here is from genome assembly GCA_022559845.1 of Amorphophallus konjac. Lineage (NCBI taxonomy): Eukaryota > Viridiplantae > Streptophyta > Magnoliopsida > Alismatales > Araceae > Amorphophallus > Amorphophallus konjac. The sequence goes on along the minus strand of CM040119.1, from coordinate 322,282,521 downwards.
AGTTTAGGTGGTATCAGAGCCAAGTTTTAATATTCCTAGGTTTTCTAAATTCTAGGGTTCTAAGTGTGTCTTAGGATCCATACCCTTGTAAAAATCTAGAACCCGACCTGGTGAGATTGGGTAGAAATTGGGTTAAGTTCATACCTTAATCGTGTTGTCATCTGCTTTCTTGACCCTAAGTGATCTGTTCTTCGTGTAGGCTTTTGAAATGGCAGCCGATCGTGCAGAGTGGAGGAATTTGCAGCGCACGGTTCAAGGCCTTACGCAGGCATTGCAGCAAGTGGCTCAGGCAGGAGCAGCACATCATGGCACCGGTGATTTATACCGGAACTTCCGTGGAATGAATCCACCCAGATTTGCTGGATCGACCGATCCCGACGAAGCCGAACATTGGCTTGATGATATGGCGAGGATTTTTGAGGTCATACAATGCACCGATCAAGAACGTGTCTTATTATCGACCTTCCAACTGGAACGTGATGCACGTGCATGGTGGGACTCTATTAAGGCAGTACTCGGAGATCAGCCGATTACTTGGGGAGAGTTCGAGGAACATTTCAATAGCAAGTATTTTTCTGATCGAGTGCAAGAGAAGAAGGCGGCCGAGTTTGCGGCTCTGAAACAGCGGAGCTTATCAGTAGCCGAGTATGAAGCACAATTCTCCAGACTGTCTAGATATGCTACTCATCTCATTTCCACTGAGAAGATGAAGGCGAAGCGCTTTCTTAATGGGTTGAAGCTTCACTATATCAACCAATTGGCACCTATGGAGATATCGACTTATTTTGAGATGGTAAGAAAGGCGCAAGTTCTGGAAGACACTCTCGAGATGACGGAGAGGATCCGAGGCCAAGGCATGAAGAAAGAGCAGCCGAAGGATTTCAAGAAAAGCAACGTCGGACCTAGTTTTATCAAGAAGAGGCCCGCGAGTGGGTCAAGTTCGTGGACCGGAGTAGGATCATGGAAAGGAAAGATGCCGAAGCAAGAGGAAAGGAAGCCCGGCCCTATTGTACCCTTTAAGGGTGTGTGCAGATATTGTGACCGTCCTGGTCATAGGATGGAGGAGTGCTGGCGCAAGTTGGGCGCCTGTCTTCGTTGCGGGAGTAGGGAGCACCGTATCCCAGATTGTCCGTTAGTATCGGAGCAAGCTACACCGGCAAAGCCTCAATTCTTCAAGAAGCCGCAAGGCAAGCTTCAAGCACTTCAGGTAGATGAAGCAGATACAGCCGAAGAAGGTGGACTCGTCGAAGGTACTCTCGATATACTCGACAAGCCAGCCTTTGTTCTTTTTGATACTGGTGCAACGCATTCCTTTATTTCTCGGAGATTTGCTAAGTCTTTAGCTGTGGAACCTATTTTGATGAATTCTCTGTTAGAAATTTCTACACCTATTGGCTCTAGATCAGCAATTCAGCATTTCTATCCTTCTAGTAAGGTTATGATTGATGATCAGAATTTCCCAGTTGATTTAGTCTGCATGGACATGAAGGATTATGATGTAATCCTAGGAGCAGATTGGTTGGCCAAGCATGAGGCCAATGTTCACTGCAGTTCTAGCTCGGTGTCTTTTAATAGACATCCGGATCTTTCATTTATGGGAATTAGATACCATCGCTCCGTCTCACTTATTTCGGCCCTTCGTGCTGATAAACTGATGAGGCGAGGTTGCGAGGCATTTCTAGCCTTTGTCTATGCTACTCCAGAGCAGCAAGTGGAGATTCAAGATATCCCTGTTGTCCATGAATTTCTCGATATATTTCCTGAGGAACTACCTGGACTTCCGCCTGAGAGGGAAGTTATCTTCTCCATTGATGTTATTCCGGGTTCTTCTCCTGTCTCTAAAGCTCCTTATCGTATGTCTTCTGCGGAGTTGAGAGAATTGAAGCAGCAATTGATGGAGTTACTTGAGAAGGGTTTCATTCGCCCTAGTACTTCCCCTTGGGGAGCCCCTGTATTATTTGTTCGGAAGAAGGATGGTTCGATGAGGCTGTGCATCGATTATCGGCAATTGAATCAGTTGACTATCAAGAATAAGTACCCATTGCCGAGGATTGATGAATTATTTGACCAGATAGCGGGAGCTCAATTCTTTTCTAAGATCGATCTTCGATCGGGATATCACCAGTTGCGGATTAAGGAAGAGGATATCTTTAAAACGGCTTTCCGCAGCAGGTATGGTCATTTCGAATTTGTCGTTATGCCCTTTGGATTAACGAATGCACCGGCAGCTTTTATGCAGTTGATGAACAGTGTGTTTAGACCCTATCTTGATCAATGGGTCGTGGTATTCATTGATGATATCTTGATCTATTCCAAGAGTGAAGGAGAGCATGCCGAACACTTGAGATTGGCACTGCAGTTATTAAGAGACCATCAGTTATATGCCAAGTTCAGTAAGTGTGATTTCTGGTTGCCAGAGGTGTCCTTTTTAGGGCATATTATTACCAAGGAAGGTATTTCTGTTGATCCTTCTAAAGTGGAAGCAGTGAAGAATTGGGAACAGCCTACTAGTGTGACCGAGATCAGAAGTTTCTTAGGCCTGGCAGGCTATTATCGCAGATTCATTCAAGATTTCTCCAAGATTGCGGTACCTCTTACTAGATTAACCCGCAAGGAGAACAAGTTCGAATGGTCAGAAGATTGTCAACGAAGTTTTCAGATTTTGAAGGACTGCTTGACTACGGCACCTGTTTTGGCTTTACCTTCTGGTGAAGGAGGTTTTGTGGTCTATACGGATGCATCTGGAATTGGTCTAGGCTGTGTGCTTATGCAGCATGGGAAGGTAATTGCTTATTCTTCCAGGCAGTTGAGGAAGCATGAAGAGAACTATCCTGTTCATGATTTGGAATTGGCAGCTGTTGTCTTTGCTTTGAAGATTTGGAGACATTACTTGTATGGAGAATCTTTCACGGTATTCTCAGATCACAAGAGTTTGAAGTATTTGTTCTCTCAGAAAGAACTCAATATGCGACAGCGCAGATGGCTGGAATATTTGAAGGACTTTGACTTCTCTATTGAGTATCACCCTGGTAAAGGTAATGTGGTGGCAGACGCATTGAGCCGGAAGCCTGTAGCAAAGTTATCCAGTTTGATGATGCAAGAGTGGAAGTTACTGGAACAGTTATCTAGTCTGGATCTTAATATTGACAATGATCGGGTTTTGATTGCTCAGATTCAACTTAAGTCTGAATTATTAATGGAGATCAAGTCTTTGCAAGATAATGATCCCGAACTGGTGGAGATCAAGGGAAAATTGAGCAGCAGACCGGATTTCCTGATTTCCGACGATGGAAGACTTCTATTTCAAGGACGAACGTGTATACCTGACGTAGCTGAGATCAAGAACAAGATTTTGGAAGAAGCCCATAGATCTAAATACACGATTCATCCTGGAGGCACTAAAATGTTCAAAGACTTGAAAAGATCCTTTTGGTGGCCGAATATGAAAAGAGAAGTGGCAGATTTTGTGAGTAGATGCCTGGTATGTCAGCAAGGCAAGGCCGAGCACTTCAGATCGGCAGGGAAATTGAAACCACTCGATATACCCCAATGGAAGTGGGAGAGTATTGTCATGGATTTTATCATGGGACTGCCTAGAACTCGTGGTGGTTTTGATGCAATTTGGGTAATCATCGACAGACTGACAAAGTCAGCCCATTTCTTGTCCATTAAATCTAAATGGACAATTGATGTTCTAGTAGCTCTGTATATAAAGGAAGTGGTGAGATTGCATGGTATTCCAGTGAATATAATATCTGATCGAGACCCTAGATTCACTTCTCATTTCTGGAAGGGACTGCAAGAGTCTTTAGGTACTCGTTTGAATTTCAGCACGGCATTCCATCCACAGACAGATGGGCAGACGGAGAGAACTAACCAGATAGTGGAGGATATGCTGAGAGCATGTATGATTGACTTCGGTGGTAATTGGAATGAGCATTTGGCATTGGTTGAATTCGCCTACAATAACAGCTATCAGTCTAGTATTCAGATGGCCCCATTTGAAGCTTTGTATGGAAGAAGCTGTCGATCCCCGTTGTGTTGGGACGAGGTGGGCGAAAAAGCAATGGCTTGGACCGGATCTTATCTCGGAATCATCACAGAACATCCGTATTGTCCGAGATCGGTTACAAGTGGCTCAGTCAAGACAGAAGAGTTATGCCGATAATAGAAGAAGGGCATTGGAATTCCAAGTAGGTGACCATGTGTTTTTAAAGGTCTCTCCTTCGAGAGGGATTCGCAGATTTGGTATTCGTGGCAAGCTGAGTCCGAGGTATATTGGCCCGTTTGAGATTCTAGATAGAGTGGGAGAAGTGGCTTATCGATTGGCATTACCGCCTCAGTTATCTGGCGTGCACAATGTCTTCCATATTTCTATGTTGCGGAAGTATGTGTACGACCCCACTCATGTTATTCAACATATGGACTTTGAACTGAAGGAGGATCTGACCTATGAGGAAAGACCAATAAAGATTTTGGACCGGAAGCAGCAGCAACTCCGGAGTCGAGCTATACCTATGGTCAAGGTACAATGGAGTCGGCGTGGAGCGGAAGAAGCTACCTGGGAATCGAAGAGGTGATGAGGAAGCGGTATCCCGACCTTTTCTAGGTGAGCAGATTCTTTTATTTTCGCATCTTAATGCAGTGAATTTGGAGGACCAAATTCTTTTAAGTAGGGGAGGGTGTAATACCCCGTATTTAATTAGTAATTTTTATTAATATTTCCTGTTCAAATTGGAATTTTTAAGAATTTATTTGAATTAAGTTGAATTAATAAATGAATAGAAATGGAAATAAACCATTAAAAATTTAAATTGAAATGAAAATGAAATGTGATCCAAATTAAAATAAGGTATGAATGAAATAAAACATAAATGCAATTGATTTGGAATGAAAATGAAATTAAAAGAGGGAATTTGAATTTGAATTTCGAATTTAATATTTTATTAATAAATGAATAGTGAAGTGGAATTTAGTTGACCGTATTAAAATCTCGAAAAATGGTAATTGGGTAGCTAATTATTTGCTTAACAAACTTTTCTTCTATGATTAACCCTAATAAAATCGTTAACCTGGTCAAATCTAGAGTTTAATTGGGATTAGAATCCACCAACCCCCAATAGTAACTTCTATAGTAACCTACACCTTAAAACACGAAATTAGAACTCATTCCTTAATTAAATTCGATGAGGTTAGAGGCAAATGAAAGGTATTGATTGGTAGTTTAATAACCCTTAACCAATTTCGTGTAAAATTAACCAGGATAGAAGTGATTAGATGAGTTTGATCGAGGTCAAGCATTTCGGCGGCGTAAGTTACACGTCTCTTCTAGCTCGAAATTCACCCTTCCTGGAAGGATCCAGAAGGTGTATTAGGTATTAAAAGAAAGCTTAAAGAGTCTAGTTTCATTTGGTAGCTGGGTCAATCGACGAGGAGTCCAGATCTGGGAGTATTCGGCGATTTAGTGGAAGGTGTTCTTCGTTCTTGGTTCTTCTTCATCCAACTCTTTGATCCTTGATTAAGGTAGGTACCCTTCACCAAATGAAGCATGTAAATATAGTATCTTGATCTGCTTGACGAGATCTATCGTTTGGGACTGAAAGCCCTAAATTTTATAGAGTATTGAGGGAGATATCAAGCGATCTTTGGAGGATATTCTTCTAGTTCGTGGGTTTTCTTATTTGCTGAAGTTTAGATCTTCAATTGAGGTAGGTTTTAACAGACCTAAACCTTATTGTTATATATGAATGGAATCCTCATCTTGTTAGCTTCCTTCCTACGTAGAAAGCCCTAATTTTATCAACCATGCTAGGTTAATTTCTCGTTTTAGCAAGCTTATGTTCTTGTTAGGTTTAAGTGAGCCCTTTTAGTCTAAGCTTGAATCCCCGTGACTAATCACAGGCTAAACATGAAATTAAGCATGGCATCTTGTTTATCTCTTTCCTGTCTTTCCATTGATATCTCGTTTGCTTAATTCCATGAAGAAACAGAGGAGTTATGTTGATTCTAATCAAGGGATCTTGAATCCCGTTCTCTGCTCGTTAAGGCGCTATGTACCAGGGGCGCGATCTTTAACGCGCTAGCCCGATATAGCGCAATCTTGTAGACCCCCAGCCCTGACAGAACACGTTCAAACCTTAAAAATTTAATATATTCAGATTTTTGGGATCGCGCTAGCTTTACCTAGCGCGTTCTTCATTAAGGCGCTATGGCCCTATGGCGCGACATGCTTCATACCCCAATCGCTTGAGGGGTCGAGTCGTAAGCCCTCTGATGCAAATTATAATTCTGTAAGATGTTATATGGTTGCTGTAAGATGCTATATAAGACGTATGTTCAGTTAGAAAACATCTTTGTCAGTTTTCAAATTAATCAAAAGGGTTTTCATGTTCTTTTTAGTTCCCGATATTCTTTGATTCCAGAATTTTAAATCTTTGATTCCAGAATTATGATGATTAGCTTCTGAATGTTTTCACAATATACTTATAATATTTTTACGTAGTTCAGATGCTAATTGAGTAGTACTAATAGTTAGTACCCCACCTGTTAATCTAGATTTCAAATTTTATGCATTTAGTTTCCTGGTCCAGAACGTGCTATGTTTTCCTAGCGCGTTCTTCAGGTCGCGCTAGGGACATATAGCGCCTTCTTCCTGTTGACCCCGATCTTCCAGGGGTTAAAACAGAACGTTTCTGACATGTTTTTCAAACTATATTAAGTCCCTGCAGTTACTTATAAGTTAAGTTATACGTATATTAACTTGTAGAACCCCTGTGTTTATCCAGTTTTCAAACTAAATTGGTTTCTGGCCCTGTCTTGACGAGCTATACTTCCATAGCACGTTCTTGATAAACGCGCTACCTGGCTATAGCGCGTTAATACACAGAATTTCATTTTTGAGCCGTTAGCTATCTTATTTCTATCAGATTATTGTATATTCTTATTTCTGAATGCAGTAAGTTAATTTTTATCCCTCAAGGCTCCAGTATATCAAAAGGTGTTGTCCGAACGTTAGGCTACGCCTATCGGATGGTCGCACGCTTGCGCGAGTGATCTTCGGATCGATTACCTCCGCCACGTACTGAGTCCTTGTTGGAATCCTTAGTGTTTTTATCAATTGGTTAGCTACCCACAGCATGTAATTGGTTTTGTTATAAGTGTAATCATGCAATTGAACTTGAACGTATAATTATCATGTTAAACATTTGAGTTTATGAAAATGTAATCGGGTTAAATTTAGCTTGAATTCTTAACAGCCTGAAAACTTGTTAACCAACAGAATAAAATGTTTAACCATGGAACTAAGAATGATCTAATTATTGCATTTTCCTACTTACCCTTTCATTCTTGGTTTCCACGACTCGATATGTCGTTAAACATTATGCCAAAGTTGAATTCTCTATACTTCTTGTTATTTCGATATTCAATCAGATCTGTGCTTATTACTTGATAGCTTGTTCTTTGAAATTTATTGGCCATGAAATGTGGAAGTCTAGATTCGTGGGATCTTGTGATCCAAATAAATCAATGTCTGGCAAACAAATAAGGGCTTGGTCTAGTCCTGGGAGGAGCACCCGAACACTACTTGTATCCCCATGGAGGTGGTTGACTAGGTGTGGCATTGGCACCAGTACTTGACATGTGATTAATCTAGGGGCTGTCCACTACTCTCTACTAGTTTACACTTTCCACTTTTTCCTGTTCTATGATTTACTTGTGGTTACTCTACTTGCTATTACTTGAAAGTGGAAATGTTACATGCGTGATATACTTGCTTACTGGCCAAATTATTATTTCTACACTTGTTCTTGTTCTTACTTGTTCATAGTAAAGTTCTTGTCCTTGCATTAATTGTTATCTCTTGATTCTTGACTTTGCAAGATCTTATTACAGTGTTCTTGCTCTTGTTATCTTTCTCCTTGTTATCATTTCATATAACATGTAATTAAATCATTAATCACTTACACTTGCCTGTTATTACCTATTGAGCGTTGGCTCATAGTATTATTTTCCCCCCTTTCCAGGTTACTCAGGTGGTGACGTTCACTCGGACGAGGAGTGATTTGAGTGCTACTAGAGTGTGCCTCCATCTAGGTTGCCATGTTGGCACCGTAGTATTTCCAGTTATTACCTTTAGTGTTGCATTAGTGTTCTAATTCTGTATTAGATCAGGTGATGTATTAATGAGTTTGGAAGTTATGTTTAATCAGTTGATTATTGTAATAAGAAGATTAGAATCCTTCTATTCCATTGAGCAGTTTTAGAACTTAATTTTTGTGCTAGCGTGTTTCTGACTGTACGTCCCGGTATTCCGCGTCGGGGCGTGACAAGGTGGGTGTAGACACACCATTTCTGACATTACTTTGGGTAAATCTCATATTACAATATGACGCCCCGCAGCGGCTTTCACATTCTGAATCACTTGAGTGCTTCCTTTCTTTGAGTTTCTTTCACTTTTTGAGCTAGGGAACGTGACGTTTCTTTTGACATGTTCGAGAGGAAAGCTGCCTCACTAAGGAAATTGTGCAGCGCGCGGATGGCGCCCCTCCCAACAAGACGTTCTGAAAGAATACGAACATGAAGACGTCTAACGGTTAGATGACGACGGCTTTCCGGTGCCGATCTGGCGGGGCTTCTTTGAGGCGTCGGGGACCAAGGACGCGTCCATTTGAGGCATCTGTGACCCTGGACGCCTCCTTAATTCACCATCCGAAGGACGCCGATCCGTCGCTCAGTTTGACGTTTCGGAAGAATCCAAATATAACAACGTCTTGCCGATTAGACGCTTCCTTTGAGACTCACGGTTACGCGCCGAAACCACTCGCTTTCTCCGCTATTGACAGTTTTCGACAGCTTTTCAGTGGGTAGTAATGGGCGTGTCTGGGGTCTTGGATGCCTCAACATTGAGGCGTCCAGAAGGGCAGATGCGCCCATAATTTTGAAATTATAAAAAGAGATAGGCGCGTCTGGGACCCAGGACGCCTCAACATGGAGGCATCCAGGACCCAGGACGCGCCCATAAAAATTTCCCCTATAAATAGAGGACCCCCTCCCTCAAAGGGAGAGAGCTTCAGATCCGACAGAGGAAAGAGAGACTCTACTGGATCCCTTTCCTAACCCGTGGGCTTTTTCAGGAGGAGGTTCTGTCGAATTTCTGGGTGCCCGCGCTCGCGATAGGAAGGCTACTCCGTCCATCGTGCTTCCACGTCATCCCCGCGTTGTCCAAGCTCCACCGGATCCCGCCATCAGCATCTTCAATAAGCCATTCTCTCCTGTTGTGTTAGATGGAAGCACTCTGTCACCACGAAGTGTGGATCTAGAGGGTGTAGACACGCCATTCTTGACGTCTTCTGAGAAAGTCTCATATTACCATACGACGCCCTGCAGCGGCTTTTGCATTTTGAATCGCCTGAGTACTTCCTACTCTTGAGTCTTCTTCCGCCTTTTCGGCATCCCAAAATCGTCTCGTTGCAGCATTCAGACGACATCAACACCAATCGGACGCACCGGAAGGTTCCGAAACCAGGAAGAGTGTCTGTTGGGCGGCCGCCGACGCCTTTTCAGGGGACCCGGGGGGGTCTTAATGGAGGCGTCCAGGACCCTGGACGCCTCCATGACTTTACTATTTTTTTAAACATAAAAAAATACATAAAAAAATATAAATTAATGGAGGCGTCTAGGTCCCTGGACGCCTCCATGAAAACAAATTATAAAAATAAATAATACCAGTATGTGTATAAAAACAAAACAAAATAAAAAAATATATTTTTTTGGAGGCGTCCAGGACCCTGGATGCCTCCATCAACTTGCCCACCGGGCCCCGTCCACCGATCGACGATTTGTCGTGCGTGAAAAAATATAAATTGTGGAAGCGTCCAAACAACTGGATGTGCCCATTTTTGAATCACGAGACGCCGCTCACAAAACCACGCGTTGTGCCAAACCACGTGCGGCTTTTGGTGGAGTTTGGTGGACCTTATTGAGGCGTTCGGGACCCTGGACGCCTCCAAGAAAATATTCCGAAAAAATAAATAAAAATAGAATAAAATATTAGTTTGGCCCTGATGGAGGTGTCCAGGGTCCTGGACGCCTCCACCCTCCGGAGCCCTACAAATAGAGGCCCACCCTCTCAGTTCTGGAAGAGCTTCGAAGAGATCCGATAGGCTGCCGGAGCCCAGAGGCTACCGGAGTCATTTTCTAACCGTGAGGTCTTTTGTAGGTGGAGGTTCTGCCGGCTTCTCGGGTGCCCACGCTCGCGAGAGGAAGGTCGTCTTCATCCACCGCGCTTCCACGTCGTCCCTACGCTGCCGGAGCGCTGCCGGATCTCACCCTCGACTCCTCCAATAAGCCTTTTCTTCCCCTTTTTCTCCATAGTTCTTTACATTCATCATACTGCATCCTCTATCTCCCTACATAAGGGCGCCGTCTCTTGCATACTTCTTGCATTCATCATCGCATTTTCCTCCTACTCGAGACCGAGAGGGGTTTAAAACCACACCAACCAGGTGTGTGTCAGGCCACGATCTCGTTACTTTTATTGCAAGGAATTGTTACTACACTGCCGTTTTCTAATTCCGTTCGTTTATTGTCCATTGTTTTGCAAGGGTAACCGATGAAAGCCCTCTCTGTCGATCGGCCGGAAGGAGAGGAAGAAGTAACCCACCGTCTCCCGCTCTTGAGGTAGACGCGATCTCTTTCTATTTTGGGGTCCTCGACCCCTGGCAATCACCTTATATTCTCGAGGCCGCGGAGAGTTACTTCCCGCCATGGCCGCTTAATTTTTGTCATTCATATTCTGCCTCTTTCTCACATTTGTCTCTTATAATTGCCATATTCTCGAGGCCGCGGTGAGTTACTTTCCGCAATGGCCGTTTAAATTTTTGTTCTTCATAATCCGCATCACTCTCGTACCTGTCTCTTATATCTGTTATAGTCTCGAGGCCGCAGAGGGTCATCTCCCGCAATGGCCGTTTAAATTTCTGTCATTATATTACGTATTATTCTTCATATCTGTCTCTTATATCTGTTGTATTCTCGAGGCCGCGGACGGTCATCTCCCGCAATGGCTGTTTAAATTCCCGCCATTATATTACGTATTATTCTTCCAACTGTTATATTCTCGAGGCCGCGACGAGTTGCTTCCCACAATGGCCGTTTCAATTTCCGTTATTTAATTTTTGCATTATATTTGTCCCGCTCGTCCTGCCGAAGCAATCTCCCATGATGGCCCCTTCTCTCTTCTCTCTTGATGTCTTTGTGTTGCAGCTTAAAGCACCAGGATAAAAGCAAAAGAGGAGCCCACGCGCTCCGCTCTCTCCGTCTTCATCTCCGAACCGTGTGATGTCGCTCACAGATTGGCGATCACGGTGGGACGTCTACCGCTTCCTTTCTGCTACCCTTGCAAGTTCGGCACCATCAGTGCCTCTCCACCTTGGCGCCCTCGTGCGCTCCCATTGTGCTCACGGCAGCACTATCAGTTGTGATTGGTTGGGTGTTTATTATATGTTTATTATTTCTGATGTTTTCTTACTCCATATCTCTGTCAGCATTTCATTGCATGCAGCCATCCCTCTTTTCTATCCTTTCTTCATTTTTTTGAGGATCACCCTTTCTCGGTGAAGGAAGGACTCTCCGTTTGGGAATTCCTCTCAACGGACTAGAATCTCCTACACTGGGACCTCCGTAAGTCCCCGACATCGAAGAATCTCCTCTTCGTTCACTGGGCATGTTGTACCATTGAAGTTCCCCGGAGTTAGTCATTTCATTCGTGGTGAGACGAGAGACCCTAGCTGACACGGCAGTGAAACAAAAATAAACTAGGGTCCCTATTTTGTGTGAACTTCGGATCTCGCTAAAAACACAAAAAAAAATCATCAAAATCAAAACACAAAAAGAGGCGTAAAGGCATCCACTTGTTTGATAATCTCTTCTACCTGCTTGCTAGTGTATGTTTTTGCATTTTGGGAAAACTATGAGCATGGCTCACGAGTCTTTTGAGGAGAACCACCCTGGTAGTGGTTTGTTAGCCGACGCGTGAGTCTATGCTATGGACTCGGCTCCTTCTCATGAGCCCTCGGATGAGGTGCAGGTTATTGCCGGGGACACGTCCCCACCACAGGATATCTCTTCCTTATTGGGCGTCCTTGCCAACACGGAGCTTACCTCTGAACAGGCCTTCCAGGCCATTCTGAAGGGGAAATCTATTTCCCCCACGCCCCAGGAATCAACTCCGGCCATCGCACCTCTCCAAGAGTCCATGCAGACCATTCCATCTCCTTCATTGGCGTAAGCCATCTAGTCTCCCTCGCTTCAAGGACAAGCGAGCCAACAACCGCCCTCATTCCAGTTCCCGTCACAATCTCAAACTCCTGTTGTTCCTCACATACCGCTTCAGCCGGGGCCGACTGTCGGCGGTCCGGTAGCCCCCTCTCATTCGGGGTTCCCCCCTCAAGTCTCCGGGAGATAGTTTCTCCCCTAGTGGCAAGTGCCACCTTCACCTCCAGTGGAGCTCGCCCAATCGCTCCGCAATAGGTTCAATCACATGGACGAGTAATTTCAAAATCTGAGAAGAATGGTGGACGTGAAAGCCACCCCGGAGGTTGCTTTGCCAATCCTTCCGGTCATCCATCTTCCTCCCTCCGAAATGCCCACGTACCGCAGGTAAAATGGCACTGTCAACCCCTTCATTCACCTCAAGGACTTCATGTATGAGTCCTCCTATTGGCAAAACGATCAGAGGTCCCTGGCATACCTCTTTCGGAGATCATTGGATGATCCCGCGCTAGAGTGGTTCTATTCTTTGGAGCCCCGCGAGGCCGAGAATTTTGAAATAGTCCAGAGAAGGTTCTTGCAAAAATATCGGGATAGGGTCGGTCCCTCTCTCTCTATTACCGACCTAGTGGCCGAAAAAATGAAGCCCGACGAGGATTTTGTTCGCTATGCCGACAGATGGAGGTCTCTGGCAGAAAGGATAAGAGATACCCTCTCGGAACCCGAACAGGTGAAGATGATTGAGTCTAATGCAACCCCACATTTCAGACACGTCCTGGCCATGAATAAACTTACTACAATGGAGGAACTCTATGAAAGGGCCCGGTACATCCAAACCCAGTTAAAAGACTCCCCCATTATGAACATGTTTGAGTCACCGAAGCCCAAAGTGGTCAGAAAGACAGGCGCTGGTGTCCCGGGCGGAGCCACAGAAGGGGTCGTGAGAAATGAGCAAGTGGGTGCGGTCAACAATGCCAACTATGTAGTCAACCCAAGGCCTCCACAAATGCCCCGACTTCCCCTCCAACTAGGTCCTTTCCCTCTTCATCCTCCACCTCAAAATAATCCATCCCAGGATAATATGCCTCCATTACGTCAACCCCAGCAACAACAACCACAACCTTAGTAACAACAACCACCGCTTCAGTACAACCAAGTTCCACCCCCGGGGAACTATAGTCCCCAACAGCAACAAAGGAGGCCGCTCGGTCCCAAGAGAGCCTACTATCCACCATTGCCAGAAACCTTAGCAGACATTTTTAATGCCCTCATGGCCTCAAACACACTCGCCCTACCTAGAGAAAGGCCGGTGTGGCCCCCGAATGTTGATACCTCCAGGTACTACGTCTACCACAGGCAGCTAGGACACACAGTAGATTACTGCTTCTAGTGCAAAAATTACATCCACGATATGAATGATGAACATCAAATAGATTGGGATGAAATGAGACGGTACGTTGCCGCTCTTAAGGCTAGGAGGCCTCCTCCTAGGCAACAGCAGCAGTTACAACAGCAGCAACATCAATAGCCTCAGCAGGCCCCACAACAACAGCCCAACATGGGCATAATCCAGAATCTATTACCGGAGCACCAACAGCCCAATCATCAGGTTAACCCCATCTCCTCCTTCCCGGAAGTCGGGAGAGAGTAGGTGTGGCACCCGGAAAGTACCTCCATTCTTTCTATTGCCAATCCTATCGTCACGCAACACCCTTGCCTTGCCCGGGTAGCACCTCTCTCTCACCAACCCGCGTCAGTATCGCCTTCACCATTTCCACTACCATTACGCCATCTCATCTGCACCCCGATCCCTATCAACCGACACTCTCCACTACGCCTTCACGCCCTCTCATCTTCTCTCACTCCCCCGCTTTACCATCCACCTCTACCGCATTTGCCCCTATGCCTTCTAAACCCCTTATCATCCGTCAACCATACATAACCCCGTCTTTCTCCACCATACCACCACTAATGCCTTCAAAACCACTCATTACCTATCACCCACCTCAAAATCATTGCCCGCTTCAAGCCCTACACACTTCCACCTTATCTCCACCTCCACCTTCCAGACCCCTTATCCTTCATAATCCATGTGATATCCCCTCTACCTCCACCATGCCTCCACCTAACAAACCCCCCATTAGAATCCCTGCTCCCGTCATCACCCTTGCTTCATCAACCATTCCTCCACCACTACCCCTCAAACCCCTGTTAAAACCCACTGCTACCCCCATAGAGGTACAAAAGCCGCAGGCCATGGTGCTCCGAAGTGGAAGGATTTTCCACAGGGTTTTCCCCCACAACAGTCAAAATCCCGAGCAGTCTCAGCAAGAGAACGATGATGGAGAACAGCCGGAGAAATCTATTCCTGGGACACAGTATGATCTCTTGAAGCACTTGGACAAGACTCCCGCTCGGATCTCCATCCTTGAGCTGCTTCAAAGGTCTACGTCCCATCAAGCAGCATTAATGGACTATCTTCAAAAATTCATGGTTAATGAAGACCTCCCTGTGGAGAATATTTCGACCGTCCTGACCCCAACAGACACACAGCCAGCCATCATGTTCCACAACTACGAGCTCGCTCCCAAGGAAGCTCAGAAATATGCACTGTGCATTTCAATAAAAATTAATGGGGTATCCATAAACCCGTGCCTTGTAGATATGGGTGCATCCATAAATGTGATCTCCATGGACACCCTTCAGTTGTGTGGGGTCAACGAGGAACAAATAAGACCCTCCTCGATCACAGTCACGGCCTATGACCATAGCAAACAGCCATCGCAGTGGATGATTATTCTGAAGGCAGAATTAGGCCCCATGTCAATTCCCATAGAATTCCATGTCCTCGACATGGACCCCACATTCAAGGCTATACTGGGTCGCCCTTACATCGAAGCCATGGACGCTGTGCCTTCCACCAACCATCAGTGCCTGAAGTTTCCTTACAATGGGAGGATTATTAAAGTGGTCAGTACACCTGTCCTTCACACAGTGGATGCTATCAACACCTCTCTGCCCTCTGTGTGGCCGTCTCATCGGCCCATATTGTCATTGCTGGACGTACGTGATCTATCTCACGTTCCACTAGCACCAAAGGAGCCGGTCAGGGCAACCGCAACATCATGTCTCCCTTTTCACTCCAAAGGTTGGGAGATTATGAGGAACATCGGCTATCAACAGGGTAAAGGTCTGGGCGCACAGTTACAGGGTAGGCTCAAACCGCCAAATGAAATTAGGCCGAACCGTAGGTTTGGCCTAGGCTTCAAAGGACCATTCAAGGCAGATTGGAAGCCCCTCACATGGACCCTATCAAACCATTTCAACAAAGGGCCCGTTATTCAGATGGGAGATTACCCGTGAGAAGTACATGGGAGGTCACATGCTGTGTATTTGGCTGAAGAGTGTCCGAGGATCATCAAAAGAGGCAAGATCAAAGATCCGGAATGCAAGTGGACAAATGGTTCGATATACGGGACATTTCCGTTGCACTGGAAAGGATGTTCTCATCTCCACAGCTCGAAGGACCGCCATTGATCTCCGGAATGCCAGAGAAAATCACCCCTGCTGCCAAGGTTCCAAACCATCCTCGTCTTCGCCAGAAGGACTCTGTCACTGACGGATCTTCATCCGTCATCAACATTACCGTCGATGGCTCATTAGCCGCCGTCTTCCTCATCCACTCATCTCAGCCTTTGCTGATATCTTCTTCCTGGGCTAGATAATTGTCTGATGATCTTCCCAAATCCCCTTCTCCGCTTACATATCTACGCGGGCTTCTCAACCCGCGCCAGGTCTTCAACCATGATCTGCTCTACGAGCCTCCCAATCCTCTAGCCATAACCACTTTTCTTCTCCTCCGATTTCTTTTCACTGCTTTGTCATCAAAAATGAAAACGAAAAAAAAAACGTCAATTTTCAAACTCCTCAACAACACATCTCGTTGTGAAACCTCCTACATCTCCCACGGGTGCGTCCCCCCTGCGGACCACCCGTCCAAGGTCCGATGAGTGACCTTTTCTACCCCTCCTCTGAGGGGTCTTCTCTTGTACATTCTACACCATCCTCTTCGTCTTCCTCTTCTTCTGTAAATAATGTCAGTCAATCTAGGAATGATAGGTCAAGGGTAGTACCTACGAAGAAATCCAAGGGTAGGCAGATCCCTCGTCGATTCCTTCTGGACTTAGCCGCCAGGTGTCAGCCCTCTTGCCATCCCCCAGTTGCTAGAAAATCCCATCCGGCTACCGGAAATAGAATGTGAGGGCGACTGTGCATTTGATGAAGGGTATGGAGTCTACGAGATCACGGATGAAGAATTCCCCACTGAAGATGAGGGTGAAGAATATGAGGATGCGGCGGGCGCATACGCTAGTGGAATGAGGAGATTCGACGAGCCGTCAGCCGCCGTAGAAGAATCCACCAAAGAAGTCAACTTGGGAACTGAGGATAACCCTAGGATCATCCTCATAAGTGACAACCTACCACCCTCTGAAGAAGAGGCATTAATTGAGGTTCTCAAGGAATATAAGGACACGTTTGCATGGAGCTACGAGGATATGCCGGGTCTAGATTCAACCCTGGTCGAACACAGTTTTACCTTAAAACCAGGTTCCGTCTAGGTAAAACAAAGGTTAAGGCGTTTCCACCCTCAAATGGCTTTGAAAATGAAAGAAGAGGTCGACAAGCTCCACAAAGTCAGGTTCATTAGAGTCGTCCTTTATCCTCAATGGGTGGCGAACATTGTCCCGGTCATGAAAAAAGATGGGAAAGTCAGGATTTGTATCGACTTCCGGGACCTTAACCGCGCGTGTCCAAAGGATGATTTTCTCTTGCCTCACATTGATGTGTTGATCGATAACACGGCAGGTTATGAGACCCTCTCATTCATGGATGGATTTTCAGGATATAATCAAATTTGTTTGGCAGAAGAGGATCAGGAGAAGACGTCATTCACTACCCCTTGGGGAATATATTGTTACGTGGTCATGCCGTTTGGGTTAAAGAATGCTGGAGCTACTTACCAAAGAGCTATGATGGCCATATTTCATGACATGATGCACATATATCTGGAAGTGTATGTGGATGACTTGTTGGTGAAATCAAGGACCAGGATGGAACATCCAGAAGTTTTGGCTAAGGTCTTGCAAAGGTCAAGGGAGTTCCAATTGAAAATGAACCCGAAGAAGTGTGTGTTTGGTGTGTCGTCGGGTAAATTGCTGGGTTTCATTGTGAGTAAAAGGGGGATCGCGATAGATCCTGACAAAGCCAAGGCTATCAGAGATATGTCGCCTCCCATAAATTTGAGGGAAGTCAGAGGATTAATTGGGAGGTTACAGTTTATTCTTCGATTTGTGTCCCAACACTCACAAAGGTGTAGACCTCTCTACGAGTTGACCAAGCCAGGAGTAGAATTCCACTGGGATTCTAAATGTCAGAAAGCTTTTGAAGGGTTAAAGAAATATCTGGCTAGTCCACCCATTCTCATTCCACCCAAACTAGAAAAACCTCTGATCCTTTACATCTCGGTCTTGGATGACTCCGTGGGAGCCGTCTTCGCACAAGCCGATGAAGAAGGCAAGGAACGGGCAACCTATTACTTGTCCAAACTTCTCAATCCTTGTGAGCAGAGGTATACAGTCATGGAGAAAACCTGTGCTGCCCTTGTTTGGGTAGTACATAAGTTGAGGCACTATTTCTTGGCTCATGAGGTCCACCTGATTGCTCGCATGAACCCTATCAAGTTCCTTCTGGAGAAATCCATCCTTACGGATAGGCTAGCACGCTGGCAAAGTTTTCTCTCTCAGTTCAACATCACCTATATCCAGCAAAAGGTGATTAAGGGCTATGCCATATCCGAGCATCTCGCTCACCATCCTCTTCCCAAATTCGATCATGTCCAATCAGAGTTTCCAGATGAGGAACTAATGTCTGTCACCCAATCTGAAGAGCCTATGTGGACGTTATATTTTGATGGAGCTCTGAATTCTCAATGGAGAGGAATCGGCGTTGCCCTCCTGTCGCCCGAAGGTCTCACATTCCCACTGGCGTACCAGCTCAAATTCCCAGTTACCAACAATATAGCCGAATATGAAGCTCTTCTAGCTGGCCTGGAGCTCGCTCATTCTTTTCATATCACTGAATTGCGAGTCGTAGGTGATAGTCAACTCATTCTTCGTCAAGTGCTCACTAAATATTGCACCCACGATCCCAAACTCAAGCCATACCAAGAACTCACTGCGGCCTTTGCCAAACTATTCACCAAACTAATCTTTGTTCATGTCCCTCGTCATCAGAATATTCTCGCCGATGCCCTTGCCTCATTGGCATCAGCCATAAGGTTCCCTCTAGGGAGATGGTTTGAGTCCATTTCCATCTACAAACTTCACGCCCCTGTAGTCGATGATGCTTCCTACGTAAATATCAAAGATATGATAGCAAGGAAGATCCTGCAGGAAGATATCCTTGAGAAGAGGGAAATCATGTTAGCAGTGGCCGAAGAAGAACTAACTGATGAGGAGAAACCATGGTTCTATGAAATCGTCAAATACTGCCAAGATCAGTCTTACCCTGAAGGGGTCACCACAGAGGATAAGAAAGCCATAAGAAGGGTGGCTCAGAAATAGACATTGATTGGAGGTCTACTCTAGAGGAGGAGCCTCACTGGCATTCTGTTAAGATGTCTTGATGACGATGAGGTCTGGAAATGTGTAGAGGAGACACACTCGGGTGTGTGCGGTGGCCATGTGAATAGTCAGATGCTTGCCAAAAAGATCATTCGGCAAGGCTTTTACTGGCCCACTATGGAAGAGGATTGTGCCGTCTACGTCCGTAGGTGTGCCAAGTGTCAACTTCACGCCGATAAAATTCATTCACCATCTTCGTCACTTCATCCAATATCCTCCCCATGGCCTTTCTCCATGTGGGCATTCGACATCATTGGTCCCCTAGGTGATCCCAATTCCATCACCAAGCAGAGATCTTTCATCCTCACTATGACGGAATACTTCACCAAATGGGTCGAAGTCGAAGCTTACGCGGAAATCAAGGCATCAATAGTCTGCAAATTCATCATGAAGAATATCCACGCCAGGTTCGGCATCCCGAGCACAATCGTCACCGATAATGGGCCACAGTTCATCTCTCAGGACCTTCAGGACCTCTGCAAAAGGTACACAATTGCATTGCATCATTCATCACCGTACTATCCCCAAGGTAACGGTCAAGCGGAGGCCACCAATAAAACATTGCTCAAAATCATCAAGAAAACCTGCGAGTCTAGTAAGTTTTCAGACTGGCCAGAAAAGCTTATCGAAGCTCTATGGGTCTATCGCACTTCAATCCGTACCCCCATCGGGCATACTCCCTTTGCCCTCACTTATGGTATGGAAGCGGTAGTCCCGTACGAGACTCTGATCCCTTCTCTCAGGGTACAATTGGACGAGGAATTTCCACTCGACGAACGTCGTAATTCACTCCTTGCCTAGTTGGAACTCTTAGATGAGTAGCAGCTGGCCGCCGCCGAGCATGCGCGTGTGTATCAAAATAGACTCGCTCGTTTTTATCAAAAGAAAGTCGTTGAGAGAAAATTCAAAATCAGTGAGATGGTCGTTTAAAAGAATCTTTTTCAAACCTGGAGGGCCGCGTTCTAAGCTCCAACCCAATTGGGAAGGACCGTTTGTAATTCAAGCCGTGTACCCTGGCAACGCCTACAAACTGGTCAATGCCGAAGGGACTGAGTTATCCCACCCTTGGAATGGGCTTTATTTTAGGAAATACTACTCTTAGCTTGATATCAAAACATAAAAAAATGATAAAAAGACAGAAAATAACAAAAAAAGAAAAGTTTTGAAAACCAATAAAAAAATATTGGAAAATTCAAAATGCTGATGCCTGGCAGTCACCATGTAGTTAAGTCCCTGCATCTGACCTTCATGTTAGGATAAGGCCCATTAAGGCTTGGTAAGCACCGGGTCTTGGCCTGCTAGAACCGCGGAGATCCCTGTCCGGCCACGTCGGCCTATGCTTGCTCGAAGGAAGCCAACATGTGCTCATTTATATATTTTATTCAAAAAAGTCGGTAGCATCACCTACGATGGGGCCCCACCCAAAAGATCTCCGGAAGCTGTAATCTTTATTCTTTTCTCTTCGACCAAATGAGACAGTCGGCGCCCTTAAAACGCTGAGCATGAGAAACCGAAACTCAAACCCCAAGGGCAGGAGTTGGATCCATTTCCTCGAGCATCGATCAGAGCACGAGAAGAAGGCAGTGTCCCCACAGGCATACGAAAGGGAGCCCACAACGTCAAACGGCTATATCTCCCTCGCAAAAAAGAAATACAAAATTAAAATCAAGAGAAAAGCCTGGTCGTGACCATGCCTGATGCGATAAATGGAACCCCTCAAAGCAAGAGTTCGAATCCATAAAAGGGGCCATGGAATGTAAATGCTCTGGATTTGGTCCGAAGTTGTCCGAAAGGAAAGAGTTAATGGGCCCTTATTCGCTCGCCGGGTTAACGGCTTTGTCGGTCCTCTCAGGAGGTTTACCTCCCCTGCACACTTCCTTTTCCCTTTAGAGATGAAGGTTCGATGGAGTTTCTGAAGGGTGAAAACTGCCCAGGGTCTGCGACCTTATTTTAATATAGACATATGGTTGCCTACTTTGAAAAGTGAAAGCCATCGCTGCGAAGGAGTCTCTGTGTTTCTGGCCGGTCAAGACCCCTGTTTGCCACCTTGATGTCTTCTTATTTAACCTTGGGCTTACGCCAATGCAAGCGCGTCACCTATGGGTGCGACGGCCTCTGATTTCGGGTCAGCGTCGCGCAGTTGGTCGTTAGGGTTCCAGGGTGTTCCATCATATACCATCTAGAGTTGTGAGGAAATAGACCCGGGTCGGGCAAATCATTTACCTCAAACACCTTTTGGGTGAATCCCTGCGGTCGAAAGTGACTGGGAGCCTAAGCATGGCATGACGGTATTATCATCAGGGTAAGTCTTAGCCGGCGGGATCATCATTCGAGGGGTCTAAAGGCCCAAATCAACCTAGATGTGCACTTAAGATACTTGGGAGGTTAGTATGAAACCCATGTTCTCATATAGGTTGGGTGCCATTTGGGTGCTTGCCAGGCGTTAGCAACAAAAATTTTATGATAAAAGCAACAACAACAAAAATGGAAAAGAGAAAATGTATATTTTTGCAAACAAAAAAAAAATCTTTTTTATGATAAAACAACAAAAAATGCCGAATATAAAAAGAAAACGAATCAATTTTGCATGATTACATTTACATGCAACATCTCACTTTTAATATCGCTTGCATTCGTGTGCTTGTCTGTCACATTTATCATCACCGCATCTTTCCCTTGCCTTCGTTAAATAAAGGCTTGGCCCCTTGACCAGTTATCAAGAACAGTCAAGGTGACCATTTGCTTATTGAGCAAGGGGCCAAGTCCGAACAGAAATTCTGATTTTTTTGTTCAGTGATGTGTGCAGGGGTTCGAGGTAGCAAAAGCAAAGGTGACGACCAAACAAACCGAACCTTGTATTTTATTCCAAAAATAAAAAAAATTACATCAAGTTTCGCCCTCTCTCTCTGTTTTACTAGTCCCGCTACTCTCCGGGCAAAACGCTCGCAAGGGTGCTACCCAACTACGAAAAGCGGTACTCCTACCGCTCTGTACTCCCCTCCTATTCCACACCCCAGCGTTGATCCGTGGAGCAGCAGAGAAGCTACCGACACGAAAGCCACGCTCTCGTGCTCTCAGTAGCGCTCCTCACCATCTCTCAGCCACTGTTCAGCAAGACCAAGGCTGATTCGGAGTTCGAATAGTTGGGCCTCCATGGCCCTTCGTTCCTCCCTTTCAGTCAATCTGTTGGCTCTTTCTCTCTCTGCGTCTCTTTCTTTCTCTGCACGTTCTCTCTCGCGGTCTTCCCTCTCCAACTGGAGAGTGATCCTCAGTTCCACGGCATCCCTAGAGGAGTCGTCATCAGGATGACGCCGCAGTTCCCTCTCCAGTTCTGCTATCCTAGTCTCCTTCTGCGCAGCTTGGGCAAGCGCTTCTTCCGTCTCCTTTTCCTGCCGAGTGTACCATCTCAGATACGCGATAAGGCGTAAACAAAGAGAACTCAACACTGAAACTTTTACCTATATACCGAGCATCCCTTCTGCCTCCGCAGCACGCTGCGTGGCATGAGCAAGTTGCTCATGAAGTAAGTCAAGTTCTGAGGTAGGAATCCACAAGCTGAAAGAGGCACCACCTACTCCCATCACTGGGGAAGCCGCGTCAATCTGGGCATGCTACAACCACATAAATTAGCAGCCAACATCTGGAATCTGGGGTTTTAATTAGGAATGCACACCTACCGAGGCACTCGTAGCTCCGCGGGCATCGCCCAACCGTTGCTCTGTCTCTGCCAAGCGAGCTCGTAGATTCGCTATCATCGTATCGCGGACATCCTGCAACCATACAAGTCCACATTCCCACCAGAAAACCAACAAAGGGGGAGAAAGAAGAAAAGAGAAAAAGGGAGACCTACCTCCGCAAGTCCCCGGGGTTGGAACCGCTCTGCATACCTTGTCTTAAATAGACGCAGGTAATCCTCGCTATCCCGTGCATGCAATTCCACGATCGTGCCACCCCGTTGCCAGTCTTCATACTGTTCGGGGAATCGCACACGGCAGTCAATGCAGGTCATCGGTCCTCGCGTCTCTCTTCCGACGTGAGGTGGCGCAGCTATATCCACCGATTCTTGAGCCAGTTCCAAAGTACTCATAACCAATCGTAGCCGAAGCGGCTCGATTTCATTCAGGCAGTGCATCTAGAATTCCCGTCCGAACCGGGCACGACTCGCTAGAACCCATGGCTCATCGGCATCGACCATGTCTAAGTAGGGTCTCTAGTTTATCATCGCTGCAGGGAACTCCTGTAGCTCCCGCCTTAGCACCATCAGCTGGTAGGTTAGGGGTGCCACACTCATGATGGGTTCTCACCGCCTGGCTAGCGGCACCATCGCGGGTCGCCAATGCCGAGCTCTCCCCATGAGGAGGTAATAATAGCTTCACAGCTGCTTGGCGCAGGCCATCAGTACCTTGCAAAAACACAAAAAAAATATACAAAACAAGCAAAACCAAAAATACCTGGATGAATGGTGTGAAACCACTCACAGCCATCTCACGATCCGCTTCTTGGAACAGGCCTACAAATAAATGTACCAACATGGCAGCTCCCCAGGCGTAGTACCCTACTCTTTCGAGGTCTGATAGCAGCTCCAGGAAGCGACATTGGATACCGTCCCCTTTCGAGCCCAGTATCAATCTCCCCAACAGGAAGAGGAGAAATCTCCTCAAATCTATGTTGCATCTTTCCTAGTTGCCTAAATCTGTGCAGTACACGGCACGGCATCCTATTTCCATCCTTTCCATGAACTCTTTTGAGGATTCGTCGTCCCGTCGATGAGTATCAGCGAGCCCTAATGCATCCATGAGGGACGCCCTAGCAACCGATCTATTTTTTTGACCATCTAGGTCCAAACCCAGTAGCTTCTGGGCACCTTCTCGGTAATCCGCGTAAGTAACCCCGGTCACTGCCTCGCCCTCCACCTTCAGGCTTGTGATCCGGACCACATCCTCCAAGCTGGGCACCATGTGCCCCCAGGGCATCAGGAATGCCCGACTCACTGGGTCCCATCTCTCACACAAAGCCTGGATCAGGACCAGGTCGAGCTTGATCGGCTCGATCCGAAGAAAGGTGCCAAATCCCATCATGTCTAGCCTCGCCTTCTGAAAATCTGGGAGACCTCGGTATGCTGCCGCTACCAACTCCCATGAGATTTGTGATTTCATCACACTCTACACATGCAGGGAATGGAGAGGAGGTTTGGTCAGAAGAAAGGAAGAACAAAGAATGGAAAAAGGGGCAGGAAAACTCGGCTTACGAGTCGTAATCGGGTCCTTTCGCTGAAGTGCCCTTCGAGATCCGAGAGCTTCTTGGAACTGCTACCGCTAGACCTGCTCCTCTTCGAGGAATGGGAAGATTCACTCTCCATCCCAACCTCAGGATTTTAAGTCCCTCTCTGTACCCCTCGAGTTGGCTCTCGATGACCCTGGGAGAACAAAAGAGCGGATATTTATAGAAAAAGGGAGGAGTGCCGAGCAAGATTGCCTCCAATAGCCCTTGTGGTAAGGCACCTGCCATACGGTCCCACATGTGTTACTTCACCACTCACACAAGACGATTGATTGGACGGGATGCCCTATCCTGTTTTGGAGGTCGTCTGCAAAGGTTGACAGATCGCCCGAGAAGAAAGGCTAGAGCCGTCTTTGTTGACTTCCGCAGTAGATTTCTGTAAAAGGGGATCAGAGCGAGACGCGTTTTTCCGTTCTAGGGCGAGGTTTCGGCAGGCACATCACATGGAAACAGTGCAAAGGAAGCTTGGCGAAGAAGGAACGCACAAGAGAACAAACAAGCGGCAACAAATCAAATCACTCCATTCATAATTCTACATAAGCTATCAAGAAACATCATAATCATAAAGAGGAGGCGAGTCCACTAGCTCGCCGGTCCTCGCCATCACTCGTCTCTCTAGGCATCCCTCTCATCCCCTCTGAAGTAAGGGTCCCTCGGAAGCATCCCGGATCCTCGTGCAGTAGCACTCGCCTCGCCTCGTGGCACCTGATCCGCAATAGTGGCTCGCTGCTCCTCCCCTGGCATGGCAAAGAAGCCACTAGCAGCAAAGCGGCCGGACTGGCGGAGTCACTCCTCGAACTCTCGCGCTCTCTCGTAGCGCGTCTCCATCGCTCCTAGCCTCTGCACCGCGACCTGAAGGCCCAGCTGGAGCTCCCTCACTTGGGCCTCCAGAGCCCTCCTCTCGGCTTTCTCTCTCTCTGCCTCTCTCCTCATCATCTGGAGAAGAACCCTCAACTCTAGGATATCTGGAGAAGGCCTATCCTCATCACGATGCCGCAGCTCCGCTACAGTTGCCACCCAGGCATCACGCTCCTCTTCCGCCTGGGCCGCACGGGCCACCGCACCAGAAAGTTGCTCCCGGAGGGAGGCAATCTCGAGAAAAGGGGCTGAGGAACTGGAAGATGCACTGCCGGTCATTCCCGCCGTCGCTGTCTGCTGGGCACACTGGAACAAAACAAAATAACGGCTGTCAGTGAAACTCCAAATTTGAAGATAAAAGTGCGGCACTTAACTTACCAGGAGTAACACTTCCTGTTGAGTGACGGCCAACTGCCGCCTAGCCTCTGCCAGTTGGGTGCGCGAGCCGCTGACGCCGCGCATGTCCCCAGCCTGGGGAAGTCCCACGTAACTCTCTCTCTGCTGCCGTAGGAAGTCGGCGCTGTCTTGCACCAATACGCTCCCTTGCTATCTAGGGAGACGTACGTGCCAGTCCTCGAGCCTCACCTTGCCACGACTCTCCTTCCTGACGCAGCTCGGCTCATCTGCACTCGCCCACTCATCGGCCAGGCCCAGGGTCCTCGCCATGTCCTGCACCAAGAAAGAAGGGCCTCACGTCGTAACAAAGATGCGTCTCCTGTCTAGGACGTGTCCATCATCTAAGCGCAACACTCGCCGAACCCTTTTCCCCCTCGCGCGGCTCGTTTCAAAACTCAAAATGGATCAAAGGGGAAGAGATCGGAGGCACTCACCGAGCCGTGTTCACCCCCGTCCGTGCAATCATGACCCTCGGGTCCCTCGGGTGCTCGAAGCGGCCCTTCCTCTTCCATGGACGCCGCTCCGTGCTCTTGCGCGTCCCTCCTCGGACGAGGAGTCCCTCGTCCCTCTCCACCTTCACCGTGGTTGGGCCCACCGAACTCCATCGATCAAGAGAGGAGGAAGACGAAAAGGGGGCGAGCGAATTTTGGCGGGGACGGGCTCGTTTGCAAGTAAGGCACGGGCGAAGAAAGGCCGTCCGACGCTTTAAATTTGAATTCGAAGGTTAAGACGCATCCTCGCGCCTAGACGCGCCCAAAAGAAAGTGAAAAAAGGAACAAAATCCCTCCGTGCAAAGTAGTTCCCTCCTGTCCAGGGCAAAATCTTGTGGAGCATGAACAACGTGGTGCGAAAGAAAGTGCGGGAAAGAAAAGGGGACACGACAAAAGAAACCATTCCATTTCATATAATAGTCAAATAGTACATCATACAGTGAGGAAGGTGGGGGTATAAGTAACTCTCCAACTCTCGCTACCACCCTCCTGATCATCTCTCTCCTCCCTCCTCTGACGAGAATCCCTAGGGGGCCTCTGCGACCTCTGCGAACCCTGAGAAGCCGTGCTCACCTCGCCCTGCGGTGGCACGCCAGCCTCGAAGGCACGGCGACTCTCCTCGGTCGAAGAGACTAGAAAGCTGCCCACGAAAAAGGAACCAGACTGACGAAGTCGCGCCCCGCGCTCCTTTGCCCTCTGATACCGATCCTCGCTCTCCTGCAGTCTCCCCTCCGTCGTGCCAAGGCTCAGTCGAAGCTCCATCATCTGGGCCTCCAGAGCCTTCCTCTCGTCCCAATCTCGATGTCGCTCTGCCCTCCTATACTCCCCCTCTCTCTCTATGCTCTCCCTATCCCTCTCCCTCTCCTCTCTCTCCCTCATCGCCTCTCTCCTAGATAGTTCGAGGGCGATCCACAGATCCACCACGTCGCGAGGGAGCTCCTCAGCCTCCCGTCGTCGCTCCTCCTCTAGCTCCGTAATCCGAGCGTCACACTCTGCCACCCAGGCGTCACGCTCCTGCTCGGCACGAATAGCACGGGCCAGGGCCTCCCGAATCTCGGCCACCTGTCAAAGCACGCGTGCATTGTAAGAGAACAGTGAAGAGAAACCTGTCAAAGCAAGGAAGTCAGGATTGAGCAGACGCTCACTCGAGCCGCACGGTCGCGCTCGGCCTCCTCAGCCCGGGCCACCGCGTACGCCAACTGCTCCTGAAGGGCAGAAACCTCCGGAGGAGGGCCCCGCGAACTGGAACCCGCTCCACCAGCCATCCCGGCTGTCGCTGCCAGGTGGGTCCGTTGAAACACGAGACAGACGTCAGTCAAACACTAAGTATCGAAAATCCAGGACACAAAAATGCATTGCATAGACTCACCAGGATCTCCAAATCCTGTCGGATGGCCACCGACTGCCGCCTGGCGTCCGCCAACTGGGCCCGCAGGTTGGCGATCATGTCATCACGAGCATCCTTTATTGCACATAAGTTAGCATCACATGCATATACACATAGAATAATGAAGCATTTTCATTTCACACTTACCCCTGCCATACCACCGAGGGAGAGGCGGTCCCCGTACGTAGCTCGATACCGCCTCATGTAATCAGTGTTGCCCTGTACATGGGACACCACTGGGGCCCCGCCCTGCTGCCAGTCCTGGTACTGTGCTGGGAAGCGCGTACGCCAATCCATAATCTTCGCCTTCCCCTTGGTCTTCCCCCCAATGCGGGCCAGCTCATCTACATCAACCCACTCCTGGGCCAGCCCCAACGTCCTCATAACCAGTCTGAGCCACAGCGGCTCGATCTCGTTTAGGCAATGGACCCACACGTCCCACCCGAAACGAGGAAGACCCGCTACAACCCAAGGCTGGCCAGCGTCGCCCATGCCCAGGTATGGCCTCCACACCACCTGCATCAACATACGTGCATCATGTTAGTTGCCATTCAGTCACATGTATAAGAAAATACCAAAAAAAATCATATGCATCATACCATGGCCTCGGGATACTCGCTCAGCTCCCGACGAAGCGACGCCAGCTGGTAGCCATGGGGTGCCGCAACCACGACCGGCCTCCACCGCCGCGCCAGAGGCACGGCTCTCCTGTTCCCATGCCTAGCCCTCCCCATCGGGAAATAGTAATAGCTCCACACCTGCATCCATCATACATCATTAGTACAATAATTGCATATTCAACTACGGTAGAATGCATAAATAAAATGTTTACTTGGAGAAAAGGTGCAAAGCCACTGACTGTCGTCTCCTTCTCTGAAGTCTGGGAGACATCGGCGATCAGATGAGCAAGCAGAGCCTCTCCCCATGCATAGTGTCCCACTCTATCCAGGTCCGCCAGGATCCTGAGGAAGCGGCAGTGGATGCCATCCCCCTTCGTCCCCAACAGAAGGCGGCGCAGGAAGAAGAAAAGAAACCTCCGGAGGTCTAGATCCACCAGCTCCCGCTCGCTCGGGTCCTAGGTGAAAGCTGTACGGGCATCTCCCTCCAGTCGTGCCAGAAACTCTGCTCTAGTCTCGCTAACCCGCTGGCGCGGGTCAACGAATCCGAGCGCCTCCATGATCTCCACTCGGCCAACTACCCTGCTGTCCCTATCGGTCACGCTCGTCTCTAACACCAGCAGGTCCAGGGCACTCTCTCGGTAGTCGGGGTAGGTGACCCCGCTCACTGCCTCTCCGTTAACCCGTAGCCCGATGATCCGAGCCACGTCCTCTAGTGTCGACACCATGTGCCCCCAGGGCATCAGAAACGCCCGGCTTGGCACGTGCCACCGCTCCCTCAATGCCTGGATAAGAGGAAGGTCGAGCCGGAAGGGCTCGATCATAAGGAAAGCTCCAAAGCCCATGGCGTCCACACGCGCCCTCTGGAAGTCCGGCAGCCCACGGTATGCTGCCACCACTAGGGACCAGTTGATCCGGCTCTTCATAACACCCTGCACACCACAAAAATAAACAAAAGAAACACATCAGCATCAAAGATAATAACTAACAACAACACTGTATATAATATTCCTTTTTTTATTTTTACTTTTATTTTTATTTTCAAATATATATATATTTAGAGGCGTCCAGCCAACTAGACGCCTTCATTTTACCCCTTTTTTATTATTTTTACCCATAAAAATAAATAAATAATAATAATAATAATTTATCATAGAGGCGTCCACCTCAGTGGACGCCTCCATATTTTTAATATTATTTTATTTACGTAAATAACTCAAAAAAAATAATTAAAATAAATCAAAATTAAAAAAGGAAAATTGGAGGCGTCCAGGCCCCTGGACGCCTCCTTCCCCCACTCCCCGGCCTTCTCCACACCGTCTCTCGCCCGCCTATTTAGCCTATTAAACCAACAAATTGGAATTCTGTGGGGCTTACCGGGTCATGCTCATCCTCTCCCGCGTCACCAGCACCCGCAGGACCCTCCACGGCTAAAGGAGGTGCCTCCTGCTCCGCGGCTATCTCCTCTTCCGCGGCAATCTCCTCTCCTGCGGCAGCCTCCTCGGCATGATCCCTCGACGTCCTCGGACGGCGAGCCCGTCGTTTCCGCTTCTCTCCACCCTAGCTCGGGCTTCCTTGCTCCATTGGAACTGGGAATGGGTCATTTAGAATGAACGAGTCGTCAGAATGAATAGTAGAAGTGGAAGGGGGGTGAGCCCCCCCTATATATAGAAATCACCATTTTTTGGGGCGTCCAGGCGCCTGAACGCCGTCACTTTTTTCTTTTTTTTCAAAATTTCAAAAAAAAACTAGCCATGGACGCCCCCAAACAAAAAAAATTCAAAAAAAAAACAAAAAAGAAATTATAGGGGTGTCCAGGCCTCTGGATGCCCCCAAACAAAAAATTCAAAAAAATAAAAAAAAGAAATTATAGGGGCGTCCAGGCACCTGGACGCCCCCAAACAAAAAATTCAAAAAACTAAAAAAAAAGAAATTATAGGGGCGTCCAGGCACCTGGACGCCCCCAAACAAAAAATTCAAAAAACTAAAAAAAAGAAATTATAGGGGCGTCCAGGCACCTGGACGCCCCTAAACAAAAAATTCAAAAAAAAAATAAAAAAGAAATTATAGGGGCGTCCAGGCCTCTAGACGCCCACAAACAAAAAATTCAAAAAAATAAAAAAAAAGAAATTATAGGGGCGTCCAGGCCTCTTGACGCCCCCAAAACAAAAAAATAAAAAAAAATAAAAAAGAAAAATTAGAGGCGTCCAGGCCCCTGGACGCCCCGATTAAAAATAATTTTTTTTATATATATTTATATATGATCATATTATGAATAAATAGGTACATAAAAAGAAAGAAAACACAAAAACAAACAAAAAGAAAAATAATAAAAATAATAAAAATAATAACAAGGGGAACATGGTCCAAAACGTCAAACTCCAGATTTTATTTCATCAGAAAGTAGAGCGAGCTACATCAAGGGCTTAGGCGCCTTAGACCTTAACTTCCCCAGTTCGGTTACATAGGCTCTCCACAGCTCACATTCTTCCCCCACATGCGCTAATGCCTTTCCCGCAACACTGGTCTTCCAAGGTACTTTAATAGCCTTCGCTTCCTTCGCATCCGCCTCCGTGCCCAACTCCCTCTTCTTCAAAGGGACGATGCCAGTCAGTAGTGAGAACAAATGGCATGGAATGCTGATCTGGAGGCAGCACCGGTGCACGTTGTAAAGGACAAACTCGGTCGCACCAATCAGTTGGAGATCAACTTCAGAAGAAGACCTAATGAGGAGCTCAAGCGGGAGCAGACATGCCGGTGTGCAAGTAAAGAAGCTTTGTGTCACGGTGCAAAAGTGAGATCGCCAGTCTTCATGTCTCTTCAGCCACGGAACACGGTTCGCTACAGTGCCACTGAAGCCCAACACATCGGCTATGTGATAAAGGGGGCTTTGTTGGAAAAGCTTCGAAGCAGTCAACATTCCCTCACGGTGATCGAATTTGAAGTGTAAATCAAGCCAGTAATTCAAGACAAGTGCGCAACCGAAAGGAGGCTTACCCATGCTCGAGGCAGTGAGGCCGCTGTAAAGATAGGCAAGGACGGCGGGTCCCACCCTCTTTCCACTCCAGATCCCATTAATGGCACTTAATTGGTCCTCCTCCACTAGGTTGTCAGTATGAGGGAACAAGAGAGCACCCGCCAGATAAATAGTGAACCACTTCATGATTCCTTCTAAGTAGTCATCACCTAGTGACCCTCTCAGGGCGTCCACAACCCATTCCGCGAGCTTTTACAGATCAATCCCCTTTTTAGTACGGACCTTTCTGGCTGCGTCGGGCGGCATGAAGCTTCCAAGGACGCTTTTGGAAGTCTCCCGTGTCAGCATCCGCATAGCCTTCACCTTTCCGTCACTCTTGAATTTCTTCAATCCAAGCAGAAGTTCCACCTCCTCGAGGAGGATGGTCGCCTCGAAGGTCGGAAAGATGAAAGTGTGGGTCTGGGGATGCCAGATCTCCACTAGTGCGCCCATAGCTGCCCAGTCCATACGAATCTTCTCATAGTGTTTGGCGTGAATAAGGAGCCCCTGCAGGTGCCACTTCGAGAGTATGGCCCTCATGCCGATGGAGATGTTGGAAGTTAACTTTGAAAGCCATGCCAGTTTGGAAAACTTCCTCGGGCCTGGGAAGAGCGGATATGGCTGAAGAAGGAAAAGAAAGAAAGAGGAAGGGAGCAAGTGAGAAGAAGGTTCAAGAGGAGCAAATTCGAAATGAATCAGCTTACCATACGCGACATGATCATCCCGCTGAGATGACCCTCGAGGTCGGAGAGTCGCCTAATCTCACTGCCAGGCCTGCTCCTCTTCATAACGCGGGAAGACTCTCCTTCCATCTTGAGATTTCTAGATTCTCCTCTCCTTCCTTTCCTGAGCTTCCACAACCCTCCTTGGTGCATTTGAATGAACTAGCCTAAGGGGAGTTCTTATAGGAAGGGAAGGGCGCTACAGGACAGAACATGTCACATCAATGGTCATTGTCAGAATTTTAGCTAGATCTCCTTTGTATTGTGGTGTGATTCTATTACAATTCTGTTACTTTCTGATGTTATTAATCCATGTTGGCCTGTGCAGGTTTTACTAACGGACTCTTTGTCCTGTCTCCTGTCCCACCTTTCATTGGTTGGTCCCACCTTGTCATGCATCATAGTATATGATATCTACACTACTAGAATATGTCAAGGACCTTGCGGCCTGAACGAACCTGGGATTTGAGTTCCCCTTCAACAAAAATAATGACGATTCCAGAAGAATTTGGGCTGCACGGATAGGCCGTTAATTTGTGGTAGTATGGGGACGACGGCTCCATTCAGTGAGTTGGTGCGCGGATAAATGGGCCCCAGCCCAGTATCGGCTCACCGGATCGATATCCTGACCCATTCTTAACGAGTTGACAATATTATCCTTGGCTATTTTCTATTTTAGTTTGTTTTAAACTTTTCTTTAAACCCAGCATGCATTCATATAAGACTTTGGATTTATTACGGAAGATCATTCAAGTGATTCGATTGTGAAAGCCGTTGTGTTTCAATTCCTACCAATATGAGACATTCCACTCCGAATGAAATACTCAGTTTCCTTGAAACATCCCAACACTGCTCTTCCAAAAGGAGACCCTTGTTTAGACAGACTCTCAGATATTCCTTTGCTTTTTTACCTTGTTGACCCACCTTGGCCGCAACACTTCCACATTGGCTGGTAACCGCTCACCAAAGGTGAAACCTGCAGGTTTACGACCCAGGTACTTCCACACCGAGAAGTTGATCTCCTTTTATTTGTGCCTGAGTGCACGTCTCACCTTCCCTTATTTGATCTCCGTCCAAGCAATCGCCAAAATTTGAGAGACCTTCTTCAAGGTCGCCTCTTTGAAACTATAGGAAAAATTCTAAATAGTAATGTCAAAAGCGTGTCTCATCACACCTTGGCATCAACTTATCAGTCCACTACCACTCCATTACATTCCACTTCGATGCCATTCTATTACGTGTCACTCCCTTGCAAAGCAGACGCCAAGGCGGGGCAGCTGTAGACACACCATTCTTGACGTCTTCTGAGAAAGTCTCATATTACCATACGACGCCCCGCAGCGGCTTTCGCATTTTGAATCGCCTGAGTACTTCCTGCTCTTGAGTCTTCTTCCGCCTTTTCGGCATCCCGAAATCGTCTCGTTGCAGCATTCAGACGGCATCAACACCAATCGGACGCACCGGAAGGTTCCGAAACCAGGAAGAGTTTCTGCCGCGCGGCCGCCGATGCCTTTTTAGGGGACCCGGGGTGTGGTCTTAATGGAGGCGTCTAGGACCCAGGACGCCTCCATGACTTTACTATTTTTTTAAACACAAAAAATACATAAAAATAATATAAATTAATGGAGACGTCCAGGTCCCTGGACGCCTCCATGAAAATAAATTATAAAAATAAATAATACCAGTATTGGTATAAAAATAAAACAAAATAAAAAAATATTTTTTTTTGGAGGCGTCCAGGACCCTGGACGCCTCCATCAACTTGCCCACCGGGCCCCGTCCACCGATCGACGGTTTGTCGTGTGTGAAAAAATCCAAATTGTGGAAGAGTCCAGACAACTAGACGTGCCCATTTTTGAATCACGAGGCGCCGCTCACAAAACCACGCGTTGTGCCAAACCGCGTACGGCTTTCGGTGGAGTTCGGTGGACCTTATTGAGGCGTCCGGGACCCTGGACGCCTCCAAGAAAATATTCTGAAAAAATAAATAAAAATAGAATAAGATATTATTTCTGCCCTGATGGAGGTGTCCAGGGTCCTGGACGCCTCCACCCTCCGGAGCCCTATAAATAGAGGCTGTCACGCCCCGAGCCTTTATTTACAGCGGAAGACTCGCTCGGGGAGCGCGAACAGCCGGCATGGTAAGCCTCTTGCAAGCAAGAACAATTCAGAGCGCGAGACAATCACATAAATAGATGCAATTGCACAAGATGTAATCAAACCTCAACTTTATTCCATAATCAATTAATATTCAAAAATACATATGTTGACTTCTTCACTAATTGACTCAAGAAATAAGAAAAATTACATTGACTCCATCTAAACACTTGAAACTGCCTAAGTCTTCTCTCTTATCACGACAACTCTTAATCACTCTCGGACCCGCTGCTTGAATCACCCGAATCCGAATGCGAACTATACCCATCTTCTGAAAATCATTAAACAATAGGTCATGAGCACACTTGCCCAGTAGGTATCTTCGTATCAACATGAAGGCACTATTAAAGTAATTAGCATTTTAGCTCTAGAGAATTAGGTAAAATCATGCAATGCGAATCAATCATGCGATAGAACCAAAGTAACAAGATAATCATGTGAGATAGAATGTTCAAGAATGAGCTAGCAAGAATGTAACATGATATCTGGCCTTTTCAATCAAGCATGTAACATGAATGTACGAGCAATGCCACATATCACACTAATCTCTTTTGCATAGTTCGTGAATTTCTGTGGAATATCAATCAAGAATGTCGAGTCATGTCACTTTGTATCGTGGATCTTCACTTATTTATAAAATAAGTACTCCCAGCGCAATGCGACGCCGGTAGCATCATACCCCATGGTTTATAAAATAGTATGTTTCCGGTAATCAGCCGAGGGGACTAGAATAGAGCCCTTGAACACAATCAGTGCTCGATCGCATCTTCAGGTATAAATTAAGCTACTTCCACGCATATAACAGTAAAGTATGGCCAAGAATATAGCAATTCCAATAATCTCATGATAATCAATAACAAATGAATGAATGCTTCAACGTATGAACATATGAGTCAAAAATGATTTAAACAAAGCCATGCTCTTGGAACTAATTCGACAGCATAACGGCATATTTCTTAACTTTCATTCATCATTTAAGTCAATTAAGCAATATGATAAGTTCTAGATCATCAAGGTATGTCTAGAATCATTGGAATATTAACCCTTGGTCAAACTTTGGGTTAACATATGCAAGCTATGTAACGGTCAGTATCTGGGCCGTTACATTATGTAACGCATCCATGCTGGGCCGTTACAATGACCAGAGTCCAGAAAATAAAATAGACTCAGAGAAATGCGACGGTCTGAAACTGGGCCGTTACTTGGGCCTGACGGTCCAGTCCAAGTCCGTTACTTTACAAGAATCAGAAATCACGATAGTGTATTCCACTAATGTGCTTTCATTGGTACAACTAACTCGGCATCCTAGTGGGAATTCCAGGCTCGCGGAGAATTACGGAGGCCTTGAAACAATGATTTTCTAGTCCATTGGAAGGAATATCCAATAGAGAGGTCCTCATGTCCAAGATAGTTTTCCTATAGTGCAAAGTGTAAACTAATGACATCATACCGGAGTAAGTGCCATGTACTTATAGAATTTGACTCTATTGACAGAGAGAGATATACAATCCATGTAAAATCATGATGAAACTCTGTCAATATAACGTTTAAAAGTCATGCTTTATAGTACAAAACTATACATTTAGACTTTATGAAACTAGCATAACTCAAAATAAAAGTGAGATATCAAACATGCGATACCTACTATGAACGATCTGATAACCTTAAAAACATGAAATCAGGTTGTTACTTAGATATCTAGGCATAAACATAGGTAATAGTGGCATGATATATTCTACCTAGGGTTGCCAGTACACAGATTGTAACGGTCTAGGGTCAAGGCGTCACAGTGAATATGGCGGCCTGTCGAGGAGCCGTTACTTGAATGTAACGCGTCTGTCTGGGCGCGTTAGAGATAATAGAGGAAAATAACATATACAGAGTGTGTAACGGTCTATCTGAGGCCGTTGTTTCAAAATGACGGTCTTAGTCTAGTGCGTTACATCATCTGTTACAGAAAACTAATTATAGAAACTAAGAGATTAACTCCCATCATGTCTGAAAATTAACATATTCTAGGCATGATGATGAAGTCTAGGTTATTTATATGCATAGGTAATTGTGAGTAGATGAACAATCATATTTCAGTTTTCTCCATTAGGCTAGGAGATGCATGCAATACATATAACTAATAAGACATAAAATCAATGATCTAGCATGCATGAGGTTTAATTAAACTAGAGGCTCTTAGTCCTATAAAGCTCTTTTTGCCGTTCATGAGATAGCCTACCTCTTACTTAGGTTGAAGTTTCTGGATTTGGTTGAGAAACCTGCCCTAGTTCTTCACCTTCCTTTGTGACTTTTCCAGCTACTTCCTTGGGCTCTAACTCCACGCTCTCTTGACCTAAAGATGTGAAATTCGGAGGGGAGTTAGTCTAGAGTATAATGAACAAAAACTTCTAAACAACTTACCCGAAGTAATGACTCCTTACCTTGTTTCTTTACGTCCAAAAAGTAAGGGTCGCACAGTTCAAAACTATGCCCTATTTATAGAGTTTAGGTTAGGGTTTGAGGATTAGATCGATTCTAGAGTCCTTATTCCACTAAATCCTTATCCCTAAGAGTCCTTAGAGTTATTATGAGTCTTCTCAATCGATCCACAGTGGATAGGAACATCAAGTTCCAATCTTTTCATGAGTCTTTTCTTCACGGAACTAGCAGGAATGTAACGGTCGACCTGCCCATGCGTCATTTGGCTATGACAGTCTCGCGATAGACCGTTACAGTCTTCGTAGTTAGGACTTTTAAAATATTAAAACTCTTTTGGTAATTATCTTTATAATTATCTTTATATAATTTGTATTTATCTTTAAACTCATGGATAAGCTAAAATACCTTCTAGAATATGGGCCAAATTTAATGGGCTTGGTTTAAAAACCTTTTGGCCTTTATTTAAGTGGTTTGTGTTGGGTTCGGTGCAGATATTCAGAGGGGGGGTGAATGAATATAGCCCTTTAAAAATTCGCTCAATTACAAACCTTCACCCAAAATAAGATTTCGCTCACTAACTATCTAGAATGCTAACTAGACAGATTAATCAAATCTGAAAGACTAATTAGCAGATGCGGAATTAAACAAACCGACAGTGAGCACTCTAACAAGACAAGTTAGACAAACTATATCTCAATTAGAATATCGATCACTTAACAGATTAAGACACTCTAAGAAAGCTAATCAACACTTCTGCTCAACCAGAAAGCAAACACTTAGTGTGCCCCTAATCAATCAACTTCGTTGAACTTGAAGCAAACACATGAAGCGCTCGCGGAAGCAATAAAAATAGATGAAGAAATCAAACCACTGCTCAGAGGTTTTTTAGGTGGTTCGGTCCAGCAGACCTACATCCACCCCACACTCAACCCGAGTGTGGCTTCCTGCTGACTCAACGCTTGAACAGCTGGGCATCACAGCTTGCCTACATCAGTTAGGCCTCACAGCTTGCCATCCGCTGAGCATCACAGCTTGCTTCTGCTGGGTGATACAGCTTAGCCATCGCTGACTCACAGCTGAACCCGCTAGGGATTACAGCTTAACCCGTCCAATGGAATCCTCCACTGCAAATGCTGAGCCTCACAGCTTGCTCCGCTGACAAACAGCTTGAATAAAGGTATAAAAGGAAAACAAGAGATGAAACCAAACAGCAACAAAAAGTTGTAAATGAAGTGCAAACAATAAGCTCTCGAAGGATCAGTTCTGGCTTGGACTTGATCCAAATGCCAGAGAGCAGAGCTTCGATGAAGTCTTCCTCATGAGCTCTCTATCTCTCTCTTTCTCTTCTTTCTCTTCTCCTCTTCTTCTCTTTCTCTTTTCCTTCTCTGCTCTTCTCTTTCTTTTTCTTCTCTGGATCGAAAGGGCTCTCTACTCTTCTGCTTCTACTCCGATCGACCTTCAACAGAGGATGAAGACTGCTATATATACTTGCAGCAACTGGTGGATAAGGGCGCGTGGCTTCCACGTTTTCCCACCCAAGAATTTCACCAGATCTGAGGTGCTTCATCCACGTGGCATCATCTGGGCTCCTCGTCCAATCTTGGATCACGAGCCATGTCAGCAATCTCAGTAGTATATCCTTGTCAGATAGAGTATCGGTTCATCAGCTGTAAGTATATACATTAGAGTGTATAGACTTCGGTTTATAGCCGACATACAGACATCAGTGTATGGACTTTACAAGACAAACATAATTGTGTATACTTGCTCAGTGTATGGACTTGTTTGAATGAAAAAGCAATGTATATACTTGAAGCATGAAAGCCAATGTACAGAAGATGAACAGTTGGATGTACATACTTTCCAAATGAAGGACTGTACAGACTTGATGCAAGCACGATGTATAGACTTGATGCAGAAGCCTCCAAGTGATATGTTGACTTTGACCAGATGAGACGCTGCAAGAGACGGACCAATGTATAGACTTGAAAATAGTCCGATGTACAGACTTGAAGCGCTGAACAACGTATGGACTTTCGTTCAGCAGCAATGTATAGACTTCCTATATGAAGACAGCACTGAAGCAATGTATAGACTTCAGCTCAAAGCCAATGTATGGACTTGGCGTTTTGAAGCATGCAGGTTGTATAGACTTGCTAGTGTGAACGATGTATAGACTTGAAATCAACTGATGCACGATGTACAGACTTAGCCGTTGTACAGACTTCATGAATGATTCGACCCCCCACGATGTATAGACTTAGTGACTGAACATAGGTAAAAGGTTCCAGTGTATAGACTTAGAAGTTCGTTGAAGGATGTACAGACTTGAAAGATTGAGACGCTGAACAAGATGGTCAGCTGTACAGACTTACTAGATTGAGACGCTGAATGAGACGGTGAATGTACAGACTTCAGCAGTGAATGCATGCTACAGTCCGATGTACAGACTTTGTCTGAAATAGCCGGATGTATAGACTTGCATGAGACTCAACCTTAGACGATGCAGCTACAGTGATGTTCAGACTTGAATGAGACGCTGCCTTAGACGATGCAATGCATAGACTTCCAAATGAGATGGAGGAGTCTGTATAGACTTTGCCCAAAGCCTTAGACGCTAACAGAGACGGACCGATGTACAGACTTGAGTGAAAGTCCAATTGAGACGTCTAGACTTAGATGACCAAGGGCAATGTACAGACTTCATGAGACGCTCACTGTATATACTTGCTGTAACAGTCCGATGTATAGAGTTAGCCTGAACCACTGTATAGACTTCTACAGTTCTGCATGCTACAGTGCCAATGTATGGACTTAGACAAATGATGCATGAACAGTAATGTATGGACTTACATGAAATGCATGCTACAATGCCACAATGTGTAGACTTCACGATGTATGGACTTGATAAGAGAATGGCTGTACAGACTTGATGAGCTTGAAACACAGACACCTTCCCAGAGTATAGACTCAAGAGATTCGCGAAGGGTGTATAGACTTGAAGCAATGTGAACGATGTATGAGCTCTACCAAAGTGAGCATAGGCTGTTCAGACAAGAAGAGTTGCCGCTGCAATGCATGCCAATGCAAGTGCGTTGACGCTGTGAGTATGCCAATGCTCATGAGTTGACGCTGGCAGAATAATGCATGACCCAATGGAACAGATACACATATGCAGTGGAAGACGTTGACTCTGCTAGGTATGCCAATGTATGGACTTGGCCAATGAACAGACTTCAGTTGATGAACTATGCATGCTATGCAATGTGTGGACTTGAATAATCCTGATGAATGAACTGTGGGGTCGACCCATCAGCACAAGGGGTCGATGCACCACTGACTAGACCAATGAATAAATGCATCAGGTTTAAAATGGCACCATGCGTCAACGCATTGATCATGTAGCGTGGACGCATCAGATCTAGTGTTACTCACTACCGCCTCTAAAGTGCATTGGCAGCGTCGACGCTGCAGCATGATGAGTCGACACTGCAGTGTCAAACTGCAGTCTAAAGAGCAACAGTAATAAGACTGAACATCAAATATGCACATTAAACCATCATCATCAAAACCAACATTAAAACCATATATCAAAACACAATATGATTTATGCACTCACTGTGTTGCTATCATCAAAATAAAATAGCATTGCTATCATCAAAACAACATAGCACATGCTTGTGCCTAAGGGGCACAACATTCTCCCCCTTTTTGATGTTGGCAACACAATGTGACAGTGAGTCACACACAAAATTTTCTCCCCCTTTGACATGATCAAAAAAAGAAAAACAGTAAAAATATGAATGCAAAGTGCATTATGCATGTAAATTCCTCTAGAACATTCTCCCCCTGAATGTAAGACTCCCCTGAATTATTTCTCCCCCTAAATAATAGCTCCCCCTTTGAGAAGGAAAATGAACAGATAAACAAGGTAGAGAAGGTAGGAGGGTTACTTGACAACAGCTGAATCATTGGTTCAGAGAATAAGTCTGATTATAAACAACAGTTAAAGTATAAGAATCAGCAATATACAATTTTCAAAAATTCAGGTTTAATAGTGATAAATCTAGAGTAAAACACCTGACCCCTGAAAAGGAGTTTTAGATTCCATTTATAGCAATGAATCTAAGGCACATGGTATTAATAGATAAGTCAGAAATAATACCATTTTGTGATAAAATAAGGAAATTCAAGAGAGGCAACTTGAATATGTATTGATAAAAACAATTTTCACTCATTGACTTTTGATTTTCGAAGGGTTACAGCAGTTTGATTTTCATTTTGAAAATTTTAGAAACTGAGCTAAGTGAATAGACCAGTGGCATTTATGCTTTTGACATTAGGTGTACACCTTGATTAGAGGCAAGTACCCCCAGTTACTAGGCATAAACTACTAGACCTATTTCAGATCAAAACCCACAAAGAATAGTCTCACTTTTGACATTAAGGGTACACCTTGATTAGAGGCCAGTACCCCCAGTTACTTGGTGAGGACTCCCCCTATAGATTTGACCCTTTAAACAGAGATATTCTGAAGCACTTCATGACGATGAGTTCTCCTGCTTCATTGGAGGAGATCACAGTTTCTCAGTGTAATTCAGCCATTGCTCTGTCACTATGTTCAGTTCATAGCATTTATGATTTTATTTACTGCTATCCTTATCTCTTTTAGAGTGATTGTTTGAAAAACAGTACACACTCTTATTCACCTTTTCTAGAAATTTCCAGATCAACACATTAGGCATTACAAAAAGCTTTTTCTAATCTTACCATGAGACAAAGATTAAGAGCTATAAAAGTTTTCCTTTATCTCAAATTCTGAAGTACAGACACTTAACTCTCTAATTTATAAAGGTTGAACCTTTAGTTCCTTTCAATTTGTAAGAGTGATTCTTATAAGTAAACAATTGCAATAATCACTGCTCAATATACTAAACAAGAAATAATTGCTGTTGTTCAGTGAAAATGATGGGGAAAAGATAGCAATAAGCATTTTGGTCTAATGGCATCTGATTGTCAAAGAATATGAATGAATTCAATGGGGACAGTGAGAAGTAGCAAGAATTCAATGAATTGAATAGAACTCTCAGCTCCCCCTGACCTCATGATGCAAAGATTATGCTATGCAACACACTGCTCTATTATGCAAACTGTGCAACAAAGAAGCATGAGACAAGTATGTAGTCATTTCAATGTTATGCGTCGAGTCATTTCTTTTTAGATTTTTCAAATTTTAATTATATGCAGGACACTGCTCT
This sequence comes from Amorphophallus konjac, assembly GCA_022559845.1. Lineage (NCBI taxonomy): Eukaryota > Viridiplantae > Streptophyta > Magnoliopsida > Alismatales > Araceae > Amorphophallus > Amorphophallus konjac. The sequence continues at coordinate 322,240,956 of CM040119.1, read as the reverse complement.
ACATGAAGACAGAACCCATGGTGCTAGGCGGAGAACCTGGTCTCAAGGACCATCTCACACATGGTAAGAACCTCCGGGTAGATTTCCCTGCCTTTAAGTAACTCACCATTTGATATACCAGGGTTATGCAAGATAATGCAGTGCAAAGCTGTCCTATATGCATTGAACAACATGCAGTCTACAGCAATAAGCAAATGATAGTCATGCAAATCAGTCCTATATGCATTGATGAACTTCATTGACAGTCATGCAAATGATGTATGCAAACACTAGACACATGCAATGACTGTATGCACTAACTGATCCATTCAAACTCAGTCCAAGTATGCATTCAACAACAAGCATGCAGTCCATTAAGCATCAGCTGTCTACACTAAAGAGGCATTCAAATTTTAGTTCAATAATTGGCAAGAGAAGGCAATAGAAGAGCATCAGATATATGCAAAAATGAATTCAATAGCTGAGTCTGGAATGCAGACTGATCAACTAGACATGAAGAGATCATCAAAATTCAGACAAGCAGATCAACATGAAATTCACATTTTTCATACTTACAAATTCAGATGATGAATTTTTTTAAAGCAAAGTTCAGAACTGACCTGATAAGTTCAATCATGGGGTTTTCATTCTTGAGTGCCTTGGTTAACCCCTCTTATTCATTTCCAAGGCACGCCTGCAACAACTGGATTATTTTGATCCTGCAGGAACCCAAGAAGTCTTGGGTCTTGAATTACCCTTAACTGGTATTCTAAAAAATTTCATTGCAATATTGTCATCAAATTTCATCAGATAGCAATTATTCATGGAATGACCATACTTTCCACAATAACGACATGAGATAACAGGTCTTGTGTTCTTCCTATTGTGCACATTACTGTAAGCATGGAATCTATGTGCATGAAGATTTCTGTTATCCATATGTGCATTTTGTCTTTTATTCTTTGCCAGCCAACAATCAGTAGTTTTGTGGCCTGGCTTCCCACATTCAAAACATGCAATTGTTTTCCTTTCAAACACAAATCCATTTCTACCAGAAATGTTTCTATTGACAGGGAATTTACCAGATTTATAGTTAAACTTCCTTCCCTGAGAATGCCAACATTGGGCTGCAATGTGGCCCATCTTGCCACGGTGAAAGCATGAACTAGAATTTCTTCCATCAGCCCTCAGCCAGCATTCAATGGCCCTGTGGCCTGTCTTTCCACACTCAAAGCAAGTAATGAGCTTATCTTTAAAAACAAATTTGTTCTTATTAACAGCATGATTGTTTGCATGATATTTAGCATGATATGAATGTGATTTTTTCTTATCACTTGCAAAATAGCACTGTGCAATTGTGTGTCCTAATTTACCACAGTGAAAGCATTCAATTTTCTTTTTCTGAATTGAAGGATTTCTATCATGAAGGTTCCTAGCATTCATATCATCCTTCTCCATCAATTTACATTCATGCATCAGATGACCAAATTTATGACAATAATGGCATGACATTTTCTTTGTAGATGCATGTGAGTGTGTGTGAGGACTATGATCAACATGGACTGATGAATCCTTTTTGTTTATTTTCTATTTTTCAGTATTTTTCTGAGCCTTATTCTGAAGCGTAGATGAAGTAGAAGGCTTTTCTTGTTCAGAACATTTAACAAAAACAATTTTCTGTTTGTTTCCATCAACCTTCTTTATACCAACAGAACTGTATTTTTCCTTTTTCTGTGAATTTTCACCCTTTTTCAGTTTTTGAGTTTATTCCACATTTTTGGGTTTCACAGTGGATTTTTGTGCAGTGAATTGGAAGACAGAAGGAGCAGAGGTTGTGTTCTGATTAGAAGCTTTGACAAAAACAGTAGATGTTTCATTCCCATTACTCCTTTTATTTGTCGGACTATAGCCCAATCCCTTTCTCTCAAAGTTATCACTCTTTCCAAGAAGCTTATTCAGATTGTCCTTACCTTTGACAAATTTTGATAGAAAATTTTTTAAATCTTGAATTTCAAAATTTAAGCCGCAAATATTAGCTTCATATTTGGACAGATCTGTTTCACAGGAAATAGCTTGTTGATGCAAGGCATCATTCAGACTTTTAAGTTTTTCTACTTCCTGTTTTAGTTTTGTTTCATTGTTAGCTTGAGATAGAGACTTATAAAGATCATCAACTTCTTGTTGAAGGGATGTGATAGTGAGCTCATAATTAGCTACCTTCTCTTCACAGCATTTGACATTTCCACTCAACAATAGGTTGATGGTTTTTAGACTTGTAATTTCATGTTCAGCATTCAGCAACTCACTAGAGCTCACCACGTTTACACTCTTCCCTTTTTCTAGAGTGATTAGCCTCTTAGACATTGCTGAGTTTAGGTGTTTCAGCTTACTAATTTCCTCTTTCAGTTTGCTATTTTGCTCTAGGAGTTCATCATCAAACACCCAATCATCTAAGCATTCATAAAACATTTCTTGATGTTTTTCAGATTGAGGTTTATTGAGATTTTTCTGAAATTATAGATTCATAGCCTTTTCAGCCTCCAATTTCTCAGAAATCAGTCTATTTTCATTTTCAAGATTAATTGATTTGTGTTCAATTTCTTTGGACTGATTTTTGAGTTTTTCATTTTCGGATTTCACATTTTCCAATTCAGAATTAACAAACTCTAAATCTCTCACCAATTTTTCATTTTGAACAGCATCTTTGTTATGAGTCTTATTATCATCATTTAAGCTCAGTTTTTCTTTTAGTTCAGCAATTTCACAAGCAAGCTCTTGATTCTCCTTTTTGTATAAATCAATTTGTTTCATAAGAGCTTGTTTTTCGGATTTCAAATGATCTGTGTCTGAACTAATAGAATCAAAATCTTTTAGCTGTCTTCTGAATATCTCATTTTCTGTCTTTAGAATTTCCATATCCTTAACTCCTGAATTAGCATTTTTATAATCCTTCAATTTCCTTTTTAAAGACTTATTTTGTTTTTCCAACTTTTCATGAGAGTCAAGCAAGTTATTATATGCTACAATCCAATCATCAATATCATAAGTCTCAAGTTTAGAAGGTACCTCATCTTCATCTTCTTCTTCATTTTCTTCTTGCTGTCCATCATCGTCAACCATGAGGCATGTGTTGTGATTCCGGGTAAGCTTTAGTTTCTCCAGAATTTCCTTGGCAGACCTGCAAGAAGAGACATACGAAATTAGACTTCTGTCAATTGATGCTTTCATTAATTCTAATGCTCTCGAATTGGCAGAGTCTTTCAGTTTATCCTTATCAGTCCATCTAGATTTATCTTTTGATAATTTGTGTGGACGGTGGACTATTATTTTCCAGAGTTCAGGATCAGTTTAACTAACATATCGATGCAGCTTTCCTAGCCATGTGTCAAAGTCATTACCTCTGAAGATCGGTGGGAAACCCATTGAGAGATGATAGATGCACCGAAAACAGGTCAACAATGTAAGACACTAAATCAGTGAAACAAAACAATGAGCACAGAAAGCACACTCTGAAATGCACCAAACAAACTAGCAGGATTCTCTGTAGATTGTTAGATCTGATAGATCAGAGACCCGCTCTGATACCAAGTGTTGGGTTCGGTGCAGATATTCAGAGGGGGGGTGAATGAATATAGCCCTTTAAAAATTCGCCCAATTACAAACCTTCACCCAAAATAAGATTTCGCTCACTAACTATCTAGAATGCTAACTAGACAGATTAATCAAATCTGAAAGACTAATTAGCAGATGCGGAATTAAACAAACAGACAGTGAGCACTCTAACAAGACAAGTTAGACAAACTATATCTCAATTAGAATATCGATCACTTAACAGATTAAGACACTATAAGAAAGCTAATCAACTCTTCTGCTCAACCAGAAAGCAAACACTTAGTGTGCCCCTAATTAATCAACTTCGTTGAACTTGAAGCAAACACATGAAGCGCTCTTATGCAAGCATCTAGCGGAAGCAATAAAAATAGATGAAGAAATCAAACCACTGCTCAGAGGTTTTTTAGGTGGTTCGGTCCAGCAGACCTACATCCACCCCACACTCAACCCAAGTGTGGCTTCCTGCTGACTCACAGCTTGAACAGCTGGGCATCATAGCTTGCCTACATCAGCTGGGCCTCACAGCTTGCCATCCGCTGAGCATCACCGCTTCCTTCTGCTGGGCGATATAGCTTAGCCATCGCTGACTCATAGCTTCAACCCGCAGGGGATTACAGCTTAACCCGTCCATTGGAATCCTCCACTGCAAACGCTGAGCCTCACAGCTTGCTCCGCTGACAAACAGCTTGAATAAAGGTATAAAAGGAAAACAAGAGATGAAACCAAACATCAACAAAAAGTTGTAAATGAAGTGCAAACAATAAGCTCTGAAAGGATCAGTTCTGGCTTGGACTTGATCCAAATGCCAGAGAGCAGAGCTTCGATGAAGTCTTCCTCATGAGCTCTCTATCTCTCTCTTTCTCTTCTTTCTCTTCTCCTCTTCTTCTCTTTCTCTTTTCCTTCTCTGTTCTTCTCTTTCTTTTTCTTCTCTTGATCGAAAGGGCTCTCTGCTCTTCTGCTTCTACTCCGATCGACCTTCAACAGAGGATGAAGACTGCTATATATACTTGCAGCAACTGGTGGATAAGGGCGCGTGGCTTCCACATTTTCCCGCCCAAGAATTTCACCAGATCCGAGGTGCTTCATCCACGTGGCATCATCTAGGCTCCTCGTCCAATCTTGGATCACGAGCCATGTCAGCAATCTCAGTAGTATATCCCTATCAGATAGAGTATCGGTTCATCAGCTGTAAGTATATACATTAGAGTGTATAGACTTCGGTTTATAGCTGACATACAGACATCAGTGTATGGACTTTACAAGACAAACACAATTGTGTATACTTGCTCAGTGTATGGACTTGTTTGAATGAAAAAGCAATGTATATACTTGAAGCATTAAAGCCAATGTACAGAAGATGAACAGTTGGATGTACATACTTTCCAAATGAAGGACTGTACAGACTTGATGCAAGCACGATGTATAGACTTGATGCAGAAGCCTCCAAGTGATATGTTGACTTTGACCAGATGAGACGCTGCAAGAGACGGACCAATGTATAGACTTGAAAACAGTCCGATGTACAGACTTGAAGTGCCGACCAACGTATGGACTTTCGTTCAGCAGCAATGTATAGACTTCCTATATGAAGATAGCACTGAAGCAATGTATATACTTCAGCTCAAAGCCAATGTATGGACTTGGCATTTTGAAGCATGCAGGCTGTATAGACTTGCTGGTGTGAACGATGTATAGACTTGAAATCAACTGATGCACGATGTACAGACTTAGCCGTTGTACAGACTTCATGAATGATTCGACCCCCCACGATGTATAGACTTGGTGACTGAATGTAGGTAAAAGGTTCCAGTGTATAGACTTAGAAGTTCGTTGAAGGATGTACAGACTTGCAAGATTGAGACGCTGAACAAGATGGTCAGCTATACAGACTTACTAGATTGAGACGCTGAATGAGACGGTGAATGTACAGACTTCAGCAGTGAATGCATGCTACAGTCCGATGTACAGACTTTGTCTGAAACAATCGGATGTATAGACTTGCATGAGACTCAACCTTAGACGATGCAGCTACAGTGATGTTCAGACTTGAATGAGACGCTGCCTTAAACGATGCAATGCATAGACTTCCAAATGAGATGGAGGAGTCTGTATAGACTTTGCCCAAAGCCTTAGACGCTAACAGAGACGGACCGATGTACAGACTTGAGTGAAAGTCCAATTGAGACGTCTAGACTTAGATGACCAAGGGCAATGTACAGACTTCATGAGACGCTCACTGTATATACTTGCTGTAATAGTCCGATGTATAGAGTTAGCATGAACCATTGTATAGACTTCTACAGTTCTGCATGCTACAGTGCCAATGTATGGACTTAGACAAATGATGCATGAACAATAATGTATGGACTTACATGAAATGCATGCTACAATGCCACAATGTGCAGACTTCATGATGTATGGACTTGATAAGAGAATGGATGTACAGACTTGATGAGCTTGAAACACAGACGCCTTCCCAGTGTATAGACTCAAGAGATTCGCGAAGGGTGTATAGACTTGAAGCAATGTGAACGATGTATGAGCTCTACCAAAGTGAGCATAGGCTGTTCAGACAAGAAGAGTTGACGCTGCAATGCATGCCAATGCAAGTGCGTTGACGCTGTGAGTATGCCAATGCTCATGAGTTGACGCTGGCAGAATAATGCATGACCCAATGGAACATATACACATATGCAGTGCAAGGCGTTGACTCTACTAGGTATGCCAATGTATAGACTTGGCCAATGAACAGACTTCAGTTGATGAACTATGCATGCTATGCAATGTGTGGACTTGAATAATCCTGATGAATGAACTACGGGGTCGACTCATCAGCACAAGGGGTCGACGCACCACTGACCAGACCAATGAATAAATGCATCAGGTTTAAAGTGGCACCATGCGTCAATGCATTGATCATGTAGCGTGGACGCATCAGATCTAGTGTTACTCACTGCCGCCTCTAAAGTGCCTTGGCAGCGTCGACGCTGCAGCATGATGAGTCGACGCTGCAGTGTCAAACTGCAGTCTAAAGAGCAACAATAATAAGACTGAACATCAAATATGCACATTAAATCATCATCATCAAAACCAACATTAAAACCATATATCAAAACACAATATGATTTATGCATTCACTGTGCTGCTATCATCAAAATAAAATAGCATTGCTATCATCAAAACAACATAGCACATGCTTGTGCCTAAGGGGCACAACAGTTTGGGTCAATTTTGTTAACCCATTTGAGCCTTATAATGACTTATCACTTAATTAAATCCCTTATAAATCCCTGTAGCCCCTTTTTATAAATTCTAAAAAATTATTATTATTAAATAATCTAGAAAATACTTATATAAATTTTGGGGCTTTACAGAGGCCCACCCCCTCAGTTCTGGGGGAGCTAAGAAGCGATCCGATAGGCTACCGGAGCCCAGAGGCTGCCGGAGTCATCTTTCTAACCCATGGGGTCTTTTGTAGGAGGAGGTCCTGCTAGCTTCTCGGGTGTCCAGGGTCATGAGAGGAAGGCTGTCTTCGTCCACCGCGCTTCCACGTCGTCCCCACGTTGCCGAAGCTCTGCTGGATCTCACCATCGGCTCACCCAATAAGCCATTTCTTCCCCTTTTTCTCTATAGTTCTTTACATTTCATCATACCGCATCCTCTATCTCCCTTCATAAGGGCGCCGTCTCTTGCATACTTCTTGCATTCATCATCGCATTTTCCTCCTACTCGAGTTTGAGAGGGGTTTAAAACCACACCAACCAGGTGTGTGTCAGGCCACGATCTCGTTACTTTTATTGCAAGGAATTGTTACTACACTGCCGTTTTCTAATTTCGTTCATTTATTATCTATTATTTTGCAAGGGTAACCGAGGAAAGCCCTCTCCGTCTGTCGGCCGGAAGGAGAGGAAGAAGCAACCCACCGTCTCCCGCTCTTGAGGTAGGCGCGATCTCTTTCTATTTTGGGGTCCTCAACCCCTGGCGATCACCTTATATTCTCTAGGCCGCGGAGAGTTACTTCCCGCCATGGCCGTTTAATTTTTGTCATTCATATTCTGCCTCTTTCTCACATTTGTCTCTTATAATTACCATATTCTCGAGGCCGCGGTGAGTTACTTCCCGCAATGGCCGTTTAAATTTTTGTTCTTTATAATATGCATCACTCTCGTACCTGTCTCTTATATCTGTTATATTCTCGAGGCCGCGGAGGGTCATCTCCCGTAATGGCCGTTTAAATTTCTGTCATTATATTACGTGTTATTCTTCATATCTGTCTCTTATATCTGTTGTATTCTCGAGGCCGCGGAGGGTCATCTCCCGTAATGGCCGTTTAAATTTCCGCCATTATATTATGTATTATTCTTCCAACTATTATATTCTCGAGGCCACGGCGAGTTGCTTCCCGCAATGGCCGTTTCAATTTCCGTTATTTGATTTTTGCATTATATTTGTCCCGCTCGCCCCGCCGGAGCAATCTCCCGTGGTGGCCCCTTCTCTCTTCTCTCTTGATCTCTTTGTGTTGCAGCTTAAAGCACCAGAATAAAAGCAAAAGAGAAGCCCGCGAGCTCCGCTCTCTCCGTCTTCATCTTCGAACCGCGTGACGTCGCTCACAGAGGGGGGTGAATAGATCGATGGCCTAATTTAACAGTTCAATGAGGCTCTAATGCGGAAATTAAATTGATCTACTAGATCACTAGCTAGAGTGTTTCAACTGAGCAGAAATGAAGCGATCTGAGAAGAGAATCAAGAGAAGCAACCACACACCATATCATAGGCAATCACACAAACACATAACACACCAGATTTTTAGGTGGTTCGGTCCTCCAGACCTACGTCCACCCCACACTCAAACCCAAGTGTGGCTTACTGCTGCGCAGAACAGCTTGCGTCCGCCGGGCCTTACAGCTTAGCCTACAACCGCTGAACTTCACAGCTTGCTATCCGAGACCTAGTCTCGCCCGCTGAGGAATTACAGCTTCACCTGTCCAGAGGCTATATCTCTGCAAACCGCTGACACACAGCTTGAAGACATGAGTTCAGAAAATAAAATCAAACGAAAATAAGAAATCTCAAAAGAGAATGTAGCTCACAATGAGCAGTCTCAGCTCTGGTATCTGAACCAAGAGACTGAGGAACAATCGTTCAACTAAACTCTCAATTCTATCTTCTCAATCTTCTCTTCTCTCTCTCTTTTTCTTCTCTCTGCTTTCTTTTTCGATCTTCTACTCACTGGATCGTGCAAGCTCTAATCCACTCTCTGCTCCTTTTGATCATGATCGGGTCTTCTTCTAAGGAAGAATCTTCATATTTATAGAGCAGCAGATAGGTGGGCGAGTGTCCTCCACATTTCCCGCCCAACATCTTGGTCACGTGGCAACATCCAGGCTTGCTTCTTTACACGTGTCACGATCCTGGCTTCTTGGATCACATGCCCTTCTCAATTTCTGGAGCAAATATTCTGTCAGGTCAGACAAGGATGCACTGAGTAAGTTTGTGTTTTGAACAAAGCATGTACAGACTTTGTATATGTGTGCAGAACCATGTACATACTTTGCAATGCCTAGTGGTAAAGCATGAGAGCACAATGCACAACTAAGTGTGTGCATGTGTGGACTTTGAGTGCATGACACAGGGCGATGTACAGGCTTGTTTTGAAGGATTGCACAAGCCATTGAGGAATGTACAGACTTTGAACGTGTGTAATGCAGCATGCATATATCAAAGTATGTACATCAAGAATGAATGCATGGACATGCCATTTGAAGAATGTACATACTTGTGTTCTGAACGATGCACAAATGCATAGTGTATGGACTTAGCGTGCAACAACAGTGACGATGTACATACTTGCCACCTGAAGTGTGTACAGACTTCACCGAAGAGTGTTCAGACTTTTGGGATGTAATGTGGACTGCATTTAACAAAGTGTGTACATTGAAGATGAATGCACGAACATGCCATTATCGAGTGTGCAGACTCAGCTTGCAATAATGTGCAGACTTTGTGTTGGAGCAACCAGACAATGTGTAGACTTTGTTAAAGTGATGCATGAGCATAACTGCAAAGAATGCATAGACTTGTGTGTGCGGGCAGACGATGTACAGACTTTAAATCAAAGGATGCACTGGCTGTACAGACTTTGCATATGCATGGACATGCCATTTGAATGTATAGACTTTATGTGCAATGTACAAGACGATGTACAAACATGCCAGCAACGAGTGTATGGACTTAACAGCATGGAATGTGCAGACTTTGTGTGCATGTGACAGGACGATGTATAGACTTGCTCAGTCATCAAAACAAACAAGTGCTCATTAGTGTATAGACTTGCTACGGCACTAAAGCAACCGTGTTCAGACTTTAAGTGAAGAATGTACAGACTTCGTGGAAGTGCTTGAAGCACACGATGCAACAAGACCCTGTACAGACTTAACCTGAGCATGGGCTATACAGACTTTAAATGCATGAAGCACATGATGCATAGACTTGTCAAAGGAGTGATGCATGAGCTATGCACATGCATGAAGAGCACTGGCTGTACTGACTAAGCCACGAGCTGAGCTAACAGATGTATAGACTTGCTCAGTTCAGCTGGCGGATGAACATACTTTCTATGCCTAGTGTATGTGTGCGAGGACGGCGAATGCACTGACTAGTGACTCATAGTGTTTGCTATCATCAAAACTCCAGGGGCACAACAATCTCCCCCTTTTTGATGATGGCAACACTATGGGTTACATTGACTCCGAATGCATGCTATGAGATGAAATAACCAATGCACTGATCTCCCCCTTTGCCATAACAATGTATACACTCCCCCTGGAATTCATCAAACATACAATATATTCTCCCCCTTTGCCATCAATAAACAGGAGGGAAAGAAAGTGTAAGGGAAGAAGGATATCTGACTGGCATTCTGAGCAACTAGTTCAGGAATTAAGCATTCTAAAGCATAGATCCTTCAGTCATATGAATTTAGAAACTGCTTAGAGATTGAATTCTGATTTGAAGGTTATAAAAATTAGAGTTCATGCACTACAATCATTGAATGAGTTTGTTATGCATGATAATAGCAATAAACCAGAATCATATTTGCATGAGAGAGTTAGTTTCAAAGTATCTTACTTTCTTAGACTCAGTAAAAAATTTTAAGAGATACCAGGTCATGTATTGAAATTAAACAATTTGACATACCTGAGTTTTCCTTTTTGAAGGAACAGCATTTTCAATTTTATTTCATTAAGGGCATTTAGGTACCATTTGTTTTTTTGCGTAAGGGTACACATTTATCAGACCCCAGTACCCCTAGATACTCAACATGATGGACCATTCTGCCTATGATCAAATTCAACAGGACTGATTTACACCTTTTTGTGTGAGGATACACGTTTATGAGACGTAGGTATCCACAGGTACTTAGTGAAACCACCCTACTATTTTGACCATTTATACAGAAATAACTGAGACACATCATGACATAAGTGTTATCCATTTCTTTGATAGATCACTCAGTTTCTCAGTGCTTTACCAGTCATTGCTCTGTCAACATTATCTTTTAATTATTTTCAAAGTTTTTCAATATTTTTCTTAGCTGTCCTTTATTTTTTTTGGAATGACTTGTTTAAGGACAATACACATACTTAGCCTTCTCTAACAGGATTTGAGGTGAGTTTTCAGATTTCAGATACAGTTAACTTTGTCTGACATGTAATGAAATAAGGGTTGAGTGCTTTATCAATTATCAGCATTCTTATTTACTGATTGCAATCTTTAAACTCTAATGTTTATAAAATTTAAACCATTAAGTCAGTCTTTAAGCAATTAAAATTCATATAAAGGAAGAAGTCTGTTTTCTATTGCTTACGAATTAGAACTGACTAACATATTGCCATATTGTCATACTCAACTCATTCAGGGTCAAAGGGTTTAATGAAATCAAGAGAGAAAAGAATTTGAGTTTCAATGAAGTTGATGACATCTCTGAATTACATACAACACTCCCCCTATTTATATGCATGTGGTTTTGCAAATGAATGGGAAGAATTAGAGGAGAGAGAGCTTAGACATAGTCATGGCTGAATGATATGCAATAAGGATCATGAGTGTGATGCCAATTGATATGTCATGAAAGATATGAATGTTATGCATGCATGGTCTGGTGCAACATTCAACAACCACAGAGTTTTATTTAGACTACCAGATGTAAATCCAGATCAGAATTTTATTCAAACCACCTGAAAGTTTATTCATCATGCTGAAATTTACACAAGCAAAATTCTCTTCTAAGAAATTTGAACCTTTCATTCCCTGGTGGCTTAGTAAAGATATCAGCAATTTATTTTTCTATTTCAATAAAACTCAATTCAATTTCCTTTTTATTGACAGCATCTCTAAGAAAATGGTGTTTGATCTCTATATGCTTAGTCCTAGAATGATGAACAGGATTTTTAGCTAAACATATAGCACTAGTATTATCGCATAAAATTGGAATACATCCCAATTTTATCGGATAATCAAACAGTTGGTGCTTGATCCAAAGTACTTGGGCTGCATAGTTGCCAGCTGCGACATATTCAGTCTCAGCTGTGGACAAAGCTACTGTGTGTTGCTTTTTAGATGCCCAAGACACTAGACAACCACCTAGGAATTGACAGTAGCCACTAGTGCTTTTTCTATCTACTCGACACCCAGCATAGTCTGCATCAATGTAGGCTAGAAGTTCTAATTCACACCTAGCAGGATACCATAGACCAAGCTCTTGAGTGCCTAGTAGATACCTAAAAATCCTTTTCATAGACTTAAGGTGTGACTCTTTAGGACTAGCCTGAAACGTAGAACATAGACACACTGCAAACTGAATATCAGGCCCAGATGTTGTATGATATAAAAGGGATCCGATCATACCTCTATATAGCTTTTGGTCCACGGGTTTACCTTGAGGGTCTGTATCTAAGCTGGTCGAGGTACCCATTGGAGCAGCTATTTCTTTGAGGTTGTCCATCTTGTAGTTCTTCAGTAAATCCCTTATGTACTTGGACTGAGTGATGAAGGTTCCATCTTTTGACTGTGTAACCTGTAGTCCAAGAAATAATTTGAGCTTGCCCATTGAGCTCATTTCAAATTCATTAGTCATAATCTGAGAAAACTCCTCACACAGTTTGGGGTTAGTTGACCCAAAAATTATGTCATCCACATAAATTTGAACAATAAGTATATCTGGATGACTTACCTTAGTGAACAAAGTTTGATCAACTACTCCTCTTGTGAAGTTCTTATCTGTGAGAAATTTGCTCAACCTGTCATACCAAGCTCTAGGAGCTTGCTTAAGACCATAGAGAGCTTTATTAAGTTTATAAACATGATTGGGGAGTCTAAACATTCAAATCCAGGAGGCTGCCTCACATAGACATCCTCACTAATTTCCCCATTTAGAAAAGTAGATTTTATATCCATCTGCTGGAGATTTATTCCTAGGGAACATGCATGAGCCAATAAAATTCTAATTGCTTCTAACCTGGCTACAGGGGCAAAAGACTCTTCAAAGTCTACTCCAAATTCCTAGTTATACCCCTGAGCTACAAGTCTAGCCTTATTCTTAACTACATTCCCTAACTCATCAGTTTTATTCCTAAATACCCATTTAGTCCCTATGATTGTCCCATGATCAGGAGGTGGGACCAAGTGCCACACCTTATTCCTGTCAAATTGATTGAGCTCTTCATGCATGGCATTAGTCCAATACACATCCTTGAGAGCACAGTCAATGGACTTGGGTTCTACATGAGAAACAAGAGCATATGCATTCAGTTCATTTTGAATTCTAAAATGGCCTTAAGTCCTAGGAGGGTCATGTAAATTGCCAATCACATTATCTACAGGATGATCTTTCAGATATCTAATGTTGACAATTTGATTATCATGATTTTCACTTACCTCCCCCTGAACTGTAGGCTCTTCTCCATTAAGCTCTTCATTTTCTTCCTCATCTTCCGATTTATCTGCAGGGTTCCCTTCTTTCAGAATATCACCATTGTCTTCATTCCTGCATTGACCAATATTAGTCTTTACCAAAGATTCATCAAAAATAATATGTGGAGATTCTTCAACAGATTTGGAGTTTAGATTATACACTCTATATGCCCGGGTGTTTTCAGAGTAACCAAGAAAAATTCCTAGTTCACCTTTAGGTTCAAATTTATCAAGGTCTCTTTTATCATTTATATGAATAAAGCATTTGCAGCCAAAAACCTTGAAAAGAGCAATTGAAGGTTTCTTACCCTTTATGATCACATAAGGTGTTTTCTGGGTAGAAGGTCTTACCATAGCTCTGTTAATTACATAACAGGCAGTATTTATAGCTTCAGCCCAGAACTTTCTTGGCAGACCACCTTCAACCAAGAGTGTGCGACCCATCTCCACAAGGGTTCTATTTCTCCTCTCCATAACTCCATTCTGCTTGGGTGTCCTTGGTGAGGAGAACTTGTGATGAATTCCATTATCCTGTAGAAATCCTCAAACTGTGAGTTTTCAAACTCACCTCCATGATCAGTTAAGATGTTTTCAATTTTCTGGTTTATCTTAAGACAAAACTCCTGAAATTCTGTGAATGCATCACTTTTCTGTGACAGGAAATATACCCAAGTGTACCTAGAGAAGTCATCTATCAGAAAAAACCCATACTTCCTTCCCGATAAGCTGACAGACCTGGTTGGCCCAAAAAGGTCCATGTGTATCAGCCCATAGGGTTTAGAGGACAAATTTTTTGTTCTAGATTTGAATGCCTTTCTAGTTAACTTGGACTGAGTACATGCATCACAGAGTTTATTTTCTTTCTTAAAAGAAACTTCAAGAAGTCCTCTAACCATGCTGTGCTTATTCAATTTATGCAATACTGTGTAACTAGCATGGCCTAACCTACAATTCCATAAGAAGGCTAAATCTTCTTTGCTAGCAATGAGGTATAGGTTAGAATGTGATATGTCATCTAAATCTATCATGTATGTATTATTAATTCTTTTACCAGAAAACTTAACAAAGTCAGAATCAAGTTCAAACACTTTACAGCATTGAGAGTCCAAAAGAACTTTATGCCCTTTATCACATAACTGGCTGATGCTAAGTAAATTATATGCTAAACCTTCAACCAGCATGACATCTTCAATGCAACAGGTAGTACACTTACCTACCTCACCTGTCCCGACAATTCTACCTTTTGTGTTGCTACCAAAGGTAACAAGGTCTACATGTTTCTCTGTCATCATGCAAAACTTGGCCTTATCTCCTGTCATATGCCTGGAGCAGCCACTATCCAGGTACCACAGGTTGTTCTTGGTTGCCAGGCATACCTGCACACACAATTAGGTAGAGAATTTTGGAACCCAAGTCTGTTTAGGCTCTAGAGCAGATTTTTTTTTAATCCAAAGAAGCCCTGCCTAGGGTCTGGTGGGGGCCATCAGACCGCTAGGAGGTTAATTTTATTGCTATTGGAAAAAATAATAAGGTTACATTAGTCTGATGCTGGGAAATCCCAGCTTATCCATCCGGGCCTCACCCTTTATAAAAGAGGGTAGCTCATTAGAATTGAAAAAAATATTACATTTAGCTGAGCAAGCTAGAGAGGCCAATGAATCCGCTACTTTGTTTCCTTCTCTGTATGTATGAGCAAACTTGTCATGCTATAATGTAGCTCTCCATATCCTTCTGACATAAGATAGAATGGACCAAGGGCATTTGTATTCCTTTGTGATAACCCGAACAAGAACTTGAGAGTCACACTCCAAGATTGCTGGTTGGTTAGTGATAGTGTGTAAATATTTAATTCCATCTAGCAAAGCTCTTGTTTCAGCAACAAGACTATTAGATTGGCCATAGAAATGGGAGTAGGCAAGCAAAACGTTACCACTATAGTCTCTTATAACTCCTCCACCTCCTAATATTCCATCTGATT
This sequence comes from Amorphophallus konjac, assembly GCA_022559845.1. NCBI lineage: Eukaryota > Viridiplantae > Streptophyta > Magnoliopsida > Alismatales > Araceae > Amorphophallus > Amorphophallus konjac. The sequence continues at coordinate 322,225,415 of CM040119.1, read as the reverse complement.
TGCATGCACCATCTGAGTTTAATTTAAGGAAAGGCCAAGGAGGGCTGAGCCATTTAACTATTTTCAGTTGTGCACCATTCTGAGAATGAGCAGAAATACCCAAAGCATCAAGGATTTGTCGTTTGTAAGTATCATCTTCCTTTAAATTGGCATTGACACAAACTGTTTTTACTTGGCTAAGGGTTTGGTAAAGAACCCTTCTTTTGTGCAAAATTTTTTCCTCATACCTCACTGAATTCCGAGCCCTCCATATATTCCAGCACCCATATCCAATGACTGCTAAAGTAAGGTGACCATAAGCTGATTTCGGTTGGGCAGAGTTGGCAGCATTGTAGATGAGAGCAGTAATGGAATTTCCTTCCAATTGTAGACCAGCAGAACTGAAATGAGACCATATGTTTGATGCTAGGTCACTGTGTAAAAATAAATGATTCATAGATTCCCTCTGGGTGAGCTGACAGCAGGAGCAGGCTGAGCAGAGATTCACACCTATCCTCTGGATATTTGAATCAACAGGCAGACTGTTATGAAGGATTTTCCACAGATGAATTGAGATTTTAGTTGGCAACCAGTTGGACCACAGTCTTTCCCAATGTACCACTGACTGATTAGAAATAGTTTCAGAAATAGCCTGATATGTGGAAGCTACTGAGCAAGCACCTGAGGCTGACCGACTCCAAGCATGAAGATCAGCATCAAGAGATAAAGTAGTGTTCAGAACAGCAGTTTTGACAGTAGCAGGCAAAGATCTTTCAAGAAGTGCCATATCCTCGCTGGAAGGCTGCCTTAGAAAGCTGTTTACAGTTGTGTGTGGGTGCTGAATGCTATTTGCAGGAACAAAATTAGCTAAGCATTGATTTCCAATCCAATGGTCATACCATAAATTAGTGAGTTTACCATCCCCAATAATGACTTTGTGATATTTGAGGACAAGATTTTTTGCTTTAATCCAGCTTCGTCTGGCAAGTCCATTCATATTATGAAAATGCACATCTCTCAAATGGTTTTGGCCAATGTATTTAGCTCTGAAAAAATTTGCCCACAGTGAGTTTGCGTGTAAAGCCTTCCATAGCATCTTGACTCTTAAGGCAACTTCCATTTGCCTAAGTGATATAATACCAAGACCTCCCTGTGAAATAGGTCTGCAAATAGTTTCCCAAGATCTCCAGTGTCTTTTGTTTCCATTTGGGGAGGAGCCCCAAAAGAAGTCTGCAAAAGATCTCTCAAGAAGGAGATGAGTACCTGAATAAAGGGGAGAGGCTGATAAAGAGTAGATAGGGATAGAAGTGAGCACATGCTTAATCAAAATCATCTTGGCCCCTTGAGAGAGTAAGCTGGACTTCCAACCTGAAATTTTCTTTTGAATGGACTGAATTATACCAGCAAAATGGACTTTTTTGCTTCGGCCAAGAACCAGTGGGAAACCAAGGTATTTATGAGGGAAACTGTGTCTAGTAAAACCAGTGAGATTGGCAATTCGAGAAGCTGTAGAGTCATTGAACTTTGAATGCAAAAAGAAGCCACTCTTACTGGTATTGATAAGCTGCCCGGATCCCCTTTCATAAACCCTCAGTATTTTTATTAATTTTCTGACAGAAGTAATGCTTGCCTTTGAGAAAATCAGTGTGTCATCTGCAAAAAGAAGATGTGATATAGTGGGACACCTCATTGGCCCTTGAAAGCATTCAATATGCTTAGATAGATGGGCTTCCTGTAGAGCCCTACTCAAGCTTTCCTCTGCAATGATGAATAAGGATGGGGCAATAGGGTCACCTTGCCGAACGCCTCTAGTAGATTTAAAGAAACCAGCTGCATCCCCATTCAATAGAACTGAAAACCAGCAGTTATTGATCAGTTTATCAATCAGATGAATGAAGTTCAAGCTAAATCCAAATTTGTGAAGAACAGCAAAAAGGAAATCCCACTCCAGTCTATCATAAGCCTTTGCCATATCCAATTTAAAAATAATGTTTTTGCCTCTGGTTTTTCTGCCCAGTTCCTGTGTTAATTCTTGAGCCAGGGCAATATTTTCAGTTATGTGTCTCCCCTTAACAAAAGCAGTCTGTTCCATTGATATAATAATTGGAAGGATAGCAGCCAGCCTTTTGTTTACAACAGATGATATGATCTTGTACAAGAAGTTGCATAAACTGATTGGTCTGTAATCCTCAAAATTCTCAGCATTTTGTCTTTTAGGAATAAGAGCTACTAAGGTGGAAGTTTCAGATCTAGGGAGAAGCTGTGGGCAAATGAAAGCCTCTTGAACAGCACTAATAACCACTTCAGAAATAATGGGCTAGGCCTTGTGGAAAAAAGCTCCTGTGAATCCATCCGGACCAGGGGCACTGTCAGCAGATAGGCCAAATACAGTCTCTTTGATTTCCTGTGCAGTGGGAGAAGCACAAAGCAATAAATTCTCTTGAGGGGTAATGAGATTCGGAATGCAGTTTAGAGAGGAATCCTCAATGTAATGTTGCTGAGAGGAAAAGGCAGTCTGAAAATGAGCAACTGCTATGTCCTTCATTTCTTCATGATCTGAGGTTAATATACCAGATGAGTTTCTGAGGTGAGCAATACACTGCTTATGTCGTTTTGCCTTGGTTGAAATGTGGAAAAATCTGGTATTTCTGTCTCCCTCCTTGAGCCATCTGATACCTGACTTCTGTCTCCAGAAAACTTCCTCCTGCAACAGTCTTGTAGATAGCTGAGATTTGGCATCCTCCAATAATTTGCAATTGTCCTTGTTGGGGTGTAAATCATAGGAATACTCTGCTTTAAGCACAGAGTCCTCAGCTGCCATCAAGTTTGAATGGACATGGCCAAAGGTCTGCTTGTTCCAGAGATGCAGCATGTTCTTTAAATATTTGAGTTTCAGATATAAGGTTGTCATGGGAGAGGAGGCTAGAGGACTGGAATTCCAGCAGGTGTTAACATCCATAAGGAACTTGTCATGCAAAGTCCACATTGCTTGAAAGCAAAATCTTCTCTTGAATTTGTGTCTTTGGAGCAATTTAATCAGTAAAGGAGCGTGATCAGAGGCTTCCCTGGACAAGTGTTCGACAGAAATGGGAAACAACTGCAGCCATTCTGCATTAATCAAAACCCTGTCCAGCCTTGCCCAAATACCCTTGGATCCCGTTTGGTTATTATGCCATGTGAACTTAGACCCCATGTAGCCTGCATCCATGAGTGCACAATCTGAAACACATGCATTGAAATCAGAGATAGCACCCAAGCTAGGTGGATTACCACCAAGCTTTTCATCAATATTCAAGATACAGTTAAAATCACCAGCGACTAGCCAAGGCCCTGAAAATTGAGAGTGCACCAATTGTAGAGAATCCCACAGACTCTGTCTTTCCCAAGCTGAACATTTTGCATAGATAACTGATATGTGAAACCGTGGCCAGACAGAACCTGATTGATAGAGGGTGATATGCTGTTCATCTGAACTAAAAGTGGAGAAAACCAGGTTGCCCCTCCAGAAAAACCAGATATGAGCCATTTCAACACCGTTTGCAATACACTTATCCATGCCCAGCCTTTTACAGAAGCCTTGCATTTTACTAGTATGAAGCTTGGGTTCCAGAATAGCAATACAATCAATGTGATGAGTTTTAATGAAGAATTTCACTCTACCAACTGAAGTATCATTACCTATACCCCTGATATTCCATATTATGAAATTCATGAAGAATTAGGTAGAGTAAGCTTTCCTGTTGATCCAGTCCTGATCATGGATCTAGTTTTTACTCCATGGTAGTCATTTTGAAGAGCACTGACATTTTCAATAGAAGCTGCAGAAGCAATACCCTGTCTTTTTGCAACCAAATCATCAAAGTGCTGCTGAGGCTGAAGAGAGGAAGAAAGATTAGACTGACGACCAACGGAAAGCTGTAGGGAATCCACAATTTGAGAATGAACTACTGCTATTTCTGGCACAAGACAGATGGTAGCATTTGTTGAGTACGGACTGAATAGATCTAGAGGGGGGGTGAATAGATCTAGCCCCTTTTTCAATTAATAAACCAAGGATCAACTAGATCTTAAGCAAACGATGGATTGCAAAGATAAAACTGATAACTATAGCGATAGCAAACAATAGGAAGAGCACACACCACAAGCAAAACCACAAGACAGGATTTTTAGGTGGTTCAGTCTCTTCCTGAGACTTACATCCACCCCTTGCTCAACTTGAGCAAGGCTTCACTAATGAGAAATCCTGATCTCAATCAATACACCGCTGATACACAGCTTCTTCCTGCTGACACACAGCTTGTACCCGCTGCCACACAGCTTGACACTAGTTGTAAAGATGAGTAGAAAAACTTGTAACAGAGCTGAACATAAACGTTTGAAGCAGAGTAATTAAGGAGTTCAGCTTGGGACTCAATCACATAGAGAACAAGGCAAGACTCCCTGTAGGACTTCCAGCAGGATGCCTTCAGCTGCCTTGCTGCTGGAACTTGCAACGCCTTGAGCCAGGTCTTCTTTCTGCAGCACCGAAGAGCACTTCTGTCTTCTGCAGCTTTTTGATTGTAGGAGAGCCACTCTTCCTTTTCTGATTAGAGAAACTTCTGATCCTGATCTTCCTTAGCTTCTTCTCTGTTTTTCCATATTCAGTTCTCAGTGTTCTCTTCTCCTTTTTGCACCAGTTCTTATCAAGCTCGGAGCTGTTTCCCGCGCAAGTGCAAACCTGTTCGATTACCCGCTAAAAAACAGGGAGAAGATTAAGTAAAATCTAGAAGAGGTTTGACCGGTTCTTAGCACGATTCTCTCCTTGAATCCCGTGCGGAATCTTATCCTCTGAACAGCCCAACAACCTGCAACAACAATCTGCAGGTTTTAAGGAACCAAAACAGAATTCGGTTAGAGTTCGGTTCTGGACGCTATAACACCCGTGGTCGACCATGAGCTTGTCACTGGTCGACAAAGAACAATGTCCAGACGACTGGTTCTTCAGGCTGATGCTCGTATCGCTCATTGTTGACAATAGCCCTGTCGCTGGTCGACAAGGGGCAATGTCCAGATGTATGGCAGTTCTGTCTGATGCTCTGTCTGTTCCGTGGTCGACAACGAGCAGACCTTTGGTTGACCACAGAAGTCTGTACAGCGGAAAAGTAACTGGTCAACCACCGAAGTCTGTACAGAGGAGAGTCTGTACAGAGGAAAAGTCTGTACGGAGGAAAAGTCTGTACAGAGTTGGATTCGCTTGTATTGCTTCGTGGTCGACAACGGGCAGGGCTCTGGTCGACAACCAGAGCGCGTACAGAGAAAACATAGCTTGAACTGTGTTTGGTTGGATTCGTTGGTCGACAATGACTACTACTCTGGTCGACAAGAAACCTTGACAACTTCCTCTGATCTGTTGACTTCATTAGTACTTCAGTATACCTGAAATTACTTGAACTATCAGATTTGCATTGAATTAGTTAACCACATCTTTTGTCATCATCAAATTATCATGAGTCCATTACTTTATATTGAAGGAGCAATTAAACATATCCTTTGTCATCATCAAAACTAAAGGGATGCACAACATTCTCCCCCTTTTTGATGATGACAACCATGAGTCATTGTGATCATCAGGAGATTATTTCAACCAGAAAATGCATTTGATATGCCATTCAGAAACTATCAGAACATGTATCATTATCACAGATTTCAGCCAAAAAATTCATTTGATATGCCTTTCAAAAGTATCATAACATGAGTTACATGAATGACTCAAAAACAAAGGCAAGGACACCTAGACACACAATGACACACAAAGACTCTCTCTCCCCCTTTGTCAACAGCAAAAAGAGGAGTATCCAGACATTCACTCTGAGGAGGACGAAGAAGTCTCGGGCTTCACATTCTCTGCCATCCGATCCAGCTTGTCAACTATGTGGGCATAAGAAAGCCTAAGCTTCTGGATCTCTGAGATAGTAGCATGGTGATTCTGTTTAATCTGCTGGTTGGTGAACTCAATGTGTGTCCCCATCTCTGCTGACACTTCAGCTAATGTGGCAACCAGTCTGTTAAACCGAGAACTAGCATGTTCTGAGTGTTCCTGTTGCTTGATGAACCTGGTCTCCATCTGCTGCTCTAGTCTTTGGACTTTCAGCTCCAAGCGCCCGGTTGCAGCATTCATACTTTCTTGAAAGGATTGGAATTGAGTTGAGAGGGAGGTCAGCTGAGATGCTATCTGGAGAAGCACTCCGTGAGACTCAGTGTTGGAGGTGGAAGGAGGTGGTGGAGCAGAAGTAGACGTAGGTGGAACAGACGTAGATGGAATATGAGTGGCTGCAGTGCCTGGTAGCCATGGCACAATAGCGAGTGAAGGTGGAGGATGGGTAGCAGTGGTGGTAAAAGTGGGAGTGTGAGTGGGAAGCACCACAGGTGGAGGGGTTGCAGCAGGGCTAACATGAATTGGTGTCTGTGGTGGAGAAGAGGGAGGCAATGGTGCTGTGGATTTACCCTTGGATGGTAGGGTGCGCTGGACTTGATCTCCTATCTTCTTATAGCCCAAAAATGTGGTCACGTAATGGAACGAATATACGTGCCGTTTGGGAATGACAACGCGCGGAGCGTGAGGAATGGGTATAGCTGCTGCTTCCAAAATGGCAGTTATGTGGGCAGCATATGGAAGAGAATTCAGGGGATAATGCAAGAGGGTTTTGAAAGTGTTCTGCATGAGCTTGGGAAGGCAGATTGGTTGACGTGTGATGAGGCCATGGAGAAGAAATAGGTGAAGTCGACTGACATGTTCCCTAGCGCCTCCTCGTGGTTGGATTATGGTGGTAAGAAGGTGATGGAGCAACCGATGAAGAGGAGGAAAAGTGTTGGCATTGAGGGATTTTGGGAGAACCTCAGGAACTGGTTGGCCGGTGACCACGGCATAAGCTGCTTTGAAGTCAAAATCCTCAGGATTGAAGGCAGCACCATGCCGGGAGATGTGCAGTGCCTTGTGGAGTAGCTTGAAGTCGAGGCTGACGACGACACCTTGAACTACTGAATAGACCTTATCATCCACGACTTGCAGGTTGTGGTAAAACTCTTGCACAAGCTGTGGGGAATACATAGTATGTGCAGAGACAAACTCTGTCCAGCCTTGGGTGTCCAAAACTTCCCGCAGCTCCGGGAACATCTCCATCAGCTGCTGATCGGAGAAATCTACTATTCTCGGTGGTAAGATGGTCCGGGGCTTCAGTGAACCAGATACGGGATGGACGATGGGCATATCTGAAGTTGCGGTCGCATCCGTTGTCGACCGCTGAGGGGTCGATGGCTGACCCTGCGTGACCGTCTGCTTGGAGTGCTTGGACGGCGGCGGCGCTTCGGCAGGAACCTTATCCCTTGCTCGCTTGGACGACCTCTGAGCACGCGGCGGAACCATGGTGGAGGGATGCGAGAGAACGAGTTGAGGCGAGAGAGGGATGCACAAGGGGTCGAAAAGGGGACTGGAGACGGAGGACGACCGTGAATGGTGAAAACGGTGAGGGTGAGAAGATTGGGGACCCAGTCGGTGTAATTTATAGGGCAGGATATCAGAGAGTAGGACCGGGGTCTTAAAACCTAGGGTAGTGGAACCAACGCGATGTGGAAAACGAGAGGACAGGAATAAATCAGCCGAAATAAAATTGGGGGTTTAATTAAAGTGTACACCCTTTCCTTAATGAAACATTTATTTAACCCATCCACTCATAGCAAAGACCACCTTGTAAACAAGTAGAGTGGGCCTTGTGGTTCATTGAATTTGAAGGTATTGCACCAATAAACTTGCGCCCCATATCTAATTTTCCTCCATATGACTTCTCAAACTTATAATAGAATTCGTGAGGCTGTTTTACTAACTGTGCTAGCTGAATAGTGTTTTCAGTTTGTCTTTGCATGTCATGCCTTTGGTCAACCATGTTCCTCTGTCATTTTGGATAATTTTGAGTTTTGCTTTTTGAAGTATTTTGAAAGCTGTGGTCAGGTTTATCACATGCTTTTCTACACGAGGAGACACGCTTTTTACACGCCAGAAACCTCGGCTACTTAGCATGTCTAACCATTCCACTTTTAACTGGGACACACCTTTTATCCGTGAGGATATACGTTTATCAGACGCCAATATCCCCAGTTACTCAGTATGCCCAATCTCAATAATTTTTGAGAGCAGCAGAGATAGATTGATTCTTCATGACACACATGCCTCTCACTTATTTTTCATCCAATTTTTTCTTTAACATGGGAGGCAGTAGTTTCTCAGAATCCAATCCATTGCTCTACCATGAAGACAGAATTATGGCGTATTCCACGTGCATTCATGCTATATTATTGGATTTATATTAACTGTTCAGAATTAGCACAGGTAGAGAAACCGACTCACTACTAAAAATCATAAGTCTTCAAAATCATGTGACAGAATCATAGTTATGGCTTGACTTTATTGAAGTAGTACAGTCCAAATCCTCATTACTACACTCAACCGCTACTCTTATTGATTACTTTGGTGATTTTAGTGGAAGATATGGTTAGGTTATTCAATGTTTTACCAAGGAATGAGTTTACACTTTTTCTCCCCCTCAATTTGAGAATCCATGCTGAAATAAACAATTATGTTGGCTAGGATGAGATAGAAAGACACAAGGAATGGAAAGTATGGATGAAGATGATTGAGTGAAGACGGATCAGTGCCCAATTTAGTTTAATCAAATCAGACGATTTTCTACCTTCCATTGTCGACCATGGAGCTGTCTCTGGTCGACATCTGCGCAGTCACAGATCCTGCCTGAAATTGACATCTGCTTGCTGACAAGTCTGTTGTCGACAATGGGACCGCCTATGGTCGACACCTGCATAATCACAGAACCAAACAGTCTCATGTCCTGATGTCTTGGTCGACCAATGCCTTGTCTTGGGTCGACCACCAGAGCTAACCAGTAGCAAAGCCAGGAATTTGCAGAACTTGCTGGAGTAAACAGTTGAACCCCCAATCCTACCGGTAGTAGACATTTAACTGACACAACTACTTGCAGAAATGACAGAAAGCCATAAACAGAACATATCAATATTTCAATAATTTTCAGATGATGTTCTGCATAAACCCAACTCCCTTCTTAAAGTGGAAAATCTGTCATTGTTAAGGGGTTTAGTGAAGATATCTGCCAATTGTTTTTCAGTTTCTACAAATTGAAGCATGAAATTTCCTTTGGATACCTCATCTCTCAGAAAATGATGGCGGATCTCAATGTGTTTTGTCCTAGAGTGTTGAATGGGGTTTTTAGACAAGTTAATAGCACTAGTGTTGTCACATAAAATGGGTGCACAGCCAAGATCTACATTGTAGTCGTGGAGTTGATGTTTTATCCACATAACCTGTGTACCACAACTTCCTACTGCGACATACTCAGCCTCAGTAGTGGAGAGTGCCACAGAGTGTTGCTTCTTAGAAGCCCATGATATTAAACAGCCACCTAAGAATTGATAATATCCACTAGTACTCTTCCTATCAATTTTGCAACCAGCATAATCAGCATCCGAATATGAAATCAGATCTAGTTTGCAATAGGTAGGATACCACAAACCCAATTCTTGGGTGCCGGCAAGGTATCTAAAGATGCGCTTGACAGCTCCTAAATGTGATTCTCTAGGACTAGACTGATATCTAGCACACATGCATACACTGAACTGAATATCTGGCCTTGATGCAGTTAAGTATAGTAGGGATCCGATCATACCTCTGTATTTCTTGGCATCTACCATGTTACCTTTTGTATCTGCTTCCAAGGTTGCACTTGTACCCATGGGTGACTCGATTGGCTTGCAGCTTTCCATGCCAAATTTCTTCAACATTTCTTTTATGTACTTGGATTGATTTATAAAATATCCTTCTCTGCATTGTGAGATCTGCAATCCAAGAAAGAATTGTAACTCACCCATTAGGCTCATTTCAAACTCATTAGTCATTAAATTTGCAAATTCAGTACACAAAGAGGTTTCAGTAGATCCAAACACAATATCATCCACATAGATTTGTACAATCAGTATATGCTTACCTTGGGTCTTGGAAAATAATGTTTGATCAATTTTACCTCTTGAGTATCCCTTTTTGGTGAGGAAGGAGCTCAACCTTTCATACCAAGCCCGAGGAGCCTGCTTTAATCCATACAAGGCTTTGTGCAATTTGAAAACATGATTAGTAAGTTCATCATTTTCAAAACCAGGGGGTTGTTCCACATAGACCTCTTCTTTTATAATGTCATTTAGAAAAGCACTTTTTACATCCATTTGTTGTAATTTGATTCCATGAGATGCTGCAAAGGCTAACAATATCCTGATGGCTTCTAATCTAGCAACTGGAGCATATGATTCTTCAAAATCAACCCCAAATTCCTGGTTGTACCCTTTAGCCACAAGACGAGCCTTGTTTCTCATTACAACCCCTTCTTCATTCAACTTGTTTTTATATACCCATTTGGTTCCAATTACAGGGTGAGATGTAGGTCTAGGGACAAGGCTCCACACCTGATTTCTTTCAAATTGATTTAGTTCTTCATGCATAGCATTTATCCATGATTCATCTTTTAAGGCTTCCTCTACAGATTTGGGCTCTATTTGGGACACAAGAGCAAGTTGATCCAGTTCATTTATGACCTTAATTTGAGATCTAGTCTTCCTAGGATCATGTATTCCACCAATAATGTTATCTAAGGGATGATCTCTAAGAAGTCTCAAGTTTTCAAGATTGTTACCTGAGATGATCTCTCCTTCGGTCTGATCATTAGAATTACCTTGGTTTCTTTCTTGATTCTGTGCTTCTTCATTCTCCTTCGGTTCTTCTTTGTCTTTCAGAAATTCTCCATCTTATTCCTCCTTGCTGACCTGTTCATTTTTAATAAGATCATTGACTTCATCAAATGAGATATGAGGGGATTCTTCAACAATTTGATCTTTGGTGTTAAAAACCCTATAGGCTCTTGATCGGTCAGAATAGCCCAAGAATATTCCAGAGTCACTCTTTGGTTCAAACTTGTCCAACACTCTTTTATCGTTGTTATGAATGAAACATCTTGCACCAAAGATTCTAAGATGAGCTAGAGATGGTTTCTTACCTTTGAGCATTTCATATGGAGTTTTTGCACTAGATGGTCTTACCATTGCCCGGTTTACAATGTAGCATGCTGTGTTGACAGCCTCAGCCCAAAACTTCCTTGGAAGATTAGCTTCAACCAACATGGTTCTAGCCATCTCGACAAGAGTGCGGTTCCTCCTCTCTACAACTCCATTTTGCTCCGATGTCCTTGGTGAGGAGAATCTGTGGGTTATGCCCTTGTTTCTGCAGAATACATCAAAATCAGAATTTTCAAACTCCCCCCCATGGTCAGATATGATTGTACACACATTGGACTTACCATCCTGCTTCATTCTTTTGTAAAATTCCTGAAATTCATGAAAGGCATCACTTTTATGTGATAAGAACATTACCCATGTAAATCTGGAAAAATCATCCACTAGAACATAACCATATTTCTTACCACTCAGACTGGCAATTCTGGTTGGGCCAAAAAGGTCCATGTGTACAAGTTCTAGGAGTCTAGATGACTGACTTTCAGTTCTACCTTTGAATGATTTTCTTGTTTGCTTTCCTTAGGTGCATGCTTTACATACTTTGACATTTTGAGCAAACGAAATTTCAGGCAAACCAAGAACCATTTTATTTTTCACAAGTTTGTGTAGCACCCTATAGCTAACGTGCCCTAGCCTTCGGTGCCACAACCAGGTTAAGTCCTCCTTCTTGGCGGTTAGGCACAAGTTGGAGTGGGCTGGATCATCCAAGTCTATCATGTAGACATTGTTCACTCTCTTGCCCATAAACTTGGCTGTATCTGAATTTGGTTCAACAATCTTGTAGATCTTGGAGTCGAATATCACTTTATGGCCTTTGTCGCACAGTTGACTAATGCTCAATAAATTGTATTCCAGTCCATCCACCAGCAATACATTTTCAATACAGTTTGAAGGTTCCTTACCTATCTTACCTATCCCAATGATCTTTCCTTTGTTATTTCCCCCAAACGTCACATATCCTCCATCCTTTGAGCTCAGCTGGGAGAACTTGGTCTTATCTCCCGTCATGTGTCTTGAGCAACCACTATCTAAGTACCACTTGTTGTGCATGGCTGCCAGACATTCCTGCATGATAAATTACACAGAAACTTTTGGACCCCAATGGTACCCGGGTCCAAGATAGCTTGTGAAATCATGAAAGTGCTGTAATAACATTTTGGGAACCCACATTTTGTTAGAGCAGTTCATTTGTTCATTTCTTAACTTGTTCAGGTTGTGTTCCTTTTGATTTAATGTTCCTCTATTTTGAGTCCATTTTCTTAAATTCCAATTGCCATTTTGTTTCAGCTGAGAGAAGTTGTGGTTTCTGTTTGTGTGTCTGGTCGACATCTGGTATGTCTGTGGTCGACCGGGGTTTCTCCAGAAACCAGCGCCTATTCTGGCAGATCCTCTGGTCGACATAGGAGGAGTCTGTTGTCGACCAGCCTGTTTCCAGACACCTTATTTTACAGGTTTGGGTTTATTAACATGATTTAATGCTCTGTTTGTCTGGTTACTTCTGTGAATTTGAACTTCTCGTCTGATATGGCTGTTGTTTTTAAGTTGATGTAGATTGACCATTTTCCCTTTAGAATTCCTCTCTTCCAAGGTGACATTAGTCTGTTTAGAGGAACTTTCAGCTATATCCTTTTGTTTGTTTTGATATAAGTTTATTAAGGGGCCTTTTCCTTTAGAGTCAGCTGTTTTATTTAAAGTTTTTACTTGGAATTCCTTTTTAGCCGCTGGGTTGTACCCTAACCCCTCTTTCTGAAAATTTACTTTTATTCCTAACACAGCGTTCAAGTTTTCTTCACCCTTAGTCATTTTTTCCAATATTTCCTGTTTGCTTTTCAGTTCACTTTGGATTCTTTCTATTTCTTTCAGAAGTTGACTGTTTTCTTCCTTGAGTGAGTTGTTTCTTTCTTGAGTTAGCTTAGTTTCCTGTTCATATTCTTGAGTCTTTAGTTTTAACTCATCAATTGTATTTTTTAGTATCTCATTTTCTTCTAATAGCTCTTTGACATTTTCTTCATCTGTCTTGTGTTGATTCAGCTTATTTTGTAAGGTGGTGATTTCCAATTCTAGTTTAGTTCTGTTAGCAATTAAGTTGCTGTCATCATTGAGCTGATTAACTTTCTTCTTCAACCTTTTATTTTCCTTTCTTGTTGTTTCATATGTATCAAGTAAGTCTGAATAGGCTTCTTCCCAATCTGAGCTAGAAAAGTCTTGAAACTGGGAGGTTACCTCAAGGTCGTTGCTGTCTCCTTTGGCCATTAAACATGTGTTTCCTTCTTCTTCTTCGGAGGTTGTTTCCTCTTCGCTGCTTTCCTCCTCCTCGCTCCATGTGCTTATCATTGCCTTTGGTCTCTTGCCTTTCCACTTGAAGCTTGATTTCTTAGGAGCCTCTGGACATTCAGCCTTCATGTGTCCTGGTTTCCTGCAGTTGTAGCAGACAAGCTTGTTAGATGAAGCTTTGTTTTTGTCATACTTAAACTGGGATGATTTCCTTACCGTGCCCTTAGGATTTTTAAATCCCTTACCTTCCTTCCGCAGGAACCTTCTGAACTTTCTTGTTAGCATGGCTAGCTCGCCAGTTTCCTCACCTGTGCTAGATGAGTTATCAGTGTCAGATAATTCAGAGGTGCCTATTTTAGTCTTCAGGGCGAGCTGCTTCTTTTTCTTGCCCTCGTCTTCCTTTCCTTTTAGATTGACTTCATAGGCCATTAGGGAACCTACTAGTTCATCCACAGTCATAGTAGTGAGGTTCTTTGAGTCCTCAATGACTGTGGCCTTGGTATGCCACATAGGAGTGAGGGACCTTAAAATTTTTCTCACTACCTCTTGCTCCTTGTAGGTTTTTCCTAGACTCTTTAAGCTATTTGTTAGTTGCACTAGTCTAGCATACATATCAGAAATGTTTTCATCAGTTTTCATTCTAAACATTTCATATTCTGAGACTAACATATTTGCTTTTGACTCCCTTACCTCTGACGTACCTTCATAGATGATTCCGAGTCGATCCCACATCTCCTTGGCTGTTGCACATTGTGAGACTCTTGAGAACTCCGTGGGATGAAGTGCGCATTGCATTACGTTCATAGCTCCCCAGTTGATGGTTGATTTTCTGACCTATTCTCTGGTCCAGGTATCCTCGTCTTCGGGCAGCTCATAGGGTCCGCGGCTCACTACTCTCCACATCTCATGATCTTGTGCTCTCAAGAACACCTACATACGATTTTTCCAGTATGAGTAATCATTTCCATCAAAGTATGGTGGTCTAGTCACTGAGTGTCCCTCAGCCATTAGACTTCTAGAGTTCAGTCCGCTAGGTCTCTCCTGGTTGTTAGACCACATTTTCGGAGAGTCTAGCTCTGATACCACGTGTTGAGTACGGACTGAATAGATCTAGAGGGGGGGTGAATAGATCTAGCCCCTTTTTCAATTAATAAACCAAGGATCAACTAGATCTTAAGCAAACGATGGATTGCAAAGATAAAACTGATAACTATAGCGATAGCAAACAATAGGAAGAGCACACACCACAAGCAAAACCACAAGACAGGATTTTTAGGTGGTTCAGTCTCTTCCTGAGACTTACATCCACCCCTTGCTCAACTTGAGCAAGGCTTCACTAATGAGAAATCCTGATCTCAATCAATACACCGCTGATACACAGCTTCTTCCTGCTGACACACAGCTTGTACCCGCTGCCACACAGCTTGACACTAGTTGTAAAGATGAGTAGAAAAACTTGTAACAGAGCTGAACATAAACGTTTGAAGCAGAGTAATTAAGGAGTTCAGCTTGGGACTCAATCACATAGAGAACAAGACAAGACTCCCTGTAGGACTTCCAGCAGGATGCCTTCAGCTGCCTTGCTGCTGGAACTTGCAACGCCTTGAGCCAGGTCTTCTTTCTGCAGCACCGAAGAGCACTTCTGTCTTCTGCAGCTTTTTGATTGTAGGAGAGCCACTCTTCCTTTTCTGATTAGAGAAACTTCTGATCCTGATCTTCCTTAGCTTCTTCTCTGTTTTTCCATATTCAGTTCTCAGTGTTCTCTTCTCCTTTTTGCACCAGTTCTTATCAAGCTCGGAGCTGTTTCCCGCGCAAGTGCAAACCTGTTCGATTACCCGCTAAAAAACAGGGAGAAGATTAAGTAAAATCTAGAAGAGGTTTGACCGGTTCTTAGCACGATTCTCTCCTTGAATCCCGTGCGGAATCTTATCCTCTGAACAGCCCAACAACCTGCAACAACAATCTGCAGGTTTTAAGGAACCAAAACAGAATTCGGTTCGAGTTCGGTTCTGGACGCTATAACACCCGTGGTCGACCATGAGCTTGTCACTGGTCGACAAAGAACAATGTCCAGACGACTGGTTCTTCAGGCTGATGCTCGTATCGCTCATTGTTGACAATAGCCCTATCGCTAGTCGACAAGGGGCAATGTCCAGATGTATGGCAGTTCTGTCTGATGCTCTGTCTGTTCCGTGGTCGACAACGAGCAGACCTTTGGTTGACCACAGAAGTCTGTACAGCGGAAAAGTAACTGGTCAACCACCGAAGTCTGTACAGAGGAGAGTCTGTACAGAGGAAAAGTCTGTACGGAGGAAAAGTCTGTACAGAGTTGGATTCGCTTGTATTGCTTCGTGGTCGACAACGGGCAGGGCTCTGGTCGACAACCAGAGCGCGTACAGAGAAAACATAGCTTGAACTGTGTTTGGTTGGATTCGTTGGTCGACAATGACTACTACTCTGGTCGACAAGAAACCTTGACAACTTCCTCTGATCTGTTGACTTCATTAGTACTTCAGTATACCTGAAATTACTTGAACTATCAGATTTGCATTGAATTAGTTAACCACATCTTTTGTCATCATCAAATTATCATGAGTCCATTACTTTATATTGAAGGAGCAATTAAACATATCCTTTGTCATCATCAAAACTAAAGGGATGCACAACAGCATTGGCATCAATTCTTTGGTCTGAAGGGAGCTCCATGGTAGGGGGAATATTGGGCTTATCAAGAAAAGTCACTATATTCTGAGTTTTAGGTTCCACAGGTAGCAAGACAGATAATGATCCGTTCGAATCAACATTATGGAGTACACTATGATCTGTTTTATGTAGTGCTTCCACTGTTGAACCTGAAATTTCAAATCCCCAGAGCAGATGAAATACAGGTAAAACATGAAAGCAAACTTTTAAGAATCCACATTTGTTTAAAAGAGTTCTGTTCATTGGATTTTCCAGATTCCTTTATGCTATTATTCCTCTTCTTTTTCTTCTTTTTCTTCTTGTTAGCACCAGCAGGATTATTTACCGATTTGTAGCTTCTGTGCTAGTGCCTTGACCAAGGTGCATTCAAGAAATTATGGCCATAGTAGTTTTTGGGCTGGCTGAAGAAATGCAAGATCATGGGTGTCCAAGTGCCATACCCACCAATCCAATATTGAGTGTAAGGTCTGTAAAACAGTGTAGCCTGATATGCATGACCTGTGTACCTCCCCGGAGTCCTAGTCCACCCTGATCTATTGGAATAGTTTGACTGTGCAGTGTAGTGAGACTGAACTCTAGGTTGGTAGAATTGTTTGGATTGACTTCTAAATGTATTCTGTCTCCCTTGCACCTTCGACCCTGCTGACCTATTTACAGGTGTGTGTTGGGTCTTCTTCTGAGATGGTGGTGGTGGTGGAGACTTGGTGGCCTTACCATGGGGTTTATATGCATGTGTAGGATGACCCCTAACCTGAGATTGAGCTTTAGGATTTGGCTTGGTTGTACCAGCTCTACTGTGCTCACCCATCTTTTGTTTGCCCTTCTCCTCAGCACTGGGCTTCTTCAGCTTCACAGTTTTATTTACAGAATTATCTGAATTCATGTTAATGAGAGGTCTTTTCTCTTTTTGTGCAACAAATGATATAGTCTTCATTGCAAGACTTTTAGTTGCACTGGAGTTAAATCTAAGACCCTCTCTCCTGAAATTGATTTTGGACCCTAATAAGGCATTTAGGTTCTCTGAACCTTGGGTCATTTTTTCTATTATTCTCAACTTGTCCTCATTATCTTTCTGAACATTTTCAACAGATTTCTTCAGTTCAGTGTTCACACTTAGGACAGCTTCATACTTTTCATTTGCAATATTCATTTCACTCTCATATTTTTGTATTCTCAATTTTCATTCATCAATTGCATTTTCTAGCCTCTCATTCTCTTCCTTAGAAATTTTTAGCTCATGCTTGATTTCTTCAATTTCTGAGCATGTGAGTTTCAGCTTAGCATTTTCATATTCGAGGCATGCAATTTTATCAGTCAATGTTTTATTGTTTTGCAGGGAATTTATTTTTCTTCTTACATGCCTATTTTCTTTTCTAATATCATCTACTTTATCAGTAATATCATGATAGGCATCGACCCAATCAGCAATAGTAAAATTATCAAATCGAGAGGGTACCTCATCAGAATCTTCCTCTCTGTCTTCAGAACTGGTTGCCATGAGGCAATTGGGATTTTCAGCTTCTTCCTCACTGTCCGAGCTGTTGCTCAAGGTACCTTCGTCCTCATCACTCCAGGTACTCACCATGGCTTTCCCTTTAGTGTTCTTTCTCTTGGACTTGTTCTTGAGCTTCTGATTCTCTGGACAATCAGCTTTCAGATGGCCGGTGTAATGCCCTGGATCCGTGGTAGGTCCTGTTGGATCTTTTGGATTGGTTTCGTTGAGTTTCGGTTCGCTTTGGTGGCTTCCGAGTTGAGTTTGACGAGCCGTGTGGGTTTTTCTCACGTACTAGCTACGGAACCCTACGGTGTGTTCATTTGTCAATTCTTGAACTCGGGAATGTTGCAACAATGATGTACTCTTCGAACCGGTCGTTTCGACTATTTTTGAGTATTTTTCTGAATTTGTACATTTTCGGCGCATTTTCAGAATTTCAGAAATTAGAAATATTTTCTAATTTCCTTTTTATTTTAACCCCCCCTTCTCTCTCCTCACTCTCGCGATCTCCTCTCTCTCTCTCCCCCGTTCTCTCTCGTTCTCTCACCCTTCCGGCTCCGACTGCAGACGGGGATGGTCGTGGGCAAGGTGGCGACGTGGAGGAGCTGCCGAGGTGCGCGATGGGGCGAGGATCGGATCGACTCTGGGGCGATCCTATTCGGCGGATTCAAAGCCGGTGAAATCGGTTCGCGAGTGATTTTTGACGTGGTTTAGTCCCTTTGGGGCACGGTTTCTTCGGTAGAGATAGGGTGATTGATCCTCACTTCTTCCTCTCCATTTTCCCGGCCATTGCACGTCGTTTGGCAAGAGAACGGTAGAGTTTGGACTTGTTTTGCCTAAACTATGATTTTCGTGGTTTGTAGGGTTTGTCGGAAAACGGTGACCGTTTGCGGTGTAGTTAGTTTTAAACTAACCGCAGGGATGTTAGGATCCCATCCTCGTTAATTTTGTGTTGATCGGTGGTCATTCGAGGCCGGTCGATGTCCGAGAACCTCATTGACTCATTTTGGGTGGATTCGTTGGAATCGCCCGAATCTGGTGTTTTTGAGCTTGCATGTGGGCTTTTTAGCCTTCTTATGTTGTTTATCATCGTTTAGGTTTGTTTCCCCTGCGCTACGGCGTGAATGGGGCGTGGAATGGGCCGGTTTGTCCATTCCTATGTTTTCTCGCCGTGTTGGAAGTGGCGGTCGTTTCAGAGGCCGTTACATGGCTCTAACGGCCTCACGACTGACTGTCACTTAGCTTTGGTGTTTTGGAGTTCCTGGCTTCTAGGTGTGTGACGGTCCAAGGGTGACGCGTCACACCCAGGTAACGCGTTTGGGGTAATGCGTTACATGCCTTTTGTCGTTTAGTGATCCGAGTATGGCGACTCCTCTGACGCGCCTGCCCTGGCGCGTTAGAGCATTGTAACATGCCCAAGTAGGGCCATTACATCCTGTTTGACCTACGGTTGAGCATTTGAGGTGGTGCCTCTGGCGGTCATGTCCCCGCGCGTCGCAGCGTTGTAACGCGCCTGGTTAAGGCTGTTACATGCTGTTTGGCTAAGTTGGGTTGCTCCGCCGTTGGATGTAACGGCCGGGCCCCTGTGCGACGGGCACTTGTAACGCGCCTTGTGATGGCCGTTACATGCCTCTCAGCCTGTGTTTTCCACCTTCGGTTTGTTGTTGTAACGCGCCTGTTCCTGAGCATTAGGCGTGTTTAACGCGCTTGGCCTAGCGCGTTACATCGTTCGAGTTCCGTTGTTTTGGGTTTTGCTGGCCCTGACGGCCCTGGTCTGGCACGTCAGGTGTGTGTAACGTGCCCAGTGCTGGCCGTTACATATTGTTTTCTATGTTTTAGAGTTGATAGGGCAGTGTGAGTGATCCCCCGACTGTCACGTTGGGTGTAACGGCCTAGATCTAGACTGTCATATGCTTGTAGCGGTCTAGGTGTGGTGCGTTACATGCCTTGTGCTCCGATTTCCGTGATTTCAGTTTCTGCTTGTCTTGGCTTGGCCTTGTGGTCTGCCCGTTGTCCCGTGGATGTCTCCTGACGTCCTATGAGGGCTAAGACTACGTTGTAAGGTAGCCAGGAGTCTTCTTGCTTGTGGTAGGATTCTCTATCCTACCTTTGTATGTGTCTTTGGTTGGGTTCCGGTCAACCCGGGGTGACCCAAGGGTTGACAGGCGACCTTGTATGTGGGTGTCTTGGCAGTTCTGTCCAGTCCGAGACACTGGTTCTGGTTGCCTCAAGGTATTGTTTTACCTTGGGGTGCGTGGCCAGGCGCGTGGCTGAGGGTCTTCGGTGTTCCCTCAGGTTTTCCTGAGTTGTTTTTCTGCGGAGTGTCGATTCTCATGTGGCTTAGGATTAGACCGATTGGCGGCTTGTTCCGCTGTCTGTGACGATCTTACCTTTGAGTCGTTCGACTCGGGATCGTTACGTGGTAGGTCTAGTCGCCTAGTCTTGAGTCTATTGGCGGTGGTTGTACTGCCAGTGGTGCTTTGTAGTACGCGTGACAGGGCTTCGTAGATTGTCTGTACTCTAGCACTCGAGTTTTGGAGTCGGTGTCTTGTGAACCTCCACTAGTCGTAGCCTTTGGCATAGGCTTTTTAGTACGTCACCCACCGGGAGTGGTGGACGGGCAGTTCCCGTTACACGGTTTTTAAGCTAGTTCCGTGGGCCCCGGCCAACGGTAGCGTCCTACCGAGGGGAATACTATCTAGAGTCCTGACCTAGGTATGGGTCAGTGTGTGCACACGTGGTCAGGGACTGAGGACTTGCGTCGACGGGCGTGACCCTGACTAGTTACTTGTAGTTGTGGTACTGCGGTCTCGTGTCCGTGAGTGCTGTTTTTCCTTGGAACTCCGTTGTTCCTTGGACCTGGTTCTTGGTGTGTCTGGTCTCCTCCGTGCTGCACACGGTCTGGTAGACGTGACACTTGAGGCACAGTGTAAGACGTCAGTGGACGCAACTAGTTGTTCTTCTAGTGTGAGGGTACTCCTATCACTTGACCGGCGATTCTCACGTTTCTCGGAGCCGGTGTTCTCCTTTCCGTGTCGGCTAGTCTTGGCTTTGTCCAAGATATTCTTCCCTGGCTATGTGGTCTGTTCTTGGCTGTGTCCAAGATGAGCTTGGGGTTGCGTGCACGATGTTCCAATCGTGTAGGCTGTTGTGACTGTTTTGGCCGTCTGTGCAGGTCTTCATCTTACACCTGGTGTCGGGTCGGCAGATCAGTAACTTCTGACTTTGTTAGATCAGAGTCGCCCTTCTGCTGTTGCTTGGAGTAGTTTGGGGTGCCGAGGTTTGTTCGGCCGCCACTTGTTTGGCGCGGGTCCTTCCCCTTTTCTACTTGCTCCCTACTCCTACTTCCCGTCTGTTTACTACTGCCTGTAGAGTAGTTTTACAACTTTGCAGTGTAGCTTTTCCTACTTTGCTGCACCTGCTGTTTCTGTTGCCTCCGTTGCACTGTGCATTTTGTAGTGGGGATCCGCGTGACCCCTACTGAGTTTCTGTTTAGAGACTCACCCCTGCTTTTCAAGTGGGTTTCACCTTCTGCCTCTACTGTCCTTGGTGGAGCGCATTCGTTGTAGCTACTAGCTGTACCTACGTTGGGCTTCCCCCGACTCCTGTGTACGGTTCTTTCTGTTAGACTGTACTTGTAGTCTTTCCTTTGGACTGGACTCTGGTGTATAATTGTAATTGTTAAAATTATTAATGAAAAAGTAATTTTATTTCTGCTACTTTAGCAATCCGATCTAATGAAATTTAATTGCTTACTGTTATATTTGTGGCTTCAATGTATTCCACACACTCCTTTTTCCCTTCGGCGCTTTCCCGAGCTTGGGAGGCCTCGCGGGTTCCAAGTGGTATCACGTGTATTCGGTAGTTCTACCGGGTACACATGGTATCCAGAATCCGGGTCGCTACAGAGTGGTATCAGAGCTGCGTTCTGAGATGTTCAGAATTTCTTTGTCTGAATCATCAGAGCTCAGTCGTGTGAGATACATGGAAATCCAGATATACAGTTTCCAGAGTCCTTAAGGTCCAGTACAGTCTCTTGCTGGCGTAGGTGTTGCGATGGTTATCGCGGTGCTTTTTGCGAGTGGTCTTGTGCGTGCTTGATTGGCACTGTATGAGATGGTTTCGCTCTCATCTGGATGTGACGAGGTGCTTTGTTCGGTTTTGAAGTTGATCTCGATCATGTTGCACTTGGCAGTGTTTGTCTGTTGCCATGAACCTGCAGTGCACTGTTCGAGATATTTCTGTGTTTTGCTCAGGTGGCTTATGACTTTTAGCGTTGGTATGATGGCCTTGCACGTTCTTACGTTGTCTTGGTTGTCCCAGCTTGAGTCTGTTCAGATCCTGAAGTGCCGTTGTATTCATTGCTTTGGTCGTTGTATTGCCTCGATTGAGAAGTTGCTCGAGCAAACCTAGGATTCTCTTCTCCTGGTAAGCTTTAGTTGTCGAGCTCGTTGCTTCTCATCCTTCT
The DNA here is from genome assembly GCA_022559845.1 of Amorphophallus konjac. Lineage (NCBI taxonomy): Eukaryota > Viridiplantae > Streptophyta > Magnoliopsida > Alismatales > Araceae > Amorphophallus > Amorphophallus konjac. Next base: position 322,203,375 of record CM040119.1, on the reverse strand, counting down.
TGGTGAAGCTTTTTCGAGGTGAGCCTTGGAATTGCTGTCTTGGTAGTGCCTTTGTCCTGTGTCTGCTTAAGTGTGGATAGCTTTGTTTTGAGCCTGAAATGCTCTCTACTGTACGGTTGCTTGGTTTTGGACTCCATGATGGTGTTAAGAGCTGCGGTACACCGTGTTGTCGTGCCGTGTCCAACGGCCGATGTAGTGTGAAGGCTCATTTATCTGTTTCAGGACGTTAAGGTAAGCTGAGACTGATGCTTTTCCTTATGCTTGGTGCTAAAGCTGGTACTCTCTCCTTGTTGCACTTAGGCTCCTTGTGATCGGTTGTTCGCGGCATCGGTACTCGTGGCGTGTGATTTGCGATCTTCATAGATTATGATGGCACCTGGTGTGTGCTAAGGTGCGACTACCGATGTTGTTCTGTTGCCTGTGTATGTTGTTGAGAGTGCAGTTGAAGCGTGTGGGGTGGCTACCCACTGGTCGAGAGGTTTGCTCCTTCTCGATGTGACTTCGTCTTGGCTTCTTATGCCTTGATGTCGTCTGTTGTCGTGCCATTGTTGGTAGTTTTCTCGTGTTGGCATCGGCATTTGCGAGTGTTGGGGAATTTGTCGGCGTTCCTTGCTGATTGAGTACCCTCTACTCTGCATGTCCTTTCTTGGGTGTTGTGCTCTCGAGGCGTGTTTATAGTCCTTGAGGTGCGTTCCCCGAGATTGTTGTCGTTTCTCGTTGTGTGGGTCTTTCCTTGGTGAGCAGTCTGATGCGTGACATGTCCCGTGTGGTCATGTACTCGGTTGTTTCTGTGCCTTGACGTGACCCTACTTGCAGTGGTATTCTGTGGCCCTGCGTGTTGTGCGGAGTCAGAATCCTGCAGGTGCTGCCGTTGTGTTGTTTCTGTAAGTGCTATTTTCTCTATGATTTTGTGTTCTTGCCTTGGACCATTGTCTTGTCAGTTAGCTTGCAGTACTCCCTTTTCTTAGGTGGAGTTAGCTTGCGACTTGATAAGATGTGATGTCTGGGTGGATGCTGACTTGATTGTGCTTGTGGTCTAGTGATGCTGTTGTCGTTGGCGTTCTGTGCGCCGGGTGTTCCCTGTTGCCTTTGGCACTGGAGCCGATGATGTTGCGAGCTGTCAGCTGTGAGGATTCTGCTTCCTGGTGTAAGCTGCCGCTTGTTGTGCTATTATTGTGATTTTCGGTGTTGGTTCTTAGTTGTTGTGGCAGTCGTGCCTCCAGTTCTGTGAGGCATAAACGACTTGCTTCGGAGGTGTCAGATGTGTTCACTGTGGTGTCATGCTCGTGCTGTGGACTTGTTGTCCTGGAAGCTGGAGCATATACTCGTGATAGTGGTCTGACGGTATTCCTCTGAGCTGTGTTTCTGTGATTGTGTTGTTGGGTTGTTCTTCCCTGCTTCTCCTTTGTTAGTCCTTAATTTCGAGGGCGAAATTTCTTAAAGGAGGGGAGGATGTAATGCCCTGGATCCGTGGTAGGTCCTGTTGGATCTTCATTGGATCTTTCGGATTAGTTTCGTTGAGTTTCGGTTCGCTTTGGTGGCTTCCGAGTTGAGTTTGACGAGCCGTGTGGGTTTTTCTCATGTACTAGCTACGGAACCCTACGGCATGTTCATTTGTCAATTCTTGAAGTCGGGAATGCTGCAGCAACGATGTACTCTTCGAGCCGGTCGTTTTGACTATTTTTGCGTATTTTTCTAAATTTGTGCATTTTCGGCGCATTTTCAAAATTTCAGAAATTAGTTCGCGAGTGATTTTCGACGTGGTTTAGTCCCTTTAGGGCACGGTTTCTTCGGTGGAGGTAGGGTGACTCATCCTCACTTCTTCCTCTCCGTTTTTCCTGCCATTGTACGTAGTTCGGCAAGGAAACGGTCGAGTTTGGGCTTGTTTTGCCTAAATCGTGATTTTCGTGGTTTGTAGGGTTTGCCGGAAAATGGTGACCGTTTGCGGTGTAGTTAGTTTTAAACTGACCACAGGGATGTTAGGATCCCATCCTCGTTAATTTTGTGTTGATCGGTGGTCATTCGAGGCCGGTCGATGTTCGGGAACCTCGTTGACTCATTTTGGGTGGATTCGTTGGAATCGCCCGAATCTGGTGTTTTTGAGCTTGCATGTGGGCTTTTTAGCCTTCTTATGTTGTTTATCATCGTTTAGGTTTGTTTCCCCTGCGCTATGGCGTGAATGGGGCGTGGAATGGGCCGGTTTGTCCATTCCTATGTTTTCCCGCCGTGTTGGAAGTGGCGGTCGTTTCAGAGGCCGTTACATGGCTCTGACGGCCTCACGACTGACCGTCACTTAGCTTTGGCGTTTTGGAGTTCCTGGCTTCTGGGTGTGTGACGGTCCAAGGGTGACGCGTCACACCCAGGTAACACGTCTGGGGTAATGCGTTACATGCCTTTTGTCGTTTAGTGATCCGCGTATGGCGGCTCCTCTGACGCGCCTGCCCTGGCGCGTTAGAGCATTGTAACGCGCCCAAGTAGGGCCGTTACATCCTGTTTGACCTACGGTTGAGCATTTGAGGTGGTGCCTATGGCGGTCATGTCCCCGTGCGTCGCAGCGTTGTAACACGCCTGGTTAAGGCCGTTACATGCTGTTTGGCTGAGTTGGGTTGCTGCGCCGTTGGATGTAACGGTCGGGCCCCTGTGCGACGGGCACTTGTAACGCGCCTTGTGCTGGCCGTTACATGCCTCTCAGCCTGTGTTTTCCACCTTCAGTTTATGGTTGTAACGCGCCTGTTCCTACGCATTAGGCGTGTGTAACGCGCTTGGCCTAGCGCGTTACATCGTTCGAGTTCCGTTATTTTGGGTTTTGCTGGCCCTGACGGCCCTGGTCTGGCACGTCAGGTGTGTGTAACGTGCCCAGTGCTGGCCGTTACATATTGTTTTTTGTGTTTTAGAGTTGATAGGGCAGTGTGAGTGACGGCTCTCCCCCGACTGTCACGTTGGGTGTAACGGCCTAGATCTAGACTGTCATATGCTTGTAGCGGTCTAGGTGTGGTGCGTTACATGCCTTGTGCTCCGATTTATGTGATTTCAGTTTCTGCTTGTCTTGGCTTGGCCTTGTGGTCTGCCCGTTGTCTCGTGGATGTCTCCTGACATCCTATGAGGGCTAAGACTACGTTGTAAGGTAGCCAGGAGTCTTCTTGCTTGTGGTAGGATTCTCTATCCTACCTTTGTATGTGTCTTTGGTTGGGTTCCGGTCAACCCGGGGTGACCCAAGGGTTGACAGGCGACCTTGTGTGTGGGTGTCTTGGCGGTTCTGTCCAGTCCGAGACACTGGTTCTGGTTGCCTCAAGGTATTGTTTTACCTTGGGTTACGTGGCCAGGCACGTGGCTGAGGGTCTTCAGTGTTCCCTCAAGTTTCCGTGAGTTGTTTTTCTGTGGAGTGTAGTTTCTCTTGTGGCTTAGGATTAGACCGATTGGCGGCTTGTTCCGCTGTCTGTGACGATCTTACCTTTGAGTCGTTCGACTCGGGATCGTTACGTGGTAGGTCTAGTCGCCTAGTCCTGAGTCTGTTGGTGGTGGTTGTACTGCCAGTGGTGCTTTGTAGTACGCGTGACAGGGCTTCATAGACTGTCTGTACTCTAGCACTCGAGTTTTGGAGTCGGTGCCTTCTGAACCTCCACTAGTCGTAGCCTGTGGCGTAGGATTTTTAGTACATCATCCACCGGGAGTGGTGGGCGGGCAGTTCCCGTTACACGGTTTTTAAGCTAGTTCCGTAGGCCCCAGCCAACGGTAGCATCCTACCGAGGGGAATACTAGCTAGAGGCCTGACCTAGGTACGGGTCAGTGTGTGCACACGTGGTCAGGGACTGAGGACTTGCATCGACGGGCGTGACCTTGACTAGTTACTTGCAGTTGTGGTACTGCGGTCTTGTGTCCGTGAGTGCTGTTTTTCCTCGGAACGTCATTGTTCCTTGGACCTGGTTCTTGGTGTGTCTGGTCTCCTCCGTGCTGCACACGGTCTGGTAGACGTGACACTTGAGGCACAGTGTAAGACGTCAGTGGACGCAACTGGCTGTTCTTCTAGTGTGAGAGTACTCCTATCACTTGACTGGCGACTCTCGCGTTTCTCGGAGTCGGTGTTCTCCTTTCCGTGTCGGCTAGTCTTGGCTTTATCCAAGATTTGCTTCCCTGGCTGTGTGGTCTGTTCTTGGCTGTGTCCAAGATGAGCTTGGGGCTGCGTGCACGATGTTCCAATCGTGTAGGCCGTTGTGACTGTTTTGGCCGTCTGTGCAGGTCTTCATCTTAGACCTGGTGTCGGGTCGACAATTCGGTAACTTCTGACTTTGTTAGATCAGAGTCCCCCTTCTGCTGTTGCTTGGAGTAGTTTGGGGTGCCGAGGTTAGTTCGGTCGCCACTTGTTTGGCGCGGGTCCTTCCCCTTTCCTACTTGCTCCCTACTCCTACTTCCCGTCTATTTACTACTGCCTATAGAGTAGTTTTACAGCTTTGTAGTGTAGCTTTTCCTGCTTTGCTGCACCTGCTGTTTCTGTTGCCTCCGTTGCACTGTGCATTTTCCAGTGGGGATCCGCGTGACCCCTACTGAGTTTCTGTTTAGAGACTCACCCCTGCTTTTCAGGTGGGTTTCGCCTTCTGCCTCTACTATCCTTAGTGGAGCACGTTCGTTTTAGCTGCCAGCTGTACCTACGTTGGGCTTCGCCCGACTCTTGTGTACGTTTCTTTCTGTTAGACTGTACTTGTAGTCTTTCCTTTGGACTGGACTCTGGTGTATAATTATAATTGTTAAAATTATTAATGAAAAAGTAATTTTATTTCTGCTACTTTAGCAATCCGATCTAATGAAATTTAATTGCTTACTATTATATTTGTGGCTTCAATGTATTCCACACACTCCTTTTTCCCTTCGGCCCTTTCCCGCGCTTGGGAGGCCTCTCGGGTTCCAAGTGGTATCACGTGTAATCAGTAGTTCTACCGGGTACACATGGTATCCGGAATCCGGGTTGCTACAGTCGGTCTTCCTGCATTGGTAACACACATTAGATTCAGTTCTCTTTACAGGATTAGATTTATACCTTGTATTTTGTCGGCCACCACTAAGGTTCCTTCGACTGAATCGCCTTCCTTCTTTCCTGAGGAACTGCCTGAATTCCCTGGTGATCATTGCTATCTCATCACCTTCTATTTCTTCTCCAAACAGGCTCTCCTCGGATGATGATCCATTATAGCTGGATCGGCTGGATTTGCTGGCACCAGCTTTCAGAGCGATCAGTTTTTTCTTCTTCTCAGCTTCCTCTATCTTTGGCAGATGTATTTCATAAGCCATCAGCGATCCAATCAACTCATCTGCCCTGGTGTTGTGCAGATCCCTTGACTCTTCCATTACAGTAGCTTTAGTGTGCCAAATAGGAGTCAGGGAACGCAGGATTTTCCTTACAATCTCATATTCTGAATATGTCTTCCCAAGACCTCTGAGATCGTTTGTGATGATTGTCAGTCGAGCATACATCTCCTTGATGGTCTCATTAGGCTTCATCCTGAAAGCTTCATACTCTGACACCAGGAGGTTTGTCTTCGTCTCTTTAACCTGAGAGGTCCCTTCATAGATAGCCTCCAGCTTATTCCACATCTCTTTGGCTAAAGTGCAAGACGATACACGAGAGAACTCTATGGGGTGCAGGGCGCACTGAGTCGCATTGATGGCACTCCAGTTCAAAGTGAACCTTCGGATCTCTTCCTTGGTCCAGACATCCTCATTCGGGGACAGCTCAAAAGGTCCCTTACTCACCACCTTCCAAATCTCATAATCCTTCACCCTCAAGAAGACTTGCATACGGTTCTTCCAGTATGCATAATTTGATCCATCAAAGTAAGGGGGCTTGGTGGTAGAATGTCCTTCAGCGATCAACCCTCTTCCATCTATCTGTACCTTCCTCTTTGGGCTGTAAGTCCCTGTAGAAGAGTTAGGCTCTGATACCAACTGTTGTGTTAGATGGAAGCACTCTATCACCACGAAGTGTGGATCTAGAGGGGGGTGAATAGATCGATGGCCTAATTTAACAGTTCAATGAGGCTATAATGCGGAAATTAAATTGATCTACTATATCACTAGCTAGAGTGTTTGAACTGAGCAGAAATGAAGCGATCTGAGAAGAGAATCAAGAGAAGCAACCACACACCATATCATAGGCAATCATACAAACACATTACACACCAGATTTTTAGGTGGTTCGGTCCTCCAGACCTACGTCCACCCCACACTCAAATCCAAGTCTGGCTTACTGCTGCGCAGCACAGCTTGCATCCGCTGGGCCTTACAGCTTAGCCTACAACCGCTGAGCTTTACAGCTTGTTGTCCGATACCTAGTCTCGTCCGCTGAGGAATTACAGCTTCACCTGTCCAGAGGCTACACCTCTACAAACCGTTGACACACAGCTTGAAGACATGAGTTCAGAAAATAGAATCAAACGAAAACAAGAAATCTCAAAAGAGAATGTAGCTCACAATGAGCAGTCTCAGCTCTGGTATCTGAACCAAGAGACTGAGGAACAATCGTTCAACTAAACTCTCAATTCTATCTTCTCAATCTTCTCTTCTCTCTCTCTTTTTCTTCTCTCTGCTTTTCTTTTTCGATCTTCTACTCACTGGATCGTGCAAGCTCTAATCCACTCTCTGCTCCTTTTGATCATGATCGGGTCTTCTTCTGAGGAAGAAGCTTCATATTTATAGAGCAGCAGATAGGTGGGCGAGTGTCCTCCACATTTCCTGCCCAACATTTTGGTCACGTGGCAGCATCCAGGCTTGCTGCTTTACACGTGTCACGATCCTAACTTCTTGGATCACGTGCCCTTCTCAATTTCCTCGAGCAGATATTCTGTCAGGTCAAATGAGGATGCACTGAGTAAGTTTGTATTTTGAACAAGCATGTATAGACTTTGTATATGTGTGCAGAACCATGTACAGACTTTGCAATGCCTAGTGGTAAAGCATGAGAGCACAATGCACAAACTAAGTGTGTGCATGTGTGGACTTTGAGTGCATGACACATGGCGATGTACAGGCTTGTTTTGAAAGATTGCACAAGCCATTGAGGAATGTACAGACTTTGAACGTGTGTAATGCAGCATGCATATATCAAAGTATGTACATCAAGAATGAATGCATGGACATGCCATTTGAAGAATGTACAGACTTGTGTTCTGAACGATGCACAAATGCGTAGTGTATGGACTTAGCGTGCAACAATAGTGACGATGTACATACTTGCCACCTGAAGTGTGTACAGACTTCACCGAAGAGTGTTCAGAGTTTTGGGATGTAATGTAGACTGCATTTAACAAAGTGTGTACATTGAAGATGAATGCATGAACATGCCATTCTCGAGTGTGCAGACTCAGCTTGCAAAAATGTGCAGACTTTGTGTTGGAGCAACCAGACAATGTATAGACTTTGTTAAAGTGATGCACGAGCATAACTGCAAAGAATGTATAGACTTGTGTGTGCGGGCAGACGATGTACAGACTTTAAATCAAAGGATGCACTGGCTGTACAGACTTTGCATATGCATGGACATGCCATTTGAATGTATAGACTTTGTGTGCAATGTACAAGACGATGTACAAACATGCCAGCAACGAGTGTATGGACTTAACAGCAAGGAATGTGCAGACTTTGTGTGCATGTGATAGGACGATGTATAGACTTGCTCAGTCATCAAAACAAACAAGTGCTCATTAGTGTATAGACTTGCTACGGCACCAAAGTAACCGTGTTCAGACTTTAAGTGAAGAATGCACAGACTTCGTGGAAGTGCTTGAAGCACACGATGCAACAAGACCCTGTACAGACTTAACCTGAGCATGGGCTGTACAGACTTTAAATACATGAAGCACATGATGCATAGACTTGCCAAAGGAGTGATGCATGAACTATGCACATGCATGAAGAGCACTGGCTGTACTGACTAAGCCATGAGCTAAGCTAACGGATGTATAGACTTGCTCAGTTCAGCTGGTGGATGAACATACTTTCTATGCCTAGTGTATGTGTGCGTGGACGGCGAATGCACTGACTAGTGACTCATAGTGTTTGCTATCATCAAAACTCTAGGGGCACAACAATCCCACTCTCTTTTGTCATTTCTATAGCATGCATCATCCTATCATCTGTCATCTCTCTTCATAAGAGAGATCTATTTTATGCACGTCTGCATGATCTTCCATCTATCATAGCATTTTCCTCCTACTCGTATCCGAGAGGGGTTTAAAAACAACATCAACCAGGTGTGTCTCGTCATGATTTCACCATTTTCATCACAAGGGACTAATACTACACTGCCATTTTTCTGATTCATTTGCTATCTATCTGTTTCCATTTTTTGCAAGAGTAACCAAGGAAGGCCCTCTTTGTCGGCCAGCAGAAGGGAGCAAAAAAAGCAACCCACCATTTCTCACTTTTGAGATAAATGTGATCACTCTTCTTATTTTGGGGACTCCGGCCCCTAGCGATCACATCATATTTTCGAGGCCGCGGCGAGTCACTTCCCGCAATGGCCGTTTAGATTTCTGCCATTTATATCATATCTTATTCTCATATCATCTATATCTTCGAGACTGTGAAGAGTCACTTCCCGCAATGCCCGTTTAAATTTCTACCATTTATATCCTGTGTTATTCTCATATCTCCTATATCTTCAAGGCCGCAGCGAGTCACTTCCGACAATGGCCGTTTAAGTTTCTGCCATTTATATCATGTGTTAATCTCACATCTTCTATATCTTTGAGGCCACGATGAGTCACTTCCCGCTATGGCCGTTTAAATTTCTATCACTTAAATTTTGTATCATTCCCATCCCCTAAGGTCACGGAGAGTCACTTCCCGCTATGGTCATTTAATCCCCATATCTTGTTACCCTGTATCTATTCTGCACACCCTGGCGGAGCAATCTCCCGTTGTGATCTCTCTGCTTTTCTCCTTCTTTCTGTATCGCAGCAAAAGGAGCCCACGCGCTCCGCTCATTGCCGCATCCGCGTGACGTCGCTCACATCTTGGCAATCACGGTGGAACCTCTTTCACTTTCCCTTGCTTACTCTTGCAATTTCGGCACCACCGTGTGCTCCTCCACCCGGCACCCACCTGTGACTCTCCTTATTGCGCCCTCGCGCGCTATAGTTGTGCTCACAGCAGTACTTTCAATTCTCAGCCCTCGTGCTCCACGTGCACTTCACCCCTAATCTCTTGTGATTCCTTGAGATTTGCATTATTATCTCTCTTGGGTGTTGATTATATCTTTGCTATCTCTGTTATTTTGTTATGTTCTGTATATCTGTTCAGCACTTCATTGCATACATCCACCCTTTTTTATTATTATTTTTCTAAGGGTCACCCTCTCTCGGTGAAGGAAAGACTCTCCGTTCGGGAATTCCTCTCGACGGACTAGGATCTCCTCCACCGGGACCTCTGTAAGTCCTTGACAGCGAAGGATTCCCTCTTCGTTCACTGGGCTGGTTGTACCATTGAAGTTTTCCGGAGTTAGTTGACCCATTCGTGGTGAGACAAGTGACCCTAGTTGACACGGCGGTGAAACAAAGTTAATTAGAGTCCTTCCTTTTGTGTGAACTTCAGATTTGGTTTTTAAAAAAAATTATCAAAATGAAAACAAAAAAAGGGGGGCGTAAAGCCATCTACTTGTTTGATAATCTCTGCTATCTGTTTGTTGGTGCATGTTTTTGTGTTCCGGAAGAACTTTAAAAATGGCCCACGAGTCTTTTGAGGAGAACTACCCTGGTCGTGGTCAGTCAGTCGAACCGCGTGTCCATGCTATGGACTCGGGCCCTTCCTATGAGCCCTCACGAGAGGTGCAGATTACCGCAGGGGACACATCCCCACCACAGGACATCTCCTCTTTGTTAGGTATCCTCGCTAACACGGAGCTCACCTCTGAGCAGCTCCGGGTCTTCCAGACCATTCTAAAAGGGAAATCCATTTCTCCCACCCCCCAATTATCAGCTCCAGCCATCGCACCCCTCCAAGAGTCGGTGCAGGCCATCCCATCTCCTTCACCGGTGCAAGTCATCTCTTCTCCCTCACTTCAAGGGTAGGCGAGCCAACAACCTCCCTCGTTCCAGTTCCCTTCACAATCTCAAACCCCCGCCGTTCCTCACACGCCACTCCAGCCAGGGCTAGCTGCCAGCGGCCCGACAGCTCCCTCCCATTCGGGATTTCCTCCTCAAGTCTCCGGGAGACATCTCCCTCCCCAGTGGCAGATGCCACCTTCACCTCCCGAGGAGCTCGCCCAGTCGCTCCTCAACCATTTCAATAGAATGAACAAACAATTTTAGAATTTAAAGAAAATGGTGGACGTAAAATCCACCCCGGAGGTTGCTTTGCCAATCCTTCCGATGATCCATCTTCCTCCCTCCGAAATGCCTACGTACCGCAGGTATAATGTCACTGGCAACCCCTTTATTAACCTCAAGGACTTCATGTACGAATCCTCCTATTGGCAAAATGACTAGAGATCCCTGGCATACCTCTTTCGGAGATCGTTGGACGGTCCCACGCTAGAATGGTTCTATTCTTTGGAGCCCGGCAAGTCCGAGAGCTTTGATACAGTGCAAAGAAGATTCTTGCAAAAGTATCGAGATAAGGTTGGTCCTTCTCTTTCCATTACCGACCTAGTAGCCGAGAAAATGAGGCCCGATGAAGATTTTGTCCGTTATGCTGATAGATGGAGGTCTCTGGCAGAAAGGATAAGAGATACCCTCTCAGAGCCCGAACAAGTGAAAATGATTATGTCCAATGCCACCCCACAGTTCAGGCACGTCCTGGCCATGAACAAGCTTACTACAATGGAAGAGCTCTATGAAAGGGCCCGGTATATCCAAACCCAGTTAAAAGATTCCCACAGTATGCACATGTTTGAGCCGCCGAAGCCCAAGGTGGTCAGAAAGACAAGCACTGGTGTCCCAAGTGGAGCGACAGAAGGGGTCTTAACAAATGAGCAGGTGAGTGTAGTCAACAACGCCAACTATGCAGCCAACCCAAGGCCTCCACAAATGTCCCGACTTCCCCTCCAGCAAGGTCCTTTCCCCTCTCGTCCTCCACCCCAAAACAATCCACCCCAGAACAATACGCCTCAACCATTTCAACCCCAGCAACAACCCCGACCCCGGCAACAGCAACCACCACCTCAGTACCACCAGGTTCCACCCCCAGGGAATTACGGCCCCCCACAGCAACAAAGGAGGACGATTGGCCCCAAAAGAGCCTATTACCCACCATTGCTAGAAACTTTGGCAGATATTTTCAGTGCCTCAAATACACTCATCCTACCCAGGGAGAAGCTCGCATGGCCCCCGAATGTTGATACCTCCAGATACTGTTGTAGATCATGATAAATCTACTCATGGAGGAAAGAAGTAAAAATAATAATAACGAGAGAAATAATGATGGAAGATGATAATAAAGATGAAATAAAGCACGTGGTGCTACTAAGGAGAGTGATCGCCAGAGGGGTTACCTCAATAAGAAACAAAAGATGATCGCGAATACCTGGTGAAAAGTGGGATGCGGGATGGATGTGGATTCCTCCTCCTCCTTCTATCGGCCGGCCGATGAAGGGGGTTTTCCTTGTTGATTACCCTTGCACAAAGACAAAAGACAAGTAAAGAAAAGTGGATCAGCCAAGAGTGAATGTAGTATCAATCCCAATAAACCATATGATTAAAAGAAAGAAGCAATATCATGCGCACCTTTTTTTTTGGCTTTTAAAACCCCTAGAGAATTAAGGAAGGGAGAGGAGATGCAAAAGCTAAACTAATGCAAGAAGAAAATATGATGATTGATGGTGATATGACGATGAAAACAAACAAAAAAAAGAAGAAGCCCCTACTGTTCCTGACAACAGTAAAGGGGAGAACCACGGTGAAGCTTTGGTTTGGCTGAAACAGCAGAAGGTAGCAGAGGAAAGAGATCGCACAGAAGGAAGAGAAAGACTCTTCTCTGCACGCACAAAATTAACACTGCTCTCTGCTTCTTTCTCTCTGATTCACCGCTAACCTCTGTGTCTAACCTTACGATAGATCGACCAGAGCTCCCTTATATAGGGTTTTAAATCATAGATAACCACAAATTAGGAAGATAAGAATGGCAATGATCAACAAAGGCAGGGACTCTAGTTCCCAGATCGAGCAAGGTGACCATTGGAGGCAGGGAACTCTGTAGGAAAGGGGAGTTTAAGCAGAACACGGAAGGGTGAAACACGACCTACCAAAGGGCGTCAGTTTGAAATTGACGACCTACCAAAGGGCGTTAATCAAACACACGACCATAGTAGCAGGCGTCAATTCCTGGATTGAATTTTAGTAATAAAACACTTCTTTATTTGAAAATTATGAAAAGACGCCTAAGGGAAAGGCGTTAATTGAAAACACGCCCTGAGGAAGGACGTTACTCATTAATTGCAGTTTTATTTGAAACCAGATAATACCAAGAATTTTTTGGATTTTTGTGACTTCCCTACTGTTTTGATGATGAGCATCACTATGTTAAATATTGTCATTTTTTTGATATCCTATGTAATGATATGCATTTGAAATCTCCATGATTAACAGGAAAAACTGCTATGAGGTAGTAGCTTGTGTGTCCGTATTGTTTCTTTCATACTTTGTGTTGTTTGTGTTTACAACACTTCGTGATGTCCTTTCATATTTCATGTTGATTTCCTGTAACTTCGAATCATTTTTTTGTCATTTATGTCTTCGTGTTGTTTTTCCTAGATCTCGTGTCTTTCTTGCTTTGTAACCACACTTCGTGTTGGTTTCTGTCTTTCGTCTTCAAGTTGTTTTCAGTCCGTGTCGTCCTCGTCTTCGAGTCGTTCGTAAGTACGAACAATGTTGTATTCGAGTCGTGTCCTTGTGTCGTCAAGTCTTTTTAGTTTAAAGTGTCGTTTCACTTCGTGCCGTTCTCTTTGCTATTTTAATTTCATGTTGATTGGTCGCTCTTCATGTTTGGTTCTGTGTTTGGTTCTTCGTGTTATTTTCATATATTTGTGTCGTCATGTTATTTTTGTGCTTGTGTCTTTGTGTTGTTGATTGTGCTTGTGTATTCATGTTGTTTCTTTCTATCTTTGTTCAGATTTCCTCTGATCGCGTGCTTCTCTATCGTCTCACTCCGTGTTATTTCCTTTTCACCTCGTGCTGTTCTCATCTTACTTCGTGTCGTTTGTGTTGTGTTAACTCTGGTCTTATGACTTCGTGTCATTTTTGTTGGGTTAGCTCTGGTCTCATGTATCTCGTGTCGTTCTATTTTTATTTCGTGCAGTAGTCATCTTATGTATCTCGTGTCGTTCTCAGTATAGTGCATCTCTTGCTGTTCCTGCTTACCTCGTGCAGCTTCAGCCTGAGTGTCAACTGACTTATTTCAGGTATATATATATAGCGAACCCTGAGTATTAATGGTTTTAATCTCTTTGCAGGTCCGAGGAAGAATATTCCCCAATAACTGGGCTGCACGTGATCCAATACTAGAGGAACCAATTCGATAAGGGCACGTGGCAAGAAGTTTCTGGATCAAGCGCGGGAAGCACACGCCTTGCATATTCCCTCCTGATCGCCTATAAAAGTACTACCTCACCATCTACGAAGGGTGAGCTCTGAGGTTACAGTGAAGAAATTTGAGTGAGAGCAGTCGTGAAAGAGCCTCCCTGAGAAACCAGAGTGATCCAGTTGAGAGAGAAGAGAGCAGAAGAGTTATCAGAAGATGGGTATTGACTTGCAGATCAAATCCGAAGTCTGCTGCTCAGTTTGAGCTACATTGTTTCCAGTTTCTGGAATTTGATTTCCTTCATTCGCGTTTTCATTTTTATCTGTTTCTTCCTTCTTGATTGAAAGACTTCTGTGTTACCTCCTGGTGTTCAGGGGAAGAGAGAGACGTGTTCTCTCTGGTTCACCTGCAACAGAGGTTGCAATACTATTCCCTCTGAGCTTTAGAGGAAGAGAGACCTTGGTCTCTGGTTCTAGTGACAGCAGATCACTAGTGTTCCCTCCGGTTGGAGGAAGAGGAACTTGGTTCCTAGTTTCTAGGGACTTGGTGTCCTTAGGGTTCCCTCCGGGAGTGGAGGAAGAGGGGAGGGTGTTCCCCTGGTGAAGCTGTGAATCAGCCGTTGTTGCAGACTGAGTCTACTTTGCTAGCAAGTGCTAGTGGAAGCCTCACTTCGATTTGAAGTGAGGGGTGGATGTAGGCAGACTGGAGGTCTGACCGAACCACCTTAAAAATCCTCTGGGTACTCGGGTGATTGTCTGTGGTGATTTCGTGATGTGCCTTCTATCCACTCGAGCTATTGTCCGCACTACGTTTTGTGGGTTCAAGTCCGAGATCGCTTGTTCTGAGTGAATCACTCTTCAGTAATTTTTTTAAATCGGTTGAAAACAGTGATCTATTCATCCCCTCCCCTTCTAGATCACTACATACTCGTGTATCAATTGGTATCAGAGCCGGTATTTCCCAATATGTGGTCCAACAGCCAGGGAAACAGATCCGCTGGCCCTCGCAGCTACATTGCTGAAGGGCAGTCAATCACCCGTCCCCCTTTCTTCGATGGTAATAACTATTTCTTTTGGAAAAACAAGATGGAAGTCTTTATCAGGGCCCAAAGCCACAAGCTCTGGAGAGTGATCACAGATGGTCCGTACCAACTTCCACCTAACGAAGACATGTGGATAGTGGAACAGGTTAAACTCTCCGCACTGAATTGGACAGCTCTTAACATTATACAGTGCGCCGTCCACCCGGAAGAGTACTCGAGGATCTCAGCGTGCAAGACTGCAAAGAAAATGTGGGATGAATTGCTGTTAATTTATGAGGGCACATCTCAAGTGAATGCGACCAAGATCAATATTCTTACAACTCAATATGAGTTGTTTAAGATGAAGCCAGAGGAGCCGATCACAGAGATGTATGCTAGATTGTCTGTGATCATCAATAGTCTGAAGGGCTTTGGAAAGGAGATTCAGCAAGAAGACATTGTCAGGAAGATCCTTAGGTCCCTAACTCCCATCTGGGATACTAAGGTGACCGTCATAGAGGAATCTAGAGATTTATCCACCATGACAGTAACCCAACTGATTGGGTCTCTCATGACCCACGAAATGAACTTCAAACAAGGGAATGGTGGACATGACAGAAAGGGAAAGAATGTTGCTCTGAAGGTCTCACGACATACTAAGAAGAGCAGCAGCAGTAGCAGCAGCAGCAGTGGTGGTAGCAGCGAAGACTCTGACGGATTCTCAGACCTGGACAAGGGCGAGCAGGCCATGCTCACCAGGCAATTCAGAAAGTTCTTGAGGACTAAAGGGAAATTCTATAGGAGAAAGAGATTTAGTGCTGCAGGGAAGTCTCTTGAACGAGGACTTGAGAAGAACCGGTTTGTTAAGAAGGTTACATGCTACCATTGTCAGAAACCCGGTCACATGAAAAATGAATGTCCAGAGCTGCAAGCTAAGGTTCCCGGACACCAGAAGAATATGGTGCACAAGAAGAAGAAAGCCATGCTGTGCACATGGAGCGACGAGGAGGAGGATCCAGAAGCCACCTCGTCCAGTGAAAGTGAAGAGAAGACTTGCCTCATGGTCAACCATGAGGAAGAGGTAACGAACTTATTTGAGAATTTTACTTTGGACGATTGGGAGGACGCCTATGGCGACCTGTTAGCTAAATATAACTTTCTAACCAAGGAGCACAGAATGCTTAAACGTAAGTTTCACTCTGTTTCTGAGGAACACTCTAGTGCTGTTACGGATAACGTGAAAGCCAAGGAGAGGGCCATTGAGCTAGATCAGGCTAGAAGTGAGATCGAGAAGCTGAGAATGGAAAGAGAGGAAAGTCTAGCTAGGATGAATGAGCTGAAGGGTAAAGTTGAAGAGAGTGAAAGAGAGATTAGACTGATTGCAGAAAAGTATGAGGCTGTTAGAAAAGTTAATCAGGAATTCCAGGATTAATGTAATGAACTTCAGAAAGAGATTGAGGACAAAGAAAAAATGCTAGAAAAATTTACAGAGGGGAGAAACAATCTAAATGCTCTTCTGGGGTCGAG
Organism: Amorphophallus konjac; assembly: GCA_022559845.1. Taxonomy (NCBI): domain Eukaryota; kingdom Viridiplantae; phylum Streptophyta; class Magnoliopsida; order Alismatales; family Araceae; genus Amorphophallus; species Amorphophallus konjac. Next base: position 322,187,324 of record CM040119.1, on the reverse strand, counting down.
GGCAAACTTCAATAGGGAGGGATTAGGATACAATCCCGCAAGTAAAAAACCCCTTGAATTTAAAACTGTCACATTCTGCCCCGTCAAGGGCAAAGAAAAACTGGAAACACCATCCAGTTCCAAATCGGTCTCTACATTGAAGGCCTTGACCAGCAAATCCATTCAATCCACTAGTCAGCAGGGTAAGTCAGGAAACCCTGAGACAAGAACTGCTCCTGTACAACAGGTGTGGAACAAAGGTTTTCACAAGACCATTCCTATTGATGTCGCTAGAAAGATGAACAGTTTTGCTAAGAAAGCCCAGCATGCTAGTTATCAAGGAAAGCATGCAAACATGTATCACTTTCAGCACAATTGTCACTTGAATAAAAATGCTTACATGAATTATGCTCAACACCCACTGAGAAATTCCAAGAAGGAAGAATCATTCCACATGAAAACACTGAAAAGAACAGTAAAGCAAATGTGGATTCCTAAGTGTTTTTTGCATGAATTAAAAACTATCTTTGGACCCAATTTGAATTGGGTCCCACATTACTCTGTCTGAACTCTCGCAGGTTAGCCTGGCAGCCGAGCATAACAAGTGGTATCTTGACAGCGGCTGTAGCAGGCACATGACAGGAGACCGGTCCAAATTTAGCAAACTGAAAATGAAGTTTGGGGGCCTGGTCAAATTCGGTGGAAATAACAGAGGAAGAATAATTGGAATTGGCATAGTTGGTAAGTATTCTACTAACTCCATTGAAGATGTGTATCTTGTAGAAGGACTTCAGCACAACTTGATAAGTATAAGTCAACTCTGTGACAAAGGATACAAGGTACTCTTTGACCACAATTCCTGCACTATTTTTGAGCTGAACTCTGATAACATCATGTTCAAAGGTCATAGAGTAAACAATGTATACATCATAGATCTGGTTGATAATCCTAAAACTAGCTTGTGTCTGTCTGCTAACTCTGAACAGGTTGCTTTTGACTGGCATAGGCGTCTAGGCCATGCTAGTTTGTCTACATTGAATAAACTGTCTAAGCATAACCTAGTTAGAGGTTTGCCCAGGATAAGATTTCAGTTAGGTTCTAAGCTCTGTGATGCTCGTGCACAAGGTAAACAGACTCGTGCAGTTTTTAAGTTGAGAACTGAAAGTCTTTCATCTAAACCGCTGCAGCACTTGCACATGGATCTATTTGGCCCTACTCGCATACAAAGTTTGTCAGGTAAGAGATATGGATTAGTCATAGTCGATGACTTCACTAGATTTTCTTGGTTGTTTTGTTTAGCAAATAAAAATGATGCTTTTGTTCACTTTAAAGAACTTTTCAATAAAATCAAACTGCAAGGTGAATATAATATCATTACAATTCAGTCTGACCATGGAGGAGAGTGTGAGAACTCTTCATTTTCTGAATTTTGCTCAAGAGAGGGAGTGACTCACAAATTCTCCTCTCCCAGGACACCGGAGCAGAACGGAATTGTTGAGAGAAGAAACAGGTCAATAATTGAAATGGCCAGGACTATGCTGATTGAGAGTGGACTTCCAAGGAGATTTTGGGCTGAAGCTGCAAATACTGCATGCTACATTCTAAATCGAGCCTTGGTAAGACCTAATCATAGGAAAACTCCTTATGAACTTCTCAAGGGTAAGCAGCCAAACATTTCTTACTTTAAAGTCTTTGGCTCCAAATGTTTTATTCACAATAATGGTAAGAATGGTTTGGACAAATTTGAAGCTAGAAGCTCTCCTGGAATTTTTCTCGGATATTCAGAAACCTCAAGGGCTTACAGAGTTTTCAATAAAGATGATCTAACTGTTGAAGAAACACCGTATGTAGTGTTTGATGAAAATAATTTCTCTAATAAAATGATGAATGATGACAGGGAACCATCTGATGAGGGAGATTTCTTGGAGAAAATTGAAGAAGTAGAGATGCAGCCAGTTGCTCAACCAGAAAACTCACAGCAAGAAGGAGCAGCTGAGGCAGGTGAACCATCAGGTGAGGTAATATTTCACAAAGATCACCCTAGTGAAAATGTCATAGGCAATTTGCATGATCCTCCTAGGACAATGTCTCATTTTAGAATTGTCCAAGAACAGGACTCAACTGCATTGGTATCTTAGGTGGAACCCAAGACTGTGGAAGAAGCCTTAAAACATGATTCTTGGGTATCCGCTATGGGTGAGGAATTAAATCAATTTGAGAAAAATAATGTATGGGAACTTGTTCCCAGACCTGATAACACTCATGTCATTGGCACTAAATGGATTTTCAAGAATAAGGTTGATGAGAATGGAGCCGTTTCTAGAAACAAAGCACGACTTGTAGCTCAAGGCTACAGTCAGGAATTCGGTGTGGATTTTGATGAATCCTATGCCCCAGTGGCTAGGATGGAAGCTATAAGAATTCTGCTTGCATTTGCATGCTCTAGGAACATTCGGCTGCAGCAGATGGATGTCAAAAGTGCATTTTTAAATGGGTTATTGAAGGAAGAGATGTATGTTGAACAACCTTCAGGTTTTAATTTCTCTGCTCAGCCTAACATGGTTTTTAGGTTGAATAAAGCCCTCTATGGATTGAAGCAGGCTCCCCGAGCCTGGTATGAGAGACTGTCTGAATTCCTCTTGAGCAAGGGCTACACTCGAGGTAAGGTTGACCAAACTCTCTTCACCAAAAATCTCAGAAAGGATTTAATAGTGGTCCAGGTATATGTTGATGATATCATCTTCGGATATAACAATTCAAAATTGTGTAAAGAATTTTCTGAGTCTATGTCCCAAGAATTTCAAATGAGTTTAGTTGGCAAACTAAAGTATTTTCTTGGGCTGCAGGTCAAACAGATGGAGGATGGTTGTTTCATAAATCAAACCAAGTATACTCTGGAGATGCTGAAAAGGTTTGGAATGACCAACCTCAAGACTATCTCAACACCCATGGGCACCAACTCCTCACTGGATTCAGACGAAAAAGGTAAAGAGGTGGATGCTAAATTATATAAAGGTATGATCGGTTCACTCCTCTACTTAACAACATCCAGGCCTGACATTCAATTTAGTGTAGGGATGTGTGCCAGATACCAGGCTAGGCCTACTGAATTGCACTTGGCAGCTGTAAAAAGAATCTTTAGATACTTATCTGCTACCCATGATCTAGGTCTCTGGTATCCTGCATCATGTAGTTTAGATCTCATTGCATATACAGACGCAGATTATGCAGGATGTAAATTGGACAGGAAGAGTACTAGTGGTCACTGCGAATATTTAGGAGGGTGCTTAGTCTCTTGGGGATCCAAGAAGCAACACTCTGTGGCTCTTTCTACTGCTGAAGCTGAGTATGTGGCAACAGGGAGCTGTAGCACACAGGTTATATGGATAAAACACCAGCTTCTGGATTACTCAGTTGAGCTAGGTTGCATTTCCATCTTTTGTGACAATACTAGTGCTATAAACATTGCAAAGAATCTTGTACTTCATTCTCGAACTAAACACATCGAAATCAGGCATCATTTTATTCGAGATGAAGTAGCTAGGAAGACTTTTGAGTTGATCCATGTTGGCACTAACTCACAAATTGCAGATATTTTCAATAAGCCACTGGATACTGAAAAATTTAGCACATTGCGTAGAGAATTAGGTATTTACAGAATTTCATGATTGAATAATTGTTATCTGAATAATCTGTCATGTGTTTTTTTTGTGTGCCTATCCATACTCATTGTCTGTTGCTGAAAATAACCTCATTATAAATGTTTGCTGATTTACTCGGATTGATTGTTATCACTTTGTTTTCTTTGAGGTAGTTTGAGGTGTGTCTTGGTTAAGTCTGAGTTGGAGTCAAGGTCTCAGGGGGAGCTAGATTAATAATAGGTGTCATGCTCTTTTGGCCAAATCTGAACATACCTTGAACGGATTTTTGCTGACCCAATAAGAGAATCAGGTTGAGTAGGTGTATAAAAGAAATGTTTGGATGTTTTATCCATTAAGATTGTTCATCTAATTTCTTGTTGGAATTTTAGCTGTTAGTCCCACTGAGTTCAAAAATCTGAATTCAAGATTATCTTCCTACACTGTAACTGTCTTCTGATCTAGCCAGTACAGCATACCTATTTAGTCTAGTTAAGTCCGAAATGAGGTATATAGTGCTTTAGTCTGAAAAACTTTGGATCTGGTGTATTGTTCTCAAACTGAGTCAAGACTATTTTTCAAGGTTGCAAGTGCAGTTTAATGAAAAAAAATGAATGAAAGAAGTTTTAACAACCTTGTTAACTGTTCATTGAGAAACTGGGACTTTCATCAATGAAGTGAAAGCATCCCATGTCATGAGATGACAGTATAAATCTAGTTTAATTAATTGTCTTGATCATACAGAGCTATGGTACATATCTGGTTAGTAACTGGGGTGTCTGACCTCTGGTAAAGGTGTCACCTTAATGTCAACACCAGTTAGAATACTATCTCTGTCCTCGTGTCAGAAGGGGTAATGTGGTCTTGCCACCGAGTAACTGGGGATTCCTGCCTCTAAACAAGGTGTCTCCCTAATGTCAAAGGTGTTCTTGACAGATTTACCTTTGGTCTTGACTATCTTTAAAAAAATTTCTCCCTCTTGGTATCAAGATTCTGTTCACCTAGCGCATAGTTCTTGGTTTGTTTGTTTTCAATACCACAAGTCTTTGTTTTCCTGACTTCCTTACTATATACTATCTGAGTAAAGACTTATTCTGACCATGCTGGTATCCTGTATCTCAATTGCTCAGAATCTGGTTCTGTGTATGCAGCGGATCTTTATTCACCATTTTGCACACAGTCTGACTAACTGACCTTCAAAGTCCTCACATAAAATTAATGGCTTTATTAATTGCCTAAACATCTCAATAACTTCCCTTTATCTGCCATACTCTCTCTTGTTGTTCTCTCCACTGTCAGCAATTTTCTTTTCATTATATCTTCAAACCTGCCTCTAGTTTTGATGCTGTCAAAGGGGGAGAGTGCTTTCATAAGGGGTGTGTCATTGTCATTGGAGGGGTGTGTCATTGTCATTGGGTGACATTGTGTTTAGCTGAGGCGGAGCGAATGATAGGTGTTCTGAGTTATCTAGACAGAGGAAAGTAGTTGTTGTGTTCAGGGGGAGTTTTGGGAGTAGTCAGAGGAGGCGAGTGTGTTGTGAATCTGCATTGCTTATCTTCACATGATCTCATTGCATTTCATCTCATTTATTTAATATAGTGTTGCCATCATCAAAAAGGGGGAGATTGTTAGATTTTTGTGACTTCCCTAGTGTTTTGATGATGAGCATCACTATGTTAAATATTGTCATTTTTTTGATATCTTGTGTAATGATATGCATTTGAAATCTCCATGATTAACAGGAAAAACTGCTATGAGGTAGTAGCTTGTGTGTCCATATTGTTTCTTTCATACTTCGTGTTGTTTGTGTTTACAACACTTCGTGATGTCCTTTCATATTTCGTGTTGATTTCCTGTAACTTCGAATCGTTTCTTTGTCATTTATGTCTTCGTGTTGTTTTTCCTAGATCTCGTGTCTTTCTTGCTTTGTAACCACACTTCGTGTCGATTTCTGTCTTTCGTCTTCAAGTTGTTTTCAGTCCGTGTCGTCCTCGTCTTCGAGTCGTTCGTAAGTACGAACAATGTTGTATTCGAGTCGTGTCCTTGTGTCGTCAAGTCTTTTTAGTTTAAAGTGTCATTTCACTTCGTGCCGTTCTCTTTGCTATTTTTATTTCGTGTTGATTGGTCGCTCTTCATGTTTGGTTCTGTGTTTGGTTCTTCGTGTTATTTTCATATATTTGTGTCGTCATGTTATTTTTGTGCTTGTGTCTTTGTGTTGTTGATTGTGCTTGTGTATTCATGTTGTTTCTTTCTATCTTCGTTCAGATTTCCTCTGATCGCGTGCTTCTCTATCGTCTCACTCCGTGTTATTTCCTTTTCACCTCGTGCTGTTCTCATCTTACTTCGTGTCGTTTGTGTTGTGTTAACTCTGGTCTTATGACTTCGTGTCATTTTTGTTGGGTTAGCTCTGGTCTCATGTATCTCGTGTCGTTCTATTTTTATTTCGTGCAGTAGTCATCTTATGTATCTCGTGTCGTTCTCAGTATAGTGCATCTCTTGCTGTTCCTGCTTACCTCGTGCAGCTTCAGCCTGAGTGTCAACTGACTTATTTCAGGTATATATATATAGCGAACCCTGAGTATTAATGGTTTTAATCTCTTTGCAGGTCCGAGGAAGAATATTCCCCAATAACTGGGCTGCACGTGATCCAATACTAGAGGAACCAATTCGATAAGGGCACGTGGCAAGAAGTTTCTGGATCAAGCGCGGGAAGCACACGCCTTGCATATTCCCTCCTGATCGCCTATAAAAGTACTACCTCACCATCTACGAAGGGTGAGCTCTGAGGTTACAGTGAAGAAATTTGAGTGAGAGCAGTCGTGAAAGAGCCTCCCTGAGAAACCAGAGTGATCCAGTTGAGAGAGAAGAGAGCAGAAGAGTTATCAGAAGATGGGTATTGACTTGCGGATCAAATCCGAAGTCTGCTGCTCAGTTTGAGCTACATTATTTCCAGTTTCAGGAATTTGATTTCCTTCATTCGCATTTTCGTTTTTATCTATTTCTTCCTTCTTGATTGAAAGACTTCTGTGTTACCTCCTGGTGTTCAGGGGAGGAGAGAGACGTGTTCTCTCTAGTTCACCTGCAACAGAGGTTGTAGTATTGCTCCCTCTAAGCTTTAGAGGAAGAGAGACCTTGGTCTCTGGTTCTAGTGACAGTAGATCACTAGTGTTCCCTCCGATTGGAGGAAGAGGAACTTGGTTCCTGGTTTCTAGGGACTTGGTGTCCTTAGGGTTCCCTCCGAGAGTGGAGGGAGAGGGGAGGGTGTTCCCCTGGTGAAGTTGTGAATCAGCCATTGTCGCAGACTGAGTCTGCTTTACTAGCAAGTGCTAGTGGAAGCCTCACTTCGATTTGAAGTGAGGGGTGGATGTAGGCAGACTGGAGGTCTGACCGAACCACCTTAAAAATCCTCTGGGTACTCGGGTGATTGTCTGTGGTGATTTCGTGGTGTGCCTTCTATCCACTCGAGCTATTGTCCGCACTACGTTTTGTGGGTTCAAGTCCGAGATCGCTTGTTTTGAGTGAATCACTCTTCAGTAATTTTTTTAAATCGGTTGAAAACAGTGATCTATTCATCCCCTCCCCTTCTAGATCACTACATACTCGTGTATCAATTGGAATACAATGTCACCCAATGACAATGACACACCAATGACAATGACACACCCCTCCAATGACAATGACACACCCCTTATGAAAGCAGAATTGACGCCCACAGATATGGTCGTCCTTTCTTTTTAAAACGCCCTAGAGAAAGTCACTTTTTAAATAACGCCCCTCTTCAGGTCGTGAATCACAAAAATGCAACAAAATGCGTAAAAACTTTATATTATGGAAATATTGAAGTTCACTTGGGGCATTAATATAGTGACATGAAATTTTATCAACAAAGCGTCAATTTTGGCGTGTCTACAACTGTGTCTACCACAGGCAGCTAGGACACACAGTAGAAAATTGTTTCCATTTTAAAGATTACACATATGATATGAATGATGAAGGCGGAATTGACTGGGATGAAATGAGGCGATACATCGCCACTCTCAAGGCCAGGAGACCTCCTCCTAGACTACAGTTCCAACAACAACAACAACAGCCGCAACAACAACCACAACAACAACAACAGCCTCAGCAGGCCCAACTACAACAACCCAACATGGGCATAATTCAAAATCCATTACCGGAGCACCAACAACCCAATCACCAGGTCAACCCCATCTCCTCCTTCCCGAAAGTCGGGAGAGAACAGGATTGGCACCCAGAAAGTACCTCCATTCTTGATGACGCCAACCCAATCATCAGGCAACTCCCTCGCCTTGCCCAGATAGCACCTATCTCTCATCAACCCACATCACAACCTATAGCACGGCTTTCACCATTTCCACAGCCATCACGCCCTCTCATCCGTACCCTTCCCACTAACCCGCCAATGACCTATCATCAATCTTTCCCATGCAGTTCTCTCTCCTCCCGTGTGTGCCCCCTCCTCCTGTGGTCTTTCCCTCCTCGTCGCTGCTAATCCCAGGTGATGGCCGGCGGTGGGGGGGGAGGCTGCATGCCTCCCCCTCCCCCTTCTGCTTCCTCTCCGTCATTGTCTGTGGTCTACGGTAGGGCCCTTGCGCTCCCTGCCGGTCCTCCAGCTGCTTGCCCTTCGGACGTTGCGGGTTCGTTGTTCGCAGGTGGATCGTCGGTCCCCCCCGCCGTTGGTGGAGCTCTGTGCTTGCCCCTCCTGGCGTCGGAGCCCCCCTTTGCTCCCTCCCTCCTTCTGCCAACTCCTGTGGTGGCGCCCTCAGCCGAGCAGACGTCCCTACGCCGCTAGATGGGCGCCACATTGCTTTCCTCTCCACCTCGTATCCGGATACGTCGGGCTTCCCCTCGAGCATCCATGCTTCGTCTCTTGTTTCTGTCGGCGACTTCCTTGCTGCGAAATCCCCCGCTCTGGCTGTGTCCTTGCCAATCAGAGCCTCTGCTCTGTCTGGCGTCTCCCTTCCCGCCGGGAACACCTCCACCGTGTCTCATCCAACCGTGGTTTGCCACATTTTTGGCCAGCACTACACGCGACCGGGTCTACCGCCTTCGGATGCATCCGGGCCCTCCATCGCCTCCCACAACCTTTTGCCTTGCTCTAATCGGATGTTGACTTAGGTTGACCGTGATGGGACACCTTCCCAAAACGGTGCTCTATTTTTTGGTTGTTCTTCGGCCGGTGCCCCCTCGTTGATCGCGGCGAAGCTTCTTGGTGGTCCTGTTTCTCCCGGGCACTCCACCGGTGCTCCCCTGCTGGTGGTGCCCACCGTAGTCGCATCTGTTCCCCAGGCGCCTGTAGGACCTCGCCACGTTGGTACGGGTCTAGACTTGGCGCTCTCGTCAATGCCTAGATCATGTCCTTCATCTGCGGATGCTCCTCGCCTTGAGGACTTCCCTCCCCTCTCCGGGGTTGGTCGCCTCCCACCTCCCCGTGTTCTGGAGGTTGGGTCTGTGACCATCACGCCTCCACCTACCGTAGCAGCTTCCAGCTCCTCCATCCTTCACGGTGGTGAGCTTGCTCCCTTTGACTGCGCTGGGCCGGTGTCCCCTATCCACGCCTCTGAAGCACGGCCAGTTCCGACCATCGGTCTCCAAGGTTCGTCCCTGCCTCCCCCTGCTGCCAAGACAACGCACCGAGACCCCTGTCTCCCAGGCACGAACTGTGCACCGCCCTCTACCTCTGCTGGTCCTCATCCTCTACATGGCTCGCTCTCCGCCGAGCCCCAGTCAGCCACGGAGCTAGCCCGTCCTTCGGCAAGGGTTCTCCAGCACCTGGCCCCAGGGACGTGCTCCGGCGCCCCTGTTGCAGAACATGCGCCCCACAAGCTTCCAGTTGCATCCTTGAAAGCAGCCCTCACCTCCAGCGCCTGCCCTGCACCTTCCCCTTGGACACGTGTTCCTGGAAACACCCTAGCCGGGTCCTCCTTTGCAGCGGCGGCTCCGTCCTTTGCCCATGTGGTGTTGCAGTCGGTTGCGCTCCCCCCTCTGCCCATCAACGTGCACCCCCCTAGCTCTACAGATTCAGGGGAACCCGGGGTCTTCTTCACACCGGAGGAGGTGAAACTATCCTGTGACTCCCTCCGGTTCGCCATCATCGCCAGAACGCCAAGAGGGCGTCCGCCCTTCCATGACATCCGCTACCACTTGGCACAAAGGTTCAAGCTGCTCCAAGACTTTGTCATCTGCTCCTTGGATCCCCGCCACCTCCTTCTTCGATTCCAGAACAAGGATGACTACCTGCAAGTCCTACTCAAGGACACTCTCTACATCCAAGGAAGGCCCTTCATATTCTTCAAATGGACACCGGGTTTCTCCAAGACAGCCGACTCCCCCCTGGTCCCTGTTTGGTTGGAAATGCCAGAGCTTCCTGTCAACTATTTCCATGAGGCCATGATCCTCAGTATTGCAGGAAGCATTGGCCCTACTCTGAAAATTGATAGAAACACTACTAGTCTCACTAGAGCTCTAGCAGCGCACGTCTGTGTGCAGCTGGATGTTTCCAAAGCTCTGCCGTCGCGGGTGTTCATTGGCATTGGCTCCTCTGGGTTCTGGCAACCTATTATGTATAAAGACCCTCCTCTGTTCTGCCACCGTTGCAAGCGGCTGGGCCACACTGTCACCAAGTGCAAACAGCCACCGGATGTAGCAGCCCCATGGCCTGCTAGTCAAGGTATTGCTCCTACAGCGGCACAAGATGGTGTCTTCCCTCAGCGCCGGCCCTCCTCAGCGCTGGCGACCTCCTGCGCCCCTTCTATTGACACCCTGCCCACTCAGGGCCTGGCGAAGGCCCCCCCCCCCCCCCCCCGCTGCAGCCCCTGCCACCTATGCCCGTCAACTGCTTTCTCACAGCGCCAGCGACCCCTCGGATCCTACCTTGGCTCTCTCCGCCCGCCCGGTTGCTCCCTCCTCGCAGCTGGAAGCTATGTTGCCTACCCTCCTACTGGCCGCTGACCTGACCACCTCCTCTGAGGCCGCTGGCTCCCAGCAGTATCGTCTCCCCCTTCTCCTTCAAGCTGGAGCGCATCTACCCAACTAGTATTCTATTTTTGCCAAGGAGGTCCCCCGTGTCAACACCTTATCAGAGGACCCCCAGCTTCGCTCTATAGGTCATGCTTCACAGCACCGCCTAGTTCAGCATCCTGCTCCCACGGAAGGCATTACATCCCTTGACGATGCCGGCCGTTTCAATGGGGGTGTTCCTTCCACTTCAGCAGACAATTGCCAACGAGGGGTCGACCCCTTCCCCCAAGGGGTCGCCCCCCACCTCATGTGCTCTGTCAGCGCAATGCTACTGCAGAGACTTTACATGTCCATGCATTGGCTGAAGATGCTCGTGCTTCCACCATCCCTTCCACGCCATCACCTGTTGGTGTGGGGTTGCCCACTCTCTATCCCAATTCCACAGGAGTCTTCAGCTTGGGCTTATGCACTGGATCTCCACCTCCATCACATGCGACTCCAAGCATGCCTTCATCCACTGGGATTAATCTGTAATACCCCGGTTATTTATTAAGTTTTATTGAGCTTTTGTCAATTAAAAATTGAATTAAAATGAATTAAGGTTTGAATTTCAAAATATTAATATTTAATTCATTAGAAAATAGAACCTATAAAATTTGACTACCTTAGAAAAATCTGTAAAAATAGTAAATGGTTAAAAGACCATTTTTATAGCAATTTTGTCTTCTGGACTTGATCCAAATTAATTACGTAACCTTGTCTAATTAGAGGATTAATCCCGAATTTGACTTTTACTTAACCTTTACCTAATCATAACTTAAAACGTGAAATTCGACCTTATTACTCAACCAAATGATATGAAATCAAGGGCAAATGGAAGGTCACGAGGTAAGGAACATTTACCCTCAATCAATTTGGGGTAAACCTAGCCCTAAAACGTGCTGCCGACATAGCTTTGGTCGAGTCAAGGATTCCGGCGCCGTTTCTAACACGTAACTTGCAGCGCCAAATACTCCCAACTCTGAAGGCTCCAGAAGCCCCATGACCTATAGAAATGTAGCTCTTCGACTCTAGTTTCATTTGGTAGCTGGGTCAACCGACGAGGAGTCCAGATCTGGGAGTATTCGTCGTTTGGGTGGAGGGTGTTGGTAGTTCGTCGTTCTTCATCTCTAGCCCTTTAATCCGTCGATTAAGGTAGGTACCCTTAACCAAATGAGACTTGTAAATATAGTATCTTGATCAGCTCGACGAGATCTTTCCAATGATAGTAAAAGCCCTAATTTTTATTGGGTATTCAGGGAGATTTAGAGGCATCTTTGGAGGGTATTTCTGGATCGGGTTTATTTCTAGCTTCGATCTTCAATCTTCAATTCAGGTAAGTGATAATGGACCCAACCTAATTGCTATATATCAATGAAATCTGCATCATGTTAGCTTCATTTTGACGTTGGAAGCCCTAATTATTATTGATCATGCTAATAGAATTCCTGAGTTTTCATAAGTGTGTCCTGAACACGTTCCAGCAGCATTAACTTGACTTATCTCATGATTTTAAGTGACTAAATGAAATATTCATATGGCATATCTTATATGGTCGGAATCCTTATCCTGTCAGCTTTCCGTTAATATATAGATCTCTAAATTTGATTAAGTATAGTAGGAGAATTTTGAGTTTTAGTCACTGCCTATCCAGAACTATGGTTTCCGTGTTCCAGTAGTTATAAATCCTAATTACAGCAAGTAACCATGCAATTGACACTTCTGTTAGATAGTATTCTCTGTTAGCTTTCCATTGATACCAAAATCCCCTTAATTGGAGTCCAATTACCTTAGTTATTAGAATTTTTGTGTAACCCTAGCAAGCCCCCATCTTCCCGGCGTTCACCGGCCGCGGAAGGGACGACCGGAGACACCCAGGGATGGGCGGTCTTACGATAGACCATCCAACTCCAGCCCACACTCGACCCTGGCTTAGACAGGAGTTAAACGGTTCCAAAACAACCACTTAACCTAGTTGAACGGTCCCTAACGGACCACATATCTACCCAGCAGGATGAACGGTCCGAAACGGACCACATATCTAGAACGGCCCCTTACTGGGCCATACATCCAGGGATGGGCGGCCATCCAGGAACCACCCATCTCCCTTGGGCGGCCCTGACAGGACCGCCCATACCCTTGGGCGGCCCAGGGAGAACCGCCTATCTCCCAGCACCACTGTTCAGCCCCGTTTCAGCCCCAGAAGTTATAAGGTCCTTGACGAACCACATAACTTGGACGGTCCTACAGCAACCACATAACCAGGGAGTTGGGCGGCTGGCCCAGAACCACCCAACATAGATGGGTGGCCCAGAACCAACCGCCCAAGTACATGGGCGGCCCCTCAGGAACCGCCCATCCACCAGAGAGCCCCTTCTGCCCCCGTTCAGCCCTATTAAGCCCCAGGGGATATAAGGTCCACCAGGAACCATTTATCCCCTCTAAGAGTGAGTTAGTAATGGTTCTAATGCATTCATTTTCATGTCATTAGTGGTAATTAGTAAAATAGAAACTCATATAATTATTGGTTAATTATGCAACTAAATTTATGTTAATTTCTTGTTATTCGTGCCTACGTGACTTACGCGATCTCGTTCACTAGCTTATCATCTTGAATCATTCCTTTTGGCATCTTAACCTAATATATAACCTAATTCTTATTAATTTGGCTTGAAATTAGGATTAATATGTTGATTTAATTTGCTAGATAACTACTGTACTACAGTAACATAGCACGATTAATTTCCCAACTTCTAGTAAGTCGCTAAGGCGTTAAATAGCATGTTATCTCCGGAAACTCGATTCAGCGGGATTACCATTAATTCACATGTTTAGTATCCCTGTTTAGAAATCCATTGATTAAATGGTAATCTATTCCAGTAAAGTTATATATGTAACTCTTATTGTGATTTGGTTATCGATCTTCTTGATAATTGTGCTTACCTTGAAATTCTGAAATGAATCTTCTTCCTACTTGAAATTGTTATTGCTACATAGCTTAAACCTTGGAATCCTGGTCATAAATTGGGGAAGCCTAGATTCGTGGGATCTTTGATCCAAAGAAATCAATGTCTGGCAAACAATTAAGGGCTCGGTCTAGTCCTGGGAGGAGCGCCCGAACACTATGTGTACCCCCGGGGAGGTGAAAGACTAGGTGTGGCATTTGGCACCAGTACTATGACGTGTTAAATCTAGGACTGTCCACTACTCTCCACTACTCTCTGTTACTTTTCACTTTCCACTCTTCACCGTTCTATACTCTACTTGTTGTTACTCTACTTGCTATTACTTGGACGTGGAAATGAAATTACATACGTGCTTGACATGACTTGAATCGTCTTGATATTGCCAACTCTTTATCGTTATCTCCTGTAGTAAATTCTTGCCTTTGTTATTCCTTTTAAGTATTACCATTCTGTTCATTTATATTTCTTGACCTTGCAAGATCTTTAAACTTTGTTTTACTATATCATCATTATCCTTTTATTGCATTATCCTTTGTAGCATGATATTTTGAAAATGTAATTAAACTGTTAATCACTTATACCTATCTGTTATCTCCTACTGAGCATTAGCTGACACCCCGTTGTTTTCCCCCTTTCCAGGCTATACAGGTGACGACACCCATACCGATGGGGAGGGGCAGGAGTGATTACACCTGAGTGTACCAGTTAATAGATGGAGTCGTCTTGTTATTGCTTCTAGTTATGTCTTGGAGTTGTGCTAGTATTTCGATATTTAAAGAGTTAGTTGATGTACTAGTTGTACTAGATTTCATTAGAAGTTAAGTTTGAGAGTGTCTTAGTAGTTTGATGAATGTTGTAATAGATTGGGATTTCCATGTTTAATAAATTTGTTCTTTTCCATTGCCTTGTGTTAATCATCTAGTTTAGTATTTCAACTTTACTTCAGCTAGCTCGCCTATAACTGTACGTCCCGATATTTCCGCCTTGTTCGGGGAGTGACAGTTTAGTTGGTATCAGAGCCCTAGGTTTCACATTCCTAGGTTTTTCTAAGTCATAGGTTTTGCCTTGCATCCCAATAACCGGTATATCAAAAGGTGTTGTCCGAACGTTAGGCTACGCCTATCAGGAAGGTCGCACACTTGCGCGAGTGGTCTTCGGATCGGTTATCTCCGCCAAGTACCGAGTTTTGGTCATGACTAGGTGCATTAGACCCCTGACCTTGTTAAAGTCTAGAAACTGACCTGGTGAGATTGGGTAGAAACTTGGGTTGAGCAATACCTTGCTTGTTGTATTATCTATCTTAATAACCCTAAATGAGTTACTCTACTTGTAGGTAATTGAAATGGCAGCCGAACGTGCTGAATGGAGGAACCTGCAGCGCACGGTTCAAGACCTGACTCAGGCTGATGAGGGCATCACACCACATACCCTCTGGCTTGACACTTCTCTCCCTCCCGGAGGCAGCTAGGGAGCAGCCCTTCTTCAGTCAGGACTTTGGTGCTTATCATCCTATTACATTTTCCTACTTTCTTGAGTCATTTTGATGTATTTGCCTATGTTTTGAGTCATGTTACTAGGATATCATGTTATTTACTTATGTTTGTATGCGGGCTAGTGGGCTAAAGGGGCTAGTAGGCCTTATTGGGCCATGTCTTTGGTCTGGCCCATGGGCGCCCCTCTCCCCAACCCTTGGTCTTCCGTCATTTGTCCATTTCATGAGGACTTTTTGTAAATTGGGTTTTCCTATATATAGGACCCCAAACCCCCTCTTTTGAAGTAATGAAGTATTGCAAATTTGAGCTTAAGTGCATCTCCCTCTCTCTCTAGCTCTCTAATTTTCTCTCTCTCTCTAGGGGTCGAACCCCTCTCTCTCTCTTCCCCCTTCTCTCTCTCTCTCCCTTGGGCGAACCTGCCCTTTCACCTCCCCCTCCCCCTGCCACCTCAGCTGTCACCTCACCCTTCCACCCTTTCATATTCCCAAGGCCATTACTCCCTTAAATCCCTTCCACATCCCAAGCAACCTTTCACCTTCCCTAGACAACCCTCCCTATTCCCCATACATCTCCCCACATCCAAGGCAACTCTTCCACTCCCCCAAACCCCCATTAAGTCCCTTGTGCGACCCAAGTAGCCACCCCCCCTTCTAATACTTGCGCACCATTCTCACCCCCCCTTACACCCACCCCCAATACCTTGGCCGACCCCCCTCCACCCTCCCCTCTCCAAGTTTCGGCCCCCACTCCCCTCCCCCCTCCTGCACCTCCCTCTCACCAGCTCCACCCCCTTCAACACCTCCACACATCCCTCCCCCATCTGCAATCATCCCCACCCTTCCTCCATTACCGAACTCCACCCCCCCCCTTAACCTAACCCCACCACTCAATCTCCAACCTGTGTGCAGAGAAGACCAGCAGACCAGCACCCAGTTGAAGCTCCGTCCACAACTCCATCCTGGTCCTGCTGGGGGCGTGGCCTACATCGACGGAAAGATCTACAAGTCTACTTCATAAGCAAGGTGGAATCGTCCAGTTCCGAGTTCGTGGACGTCCGGGAGAGCTGTTCTTCCCCAACTGCGCCAGACCTCCTCTGCAGAGAACCTGAGCCCGGTTGGAAGCAACGTCACGACCAACGGCGAAGGAATCAGACCAAAGTTCCTTCATCAAACTTCTTCCTCCCCCTGTCCCCGATCAGGAGCAAGAAGCAAAACTACATTCGACCACTAGGACCCAGAGTTTCGAATTTTCTCCCTCAGTCACGCGGGTCTACCTCCTGAAGTCTACAGCAACCAGTTCTCACTCATCGGCGTCCTCCTGCCCACACCGACCTCAGAAGGTGTTGCCGTCAGTTTTGCTGTGTAGAGGCTTCGTTCACGGTTCCATCCGACGGTTTGTGATTCGGCATCCGGGAGCGGCCGTGGCAACCTCTGCAACCTGCCGCTAGATATAGGGAGTCTTCTGTCCCTGATCCTGTTGTCCTACTCCGACCTCCACAGAAACCTGCAATGACGTTAGAATAATTCCACATAAATCAGAGGAGTTGGGGTTCCTGTTACAAAGAGATCCCCCCTGGGCTCGCCATCGGCAAAAATCATGACAGAGATCTACAGGGACTACACCGACTGCCTATCAGCATCCACAGCCAGCAGTCCAATTCAGAAGCGGTCCCTCCTCGTGGGCTTCCAAGCCGATCTCTCCCTCTCGCCTGGCCGGCTTACCGCCCCTCCCTGCGGGAGGTAGTGTTTGTTGTAACCCATCATTTCCCACCCCCGAGATCACCCTCCTGCGTGAGGAGTAGTGAATGTACACTTAAACAGGTTCGAAGCTTCATCGGCGCAGTGTGCGGGGAACCCACACTTCCCCGCTCGCCCTCGTCTCCGACTGGGGTTGGTTTCCTCAAACCAACCAGGTGAGCCTCCTGCCCTTGTCTCCTTATATCTGTTTAGTTAATATCTGCGAAACATATCGGCCGGTAGGAGAGCGAGTGCCCGTTCCCGGCGCCACCTTTCAGTGTGGTCACCGTGGTCACAAGTGAGCGAGTGACCCCGTGCCCTTAAGGCATCCGGCCACCCTTGTTTGTGGGCTTTCAAACCTTCGGGAGGGCTAACTAAAGTGGTGCTGGTCCTCTAACCAGTCAGGGGCTATCTCCACCACCTCGACTCGGTATCACCGGGTCACCACGGGAATCGCGTGCGCACGGTGCGTTGGTAGCTTTAACATATTCTTGGCGCCTTGTAATTGTGAATGCGAATTAGGTCCAAGGAATCAAAGTCTCCACTGCATATCGTGTCACATCAAGTGGTATCAGAGCAAGTTTTAGACTTGTCTCTACAAGCCTAGGTCCAAGGGCTATTGCATTTCCACCCTCTGTGTGTCGGTCTCTTCATCCTCGTGCATGTCCACCCGTAGAGGCACTGTTTACCAAACCGACCACTCTACTTCAAATCCCCCCATGAGTTCCCATTCTCAGGGCAACCAAGGCATCCCTAGTGAAGTCCCACAAGCCCCAATGGAGCAATTTGAGACTACCCTTAGAACTATTATGGAGAAACTTGATGGACTTACCACCCGAATGGATAGACTTGAGGAAGTGAGGGCCCCACCTAGGATCCCGGCCCAAAGAGCTCCCCCTCCACAGGTTGATCCGGGTAGGGAAGACCTTGAGAATGAGTGGTACCACGAACCAGAGAGACCCCAAAGGCCTCGGCATTATGAGAGACGACCCCACGAGGATCGAGATGAGTTCCTCCTAAAAATGATCAAAGTAGAGGCACCAAATTTTGATGGGTCCCATAACCCATGTGTCTATGAGGAATGGGAGCATGGCATGGACCAATACTTTGAATGGTACCCCATGTCCGAAGAGAGAAAGGTTAGGTTGGCCAAGATGCACCTTCTTAAGTTAGCCAAAACCTATTGGCTAAAGGTAGAGAGTCAAAGAAGAATTAGGCGCGAAGAACCCATTAACACATGGTTAGACATGAAGACACAACTTAGAGATAAGTATCTTCCCCACTCCTATAGCCAACTTCTCCTTGACGAATGGCAAAGCCTTACCCAAGAAGGGAAAACCGTGGAGGAATACATAGAAAAGTTTGACTCATACCTCTTAAGATGCAGTGTCTTCGAAGACCCAACTGTCACCCTATCACGGTTTAGGAATGGTCTCCTTCCCCACATCAAAAGGGAACTTTACATGAGAGAGGCTCATAGCCTTGAAATTGCCTATCAAATAGCCCGGGATGTAGAGAGGTTCTCTAGAAACTCTAGGTTCGCCCCCCCCAAAGGACCGGGACCACGTCCCAACCTCCCTCCCCTATTGAGAACACCTCCTCCCAGTGGGGGAACTCCTACAAGACCCTCCCCTCAGCCAACCACACCCAACCCTCCTCCCCGAAGGGAAGACAACTCCAAAGGGAAGACCCCAATGAGCAATTCGGTCAAGTGCTTTCGATGCCATGGCTATGGCCACATAGCCACCCAATGTCCCTCCAAGGGTTTGTCAAACCTAGTCATTGAAAGTGGACCTTCTACTTCCCAGGAAACACCCGAGAGTACTATTGAGGAATACGAGGCTGCTTTAGGATGGGAAGAGGAATACAATGAGCAATTCTTTGAGGAAGAAGTCGAAGAGGACCCCCACTCCAGCCACCTAGGGGTGATAAGGTGCACCCTTACCCAACCACAAGAGGAT
Organism: Amorphophallus konjac; assembly: GCA_022559845.1. Lineage (NCBI taxonomy): Eukaryota > Viridiplantae > Streptophyta > Magnoliopsida > Alismatales > Araceae > Amorphophallus > Amorphophallus konjac. The sequence goes on along the minus strand of CM040119.1, from coordinate 322,168,531 downwards.
GACTGGCGAAGGACTTCCATTTTTCACACATTTGTCAAGATCGGGGACCATGTTAGGAAGGTCATCCTAGACAACGGGAGTTGTGTCAACGCCGTGTCTCCGGACACTGTCAAGCTCCTAGGACTTACCCCTACACCCCACCCCAAACCTTATCGTGTATCATGGATAAACAATCACTCCCTACCCGTCAACACATGTTGTCTTATCCCCATCACCTTCTCATCCTACCAAGGGCAAATATGGTGTGATATCATACCTATGGCTGTAGGAAGCATCCTCTTAGGGAGACCTTGGATATATGATGTCAATGCCACCATCCATGGGAAAACGAACACATGCACCTTTGACCACGAGGGGAAGAGTATCCGCCTCAACCCCTCCCCTCCCCAAAAAGAACCACCCACCAAGGGAATCCTTCCTACACCACCAAAACCCAAGGCCTCATCTGCACCAACCCAAACAACAACCCAAAACCCCACCCTTGAAAAACCCACCGGGCCAGTCAAAGGCCTCCACCTCATCACTAGGAGAGAGCTCGAGGAAGAGTTAACCCGAGGGACACCACTTTGTGCTATTGTCATATGTCTTGGAGAGGCAACCCCCTCCAATCCTCACCCCGTGGAAATCCACCCTCTCCTAGAAGAATTTAAGGACGTATTCCCCGAGGAACTCCCCGACCAACTACCACCCATGAGGGATGTCCAACATGCTATAGATCTCGTCCCGGGAGCCACCCTCCCAAACCTCCCCCACTATCGCCTCAACCCCACAGAACATGCTGAGTTAAGAAGGCAAGTGGAGGAACTGATTAGAAAGGGCTTTCTTAGGCTGAGCAAAAGCCCATGTGCCGTCCCGGCCCTCCTCACACCAAAGAAGGACGGGACATGGCGAATGTGTGTTGATAGTAGGGCCATCAACAAGATTACTGTCAAATATAGGTTCCCCATACCTAGACTTGACGATATGCTGGACATGCTCGCCGGAGCCACCATATTTTCCAAAATAGACCTCAAAAGTGGCTATCATCAGGTTAGGATAAGGTCAGGGGATGAATGGAAAACGGCCTTTAAAACCAAAGATGGGCTTTATGAATGGTTGGTGATGCCTTTTGGGCTCTCAAATGCCCCAAGTACCTTCATGCGCCTTATGACCGAGGTCCTTAGGCCATACATTGGAGTCTTCCTGGTAGTGTATTTTGATGACATCCTCATCTACAGCCAATCCGAGGAAGCCCACCTCAGTCATCTAAAGCAAGTTTGCACCACCCTTAGGAAGGAAAGTCTCTTTGCCAATTTAGGAAAATGTCACTTCATGACCCAATCCATTACCTTCCTTGGGTATGTTGTCTCCACAGAAGGAGTATCCATGGACCCTGAAAAAGTCCAAGCCATCCTCAATTGGCCGGAACCCCGCACCCTCCATGAAGTCCGCAGTTTCCATGGGTTAGCCACCTTTTACCGTAGGTTCATCCGAGGGTTCAGCACAGTCACTGCCCCTATCACAGACTGCCTTAAAAAGGGGACCTTTGTTTGGACCAAGTCGGCTTCTAGGGCTTTCCAAGAACTAAAGGAGAGGATGACCCAAGCCCCAGTTTTATGCCTCCCTGACTTCTCCAAAGTCTTCGAGGTAACTTGTGATGCTTCTGGGGTGGGAATTGGTGGGATCCTCAGTCAAGAGGGACATCCTGTGGCCTACTTTAGCGAGAAATTATGTGATGCTCGGATGAAATACTCCACCTATGACAAAGAATTCTACGCTGTGGTGCAATCTCTCCGACATTGGAGGCACTACCTCTTGCCCAGAGAGTTTGTCATATTCTCCGACCATGAGGCCCTAAAATACCTCAACTCCCAACAAAAACTGAATGCCCGACATGCCCGATGGGTCGAATACATCCAGGCCTACACCTTTGTAATCAAACATAAGGCCGGAAGTGAAAACCGGGCAGCCGATGCTCTGAGTAGGAGAGTCTCCCTACTAGCTACCATTCGGGTAGAAGTGGTAGGATTCGACCGGGTTAAGGAAGAGTACCCGGATTGTCCTGATTTTGGGCATGTCCACACCAAACTGACCACCCATTCACCCCAGGAACATCAGGGTTTCATCCTGGAGGACGGATTCATCTTCAGAGGACACAAACTTTGCATACCTAGAACCTCATTGCGCGATCTATTAGTCTGGGAATTACATGCTGGAGGCTTGGCTGGGCACTTTGGGGTTCACAAAACCATTGCCTTAGTAGAAGGGCAATTCTATTGGCCCAGCCTCAAAAGGGATGTGGCCAAAATTGTGGGGCAATGCCGTACATGTGCAACTGCTAAACAAGTCAAACAAAACACAGGCCTGTACACCCCTCTACCCGTCCCGGACCGGCCATGGCAGGATCTGAGTATGGACTTCGTGTTAGGGCTACCTCGGACCCAAAGGAAGCATGACTCCATTTTTGTCGTAGTGGACCGATTCTCTAAAATGGCCCATTTCATCCCCTGTTCCAAAACCTCAGACGCCTCTCACGTGGCCCACCTATTCTTTGATGAGGTGGTCCGCCTCCATGGTCTGCCCAAGACCATTATCTCAGATCGGGATGTCAAATTCACCAGCTACTTTTGGAAGACCCTCTGGCATCTAATGGGGACCCTGCTTAAGTTTTCCACAGCCTACCACCCTCAAACCGATGGCCAGACTGAAGTTGTCAATCGGAGCCTAGGGAACCTTCTGCGATGCCTTGTTGAAGATCGCCCTGGAAACTGGGATCTCATCCTGCCTCAAGCTGAGTTTGCCTACAACAATTCCACCAATAGGTCCATAGGCATGAGTCCTTTCGAAGCTGTGCATGGCTACAAGCCCAGGAAGCCAACAGATCTCATTCCCCTACCCCTGCATGCTAGAGTATCCAGCACTGCTGAGTCCTTTGCACAACACATTAGAGAGTTGCATGAAGAAATTCGCAAAAACATTAACAAGAGCAATGAGATTTACAAGAAGTCTGCTGACTCCCACCGCCGCTACCAGGAATTCCAAATTGGTGATTTTGTGATGGTGAGAACTGAGAGGTTGTTCCCTGGGAATACTTCAAAGTTGAGGTCGCGTGGAGCTGGCCCCTTCCAGGTGCTGAGACGCCTTGGCACCAATGCTTACGTGTTGGACCTCCCTGAAGAGTACGGAGTAAGCCCCACATTCAATGTGGTTGACCTGGTGCCCTACAAAGGCCCCACGGTGACACCCGGTGAGGAAATCCAGCCTACTCCCTCCTTTGAGAGCGCCCCCACACCCCAGAGAGCTCAACCCCATTCGAGAAACCGGCGCGATGAAGTGGAGTAGATATTAGATTAACAGGTTACCATCACAAGGAGCAAGGCGTATGAGCGCTACCTGGTCCGGTGGAAAGGATGACCACCCTCGGACGATACTTGGGTGAGCCGGGAGGATCTCCAGCAGTTGTCCCCCGATCTCCTAGAGCAGTACCGCAGCAGGGAGGGCCTTTACTAGATAGAGTCGAGCTCTTCGCCGCCCGGGAGAATTGATGAGGGCATCACACCACATACCCTCTGGCTTGGCACTTCTCTCCCTCCCGGAGGCAACTAGGGAGCAGCCCTTCTTCAGTCAGGACTTTGGTGCTTATCATCCTATTACATTTTCCTACTTTCTTGAGTCATTTTGATGTATTTGCCTATGTTTTGAGTCATGTTACTAGGATATCATGTTATTTACTTATGTTTGTATGCGGGCTAGTGGGCTAAAGGGGCTAGTAGGCCTTATTGGGCCATGTCTTTGGTCTGGCCCATGGGCGCCCCTCTCCCCAACCCTTGGTCTTCCGTCATTTGTCCATTTCATGAGGACTTTTTGTAAATTGGGTTTTCCTATATATAGGACCCCAAACCCCCTCTTTTGAAGTAATGAAGTATTGCAAATTTGAGCTTAAGTGCATCTCCCTCTCTCTCTAGCTCTCTAATTCTCTCTCTCTCTCTAGGGGTCGAACCCCTCTCTCTCTCTCCCCCCCTTCTCTCTCTCTCTCCCTTGGGCGAACCTGCCCTTTCACCTCCCCCTCCCCCTGCCACCTCAGCTGCCACCTCACCCTTCCACCCTTTCATATTCCCAAGGCCATTACTCCCTTAAATCCCTTCCACATCCCAAGCAACCTTTCACCTTCCCTAGACAACCCTCCCTATTCCCCATACATCTCCCCACATCCAAGGCAACTCTTCCACTCCCCCACACCCCCATTAAGTCCCTTGTGCGACCCAAGCAGCCACCCCCCCTTCTAATACTTGCGCACCATTCTCACCCCCCCTTACACCCACCCCCACTACCTTGGCCGACCCCCCCTCCACCCTCCCCTCTCCAAGTTTCGGCCCCCACTCCCCTCCCCCTCCTGCACCTCCCTCCCACCAGCTCCACCCCCTTCAACACCTCCACACATCCCTCCCCCATCTGCAATCATCCCCACCCTTCCTCCATTACCGAACTCCACCCCCCCCTTAACCTAACCCCACCACTCAATCTCCAACCTGTGTGCAGAGAAGACCAGCAGACCAGCACCCAGTTGAAGCTCCGTCCACGACTCCATCCTGGTCCTGCTGGGGGTGTGGCCTACATCGACGGAAAGATCTACAAGTCTACTTCGCAAGCGAGGTGGAATCGTCCAGTTCCGAGTTCGTGGCCGTCCGGGAGAGCTGTTCTTCCCCAACTGCGCCAGACCTCCTCTGCAGAGAACCTGAGCCCGGTTGGAAGCAACGTCACGACCAACGGCGGAGGAATCAGACCAAAGTTCCTTCATAAAAATTATTCCCCCCCCTGTCCCCGATCAGGAGCAAGAAGCGAACGGCATTCGACCACCGGGAGCCAGAGTTCCGAATTTTCTCCCTCAGTCACGCGGGTCTGCCTCCTGCAGTCTACAGCAACCAGTTCTCACTCATCGGCGTCCTCCTGCCCACTCCGACCTCAGAAGGTGTTGCCGTCAGTTTTTCTGTGTAGAGGCTTCGTCCACGGTTCCAAAAACTCTGACGGTTCGTGATTCGGCATCCGGGAGCGGCCGTGGCAACCTCTGCAACCTGCCGCTAGATACAGGGAGTCTTCTGTCCCTGATCCTGTTGTCCTACTCCGACCTCCACAGCAACCTGCAATGACGTCAGAATAATTCCACATAAATCAGAGGAGTTGGGGTTCCTGTTACGAAGAGATCCCCCCTGGGCTCGCCATCGGCAAAAATCCTGACAGAGATCTACAGGGACTACACCGACTGCCTATCAGCATCCACAGCCAGCAGTCCAATTCAGAAGCGGTCCCTCCTCGTGGGCTTCCAAGCCGATCTCTCCCTCTCGCCTGGCCGGCTTACCGCCCCTCCCTGCGGGAGGTAGTGTTTGTTGTAACCCATCATTTCCCACCCCCGAGATCACCCTCCTGCGTGAGGAGTAGTGAATGTACACTTAAACAGGTTCGAAGCTTCATCGGCGCAGTGTGCGGGGAACCCACACTTCCCCGCTCGCCCTCGTCTCCGACTGGGGTTGGTTTCCTCAAACCAACCAGGTGAGCCTCCTGCCCTTGTCTCCTTATATCTGTTTAGTTAATATCTGCGAAACATATCGACCGGTAGGAGAGCGAGTGCCCGTTCCCGGCGTCACCTTTCAGTGTGGTCACCGTGGTCACAAGTGAGCGAGTGACCCCGTGCCCTTAAGGCATCCGGCCGCCCTTGTTTGTGGGCTTTCAAACCTTCGGGAGGGCTAACTAAAGTGGTGTTGGTCCTCTAACCAGTCAGGGGCTATCTCCACCACCTCGACTCGGTATCACCGGGTCACCACGGGAATCGCGTGCGCACGGTGCGTTGGTAGCTTTAACATATTCTCGGTGCCTTGTAATTGTGAATGCGAATTAGGTCCAAGGAATCAAAGTCTCCGCTGCATATTGTGTCACATCACAGGCGTTACATCAGGTAGCTCAAGCTGGAGCAGCGGGTCATGGCACCGGTGACTTATACCGGAACTTTCGAGGAATGAACCCGCCAAGATTTGCTGGTTCGACTAACTCCGACGAGGCCGAGCATTGGCTCAACGAAATGGGGAGAATTTTTGAAGTCATGCAATACACCGACCAAGAGCGTGTCCTTCTTTCTACCTTCCAATTAGAGCGGGATGCGCGTACTTGGTGGGATTCCGTCAAGGCAACTCTAGGCGATCAACAAGTCACATGGGAAGAGTTCGAGGAATTCTTCAACGACAAATATTTTTCTGATCGTGTACAAGAGAAGAAGGCGGCAGAGTTCGCGGCTTTAAAGCAGCGAACCTTATCGGTGGCCGAATATGAAGCACAGTTCTCTCGGCTTTCGCGCTATGCTACTCACCTTATCTCCACCGAAAAGATGAAAGCTAAGCGATTTCTCAACGGGTTGAAGCTTCACTACATCAATCAACTGGCGTCGATGGAGATCTCTACTTATTCTGAGATGGTGAGAAAGGCACAAGTTCTAGAAGATACCCTAGAGATGACGGAGAGGATCCGTGGGAACGGCATGAAGAAGGAACAACCAACTCCTAGACCTGAACCTGGCACTAGCAAGAAGAGGCCCATGAGTGGGTCTAGTTCGTGGATCGGATCGGGAACGTGGAAAGGTAAGATGCCGAGAAATGAAGAGATGAAACCCGGCCATATTGTTCCATTCAAGGGCAAGTGCAAGTATTGTGATCGTCCAGGTCACAAGATGGAGGAATGCTGGCGCAAGCTAGGTGCATGTTTACGATGTGGGAGTAGGGAGCACCTTATCCCTGACTACCCTCTTCTATCGGAACAGGCTACACCAGCAAAACCTCAAGCTACCAAGAGGCTGCAAGGAAGGCTCCAAGCTTTACATGCGGATGAAACTAGGATTTCGGATGATGGCGGACTCGTCAAAGGTACTCTTACTATAATCGACAAGCCCGCATTTGTTCTCTTTGATACTGGTGCAACACATTCTTTTATTTCTCGAAAATTTGCGAAGTCATTATCTGTGGAACCTATTATGATGAATACTCCATTGGCTATATCAACTCCTATTGGTTCTGGAGCGGCTATTCAATATTACTATCCTTCTAGTAAGGTTATTATTAATGAACGGAACTTTCCAGCCGACTTAGTTTGCATGGATATGAAGGATTATGATGTAATCCTTGGAGCAGATTGGTTGGCCAAGTATGAGGCCAATGTTCACTGCAGTTCTAGCTCAGTGACTTTTACTAGACATTCTGGTTTGTCTTTTATGGGAATTAAGCACCAAAACCCCGTATCACTCATCTCGGCTCTTCAAGCCGACAAGCTGATGAAGCGAGGTTGTGAGGCTTTTCTAGCCTTTGTCCATGCTACACCAGAGCGGCAAGTTGAGATAAAGGACACTCCTATTGTCCCAGAATTCTCCGATGTCTTTCCGGAGGAACTACCAGGACTTCCGCCTGAGCGGGAAGTTATCTTCTCCATTGATATCGTTCCTGGCACGTCTCCTGTTTCTAGAGCTCCTTACCGTATGTCCCCTGTGGAGCTACGGGAACTAAAGCAACAGCTGATGGAATTGCTCGAGAAAGGCTTTATTCGTCCGAGTACTTCACCGTGGGGGGCTCCTGTATTATTCGTCAGGAAGAAGGATGGTTCGATGAGGTTATGCATCGATTATCGGCAACTAAACCAGCTAACTATCAAAAATAAATACCCATTGCCGAGGATCGACGAATTATTCGACCAGATAGCGGGAGCACATTATTTCTCTAAGATCGACCTTCGATCTGGATATCATCAGCTGAGGATTAAGGAAGATGATATTTATAAAACGGCCTTCCGCAGCAGGTATGGTCATTTTGAGTTTGTCGTTATGCCTTTTGGTCTAACGAATGCACCAGCAGCTTTCATGCAGTTAATGAATAATGCATTCCGGCCTTATCTTGATCAATGGGTCGTGGTATTTATTGATGACATATTGATTTATTCCAAGACTAAAGAAGAGCATGCCGAACATCTGAGGATGGCATTGCAGATATTGAGAGATCATCAACTATATGCCAAATTCAGTAAATGTGATTTCTGGCTGCAAGAAGTGTCCTTCTTAGGACATATCATCACCAAAGAAGGTATTTCAGTTGATCTTTCGAAAGTGGAGGCAGTAAAGAATTGGGATCAGCCTACTACAGTGACCGAGGTGAGAAGCTTTCCAGGCCTGGCAGGCTATTATCGGAGATTTATTCAAGACTTCTCCAAAATTACAGTACCTCTCACTCGATTAACCCGCAAAGACAATAAGTTTGAATGGTCTGAAGAATGTCAGTGGAGCTTTCAAACATTGAAGGATTGCCTCACTACTGCACCCGTATTGGCTTTACCTTCTGGCGACGGAGGTTTCGTGGTCTATTCCGATGCTTCTGGTATTGGCTTGGGCTGTGTACTCATGCAGCATGGGAAGGTGATTGCCTATTCTTCTAGGCAGCTGAGGAAGCATGAAGAAAATTACCATGTTCATGACTTGGAACTTGCAGCAGTTGTATTCGCTCTGAAGATTTGGAGGCATTACTTGTATGGAGAAACATTCACAGTATTTTCATATCATAAGAGTCTGAAGTACTTATTTTCTCAGAAGGAACTCAACATGAGGCAGAGAAGATGGTTGAAATATTTGAAGGACTTCGACTTCTTTATCGAGTATCATCCGGGTAAGGGTAATGTCGTGGCAGACGCATTAAGTCGGAAGCCTATGGCTAAATTGGCCAGTCTCATGCTACAAGAATGGAGGCTAGTAGAACAATTAGCTAGCCTGGATCTTAATGTAGAAAATGACCGGGTGATGATTGCACAAATCCAACTTAAGCCTGATTTGATGATAGAAATTAAATCCTTGCAAGACAATGACCCTGAGCTGGTGGAAATCAAAGGAAACTTGAGCAACAGACCGGATTTCATGATAGCTGATGATGGACGATTATTATTCCGAGGGCGAACTTGTGTACCCGATGTAACTGAACTCAAGAATAAGATTCTTGAAGAAGCTCACAGATCCCGATACACGATTCATCCTGGAGGCACCAAGATGTTCAAGGATTTGAAAAGATCCTTCTGGTGGCCGAACATGAAAAACGGAGTGGCAGATTTTGTGAGCAGAGGCTTAGTGTGTCAGCAGGTCAAGGCTGAGCATCTCAGACTGGCAGGGAAGTTGAAACCACTTGATATATCCCAGTGGAAATGGGAAAGCATCAGCATGGATTTCATTATGGGTCTACCTAGGACTCGTGGTGGATTTGACGGGATATGGGTGATTGTCGACCGATTGACAAAGTCGACCAACTTCTTATCTATTAAATCCAAATGGACAGTCGATGTTTTGGCTGCATTGTATATGAAGGAAGTAGTTCGACTTCATGGCATTCCAGTTAGCATTGTGTCAGACAGAGACCCTAGATTTACCTCACATTTCTGGAAGGGACTGCAAGAGTCCTTGGGCACACGTCGAAATTTCAGTACGGCCTTTCATCCACAGACTGATGGACAGACGGAGAGGACTAATCAGATAGTGGAGGATATGCTGAGAGCCTGCATGATTGATTTCAGAGGTAGCTAGAATAATCATTTAGCATTGATTGAATTCGCCTACAATAATAGCTATCAGTCCAGTATACAAATGGCTCCATTTGAAGCTTTGTATGGAAGAAGCTGTCGTTCCCCGTTGTGTTGGGACGAGGTGGGCGAGAAGCAATGGCTTGGACCGGATCTTATTTCGGAGTCGTCACATAATATCCGTACCATCTGAGACCGGTTACAAGTGGCACAATCAAGACAGAAAAGCTATGCTGACAACCGGAGAAGGGCATTAGAATTCCAAGTGGGTGAGCATGTATTTCTGAAGGTCTCTCCTACGAGAGGGATTCGTAGATTCGGCATTCGCGGCAAGCTAAGCCCGCCGTATATCCGCTCGTTCGAGATTCTAGATAGAGTGGGCGAGGTGGCTTATCGATTGATGTTACCGCCTCAGTTGTCTGGCGTGCACAACGTCTTCCATATTTCTATGTTGCGGAAGTATGTGTATGACCCCACTCATGTTATTCAGCATGTGGATTTCGAGCTGAAGGAGGATCTGACCTACGAGGAAAGACCGATAAAGATTCTGGACCGGAAGCAACAGCAACTCCGGAATCGCTCTATATCGATGGTCAAGATTCAGTGGAGTCGGCGTGGGACCGAAGAGGCTACTTGGGAATCGGAAGATACTATGCGGAAGCGGTATCCCGACCTATTCTAGGTGATCTATCTTTTCCCTACTTCCCGTATATAGTGCAGTGAATTTGGAGGACCAAATTCTTTAAGTAGGGGAGGGTGTAATACCCCGATTATTTATTAAGTTTTATTGAGCTATTGTCAATTAAAAATTGAATTAAAATGATCTAATGTTTGAATTTCGAAATATTAATATTTAATTCATTAGAAAATAGAACCTATAAAATTCGACTACCTTAGAAAATTTTGTAAATATAGTAATTGGGTAAAAGACCATTTTTATAGCAATTTTATCTTCTGGACTTGACCCAAATTAATTACGTAACCTTGTCTAATTAGAGGATTAATCCCGAATTTGACTTTTACTTAACCTTTACCTAATCGTAACTTAAAACATGAAATTCGACCTTATTACTCAACCAAATGATCTGAAATCAAGGGCAAATAGAAGGCCACGAGATAAGGAACAGTTACCCTCAATCAATTTGGGGTAAACCTAGCCCTAAAACGTGCTACCGACATAGCTTTGGTCGAGTCAAGGATTCCGGCGCCGTTTCTAACACGTAACTTGCAGCGCCAAATACTCCCAACTCCGAAGGCTCCAGAAGCCCCATGACCTATAGAAATGTAGCTCTTCGACTCTAGTTTCATTTGGTAGCTGGGTCAGCCGACGAGGAGTCCAGATCTGGGAGTATTCGTCGTTTTGGTGGAGGGTGTTGGTAGTTCGTCGTTCTTCATCTCTAGCCCTTTAATCCGCCGATTAAGGTAGGTACCCTTAACCAAATGAGACTTGTAAATATAGTATCTTGATCAGCTCGACAAGATCTTTCCAATGATAGTAAAATCCCCAATTTTTATTGGGTATTCAGGGAGATTTAGAGGCATCTTTGGAGGGTATTTCTGGATCGGGTTTATTTCTAGCTTCGATCTTCAATCTTCAATTCAGGTAGGTGATAATGAACCCAACCTAATTGCTATATATCAATGAAATCTGCATCCTGTTAGCTTCATTTTGACGTTGGAAGCCCTAATTATTATTTATCATGCTAATAGAATTCCTGAGTTTTCATAAGTGTGTCATGTCGACGTTCCAGCAGCATTAACTTGACTTATCTCTTGATTTTAAGTGACTAAATAAAATATTCATATGGCATATCTTATATAGTTGGAATCCTTATCCTGTCAGCTTTCCGTTGATATATAGATCTCTAAATTTCATTAAGTATAGTAAGAGAATTTTTAGTTTTAGTCACTGCCTATCCAGAACTAGGGTTTTGGTGTTCCAGTAGTTATAAATCCTAATTATAGCAAGTAACCATGCAACTGACACTTCTGTTAGATAGTATTCTCTGTTAGCTTTCCATTGATACCAAAAGCCCCTTAATTGGAGTCCAATTGCCTTAGTTATTAGCATTTTTGTGTAACCCTAGCAAGCCCCCATCTTCCCAGCGTTCACCGGCCGCGGAAGGGACGACCGGAGACACCCAGGGATGGGCGGTCTTACGATAGACCGTCCAACTCCAGCCCACACTCGACCTTGGCTTAGACAGGAGTTAAACGGTTCCAAAACAACCACTTAACCTAGTTGAACAGTCCCTAACGGACCACATATCTACCCAGTAGGATGAACGGTCCGAAACGGACCACATATCTAGAACGGCCCCTTACTGGGCCGCACATCCAGGGATGGGCGGCCATCCAGGAACTGCCCATCTCCCTTGGGCGGCCCTGACAGGACCGCCCATACCCTTGGGCGGCCCAGGGAGGACCGCCTATCTCCCAGCACCACTGTTCAGCCCCGTTTCAGCCCCAGAAGTTATAAGGTCCCTGACGAACCACATAACTTGGACGGTCCTACAGCAACCACATAACCAGGGAGTTAGGCGGCTGGCCCAGAACCCCCCAACATAGATGGGTGGCCCAGAACCAACCGCCCAAGTACATGGGCGGCCCCTCAGGAACCTCCCATCCACCAGAGAGCCCCTTTTGCCCCCGTTCAGCCCTATTAAGCCCCAGGGGATATAAGGTCCACCAGGAACCGTTTATCCCCTTTGAGAGTGACTTAGTTATGGTTCTAATGCATTCATTTTCATGTCATTAGTGGTAATTAGTAAAATAGAAACTCATATAATTATTGGTTAATTATGCAACTAAATTTATGTTAATTGCTTGTTATTCGTGCCTACGCGACTTACGTGATCTCGTTCACTAGCTTATCATCTTGAATCATTCCTTTTGACATCTTAACTTAATATATAACCTAATTCTTATTAATTTGGCTTGAAATTAGAATTAATATGTTGATTTAACTTGCTAGATAACTACTGTACTATAGTAACATAGCACGATTAATTTCCCAACTTCTAGTAAGTCGCTAAGGCGTTAAATAGCATGTTATCTCCGGAAACTCGATTCAGCGGGATTACCATTAATTCACATGTTTAGTATCCCTATTTAGAAATCCATTGATTAAATGGTAATATATTCCAGTAAAGTTATATATGTAACTCTTATTGTGATTTGGTTATCGATCTTCTTGATGATTGTGCTTACCTTGAAATTCTGAAATGAATCTTCTTCCTACGTGAAATTGTTATTGCTACATAGCTTAAACCTTGGAATCCTGGCCATAAATTATGGAAGTCTAGATTCGGGAGATCTTTGATCCAAAGAAATCAATGCCTGGCAAACAATTAAGGGCTCGGTCTAGTCCTGGGAGGAGCGCCCGAACACTACGTGTACTCCCGGGGAGGTGAAAGACTAGGTGTGGCATTTGGCACCAGTACTATGACATATGTTAAATCTAGGACTGTCCACTACTCTCCACTACTCTCCACTACTCTCTGTTACTTTTCACTTTCCACTCTTCACCGTTCTATACTCTACTTGTTGTTACTCTACTTGCTATTACTTGGACGTGGAAATGAAATTACATACGTGCTTGACATGACTTGAATCGTCTTGATATGGCCAACTCTTTATCGTTATCTCCTGTAGTAAATTCTTGCCTTTGTTATTCCTTTTAAGTATTACCATTCTGTTCATTTATATTTCTTGACCTTGCAAGATCTTTAAACTTTGTTTTACTATATCATCATTATCCTTTTATTGCATTATCCTTTGTAGCATGATATTTTGAAAATGTAATTAAACTGTTAATCACTTATACCTATCTATTATCTCCTACTGAGCGTTAGCTCACACCCCGTTGTTTTCCCCCTTTCCAGGCTATACAGGCGACGACACCCATACCGATGGGGAGGGGCAGGAGTGATTACACCTGAGTGTACCAGTTAATAGATGGAGTCATCTTTTTATTGCTTCTAGTTATGTCTTGGAGTTGTGCTAGTATTTCGATATTTAAAGAGTTAGTTGATGTACTAGTTGTACTAGATTTCATTAGAAGTTATGTTTGAGAGTGTCTTAGTAGTTTGATGAATGTTGTAATAGATTGGGATTTCCATGTTTAATAAATTTGTTCTTTTCCATTGCCTTGTGTTAATCATCTAGTTTAGTATTTCAACTTTATTTCAGCTAGCTCGCCTCTAACTGTACGTCCCGATATTTTCGCCTTGTTCGGGGCATGACAGTTTAGTTGGTATCAGAGCCCTAGGTTTCACATTCCTAGGTTTTTCTAAGTCATAGGTTTCGCCTTGCATCCCAATAATCAATATATCAAAAGGTGTTGTCCGAACGTTAGGCTACGCCTATCGGGAAGGTCGCACACTTGCGCGAGTGGTCTTCGGATCGGTTGTCTCCGCCAGGTACCGAGTTTTGGTCATGACTAGGTGCATTAGACCCCTGACCTTGTTAAAGTCTAGAAACTGACCTGGTGAGATTGGGTGGAAACTTGGGTTGAGCAATACCTTGCTTGTTGTATTATCTATCTTAATAACCCTAAATGAGTTACTCTACTTGTAGGTAATTGAAATGGCAGCCGAACGTGCTAAATGGAGGAACCTGCAGTGCACGGTTCAAGGCCTAACTCAGGCGTTACATTAGGTAGCTCAAGCTGGAGCAGCGGGTCATGGCACCGGTGACTTATACCGGAACTTTCGAGGAATGAACCCGCCAAGATTTGCTGGTTCGACTAACCCCGACGAGGCCGAGCATTGGCTCAACGAAATGGGGAGAATTTTTGAAGTCATGCAATGCACCGACCAAGAGCGTGTCCTTCTTTCTACCTTCCAATTGGAGCGGGACGCACGTACTTCGTGGGATTCTGTCAAGGCAACTCTAGGCGATCAACAAGTCACATGGGAAGAGTTCGAGGACGTCTTCAACGACAAATATTTTTCTGATCGTGTATAAGAGAAGAAGGCGGCAGAGTTAGCGGATCTAAAGCAGCGAAGCTTATCGGTGGCCAAATATGAAGCACAGTTCTCTCGGCTTTCGCGCTATGCTACTCACCTTATCTCCACCGAAAAGATGAAAGCTAAGCGATTTCTCAACGGGTTGAAGCTTCACTACATCACTCAACTGGCGCCGATGGAGAACTCTACTTATTCTGAGATGGTGAGAAAGGCACAAGTTCTAGAAGATACCCTAGAGATGACGGAGAGGATCCGTGGGAACGGCATGAAGAAGGAACAACCAACTCCTAGACCCGGACCTGGCACTAGCAAGAAGAGGCCCATGAGTGGGTCTAGTTCGTGGATCGGATCGGGAATGTGGAAAGGTAAGATGCCGAGAAATGAAGAGATGAAACCTGGCCCTATTGTTCCATTCAAGGGCAAGTGCAAGTATTGTGATCGTCCAGGTCACAAGATGGAGGAATGCTGGCGCAATCTAGGTGCGTGTTTACGATGTGGGAGTAGGGAGCACCATATCCCTGACTGCCCTCTTCTATCGGAATAGGCTACACCAGCAAAACCTCAAGCTACCAAGAGGCCGCAAGGAAGGCTCCAAGCTTTACATGCGGATGAAACTGGGATTTCGGATGATGGCGGACTCGTCGAAGGTACTCTTACTATAATCGACAAGCCCGCATTTGTTCTCTTTGATACTGGTGCAACACATTCTTTTATTTCTCAAAAATTTACGAAGTCATTATCTGTGGAACCTATTATGATGAATACTCCATTGGCTATATCAACTCCTATTGGTTCTGGAGCGGCTATTCAATATTACTATCCTTCTAGTAAGGTTATTATTGATGAACGGAACTTTCCAGCCGACTTAGTTTGCATGGATATGAAGGATTATGATGTAATCCTTGGAGCAGATTGGTTGGCCAAGTATGAGGCCAATGTTCACTGCAGTTCTAGCTCAGTGACTTTTACTGGACATTCTGGTTTGTCTTTTACGGGAATTAAGCACCAAAACCCCGTATCACTCATCTCGGCTCTTCGAGCCGACAAGCTGATGAAGCGAGGTTGTGAGGCTTTTCTAGCCTTTGTCCATGCTACACCAGAGCGGCAAGTTGAGATAAAGGACACTCCTATTATCCGAGAATTCTCCGATGTCTTTCCGGAGGAACTACCAGGACTTCCGCCTAAGCGGGAAATTATCTTCTCCATTGATATCGTTCCTGGCACGTCTCCTGTTTCTAGAGCTCCTTACCGTATGTCCCCTGCGGAGCTACGGGAACTAAATCAACAACTAATGGAATTGCTCCAGAAAGGCTTTATTCGTCCGAGTACTTCACCTTGGGGGGCTCCTGTATTATTCGTCAGGAAGAAGGATGGTTCGATGAGGTTATGCATCGATTATCGGCAACTGAACCAGCTAACTATCAAAAATAAATACCCATTGCCGAGGATCGATGAATTATTCGACCAGATAGCGGGAGCACATTATTTCTCTAAGATCGACCTTCGATCTGGATATCATCAGCTGAGGATTAAGGAAGATGATATTTATAAAACGGCCTTCCGCAGCAGGTATGGTCATTTTGAGTTTGTCTTTATGCCTTTTGGTCTAACGAATGCACCAGCAGCTTTCATGCAGTTAATGAATAATGCATTCCGGCCTTATCTTGATCAATGGGTCGTGGTATTCATTGACGACATATTGATTTATTCCAAGACTAAAGAAGAGCATGCCAAACATCAGAGGATGGCATTGCAGATATTGAGAGATCATCAACTATATGCCAAATTCAGTAAATGTGATTTCTGGCTGCAAGAAGTGTCCTTCTTAGGACATATCATCACCAAAGAAGGTATTTCAGTTGATCTTTCGAAAGTGGAGGCAGTAAAGAATTGGGTTCAGCCTACTACAGTGACCGAGGTGAGAAGCTTTCTAGGCCTGATAGGCTATTATCGGAGATTTATTCAAGACTTCTCCAAAATTGCAGTACCTCTCACTCGATTGACCCGCAAAGACAATAAGTTTGAATGGTCCGAAGAATGTCAACGAAGCTTTCAAACATTCAAGGATTGCCTCACTACTGCACCTGTATTGGCTTTACCTTCTGGCGACGGAGGTTTCGTGGTCTATACCGATGCTTTTGGTATTGGCTTGGGCTGTGTACTGATGCAGCATGGGAAGGTGATTGCCTATTCTTCTAGGCAGCTGAGGAAGCCTGAAGAAAATTACCCTGTTCATGACTTGGAACTTGCAGCAGTTGTATTCGCTCAGAAGATTTGGAGGCATTACTTGTATGGAGAAACATTCACAGTATTTTTAGATCATAAGAGTCTAAAGTACTTATTTTCTCAGAAGGAACTTAACATGAGGAAGAGAAGATGGTTGAAATATTTGAAGGACTTTGACTTCTCTATCGAGTATCATCCGGGTAAGGGTAATGTCGCGGCAGACGCATTAAGTCGGAAGCCTATGGCTAAATTGGCCGGTCTCATGCTACAAGAATGGAGGCTACTAGAACAATTAGCTAGCCTGGATCTTAATGTAGAAAATGACAGGGTGATGATTGCACAAATCCAACTTAAGCCTGATTTGATGATAGAAATTAAATCCTTGCAAGACAATGACCCTGAGCTGGTGGAAATCAAAGGAAACTTGAGCAACAGACCGGATTTCATGATAGCTGATGATGGACGATTGTTATTCCGAGGGCGAACTTGTGTACCCGATGTAGCCGATCTCAAGAACAAGATTCTTGAAGAAGCTCACAGATCCCAATACACGATTCATCCTGGAGGCACCAAGATGTTCAAGGATTTGAAAAGATCCTTTTGGTGGCCGAACATGAAAAAGGGAGTGGCAGATTTTGTGAGCAGATGCTTAGTGTGTCAGCAGGTCAAGGCTGAGCATCTCATACCGGCAGGGAAGTTTAAACCATTTGATATACCCTAGTGGAAATGGGAAAGCATCGGCATGGATTTCATTATGGGTCTACCTAAGACTCGTGGTGGATTTGACGGGATATGGGTGATTGTCGACCGATTGACAAAGTCGGCCCACTTCTTATCTATTAAATCCAAATGGACAGTCGATGTTTTGGCAGCATTGTATATGAAGGAAGTAGTTCGACTTCATGGCATTCCAGTTAGCATTGTGTCAGACAGAGACCCTAGATTCACCTCACATTTCTGGAAGGGACTGCAAGAGTCCTTGGGCACACGTCTGAATTTTAGTACGACCTTTCATCCACAGACTGATGGACAGATGGAGAGGACTAATCAGATAGTGGAGGATATGCTGAGAGCATGCATGATTGATTTCGGAGGCAGCTGGAATGATCATTTAGCATTGATTGAATTCGCCTACAATAATAGCTATCAGTCCAGTATACAAATGGCTCCATTTGAAGCTTTGTATGGAAGAAGCTGTCGTTCCCCGTTGTGTTGGGACGAGGTGGGCGAGAAGCAATGGCTTGGACCGGATCTTATTTCGGAGTCGTCACAGAATATCCGTACCATCCGAGACCGGTTACAAGTGGCACAATCAAGACAGAAAAGCTATGCTGACAACCGGAGAAGGGCATTAGAATTCCAAGTGGGTGAGCATGCATTTCTGAAGGTCTCTCCTACGAGAGGGATTCGTAGATTCGGCATTCGCGGCAAGCTAAGCCCGCGGTATATCGGCCCGTTCGAGATTCTGGATAGAGTGGGCGAGGTGGCTTATCGATTGACGTTACCGCCTCAGTTGTCTGGCGTGCACAACGTCTTCCATATTTCTATGTTGCGGAAGTATGTGTACGACCCCACTCATGTTATTCAGCATGTGGATTTCGAGCTGAAGGAGGATCTGACCTACGAGGAAAGACCGATAAAGATTCTGTACTGGAAGCAACAGCAACTCCGGAATCGCTCTATATCGATGGTCAAGATTCAGTGGAGTCGGCGTGGGACCGAAGATGCTACTTGGGAATCGGAAGATACTATGCAGAAGCGGTATCCCGACCTATTCTAGGTGATCTATCTTTTCCCTACTTTCTGTATATAGTGCAGTGAATTTGGAGGACCAAATTCTTTAAGTAGGGGAGGGTGTAATACCCCAATTATTTATTAAGTTTTATTGAGCTTTTGTCAATTAAAAATTGAATTAAAATGTATTAATGTTTGAATTTCAAAATATTAATATTTAATTCATTAGAAAATAGAACCTATAAAATTCAACTACCTTAAAAAAATCTGTAAAAATAGTAATTGGGTAAAAGACCATTTTTATAACAATTTTGTCTTCTGGACTTGACCCAAATTAATTACGTAACCTTGTCTAATTAGAGGATTAATCTCGAATTTGACTTTTACTTTACCTTTACCTAATCGTAACTTAAAACGTGAAATTTGACCTTATTACTCAACCAAATGATCTGAAATCAAGGGCAAATGGAAGGCCACGAGGTAAGGAACATTTACCCTCAATCAATTTGGGGTAAACCTAGCCCTAAAATGTGCTGCCGACATAGCTTTGGTCGAGTCAAGGATTCCGACGCCGTTTCTAACACGTAACTTGCAGCGCCAAATACTCCCAACTCCGAAGACTCTAGAAGCCCCATGACCTATAGAAATGTAGCTCTTCGACTCTAGTTTCATTTGGTAGCTGGGTCAGCCGACGAGGAGTCCAGATCTGGGAGTATTGATCGTTTTGGTGGAGGGTGTTGGTAGTTCGTCGTTCTTCATCTCCAGCCCTTTAATCCGTCGATTAAGGTAGGTACCCTTAACCAAATGAGACTTGTAAATATAGTATCTTGATCAACTCGACGAGATCTTTCCAATGATAGTAAAAGCCCCAATTTTTATTAGATATTCAGGGAGATTTAGAGGCATCTTTGGAGGGTATTTCTGGATCGGGTTTATTTCTAGCTTCGATCTTCAATCTTCAATTCAGGTAGGTGATAATGGACCCAACCTAATTGCTATATATCAATGAAATCTGCATCATGTTAGCTTCATTTTGACGTTAGAAGCCCTAATTATTATTGATCATGCTAATAGAATTCTTGAGTTTTCATAAGTGTGTCCTATCGATGTTCCAGCAGCATTAACTTGACTTATCTCATGATTTTAAGTGACTAAATGAAATATTCATATTCCATATCTTATATGGTTGGAATCATTATCCTGTCAGCTTTCCATTGATATATAGATCTCTAAATTTCATTAAGTATAGTAGGAGAACTTTGAGTTTTAGTCACTGCCTATCCATAACTAGGGTTTCGGTGTTCCAGTAGTTATAAATCCTAATTACAGCAAGTAACCATGTAATTGACACTTCTGTTAGATAGTATTCTCTGTTAGCTTTCCATTGACACCAAAAGCCCCTTAATTGGAGTCCAATTGCCTTAGTTATTAGCATTTTTGTGTAACCCTAGCAAGCCCCCATCTTGGCGGTCCCCCCGCCGTTGGTGGAGCTCTGTGCTTGCCCCTCCTAGCGTCGGAGCCCCCCTTTGCTTCCACCCTCCTTCTGTCGGCTCCTGTGGTGGCGCCCTCAGCCGAGCAGACGTCCCTAGGCCGCTGGATAGGCGCCACGTTGCTTTCCTCTCCACCTCGTATCCGGATACGTCGGGCTTCCCCTCGAGCATCCATGCTTCGTCTCTTGTTTCTGCCGGCGACGTCCTTGCTGCGAAATCCCCCGCTCTGGCTGTGTCCTTGCCAATCGGAGCCTCTGCTCTGTCTGGCGTCTCCCTTCCCGCAGGGAACACCTCCACCGTGTCTCATCCAACCGTGGTTTGCCACGTTTTTGGCCAGCACTACACGCCACCGGGTCTATCGCCTTCGGATGCATCCGGGCCCTCCATCGCCTCCCACAACCTTTTGCCTTGCTCTAATCGGATGTTGACTTAGGTTGACCGTGATGGGACACCTTCCCAAAACGGTGCTTTATTTTTTGGTTGTTCTTCGGTCGGTGCCCCCTCGTTGATCGCGGCGAAGCTTCTTGGTGGCCCTGTTTCTCCCGGGCACTCCACCGGTGCTCCCCTGCTGGTGGTGCCCACCGCAGTCGCATCCGTTCCCCAGGCGCATGTAGGACCCCGCCACGTTGGTACGGGTCTAGACTTGGCGCTCTCGTCAACGCCTAGATCATGTCCTTCGTCTGCGGACGCTCCTCGCCCTGAGGACTTCCCTCCCCTCTCCGGCGTTGGTCGCCTCCCACCTCCCCGTGTTCTGGAGGTTGGGTCTGCGACCATCACGCCTCCACCTACCGTAGCAGCTTCCAGCTATTCCGTCCTTCACGGTGGTGAGCTTTCTCCCTTTGACTACGCTGGGCCGGTGTCCCCTATCCATGCCTCTGAAGCACGGCCAGTTTCGACCATCGGTCTCCAAGGTTCATCCCTGCCTCCCCCTGCTGCCAAGATAACGCACCAAGACCCCTGTCTCCCAGGTACGAACTGTGCACCACCCTCTACCTCTGCTGGTCCTCATCCTCTACATGGCTCGCTCTCCGCCAAGCCCCAGTCAGCCACGGAGCTAGCCCGTCCTTCGGCAAGGGTTCTCCAGCACTTGGCCCTAGGGACGTGCTCCGGCGCCCCTGTTGCAGAACATGCGCCCCACAAGCTTCTAGTTGCATCCTCGACGGCAGCCCTCACCTCCATCGTGGGCCCTACACCTTCCCCTTGGACACGTGTTCCTGGAAACACCCTAGTCGGGTCCTCCTTTGCAGCGGCGGCTCCGTCCTTTGCCCATGTGGTGTTGCAGTCGGTTGCGCTCCCCCCTCTGCCCATCAACGTGCACCCCCCTAGCTCTACAGATTCAGGGGAACCCGCGGTCTTCTTCACACCGGAGGAGGTGAAACTATCCTGTGACTCCCTCCGGTTTGCTATGCCAGAACGCCAAGAGGGCATCCGCCCTTCCAAGACATCCGCTACCACTTGGCACAAAGGTTCAAGCTGCTCCAAGACTTTGTCATCTGCTCCTTGGATCCCCGCCACCTCCTTCTCCGATTCCAGAACAAGGATGACTACCTGCAAGTCCTACTCAAGGACATTCTCTACATCCAAGGAAGGCCCTTCATATTCTTCAAATGGACACCGGGTTTCTCCAAGACAACCGACTCCCCCCTGGTCCCTGTTTGGTTGGAAATGCCAGAGCTTCCTGTCAACTATTTCCATGAGGCCATGATCCTCAATATTGCAGGAAGCATTGGCCCTACTCTGAAAATTGATAGAAACACGACTAGTCTCACTAGAGCTCTAGCTGCGCGCGTCTGTGTGCAGCTGGATGTTTCCAAAGCTCTGCCGTCGCGGGTGTTCATTGGCATTGGCTCCTCTGGGTTCTGTCAACCTATTTTGTATAAAGACCCTCCTCTATTCTGCCACCGTTGCAAGCGGCTGGGCCACACTGTCACCAAGTGCAAACAGCCACCGGATGTAGCAGCCCCATGGCCTGCTAGTCAAGGTCCTGCTCCTACAGCGGCACAAGATGGCATCTTCCCTCAGCGCCAGCCCTCCTCAGCGCTGGCGACCTCCTGCGCCCCTTCTATTGCCACCCTACCCGCTCAGGGCCTGGAGAAGGGGGCCCCCCCGCTGCAGCCCCTGCCACCTATGCCCGTCAACTACTTTCTCACAGCGCCAGCGACCCCTCGGATCCTACCTTGGCTCTCTCCGCCCGCCCGGTTGCTCCCTCCTCGCAGCTGGAAGCTGTGTTGCCTACCCTCCTACTGGCCGCTGACCTGACCACCTCCTCTGAGGCCGCTGGCTCCTAGCAGCATCGTCTCCCCCTTCTCCTTCAAGCTGGAGCGCATCTACCCAACCAGTATTCTGTTTCTGCCAAGGAGGTCCCCCGTGTCAACACCTTATCAGAGGACCCCCAGCTTCGCTCTATAGGTCATGCTTCACAGCACCGCCTAGTTCAGCATCCTGCTCCCACGGAAGGCATTACATCCCTTGACGATGCCGGCCGTTTCAATGGGGGTGTTCCTTCCACTTCAGCAGACAATTGCCAACGAGAGGTCGACCCCTTCCCCCAAGGGGTCGCCCCCCTACCTCCTGTGCTCTGTCAGCGCAATGCTACTGCAGAGACTTTACATGTCCATGCATTGGCTGAAGATGCTCGTGCTTCCACCATCCCTTCCACGCCATCACCTGTTGGTGTGGGGTTGCCCACTCTCTATCCCAATTCCACAGGAGTCTTCAGCTTGGGCTTATGCACCGGATCTCCACCTCCATCACATGCGACTCCAAGCATGCCTTCATCCACTAGGATTAATCCCACTGCAGCTCATACCACCT
The DNA here is from genome assembly GCA_022559845.1 of Amorphophallus konjac. Classification (NCBI taxonomy): domain Eukaryota; kingdom Viridiplantae; phylum Streptophyta; class Magnoliopsida; order Alismatales; family Araceae; genus Amorphophallus; species Amorphophallus konjac. Next base: position 322,145,733 of record CM040119.1, on the reverse strand, counting down.
TCGTGGGGAAGAATCAAGCGACCCTTGCAGCAGGCGCTGGCGTTACTACCCGTGGAAGCCACGGACGGAATGCTTCAGGTGGTCCCTACCTACCTGCTATGGATGTCTCTCAGCGGCCTACTCTAGAGCTGTTGCCTGCGGTCTCCTCCTTCCAGGATGCATGCTCGGTCTCCACTACTGCTCCTTCTTTGGTGGAGGTCTGCCATTGCACCGACCCTGTGGATGCGCCTCTCCAAGCTCTGCCTGCGGAGGCTTCTCTCGGTTCTCCCCAGGCCGTACGGGTCCTTGCGGAGGGTGCTTCTCACCCATGCCCAACTTCATCCGAGGTTGTCTCTCTGCTCGTTGCTCGGATGTCTTCTTCGCTGGTCCTTGGGCTCCCGGCCCCGGACGCTCACCCTCTTGGAGGCCCTCCTGCTGGTCTCAATGCCGCTGCGGCCGCTTGGGCCCCTGGCCTGCCGCCCCCCTCCCAGCCGGCTGCCGTTCTTGGATCCTTGCCTTCTTCCACTACCTCTATGGCCACCCCACGCCTCTCTTTCGACCAAGCTCTAAAGAAGAAAATTAACCGGGACCCGCCCGGGCCAATCGTCGACTCCGCCCCGCCTCCTGCTCCGGTGCATCCCGTGGGTGGTGTGCCCCCCTCGGATCTTGGCATGCCTCTCGAGTTCCCTAAGCTCATCCAGGCTCTCTATATCCCCGGGCTTGAGCCGACTTCGGGGTTCCGTGACCTTACGAGACTGCTTTTGTGGGCACCTCTTGCCAGGGCCGCTCTCGGCCGCCCTCGAGGATGGATGGTGGAGCTCTTCGGTGTTCCTTCCGACGGTCCAACTCCACTTCCTCCTCACGTGATCGACAGTGCATGTTTGAGGACGCTGCTCTCCCTCCCCGTCGTTCTCTTCGGATCCAGTCTTCTTCGATGGCACCCCCGCCACCGGCCGACTCTTCCTACATGGAGATGCTCGATCACGACGGTTCGGAGGATGATCCTCTTGATTGGCCTCACTCTCCGGGTCGTCAGCGCGGTGTCCGCTATGTGTTCTCCTCCGACTCTGAAGGGGTCTTCAATGAAGATTCATATTTGTAGGGGCTATGTTTCTTCTATGGGTTCTAGGGCTTTGTTTCTGGCCACGCCTGGGTGTTCTTGGCCTTTTTATGCTTTCTTGGGCCTTTGGCCTTATACGCCTCCTACCCCTCTTTGGGTGCTTCCCCTCCCCCGCTGTACCCCTTTCTTATTTTCTGCTTACTTATATGAAAATCGCTTGCCTGGTGGCCGGGATAGTGTTTTCATTTTCTTCCGCAATGAAGAGATGAACCCCCTCTCCCGCTCCCCCTTGCAAGTATCAACTTCAGTTAAAAAAAATGGCCTATCAACCAACGACCTCCACTATGCCCTCACACCCTCTCATCTTCTCTCACCCTTCCATTTTGCCATCCACCCCTACTACACCTACACTTATGCCTTCCAAATCTCTTATCATCCGCCAACCGTATGTAACCCCACCTACCTTCACCATGCCTCCACTAACGCCCTCAAAACCACTCATCACCCACCATCGATCTCAGAACCATTGTCCGTCTCAAGCCTTGTCCACTTCCACTTTACCTCCGCCTCCACCTTCCAAGCCCCTTATCCTCCATAGCCCACATGAGATCCCCTCTACCTCCACCATGCCTCCATCTAACAAATCCCTCATCAGAATCCCCGCTCCCATCATCACCCCTGCTTCATCAACCATTCTTCCACCACTACCCCTCAAACCCCTGCTAAAACCCACATCTAACCCCATAGAGGTGCAAAAGCCGCAAGCAATGGTGCTCCAGAGTGGAAGGATTTTTCACAGGGTTTTCCCCCAGAACAGTCAGGACCCCGAGCAGTCTCAGCCAGAGAAGGACAATGGAGAGCAGCCAAAAAAATCCATCCCTGCGACACGGTATGATTTGTTAAAACACATGGACAAGATGCCTGCTTGGATCTCCATCCTTGAGTTGCTTTAGAAATCCACATCCCATCAGGTGGCCTTAATGGAATATCTTCAAAATGTCATGGTGAATGAGGACCTCCCTGTAGAGAAGATTTCGGCCACTCTGACGCCGTTGGACACACAGCCAGCCATTGTGTTCCACAACTACGAGCTTGCCCCCAAGGAAGCCCAAAAATATGCATTATGTGTCTCGATAAAAATCAATGGAGTGTCCATACACCCGTGCTTGGTGGACATGGGGGCATTCATAAATGTGATCTCCATGAGCACCCTTCAGTTATGTGGGGTCGGTGAGGAACAAATAAGACCTTCCTCAATCACAGTCATAGCTTATGACAATAGCAAAAGGCCACCACAGGGAATGATTATCCTAAAGGAAGAATTAGGCCCTGCGTCAGTCTCTACAGAATTCCACGTCCTTGACATGGATCCCACATTTAAGGCTATATCGGGTCACCCCTATATTGAAGTCATAGATGTTGTGCCTTCTACAAACCACCAATGCCTAAAGTTTCCATACAATGGGAGGATAATTAAAGTGATCAGTACACATGTCCTTCATATAGTGGATGCTATTAATACCTCTCTGCCATCTGTTGGGCCATCTCATCGGCCCATACTATCACTGTTGGATGTGTGGGACCCACCACGCATTCCCTAACACCAAAGAAGCCACCCTCAGCACCAACGTCATGTCTCCCTTCTAATTCTAAAGGGTGGGAGATAATGAGCAATATCAGCTATCAACAGGGCAAAGGCTTGGGTGCGCAGCTACAAGGAAGGCTAAAATTGCCAAAGGAAAAAAGGTTGAGCCATAATTTTGGCCTAGGTTTTGAAGGACCACTCAAGGCAGATGGGAAACCCCTCACATGGACCCTACCCTCTCATTTCAAGAAAGGGCTCATTGTTCAGATGGGGGATCACCCGCAAGAAACACATGGGGGATCACATGTTGTATACTTGGCTAAAAAATGTTCAAGGGCCACTAAGAAAGGCAAGATCAAAGATCCGGAATGCGAATGGGGTAAATGGTTTGACATACAAGATATTTCCATTACACTAGAAAGAATGTTCTTACCCCCGCAGCTGGTAGGGCCGCCATTGATCTTTAAAATGCCGAGGAATATCATTATTGTTGCCAGAATTCCGAACCATCCTCGCCAAGAGGACTCTATCACTGACGGATCTTCATCCGTCATCAACATTACCATCGACGGCTCATTAGCCGTTGTCTTCTCCACTCACTTACCTCAGCCTTCGCTGATGTCTTCTTCCTAGGTCAAACAATTGTCTGATAATCTTCCCAGGTCCCCTTCTCTACTTACATACCTACGCGGGTTTCTCAACCCACGCCAGGTTTTCAATCATGATCTGCTCTACGAGCCTCCCAACCCTTTAGCCATAATCACTTTTCCCCCTCCTCCGATTTCTTTTCATTACTTCATCATCAAAAATGAAAATGAAAAAAAACGTTCAAACTCCTCAACAACACATCTTCGTTGATTAAACCTCCTACATCTCTCACGAGTGCATCCCGACCCACGGGCCACTCATCCAAGGTCCTATGAGCGACCTTTTTTACCCCTCCTCTGAGGGGTCCTTCCTTGTACATTCTTCGGCATCTTCTTTAGCTTCTTCTTCGTCCGTAGGACAGCCCAATCAACTTAGGAATAATAGGTCAAGGGTAGTACCCAAAAGGAAATGCAAGAGCAAGCAGATCTCTCGTCGATTCCTTCTAGATCTAGCCAGTAGGTGTCAAGCGTGCCTATCCATTCCTCAATTGCTAGAAAATCTAATCCAACTATCAGAGATTGATTGCAAAGAGAATTGCACAATTGATGAAGGGTCTGGAGTCTACGAGATCACATATGAAGAATGCCCCATTGAAGAAGAGGATGAAGAATATGAGGATGCGACCGGCGCATATGCTAGTGGGATGAAGAGATTCGACGAGCCGTCAGCCGCCGTAGAAGAGTCCACCAAAGAAGTCGACTTGGGAACTGAGGAAGACCCTAGGATCGTCCTCATAGGTGATAATTTCCCATCATTTGAAGAAGAGACATTAATTAAAATTCTTAAGGAGTATAAGGACACGTTTGCATGGAACTGCGAGGATATGCCGGGTCTGGATTTCACCTTGGTCAAACACCGCTTAACTCTAAAACCAGGGTCTGTCTCGGTAAAAGAAAAGTTAAGGCGTTTCCACCCTCAGATGACTTTGAAAATGAAAGAAGAGGTCGACAAGCTCCACAAAGCCAGGTTTATTAGAGTTGTCATTTATCCTCAATGGGTGACAAACATTGTCCCAATCAAGAAAAAGGATGGGAAAGTTATGATTTGCATCGACTTTCGGGACCTTAACCGCACGTGTCTAAAGGATGATTTTCCCAACCTCATATTGATGTGTTAATCGATAACACGGCAGGCTATGAAACCCTCTCATTTATGGATGGATTTTTGGGATATAATCAAATTCATTTGGCAGAAGAGGATCAGGAGAAGATGTCATTCACTACACCTTAGGGAACATACTGTTACGTGGTCATGCCGTTTGGGTTGAAGAATATTGGAGTTACTAACCAAAGAGCTATGATGGACATATTTCATGACATGATGTATATATACCTGGAAGTGTATGTGGATGATTTATTGGTGAAATCAAGAACTAGGACGGAACATCCGAGTGCCTTGGCTAAGGTATTACAGAGATCAAGAGAGTTCTAATTGAAAATGAACCCGAAGAAGTGTGTGTTTGGCGTATCTTCGGGCAAATTACTGGGTTTCATTGTGAGTAAAAGGGGGATTGAGATAGATCCCAACAAAGCTAAGGCCATCAGGGATATGTCGCCTCCCAAAAATTTGAGAGAAGTTTGAGGTTTAATGGGGAGGTTGCAATTCATTCGTCGGTTTGTGTCTCAACACTCACAAAGGTGTAGACCTTTCTATGAGTTGACCAAGCCAGGAGTAGAATTTCATTGGGATTCTAAATGTTAAAAAGCTTTTGAAGGGTTAAAGGAATACCTGGTTAATCCACTCGTTCCCATTCCACCCAAGTTAGGAAAATGATGGGGACATCGCTTACCACTTCCCATTTCTCCACGGGTCCCGTTACTTGCCAGCTATGTGTCATCATGTTCGCGGCATTTTTTCTTAATCATGGCTTGTAATTTTTATATTTTCTTGAGTCATAAATTATGTAATTTCCCTTTTATTGAGTCAAGTACCTAGGTTAAAGAGTCATCTAGCTAGGTTAATTATCATTAGAGTGGTTAATGAGTCAGTTGGGCCCAATTAAGCGGGCTAGGCCCATAGGCACCCCCTTCCCCCTTGGTTTATTGTCATTAGTCAAAAACTCAGGGTCTTTTGTTAAATTGTGGGTTTCCTATAAATAGGACCCCAATCTCCCCCATTTGGAGCTAATGAAGTATTGATAGAATTTGCGAAGCATTAGTGCACCTCTCTCTTTCTCTCTAGATCTCTCTCTCTTCTTCTCTCTCTCTCTTACTCTCTCTCTCTCTAGGGCGTCACTTTCTCTCTCTTCCCCCCAAAATTTCAAAATTCTCTCTCTCTCCTCCTCATTCATTCCTCATTAAACCCCTCTCCCTTCCCTATACCTCCCATTTACTCCCCCCCCAACCTCCTAGGTGGAATACCATTCTCCTAGACACCTTTCCCCTTCCCCATTCACCCTTTCACCTTCCCAAGGGAGAATACATTCTCCCAAACACCTCTTCCCCTCCCCAAGGCAACCCTTCCTATTCTCTAGGCTACCATTAATCCCTTTCCATTAAACCCATTCCAAATCCAAAGGAGGGAAACCATTCCCCCCCCACCCACTTGTGCCCCCTCACCTTCCCCCTTCCCTCCAAGCCCAATTTCGCAACTCCCCTCTCAGCCACTGCAAACACCTCCTTCCAGCCCTCATTCTTCCCCTCCCACTTCTTGGAACACCCCCACCCAGACCCCATCACAGCCAAGGGTCATCCCCATACCCATCCACCTCACTTCCCCTCCCATAAACCCCATTTTCCCCCATCTTCTTCAAATTACAACTCTCAGTTCGAGTGTAGCAGAAAGAGCCCGACTTGCAAAATCTGCCCCGAGGTCATTTGACGTCTTCTGGAGGCGTACCTTACATCGAAGGAAATCTCTCCCAGTCATCTTCGCATGCGAGGTGGTTTCGTCTCAATGCAAGGTCGGATATGCCCGGGAGAGCTGATCTCCCCCAACTGCGCAGAGTTCCTCATATCGAGCTCCTGAACCGGAAGGGAAGCTGTACCACGAAGAATATCAGAAGAATCAAGCCAAGAGCTCTTCAACAGAGTTATCTCTCGCCCAGTCCTCTTTCAGAATCAAAAGGCGGAACTGCGTTCGGCCTCCGTGGGACAGAGTTACCAATTTTCTCCCTCGGCTACTCTAATCTACGTCTCACAGTCTGCCTCGACCTGTCATCACTATTCAGAGTCCCCCAGTCGACTCCGACCTCATTCGGCTTCCCCGTCAGTTTTTCTACGAAGAGGACTCATCCACGATTCCATAAACTCTAGCGGTTCATCATTCGGAGTCTGGGAGCTATCGGGGCAGCCTCTGTAACCTGCTGCCAAGAACCTAAAGCTGCCTTCCACAGATTCTATCACTCTGTTCGACTCCCCACCCGGACCAGCATCGACGTCAGAAGAATTCTAAAACATTCTGAGACATCCTAGCTCCAGTTACAAAGATTTCCCCTCTGGTCTCATCATCAGCAAAATTCCGGACTGGAAGTTACGACCTCAACAGTGACTGTCAGTCATTCGTCGCAGAGTGCAGGCAGATTCGACATCGGCTTCTCTGCTTGAGTTTTCGGCGACTCTCCCCTTCCCGCCTGGCCGGCTTATTGCCCCTCCCTGCATGGAGGTAGTGTTTGAATTGTAACTCTAAGTTTCTTACCCCAAGTCCACCCTCCTGCGAGAGGTGTAGTGAGTGTAATCATCTAAACAGGGTTCAAGCTTCATCGGCGCAGTGTGCGGAGAACCCACACTTCCCCGCTCGCCCATCGTCTCCGACCGGGATTGGTTTCCTAAAACCAACCAGGTGAGCTTCTGCCCTTGCTCCATTTACTTCTGTTCATTTCATATCCGTACGGCTTATCCGCTGGTCGGTGAGAGAGCGCTCGTTCCCGGACCGACCGATTCTTGTGTGGTCACCGTGGCAAAAGTGAAAGTGAGTGACCCAGTGCTCCAAGGCACCCGGCCCCCCTTGAACTTGGGCAACGTACCCTCGGGAGGGAAGACCTTAGCCCTGCTGGCCCTCAACCAGCAAGGGTCTTGTTCCACCACCTCGACTCGGCATCACCGAGTCACCACGGGTTTCGGGTGTGCACGGTGGTTCGGTCCAATTTCAAAGAAATCTCAAATCTTGAGTTGTGTTTTGCGAATTAAGTCCAAGGGAGCATAGTGTCTTGCTGCATTCCCATCGTCGTTTCACATCAAATGGTATCAGAGCAAGTTCTAGACTTGTCTCTACTAAGTCTTGTCCTAGGGTGCATAAGTATTTAGAGTCATTCGGTTCATCAACATGGCTACCTCTCTTTGGTCCCACTCGGCCCTGCACAAAGGTCCGATCGACCACCCATTTTCGGACATCCTTATAGATGAGAGTATCACCTTTGATGGGTCACATCCTAGTGATTATGTTAGGTGGGAGACTTTCATGACAAAACACTTTGATAGGACTAGGGTCTATGGACACGCTAGAGTCCGCAGGGCCACAGGGCGACTTCGGGGACATGCCAAGAAGGAGTGGGAACGCATAGTGAGCTTAAGAAGGATTTGGCGGCAAGAACCCATAGAATCATGGGAAGAGATGAAGATTGAGCTTAGAAAGATCTTGACTCCCCGACCACCCCACTCCTACCGTGAGGACCATAACCCGAGGAGCACTCCCACTCCCCCTTTCCCTCCCAGTCAACCCAAGACCTCCATTAGGACCCAAACCCCACCACCCAAAGGACCCCTAGATTCATTGGAAGAGATAAGGATTGAGATCAGGAAGATCTTCACTCCCCAACCTTCCCACTCCTACCTTGAGAACCATAACCCGAGGAGCACTCCCACTCCTCCTTTCTCCCCCATCCAACCCAAGACCACCGTTAGGGTCCAAACTTCACCACCCCGGGTACACCATGCCCCAACTTTCATCACCCCATCCCCAAAAGACCTTCCCATTCCCTTGGAGAATAAGACCCCCACACCACAAAGGGATAAGATTGTAATTGAGGTACATGAGGCCTCCCCCGATTGGGAAGAAGAATATGAATCACAATGTCATGGGTTAGGCCAAGAAGTTCCCATCCCAGGTGGAAGAAGCATCATGGCTCACTCCACCCTCACCATTCAAACCCACGTGGACCCCATGTCCACCCCTCCACCTAGGCCCGTGACAGCCACCATTCCCCAACCCAAAGTTACTCACCCAACCCACCTTCCACTTCCAACTCCTATCCTACCCAAACCTAGCCCCCCGCTACTTCCACTCCCAACCCCAACCCAAGTCCGGCCTCACTCACCACCCTGGGTACACCATACACCAACCGTTATCATCTCGCCCTCAGAGGACCCACTCACCTCCCTGGTAGAGGAACCCATACCCGACCCCATATTGGTGAACACTCCGGACCCAACCCCCGCCATAAAGATCACCCATGTCCAGGAAGAAGAAGAAACTTCACATGGTGGTCTTCACCTTACACCACCCTCCCTAGTAGGGGCCGAGCTCATCTTAGGAGAACCCCTTTCACGTTGGCTAAAGGAGAACCCATTTAGAGATCTCATGGCCCATGTTTGCCCTCCTATGGAACAAAACCTTCCTATAGTACCCTTACCCACCTATCACACCACAATCCAATCATCCTATCAAGTGGAAATATTAGGGGATTTTCTTAAGGGTCTATCTTGGCAAATGGAGTTAACTGGCATGTTGACCACTGTAGCCGACCAACCTAGGAGCCTTGACCTCCTACACCTATGTGTCGGGTCCATCTCCTCGATATACACTGTGGGTTGCTACACTAGCGACCTTCTTTTATTCCTCCCAACACCCGAAGAGCCCGATGCTATCCACGAATTAGAGTTGCTTATTTCGGGTAGGATGCCAAGCCCTCCATTCATGGCCAACCAACCCGCCAAGGACTTCGGTTCAATTACTTCATTTGAGGAGGAGGACTCACCATCATTTGAAGACCTTGAGGAGATAGAATACCCCTTCCTTGGTAACACATTCCATGACCCCTTTGATCCCTCCCTATGGAAGACATTGAACCCATGGGACCTAGCCGCCTTACCCACCACCCGCTCCCTCCTACCCTCACCCACCATGTTGAACCCAACCCACCCATTCCACTACTTAGTTCACACTATGAGAGCCATGACCGAGGGTGACATCCACCTAGGAAATGAGGAAGTGACATATCCCAAAATGTCAACCTTCTTGGACCCCTTAGACCCCTATGAGTGGAAACCCCCAAATCCACCCCCACCTAAAGATGGGACCATCTTGATTGTAATGCATGTGTCACAACATTTTGCATCATATAGTAAGGCTAGTCACGTCATTTGTGTCACATACACACTAGGTCCAGTGCACGACAGGTTTACATTTGGACAAGCTGATCTTCCCCCACTCTTCATCCGTCTCATACATGATAGGGTCACTTGTGGCTGCCCCGGTCCACCTAAGTGCATCAATGTCCACATGGTTTCTAAGCATGATAGGTCAATTCATGGATGCCCTGGTCCTCCTAAGTCTGTCAAAACCAATCTAACACTTGATAGGGCTGAATTTGGTTGTCCAGGCCCTCCCGTCATCCCTATAGGATCATCATTCATGACATTGCATGGTAACATTCGCAAACACAACAACAAGAGTAGCAAGGTTCTTAAGGAATTAGCCGATTCCCACTGTCGCCACCAAGAAATCCATGTCGGTGATTTTGTGATGGTGAGGACTGAGATTGTCTCAAAACTGAGGTCTCGTGGAGCAGGCTCCTTTCAGGTGTTGAGGCTCCTTGGCACAAATGCTTATGTGTTGGACCTCCCCGAAGAGTAAGGAGTAAGCCCCACTTTCAATGTGGCTGACCTAGTGACCTACAAGGGTCCCACGGTGACACCCAGTGACGAGATCCAGCCTATCCCACCCCTTGAGAGAGCCCCCACACCAACGAGAGCTCCATCTGGCCAGAGAAACCAGCGTGATCAAGTGGAGCGGATATTAGATGAACAGATCACTACCACACGGAGCAAGGCGTATGAGTGATATCTGGTTAGGTGGAAGGGACGACCACCTTCGGTTGACGCCTGGGTGATTCGGGAGGATCTCCAGCAGCTGGATCCTGACCTATTGGAGCAGTACCGCAGCAGGGAGGACCCTTACTCGACAGAGTCGAGTTCTCTGCACCCCGGGAGTATGATGGGGACATCGCTTACCACTTCCCATTTCTCCACGGGTCCCGTTGCTTGCCAGCTATGCGTCATCATGTTCGCGGCATTTTTTCTTAATCATGGCTTGTAATTTTTATATTTTCTTGAGTCATAAATTATGTAATTTCCCTTTTATTGAGTCAAGTACCTAGGTTAAAGAGTCATCTACCTAGGTTAATTGTCATTAGAGTGGTTAATGAGTCAGTTGGGCCCAATTAAGCGGGCTAGGCCCATAGGCACCCCCCTTCCCCCTTGGTTTATTGTCATTAGTCAAAAACTCAGGGTCTTTTGTTAAATTGTGGGTTTTCTATAAATATGACCCCAATCCTCCCCATTTGGAGCTAATGAAGTATGGATAGAATTTGCCAAGCATTAGTGCACCTCTCTCTTTCTCTCTAGATCTCTCTCTCTCTTCTTCTCTCTCTCTCTCTCTCTCTTACTCTCTCTCTCTCTAGGGTGCCACTTTCTCTCTCTTCCCCCCAAAATTTCAAAATTCTCTCTCTCTCCTCCTCATTCATTCCTCATTAAACCCCTCTCCCTTCCCTATACCTCCCATTTACTCCCCCCCAACCTCCTAGGTGAAATACCATTCTCCTAGACACCTTTCCCCTTCCCCATTCACCCTTTCACCTTCCCAAGGGGGAATCCATTCTCCCAAACACCTCTTCCCCTCCCCAAGGCAACCCTTCCTATTCTCTAGGCTACCATTAATCCCTTTCCATTAAACCCATTCCAAATCCAAAGGAGGGAAACCATTCCCCCCCCACCCACTTGTGCCCCCTCACCTTCCCCCTTTCCCTCCAAACCCAATTTCGCAACTCCCCTCTCAGCCACTGCAAACACCTCCTTTCAGCCCTCATTCTTCCCCTCCCACTTCTTGGAACACCCCCTCCTAGACCCCATCACAGCCAAGGGTCATCCCCATACCTATCCACCTCACTTCCCCTCCCATAAACCCCATTTTCCCCCATCTTCTTCAAATTACAACTCTCAGTTCGAGTGTAGCAGAAAGAGCCCAACTTGCATAACCTTCCCCGAGGTCATTTGATGTCTTCTGGAGGCGTACCTTACATCGACGGAAAGCTCTCCCAGTCATCTTCGCAGGCGAGGCAGTTTCGTCTCAATCCAAGGTCGGATATGCCCAGGAGAGCTGATCTCCCCCAACTGCGCAGAGTTCCTCATACCGAGCTCCTGAACCGGAAGGGAAACTGTACCACGAAGAATATCAGAAGAATCAAGCCAAGAGCTCTTCAACAGAGTTCTTCCTCGCCCAGTGCTCTTTCAGAATCAAAAGGTGTAACTACGTTCGGCCCCCGTGGGACAGAGTTACCATTTTTCTCCCTCGGCTACTCTAATCTGCGTCTCACAATCTGCCTTGACCTGTCATCACTATTCAGAGTTCCCCAGTATACTCCGACTTCATTCGGCTTCCCCGTCAGTTTTTCTGCGAAGAGGACTCATCCACGATTCCAGAAACTCTGGCGGTTCATCATTCGGAGTCCGGGAGCTGTCGGGGCAGCCTCTGTAACCTGCTGCCAGGAACCTAAAGCCGCCTTCCCCAGATTCTATCACTCTGTTCGACTCCCCACCCGGACCATAATCGACGTCAGAAGAATTCTAAAAAATTCTGAGACATCCTAGCTCCAGTTACGAAGATTTCCCCTCTGGTCTCATCATCAGCAAAATTCCAGACTGGAAGTTACGACATCAACAGTGACTATCAGTCATTCGTCGCAGAGTGCAGGCAGATTCGACATCGGCTTCTCCGCTTGAGTTTTTGGCGACTCTCCTCTTCCCGCCTGGCCGGCTTATCGCCCCTCCCTGTGCGGAGGTAGTGTTTGAATTGTAACTCTAAGTTGCCTACCCCAAGTCCATCCTCCTACGAGAGGTGTAGTGAGTGTAATCATCTAAACAGGGTTCAAGCTTCATCGGCGCAGTGTGCGGAGAACCCACACTTCCCCGCTCGCCCATCGTCTCCGACCGGGGTTGGTTTCTTCACACCAACCAGGTGAGCTTCTGCCCTTGCTCCATTTACTTCTGTTCATTTCAAATCCGTACGACTTATCCGCTGGTCGGTGAGAGAGCGCTCGTTCCCGGACCCACCGATTCTTGTGTGGTCACCATGGCAAAAGTGAGAGTGAGTGACCCAGTGCTCCAAGGCACCCGGCCCGCCCTTGAACTTGGGCAACGTACCCTCGGGAGGGAAGACCTTAGCCCTGCTGGCCCTCAACCAGCAAGGGTCTTGTTCCACCACCTCGACTCGGCATTACCGAGTCACCACGGGTTGCGGGTGTGCACGGTGGTTCGGTCCAATTTCAAAGAAATATCAAATCTTGAGTTGTGTTTTGTGAATTAAGTCCGAGGGAGCGTAGTGTCTTGCTGCATTCCCATCGTCGTTTCACATCAGAAAACCTCTGATCCTGTATATCTCAATCTTGGATGACTCCGTGGGGGTCGTCCTCGCACAAGCCGATGAAGAAGGTAAGGAACAGGCAACCTATTACTCGTCCAAACTCCTCAATCCCTGTGAGCAGAAGTACACGGCCATGGAGAAAACCTGTGCTACCCTTGTTTGTGTAGTGCAGAAATTGAAGAACTACTTCTTGGCTCATGAGGTCCATTTGATTGCCGGCATGAATCCTATCAAGTTCCTCCAGGAGAAATATGTTCTTACTGATAGGATAGCACGCTGGCAAAGTTTCCTATCTCAGTTTGACATCACCTATATCCAGCAAAAGGTAATCAAAGGCTATGCTCTAGCCGAGCATCTCGCTCACCATCCTCTCCCCAAGTTCGATCCTGTCCAATCAGAGTTTCCAGATGAGGAACTGATGTCCATCACCCAATCCAACGAGCCAATGTGGACATTATATTTTGATGGAGCTCTGAATTCCCAAGGAAGGGGTATTGGCATTGTCCTTCTGACACCTGAAGGCGTTACCATTCCAGAGGTGTTTCATCTCGCATTCCCAGTCACCAACAACATTGCTGAATATGAGGCTCTTCTAGCTAGTCTGGAACTAGCCCATTCTTTCTATATCACCGAATTACGAGTCATGGGTGATAGTCAACTTGTTCTCTACCAGGTACTTACCAAATATCGCACCCTTGATCCCAAGCTCAAGCCTTATCAGGAGCTGATCTCCGCTTATGCCAAATTGTTCACCAAGCTGATCTTTGTCCACGTTCCTTGTGAACAGAACATCTTGGCCGATGCTCTTGCCTCCTTGGCGTCATCTTTTAAATTTCTTTTAGGTGTATGGTCTGAATCCATCACCATCTACAAGCGCCTCGTCCCTGCTGTTCAGGACCCTTACCCTTTAAGAATCAAAGAAAGAGTCCTACGGAAGCTTCAGGAAGGGGAAATTCTTGAGAAGAGGGAAATCATGTTGGCAGAATTTGAAGAAGAACTGGCTGATGAAGAGAAACCTTAGTTCTATGAAATTGTCAAATATTACAAAGATCAGTCTTACCCTGAAGGAGCCACCATAAAAGATAAGAAAGCCATAAGAAGGGTGGCCCAGAAATACACGTTGGTTGGAGGTCTACTGTATAAGAGAAGCATTACTGGTGTTCTTTTAAGATGTCTCGATGACAATGAGGTCTGAAAATGTGTAGAGGAAGCGCGCTCGGGTGTGTGCGGTGGCCATGTAAATAGCCAAATGCTCGCTAAGAAGATCGTTCAACAAGGCTTTTACTGGCCCACGATGGAAGAGGATTGTGCTGTCTATGTCCGTAGGTGTGTCAAGTGTCAGTTTCATGCCGATAAGATTCATTCACCATCTTCCTCCCTTCATCCAGTATCCTCACCATGGCCTTTCTCCATGTGGGCGTTCGACATCATTGGCCCCCTAGGTGATCCCAACTCCCTTACCAAGTAGAAATCCTTCATCCTCACTGGGACGGAGTACTTCACGAAATGGGCCGAAGCTGAAGGTTACACGGAAATCAAGACGTCAACAGTCTACAAGTTCATCATGAAGAACATCCTCACCAGGTTCGGCATCCCAAGCACAATCGTCATCGACAATGGGCCACAATTCATTTCTCAGGACCTTCAAGACCTCTGCAAAAGGTACGCAATCGTATTACATCATTCATCACCTTATTATCCACAAGGTAATGGCCAGGCGGAGGCCACCAATAAAACATTGATCAAAATCATAAAGAAAACCTGCGAGTCTAGTAAGTTTTCAGACTAGCTAGAAAAGCTTATCGAAGCTCTATGGGCCTATCGCACTTCCATCAAGACCCCCATCGGGCAGACTCCGTTTGCCCTTACTTATGAAATGGAAGCAGTAGTCCCGTACGAGACTCTGATTCCTTCTCTCAGGGTACAATTGGATAAGGAATTTTCCCTCGATGAATGTCGTAATCCACTCCTTGCCCAGTTGGAACTCTTAGACGAGTAGCAGTTGGCTGCTGCCGAGCATGCACGTGTTTATCAAAATAGACTCGCTCGCTTTTACCAAAAGAAAGTCGTTGAGCGAAAATTCAGAGTCGGCGAGATGGTCGTAAAAAGAATTTTTGTCAAACCTGGAGGATCGCATTCTAAACTTCAACCCAATTGGGAAGGACCATATGTGGTTCAAGCTGTGTACCCCGGCAACGCCAACAAGTTAGTCAATGCCGAAGGGACCCAGTTATCCCACCCCTGGAACGGGATTTATCTTAAGAAATACCACCCTTAGATAGGTGTAACAACTGGCGTGGTACGAGGACCATCGGAGCCGAAAATTCATTCTTCGGTCTTTGTACTCTAACTCAGGGTTAACCTGCACGCACTCCCCAACCTCTTTTTCAAGATCAAACAAAGCAAAACTCAAGGGAAACCAAAAAAAAAGAGATGACTGGTGTTCATTATGCAGTCAAGTCTTTGCATCCGTCCTTCATGTTAGGATAGGACCCATTAAGGTTCGGTAGGTGTGACGACCCGAGGATCCGAGTACCAGAAAGGAACCGGCGCGTCTCGAATCTCGGCCCGCCAACCCACGAGCCCGAAGACTCGGAAGGGTAGAAAGGAGTGGTGTGGGGTATAAGAGAAGCTGCAACGTCCACAGAGATAGCACAATAATCAAAAGGAAATGCACATAATAATAAACAATTCAAACTGCTACAAGGTCCACAGTGTCTCATGTCCAAAGAAAGTACAGTCAACAGGAAAGAAAGTACAACTACACGGGGCATCCCCCGACGTACAACAACACGGGGCATCCCCCGGAGTACAACTACGCGGGGCATCCACCGGCTCTTGGCAGACTGGCAACTAACCCTGGCTAGAAGAACCACGCTGAAACTCGGCTGCGCCTCCCATCGACCCCGCCTCACCTGAAGAGCAGGGGTGAGCCTCATCTCATTGGCCCAGTAGGGATCCCGCGAATCCCCACCTCGCACGAAAAACGAGGAAGAAGAAGACAACCCTACCAACCGAGAGTACGGTAGAACCGACAAGCTAAAGTAAATAAACGGAAAAGTCGCCTACTCTAACGGTACCGTAGTACGGAACCTCGGTCCAACAAAACACGAGTCCACGCCTGCCAGTGAACAGGAGCACCATCCACAAGAAGAACGACCGGATGCGTCCCCTGACGTCTTACACCGCGTCACAAGTGTCTAGCTACAACGCCCCGGGCGTGAGACTCAGACACGCAACAAGTACCACAACAAGGACTAGCTGGGGTCGCACTCGTCAGTGCGTGCCCTAAGCCCCCAACTACGTGTGCACACACAGACCATCTGCTCTAGGTCGGGTCCTCTAGCTGGTTTTCCCCCCCACCGGACTCTGGTGGCAAAGGCAAGGGGCCCTACGGTAACCAGCCTAAAAACCGCGTCACACTGGGTCTCGCTCTCCACCACTCCCAGGTGGGTCCGCACACGCGTGCGCAGAAAGCTACGACTAGTGGACAGGTCACTGGAAGTAAGGACTAATCCACGGAAACCACCGACTAAACACTAGCACGGACTCACGATGATCATACGATAGGCATAGATGCCGGGGACATGCATGAGGTCCAACCGTCCCTCAAGTCACGCGGCACCCCTACCGAGGTAACTGACTCTCCGGGGAACCCCGTGCGCCCCTGTGGCTCTCACTGGGTGCCCACGGCATCCCTAGGGCCACACGCCACAACCGGGTCCGCAACTCACCCAACCGGAGGTCACGCTATCCACAAAACACGGTTCGGGGGAGGGGATGGTCGCGCTAGGTATCCCTAGCGCGACACCGAAGAACGCGCTAGCTTAGGCTAGCGCGATCTTCCATGTCGCGTCGCCCAAAGCCAGCGCGTTCACACCTGAACGCGCTAGTTTTGGGTAGCGCGATCTGGACATCGCGCTACCTGAACCAGGCGCGTTCCCCACCACCTTACTGTTCGTCTTCTCAGACGGACACGCTCGGACGACATGGCGCATTCATCAAGAACGCGCCACTGGACTATAGCGCGACAACGGGCCGAGCCCGGTTCGCGAACTACGGCCGGAAATCACAAAACCACGCCCATTCACCCCCTTTGGTGAAGGGAAAATAATGGGGAATCACCCCATAACACCCTAGCATGCATCTAGGACCCCCAAATCGATCAAAAACCTCATGAATCGACGGATCCGGCGCTCAAACCCCAACATGGAAATAACCCCCCCCCCCCCCCCGGCATGAATCTAGCCCCTCTCGGCCTCTCCACGGTCTAGAAATCACGGGGAATGCTAGGAAGAGGGTAAGGATTCGTCCCCCTACCTCAAGGAAGCTCGAAATCCACCGAAACACCGCCGAAATCAAAGATGAAGCTTTTACTCCCACGAACGCCCCGCCTCTCGCCGCGAAAAGCACGCCACCGGGACCGCCTTGCCGCCGCCGCCGCTGCCACGCCGTTGCCGGAGTGAGGGGGGCCGCGTCTCGGTCGCCCGGGGGAAGAAGATCGGCCGCGGGGGAGGGGGAGCTCTCACGGTGAAGGAAGGAGGAAGAAGAAGAAAAGAAAAGGTAAAAAGGAAAAAGAAAAAGAATTGATATATATAGAAAATCTGGAAAATACCAAAAATACCGAAAAATAGAAAAATACACCTCCTCGACCGTCTCGACGCGCTGATCGCAACGGTACCACTCGCGGGCTGGTGAACGACCCGGTTCACCCGCTACAGGGTTCCGAAGGATTCGCCGAAACCCGTACGCGGAAATCGGAAAACGCGCACGGAAAAGCCACGGACACACTCCGGGCCTCCGAAACGACTCCGGATCGCGCCGATCCGAACACGAAAGATGTCCGAAATAAAATTTCGGACACAACAGGGTCAGACACTCCGACAAACCAGATCCGAGACCCATAACGAAGGATCCGAAAGATCCGGGACATTACAGCCCTCCCCCCTTAAACGAATTTCGTCCTCGAAATTCAAGGACAAGGCACAAGGACGGGGGAAAGACTCACACAAACAAATAAGGATACGACTCCCGCATCTCATCCTCGCGCTCCCAAGACGCCTCGCCGCCAGAATGACGCTGCCAGACCACCTTAACCAAAGGAATAACCTTGTTCCGCAGGCGCTGCTCTCGCCGATCCTCAATGCGAACAGGAAACTCCGGAAGGGATAGATCTGGGGTCACCTCAGGCCAAACGGCATCCTCGAGAACATGAGAATCATCGGGCATGTACTTCCAAAGCATCGACACGTGGAACACATCATGCACGGCGGAAAGCTCCGGAGGTAGCTGCAACCGATAAGCAACTTCCCCAACGCGCTCAACGATGGGAAAGGGACCAATGTAGCGGGGACTCAGCTTCCCACGCCTACCGAAGCGCATCACGCCCTTCATGGGAGACACTCTCAGGAAAACTCGATCTCCCACAATAAAGCTGAGGGGTCGCCTCCTCCGATCGGCATAACTCTTCTGCCGACTTTGAGCTGCCAACATCTTCTGCCGAACGAGATGCACCACCTCAACACACTGCTGCACCAACTCTGGTCCGGTCAAGGCACGCTCGCCCACCTCGAACCAATCAAGCGGAGTCCGACAAGGTCGCCCATACAACGCCTCATAGGGAGCCATACCGATGCTCGAATGATAGCTGTTGTTGTAGGCAAAATCCACTAATGGCAAATGGTGGGTCCAACTCCCCTGCCACTCCAAGCAACACGCTCGCAGCATGTCCTCCAAAGTCTGGATGGTCCTCTCAGACTGACCGTCCGACTGAGGATGATAGGCCGAGCTGAATGCCAACTCGGTGCCTAGAGCCTTCTGGAAGCTCCTCCAGAATCCAGAAGTGAAACGGGGGTCACGATCCGATACAATGGAGATAGGAACTCCATGCAACGGGACGATCCGCTCCACATACAACCGAGCCAAACGCTGCACGCTCCAACTGACTTTGACCGGCAGCAATCGCGCCGTCTTCGTCAGTCTATCCACTAGCAACCAGATACTATCCTCCCCACTGGACGTCCTCGGTAATCCAACCACAAAGTCAGTGGTCACATGGTCCCACTTCCAAGCAGGAACATCCGAGGGCTGAAGTGTGCCTCCTGGTCGCTGGTGCTCAGCTTTCACCTGCTGACAGGTCAAACACCTGGCCACAAATTCCGCAACATCTCTCTTCATGCCAGGCCACCAAAACTGCCTCTTCAGGTTCTGGTACATCTTAGCCGATCCGGGGTGCACGGCATACTGACTCCCATGAGCCTCGCGCAAAACCGTACGCCGTACCTGCCCCTCGGCCGGAACGTACAACCTACCTCTGAATCTCACAGCTCCATCCTCACCAAACTCCACCTCGGCCATCGACAGAATACGGGGTAGCTCGGGGTCCGCTCGCTGGGCCTCAGTCACCTGTCGACGCACCGCGGGCGTGACAGTCAGACTCGCAAGGACAGCCGAACCCTGGTCCTGAGGGACCTTGAGCCTAAAAGTCATGGCCGGGACCTGCTCCCAAAGCTTCCACTTCCTCAACAACATCTGACTGATCGTCACTCTCCTGCTCAGAGCATCAGCCACGACGTTCATCCTGCCAGGCTGATAAGACAGAGTAACGTCATAATCCTTCATGTACTCCATCCATCTCCTCTGTCTGAGGTTAAGGTCCTTCTGCGTGAACACATACCTCAAACTCTGGTGATCAGTGAAGAGCTCAAACCGCTCGCCGTACAAATAATGCCTCCAAATCTTCAGAGCGAAGATCACCGCTGCCAACTCAAGATCATGAGTAGGGTAGTTCGCCTCATGTGGCTTCAACTGCCGCGACGCATACGCCACAACTCTCCCATGCTGCATCAACACAGCACCGAGGCCTACCCCGGAAGCATCTGTACACACCACGAACCCACCCGAGCCAGATGGCAACACCAAAACCGGAGCAGTGGTAAGCAATTTCTTCAGCTCCACGAAGCTCCGCTCACACTCCTCCGTCCAGACGAACTGCACCTCCTTCCGCGTAAGCCTGGTCATCGGGGCCGCAATACGAGAGAAATCTTGAATAAACCGCCGATAATAACCTGCAAGCCCCAAGAAACTCCGAATCTCCGTGACAGAACTCGGCCTCGGCCACTGCACCACCGCCTCGACCTTGGCCGGGTCCACGGAAACACCATCACCAGAAATAACATGTCCCAGAAAGTGCACCTCTCGGAGCCAGAACTCGCACTTGCTGTACTTGGCATACAACTGGTGATCACGCAGGGTCTGCAATACCGCTCTCAAATGCTGTACATGCTCCTCCGCAGACCGCGAATACACGAGGATATCGTCCACAAACACGACCACAAACTGGTCCAAGTATGGACGAAACACCCTATGCATCAAGTCCATGAATGCTGCGGGGGCATTGGTGAGCCCGAACGGCATCACCAAGAACTCATAATGCCCATACCTCGATCGGAACGCCGTCTTCTCCACGTCTGACTCTCGGATCCGTAGCTGGTAATAACCCGATCTCAAATCGATCCTCGAAAACACCTGGGCCGACTGAAGCTGATCGAACAAGTCATCAATCCGCGGCAACGGATACCTGTTCTTGACAGTCACCTGGTTTAACTGACGGTAGTCGATGCACAGCCTCAAACTACCATCCTTCTTCTTCACAAACAATACCGGCGCACCCCACGGGGAATAACTAGGACGAATATACCCCTTGGCCAGCAACTCCTGCAACTGCGCCTTCAGCTCTCGCAACTCAGCAGGCGCCATCCGATAAGGGGCCTTCGACATAGGCGCCGTACCCGGCACCACCTCAATCACGAAATCAATCTCTCGCTGCGGTGGCATCCCTGGTAGCTCCTCGGGGAAAACATCAGGAAACTCGCACACGACAGGAATGTCCTCTACCTCAGGACCCTGCCGCTCGACCAAAACTACGGATGCGAGAAAACCCTGACAACCTGCATCAAGCAAACGACGTGCACGGAAAGCCGAAATAAGCAAGCGGGAAGAGGAAGACCGAATACCTTGGAAATAGAAGGTGGGTCCACGGGGCTGTCGGAAGTAGACCTTCTTCGAGCCACAATCCACCAAGGCATGATGAGCCTCGAGCCAATCCATGCCCAAAATCACATCGAAGTCCTGGAGCGGTAACGCGTAGAGTCTAACCGGCAAGTTCCGCCCTTCCACCCACACAGGTACCTTCTCAAAGCAGTACGGGGTGACCATGAAGTCACCGGTAGGCAACTCTACCGCCAAGTCACAGGACACCTCGGTCACCGGGTCCTCCACGCTCTGAGCGAAAACCTCCGAGATGAACGAATGAGAAGCACCTGAATCGAACAAAACACGAGCCGCACAACCCAAAATCGAGAGAGTACCTTCCACCAAATGCGATGCCTCAGCCTCCGCCCTGGTCAGATGAGTCACTCTACCTCGGGATCTCTGCCCACCCATAGTAGCTGACCGTGCCAACTGAGGGAACTGTCCCTGCTGCTGGTACTGCTGCGGCTGTGCTGACGACTGCTGGGGCCGAAACTGCTGCTGCTGCTGAAACTCGTGCGGCTGGCGCGGTCTCTGCGGACAGTCACGTGCCATGTGCCCTGGCTGGTCGCACCTGAAGCAAATCACGGGCGCCGAACACGGTCTGCCTGGATGAGAACCACCGCACCTGGGACAGCCATCTCGCGAACCAGTCATCGAACTCTGACGCTGAAAAGCCGCAGGCTGCTGAACACTGCCCAACGACTCCTGCCCCGACTCCTTACGATCCTGACGCCTCTTGCTAAAACCAGCTTCCTTAAGCAACTTCTTAAGCTTCGACTTGAAGGATGAACCTGGCGCCGGAGCCGCAGTCTGTGTCGCCACTGATCCACCTGCTGAGAGCTGGGCGGTACTCTGCTACTGCATCCCTGTCGGCTGGCTGAAATCTGCCTGCACCTGACTAGCACTGCTCGGCCCTCGAACCTTCTGCAAATCTCTCTCCAGCGCCGCTGCTGCCTTACATGCCGCATCCAAACTGGTCAAACCCGACGCAAGAAGATGATGCCTCAACTCTAGCCTCAGACCACTAACAAACTGATCAGTCTTCACCTCCTCGTCTGCCATGATATGAGGAGCATAACGGCCCAACTCGATAAACCTGGCACGGTACTCCATCACCGTCATGTCTCCCTGAGTCAGCTCCATGAACTCTCGCAACCTCTGCGACCTGACAAAGGACGGACAGAAGGCTCGCTCGAAAGCCGTGACGAACTCCTGCCATGCAATCTGCCGAAGAGGACGAGATCGGAACACTGAACCCCACTCCGATGTCCACCAAGTACGGGCCGATCCCTGAAGACGATGAGTGGCCAGCGCTACCTGCTCCTCCTCGGGGCACTCCATCGCACTGAAAATCTGCTGCACATCATCCAGCCACACTCTGGCCACCTCAGGATCCGACTGCCCACCAAAAGAAGGAGGCTGATACAGCAAAAACTCCTTCAGCACACGACCGCGACCACCTCGAGCCTGATCCTCACCAGCTTCGCCACCCTGCTGTTGATGACCTCCCTGCTGCTGACCTCCCTGCCGCTGCTGAAACAGATACTCAAACATGCCTCGGAAGAAATCGTCCATCCCTGGAGCTCTCGCATCTCTAGATACACCCTCAGAAATCGAAGCCCTGCTCTGCTCCTCCGGACCCCCACTAGACTCTCCCTGCTGGGCACGAGTCCTCCTCCGTGGCGCCATAACACCTGGCATCAAAAGCACCGGAAATCAATAAAACACACGACCCTAAGCCAGTCGCCGACTGTACAGGACATTCATGGACCTTCTGGACCACTGCAATTCGTTCCAAGTTCCGATATACCTCCACAACCTCGCTCTGATACCAGCTGTGACGACCCGAGGATCCGAGTACCGGAAAGGAACCGGCGCGTCTCGAATCTCGGCCCGCCAACCCACGAGCCCGAAGACTCGGAAGGGTAGAAAGGAGTGGTGTCGGGTATAAGAGAAGCTGCAACGTCCACAGAGATAGCACAATAATCAAAAGTAAATGTACATAATAATAAATAATTCAAACTGCTACAAGGTCCACAGTGTCTCATGTCCAAAGAAAGTACAGTCAACAGGAAAGAAAGTACAACTACACGGGGCATCCCCCGGCGTACAACAACACGGGGCATCCCCCGGAGTACAACTACGTGTTAGGTTCGGTGCAGTATTCAGAGGGGGGTGAATGAATATAACCCGTTTAAAAAACCTTTCGCCCAGTTAAAATATGATGCTCACTAGAATTACTAGTTCGCAAACTAGACAAGCTTAAAAGCTAATAATCAGTTGCAGAACAAAAACAAGCATACAGTGAGATCACTAGGATGCTAACTAGGCTGAATTAGACAAGGAGTCGCTCAACTAGAATTTCGCTCTCTTGACAGATTAAACTATTCTAAGAAAACTAATCCACTCTTCTGCTCAACCAGAAGTCAAACGCTTAGAGCGCCCCTATGCAATCATCTAGCGGAAGCAAAAGCAGATAAACCAAACCACAATGCACAAGGGTTTTTAGGTGGTTCGGTCCTCCAGACCTACATCCACCCCACACTCAACCCGAGTGTGGCTTCCACTAGCTCACGCTAGAAACCGCAGACTCAGTCTGCAACAAGTGCTGCCACACAGCTTGACCAGGGGAACAACCTCCCCTCTTCCTCCAGACCAGGAGGGAACCAACCGGTGACTTCCAGTCACCAGCAAACCAGAGGTCGAAGACCTCTCTTCCTCCAACCGGAGGGACCCCTGGACTTGAATCCACAAGCCCAGAACCGGAGACAAGTCTCCCTTCCTCCAAACCGGAGGGAACCCACAAGTAGCTCCCAGCTACTTGGAACCGGAGATCAGATCTCCCTTCTCCTGATCCACAGGAGGAACCCCGACCTCTCTACAGAGTATCGGAAAGCACAGCAAACCAGAAAACAAAGGAAAAACAATAAATGAAAATAACTTCAGCAAACAGAAAGCTGAAACACGAAATGCACAATGTGGCTCTCAACGGAGCTGACTGGCCTGGATTTGATCCACGGTCCAGTAGACAGATCTTCAGGTAAGCTTTTCTTCCTCTTCTCTTCTCTTCTTCTTCTTCTCTTTCACTCTCTCGATCTCTGCTCCTCTATACTCTTCGGCTCACACTTCTATCTCTCTCTTTCTCTTTCTTATGCTCTCCTAATCTCTCACTCTCTGCTCTTCTCTTCTTTCTCTTTTCTTTTTCTATCAGGATCGTGGCTCTCTGTATGGACTCTTCTTCTCGCCAACTCGATCGACCTTCTTCTGTGGAAGAAGGCACATATATATAGCAGCACCATCAGCATCAGCCCCGACGTGTGACCTCCACACTTTCAGCCCTAAATATTAGGACCACGTGGCAGTCTCTCAGCAGGCTTCATTCCAGCCTCGGATCACGTGCTGCCCAGGCACTGGGAAATGTTCTTCCTCGGACCTGCAAGGAGATGAAAAACCATTAAAATTGAGGGCCACAATAACTAAAACTGCATGAAGTATGTAGTAGAAATTCTAGATGCACTGAGAATGACACGAGATACACACTGTAACAGAGATAACACAACAAAGAGAACGACACGAAGAAGATGAAAGCAACACGAGGTAAAAAGAAGAACGACACGAGATACATACGAAGACAAAACAGAAACCAACACGAAGTGTGGTTTCAACATACGAAAGACACGAGGTCTAGGAAGAACAACACGAAGACATAATACGGAAACGACACGAAGTGAAACAAGAACGACACGAAGTGAAACAAGAACGACACGAAGTGAAAAAAGCAGATATAAGAGATGACACGAGATGCAACTGGAGGACAGAGAGAAGTGACACAAGGTTCACACAGAAACGACACGAGGTAGCACAGAAAGCAACACGAGGTGCTGCAATGTTCTGCACGCAGTGGAACAGCAACGACACGAAGTCAGTACGACATGGAGACAGATGACAGAGACCGTCACGAGTTGAAAACAACACGAAGATGAAAACTGAAATAGACACGGAGTGAAAAATGACACGAGGTCTGGGAGACACGACACAAAGTCATAAGAGCGACAGTAACCAACACGAAGTGTGGTTACGAAACATGAACGACACGAAGTGTGGAAACATGACACGAAGTCACAGAAACAACAGTAACCAACACGAAGTGTGGTTACGAAACATGAACGAAGTCACAGAAACACTAACACGAGGTTATGAGAGGAAAAACGATACGAGGTCATGAAAACACAAGACAAAGATAAAAGATGAAATCGACACGGAGTGTAGGAACAACTCAAGACAGACACGGGGTCTGAAAAATAGACACGGCTTGTCACGACACGTGATGAAGCTATGTGAACAGTATAAAACGAATAAAATGACACGAGGAACAACAGTAACCGACTCGGGTTGAAAACAACACGAAGTCGAACAGTAATTGACACGGGGTAACACGACACGAGGTAAAAACGACACGAAGATGAAATTGACACATACGGAAAACAACACGAAGATGAAGGGAACAGTGCAATGTCTAGACTTGAAGTACAGTTAAGTGTACAGACTTCACCAATGAATCACTCACTGTACAGACTTGCTATAGCAGTATGATGTACAGACTTTGATGAACAGTCCAAAGTATGGACTTTCACTGCAAACAACAATGTGTAGACTTCATGTAAAAGCCCAATGTATGGACATTGAAATCGAAGACCGATGTGCAGACTTGACATTGAAGACTAGAGTGCAGACTTTAAGTCTAACTGTGGATGTACAGACTTGAAGAATAAACCAGTGTATAGACTTGAAGATTGAAGGTGATGTATAGATCATGCACATACCATAAGTCTAACACACACAATATATCAGTCATACACGTGCATTCTCCAGATGATATACAAATCACAATCATGAAGCTATCATCAAAGCACAATGTTAGCAGATAAACTGACTGAGCATATGAAGCCCTGAATGAACATTTCAGCAGGATGACTCACAATGATTAATCATCAAACATCAATCATCAAAACCAGATAAATCATTAAAACCACAGCAATGAATGCTTTATGCATCAGTTTAACATGTAGCATGACTGATCATCAAATATGACTCTAAATTGAGCAGCAGGATGACTGAACATTTGATTAACTCACACCAATAATCAATCAACAAAACCATCATCAAAACCACAGGGGCACAACAATCTCCCCCTTTTTGATGATGGCAACACTTTCAATATATTGAGTCATTCTGATGATGTGAGAGGCATTCTGAAGACTCAAATTATTCTCCCCCTTTGACTTCATCAAAAAGAAAATAATTTGAGAAGTTAAAGCATGCATAAAAGTTCAGACAAATTCTCCCCTTTGCAATACTCCCCCTGAGTATATGAATGCAAGGTCACAAATGATATGAGCATGATTCAGCATGACAAGGAATGCTCCCCCTGAAGAGATGCCAATTGAAATGCAAGTGATGCATGACATGGAAGCTCCCCCTCAATAAGTGGACTCTTATGAGAAGGAGACCACAGGGGCAAACAAGAAGAGGTTCAGGTTAATGAGTCAATACCATGAGCAGAAGAGTTTCAATTAACAGATTTTTCAAGGATGTTCCAAACACAAGAAGTTCAGTCTGATTTTCAAAGAGATATCAATATCATAAATCTAAAGCATAAGTTTTCAAAGTCTTCTATCATAAGGGCTTATGAATGACATTTATTGAACATCATGGTTTAAACGTGATGTGTGCAGAGTTTATCAATAAAATTCTGTAATGATATCTAAAACCATGGTTTAATAAAAATGAACCAAGCCCTCATATTTATCTTGATTATCCTCCCGTTGTCTTACACAATCAAATCTATTGACTTCTTTCAGAATTACATGTACTAGTATTGAAATCAAGCAATTATGAAGTCATATGATTTTGTCTAGGGTTGTAGCAATTTGATTTTGGCATCAATATTCAGATATTTCAATTTATTCAGCAATTTTCCTTGCTACAAATTTTACGTGCTTTCTAGTTCAGTACACACCTTGTAACTAGAGGATATACCTTGATCAGAAGCCAATATCCCTAAGCCCTTAGTGTGACTAACTGTCATGCCTTATGTGAACAGAGTTAGCATTTACACATCATGACACACTACAACTCAATTTTTAATGAGTGAATTGTATTTCTCAGTGTGCATGCCATTGCTCTGCCTGATTTTCAATGAATTCTTACAGAGTTAACTAAGGCACCTCATGACACAAACCTTTGGACATGTGTTTCTCAGTGACCAAGGTCATTGCTCTGACAATTACTTTACCCTTTAGACAATTCAGAAACATTCATTTGCTTCAAAAATAATATTAATCTCATGTACTTAACCAAATAAAGTCATGTATTCAAAAGTACAGATTTCAGAAGTTTTTGCAAGACATAGCATGAAACAGTTGGTTAAGATTTATTAAACATGATTTAGATATGTTAAGAGATTTTGAAGTTAAACTCCATGAATACATTAAGCTTAAACCACATGAGTTATTTCAGACATTCATAAAAGCGTATAATAGAAGATTTCTAGTTCAAGATTTTTTTTTTTGGATTTATGATCGAGATAGCCCATTGAAATCTTCATGAAGGACTGAAATAATTCTGATATCAAATGATACCAATTGTTACCAATTGATAGGAGAGATTTTGAAACTCAGCGTTTTCAAATTATGATCACGGTTTGGTCAAATAGAATCAATGAAAGGGATATACACACAAGGCAAGATATCAGGAGGTCAGACAAGTTCCAGGATGTTCAAAGTTTACATGCAATGAACTCTGACATAAATGTATGCACATGACTGCTTTCATGCATTGTATTGACTCCTCCTGACACTATGCATTCAATTATCCTTTTTGGTATTTTCAATGCAGTAAAATGCAATGCAATTAACTATATGCATGCAAAGACTCAACACTGAATGCTATGCAAGGACATGCAATTAACTCCCCCTGAAAGCATGCAGTGTTTGCACTGAAAACTGAACATATGATTTTGATTCATGCATATTCAGACTGTCCTAACCAGCAAAGTGACCCATGGTACTAGGCGGAGCACTTGGTCTAAAAGACCACCTCACACATAGTAAGAACCTCCAGACAGACTTCCCTGCCTTTTGGTACCTTACCATTTATATACCATTGAGGTCATGCATGATAATTCAACATGCAGTCATATATGCAATTCAGAATGTTCAGTGAGCTATTGCAACACACAAATTTCAAGCCACATACATAAGCAGTTCAGATTGTTCAGAATGCAATTTGTTTTCAGAGTTTATGCATTTCAACAGTTATCAAACAATTGCAATGAGCCTATGTATGCATCAGGTACAGACAACCCCTTTAAACTCAAATTTGCACAGAACACTCAGCAGGTGCATGATCAGAAAATAATGCAACTGGCAGATGATGAATGAATATGCAAGAACAGATTTAGCATGCATGCACTAGATGAAAGTAAGAGCAGGATATGCAAGAATACATCAAACCAGATATGCAATAAGTTTCAAAATGGGACATGCAGAGAGATTACCTGAACAGTGTGAGAGTCGGGTTTTCATTCTTGAGTGCCTTGGATCATTACCCCTTTTATTCCAGTCCCAAGGCACACCTGCAAAACAAAGTTTATTTTGCACAAATAGGTACCCAAGAAGTCTTGGGTCCTGACATGACATTATTATTTCTAGCAGGTTTTCTCAGCACATTTCCAGGAGTAGTTTTCAGATCTGATTTATGCACATTCTTATTAGCATGACTTCTATGTGCATAAGCATGGAAATTTCTGTTATTCGCATGACCAAACTGTTTTCCATAAACAACACATTCAAAGTTTTTCTTTTTGAAAACAACTTTGTTCTTTCTGAGAGCATTAGTACTTGAAGGGAATTTAAAATTTCCAGAAATAAAATTTTTCCCTTGAGCATGCCAACAGTCTTTGACTGTGTGGCCATACTTCCCACAATTGAAGCACTCATTGTGCTTGCCTCTAAAAATATTTCTTCCAAAAATATTTCCATTTGTAGGGAATTTAACAGTTTTAGAATTGAATTGTCTATCCTGAGCATACCAACAATTAATGGCTCTGTGGCCATGCTTTCCACATTCAAAGCATGAAATAGAATTTCTTTTAAAAGAGCCTGACCAGCATTCAGAGGCCTTCTGACCAATTTTGTTGCAGTTAAAACAGATGATATGCTGGTTCATTGACACAGATTTGTTTTTATTAAAAACATGTTGGTTTGTAGGGAATTTAGCATGATATGAATAAGAGGTTTTCTTACCACTAGCAAACCAGCAATGAGTAATAGAGTGTCCTAACTTTCCACAATTAGAGCATGTGACACTCCTTTTCTGAGGTGAAGGATTTTTATCATGTTTTCCTGATTTCTTAGCCTTGTACTGAATTGGAGATGAAGTAGAAGGCTTTTCCTGTTCAGAGGATTTTATGAAAACAGTTTTCAGTTTGCCTCCATCAACCTTCCTCATGACTGGACTGTAACCCAGTCCTTCCTTTTTAAAGTTATCCTTTGCTCCCAATATTTTCTGAGCAATGGGCTGTTTGTCTTTGGAGGTGGTGGCTACATCTGAACTACTTACAAAAGATGTCATAACTTTGTTCTGAAGTTCCTTCTTGTTTATCTTATTGTAGCCCAGCCCTTCCTTCCTAGAGTTGATTTTTATACCTAGTAGCTGGTCTAGGTTTTTCTGCCCATCAACAAATTTAGACAAAGAAACTTTCAAATCCTGAATTTCATCTTCCAAAGAGGAAATATGTAGCTCATAACTGGCAATCTCTTGTTCACTGCAATTCACACATTCAGTTAACACATTGTTAGCAGTTTTGTATTTTTCAATTTTCTGTTCCAGATTGCTCAGTTTATTAGAATCTTCGTTGCAAATAGTTTTCCCTCTTTCCAAAGTAAGAAGTCTTTCAGACATAGTGGAATTCAGCATTTTTAATTTTTCATTTTCTTCCTTAAGCTTGTCATTCTGAATTAACTCATTTATCAAGGTCTGATCTTCTGAGCTAATTTCAAGTTTTCTTCCAACCTTGAAATCCTTCAAATCTTTTTCCTTCTCTTCAATGTTTTTCTGTAATTCCACATTCACAGATTTGATGGCTTCAAGTTTTTCAGCAAGCAAGTTTTTCTCCTGCTCAAGTTTCTCAAACTTGTTATCATTTTTATTAGCAGATGTTCTCAGGGAGTCATTTTCAGATCTCAGCTTGTTTAAATCTGCGTTTATACTTTCAAAGTTTTTCAGCAGTTTTTCATACTGGTCATGATAGTTACCAAAAGTCTGATTATCGTTATCTGAGTTGAATTTTTCTTTTAGTTCAGATATGACATTTATATGATCTTGATTTTCAATTTTCAATAACGAAACTTGTTTCTTCACTATTTGAAAATCAGACATACATGCATCATGAATATTTTTCAATTCAACACAATTTCTACAAGGAGAGCTTGAGCTATCTAAACCAGTACCCTTCTTCAATTTTTTATACTATTTTCTTAACAGTTCATGAGATTCAAATAATTCAGCATATGCATTCCCCCAATCTTCTAGAGAGAAATTCTCGAAGAGATTTACCTCATCATCATCATCTCCTTCAGTTTGATTGCTGCCTTGATCGCTGGCACTTTGATTTCTTCTGTTGGCCATCATGCAGCTGTCCACATTTATCTCCTGAGTTCGCTTCAGTGTATCCAAAATATCTTTAGCAGAACTGCAGTCAAAGAAACATGAATGAAAACCTCTATCAGTAGCTGCCTTCATTAGATTTATTGCTATCTGATTTTCTTTGTGCATGGATTTGCGACTGTCAGTCCATTTGGACTTTTTCCTTGGTAGTTCATGAGGACCATGTGAAATTACTTTCCAGAGGTCTGGATTCACAGATTTAACACAATTCTTCAAACTAGCGAACCATGCATCAAAATGCGTACCACTGAAGATTGGTGGATGGGCCATGAGAACACACAGATTAACGCAACAAGAATATTGATGCACTAAAAACAAATAAGCACCTAAGATTGCAAGATCGATCTGCAGGTCGCTGGACCTTGAAGCAGATACCCGCTCTGATACCAATTGTTAGGTTCGGTGCAGTATTCAGAGGGGGGTGAATGAATATAACCCGTTTAAAAAACCTTTCGCCCAGTTAAAATATGATGCTCACTAGAATTACTAGTTCGCAAACTAGACAAGCTTAAAAGCTAATAATCAGTTGCAGAACAAAAACAAGCATACAGTGAGATCACTAGGATGCTAACTAGGCTGAATTAGACAAGGAGTCGCTCAACTAGAATTTCGCTCTCTTGACAGATTAAACTATTCTAAGAAAACTAATCCACTCTTCTGCTCAACCAGAAGTCAAACGCTTAGAGCGCCCCTATGCAATCATCTAGCGGAAGCAAAAGCAGATAAACCAAACCACAATGCACAAGGGTTTTTAGGTGGTTCGGTCCTCCAGACCTACATCCACCCCACACTCAACCCGAGTGTGGCTTCCACTAGCTCACGCTAGAAACCGCAGACTCAGTCTGCAACAAGTGCTGCCACACAGCTTGACCAGGGGAACAACCTCCCCTCTTCCTCCAGACCAGGAGGGAACCAACCGGTGACTTCCAGTCACCAGCAAACCAGAGGTCGAAGACCTCTCTTCCTCCAACCGGAGGGACCCCTGGACTTGAATCCACAAGCCCAGAACCGGAGACAAGTCTCCCTTCCTCCAAACCGGAGGGAACCCACAAGTAGCTCCCAGCTACTTGGAACCGGAGATCAGATCTCCCTTCTCCTGATCCACAGGAGGAACCCCGACCTCTCTACAGAGTATCGGAAAGCACAGCAAACCAGAAAACAAAGGAAAAACAATAAATGAAAATAACTTCAGCAAACAGAAAGCTGAAACACGAAATGCACAATGTGGCTCTCAACGGAGCTGACTGGCCTGGATTTGATCCACGGTCCAGTAGACAGATCTTCAGGTAAGCTTTTCTTCCTCTTCTCTTCTCTTCTTCTTCTTCTCTTTCACTCTCTCGATCTCTGCTCCTCTATACTCTTCGGCTCACACTTCTATCTCTCTCTTTCTCTTTCTTATGCTCTCCTAATCTCTCACTCTCTGCTCTTCTCTTCTTTCTCTTTTCTTTTTCTATCAGGATCGTGGCTCTCTGTATGGACTCTTCTTCTCGCCAACTCGATCGACCTTCTTCTGTGGAAGAAGGCACATATATATAGCAGCACCATCAGCATCAGCCCCGACGTGTGACCTCCACACTTTCAGCCCTAAATATTAGGACCACGTGGCAGTCTCTCAGCAGGCTTCATTCCAGCCTCGGATCACGTGCTGCCCAGGCACTGGGAAATGTTCTTCCTCGGACCTGCAAGGAGATGAAAAACCATTAAAACTGAGGGCCACAATAACTAAAACTGCATGAAGTATGTAGTAGAAATTCTAGATGCACTGAGAATGACACGAGATACACACTGTAACAGAGATAACACAACAAAGAGAACGACACGAAGAAGATGAAAGCAACACGAGGTAAAAAGAAGAACGACACGAGATACATACGAAGACAAAACAGAAACCAACACGAAGTGTGGTTTCAACATACGAAAGACACGAGGTCTAGGAAGAACAACACGAAGACATAATACGGAAACGACACGAAGTGAAACAAGAACGACACGAAGTGAAACAAGAACGACACGAAGTGAAAAAAGCAGATATAAGAGATGACACGAGATGCAACTGGAGGACAGAGAGAAGTGACACAAGGTTCACACAGAAACGACACGAGGTAGCACAGAAAGCAACACGAGGTGCTGCAATGTTCTGCACGCAGTGGAACAGCAACGACACGAAGTCAGTACGACATGGAGACAGATGACAGAGACCGTCACGAGTTGAAAACAACACGAAGACGAAAACTGAAATAGACACGGAGTGAAAAATGACACGAGGTCTGGGAGACACGACACAAAGTCATAAGAGCGACAGTAACCAACACGAAGTGTGGTTACGAAACATGAACGACACGAAGTGTGGAAACATGACACGAAGTCACAGAAACAACAGTAACCAACACGAAGTGTGGTTACGAAACATGAACGAAGTCACAGAAACACTAACACGAGGTTATGAGAGGAAAAACGATACGAGGTCATGAAAACACAAGACAAAGACAAAAGATGAAATCGACACGGAGTGTAGGAACAACTCAAGACAGACACGGGGTCTGAAAAATAGACACGGCTTGTCACGACACGTGATGAAGCTATGTGAACAGTATAAAACGAATAAAATGACACGAGGAACAACAGTAACCGACTCGGGTTGAAAACAACACGAAGTCGAACAGTAATTGACACGGGGTAACACGACACGAGGTAAAAACGACACGAAGATGAAATTGACACATACGGAAAACAACACGAAGATGAAGGGAACAGTGCAATGTCTAGACTTGAAGTACAGTTAAGTGTACAGACTTCACCAATGAATCACTCACTGTACAGACTTGCTATAGCAGTATGATGTACAGACTTTGATGAACAGTCCAAAGTATGGACTTTCACTGCAAACAACAATGTGTAGACTTCATGTAAAAGCCCAATGTATGGACATTGAAATCGAAGACCGATGTGCAGACTTGACATTGAAGACTAGAGTGCAGACTTTAAGTCTAACTGTGGATGTACAGACTTGAAGAATAAACCAGTGTATAGACTTGAAGATTGAAGGTGATGTATAGATCATGCACATACCAGAAGTCTAACACACACAATATATCAGTCATACACGTGCATTCTCCAGATGATATACAAATCACAATCATGAAGCTATCATCAAAGCACAATGTCAGCAGATAAACTGACTGAGCATATGATGCCCTGAATGAACATTTCAGCAGGATGACTCACAATGATTAATCATCAAACATCAATCATCAAAACCAGATAAATCATTAAAACCACAGCAATGAATGCTTTATGCATCAGTTTAACATGTAGCATGACTGATCATCAAATATGACTCTAAATTGAGCAGCAGGATGACTGAACATTTGATTAACTCACACCAATAATCAATCAACAAAACCATCATCAAAACCACAGGGGCACAACACTACGCGGGGCATCCCCCGGCTCTTGGCAGACTGGCAACTAACCCTGGCTAGAAGAACCATGCTGAAACTCGGCTGCGCCTC
The DNA here is from genome assembly GCA_022559845.1 of Amorphophallus konjac. Lineage (NCBI taxonomy): Eukaryota > Viridiplantae > Streptophyta > Magnoliopsida > Alismatales > Araceae > Amorphophallus > Amorphophallus konjac. The sequence continues at coordinate 322,111,610 of CM040119.1, read as the reverse complement.
CCGTCGACCCCGCCTCACCTGAAGAGCAGGGGTGAGCCTCATCTCATTGGCCCAGTAGGGATCCCGCGAATCCCCACCTCGCACGAAAAACGAGGAAGAAGAAGACAACCCTACCAACCGAGAGTACGGTTGAACCGACAAGCTAAAGTAAATAAACGGAAAAGTCGCCTACTCTAACGGTACCGCAGTACGGAACCTCGGTCCAACAAAACACGAGTCCACGCCTGCCAGTGAACAGGAGCACCATCCACAAGAAGAACGACCGGATGCGTCCACTGACGTCTTACACCGCGTCACAAGTGTCTAGCTACAACGCCCCGGGCGTGAGACTCAGACACGCAACAAGTACCACAACAAGGACTAGCTGGGGTCGCACTCGTCAGTGCGTGCCCTAAGCCCCCAACTACGTGTGCACACACAGACCATCTGCTCTAGGTCGGGTCCTCTAGCTGGTTTTCCCCCCCACCGGACTCTGGTGGCAAAGGCAAGGGGCCCTACGGTAACCAGCCTAAAAACCGCGTCACACTGGGTCTCGCTCTCCACCACTCCCAGGTGGGTCCACACACGCGTGCGCAGAAAGCTACGACTAGTGGACAGGTCACTAGAAGTAAGGACTAATCCACGGAAACCACCGACCAAACACTAGCACGGACTCACGATGATCATACGATAGGCATAGATGCCGGGGACATGCATGAGGTCCAACCGTCCCTCAAGTCACGCGGCACCCCTACCGAGGTAACTGACTCTCCGGGGAACCCCGTGCGCCCCTGTGGCTCTCACTGGGTGCCCACGGCATCCCTAGGGCCACACGCCACAACCGGGTCCGCAACTCACCCAACCGGAGGTCACGCTATCCACAAAACACGGTTCGGGGGAGGGGATGGTCGCGCTAGGTATCCCTAGCGCGACACCGAAGAACGCGCTAGCTTAGGCTAGCGCGATCTTCCATGTCGCGTCGCCCAAAGCCAGCGCGTTCACACCTGAACGCGCTAGTTTTGGGTAGCGCGATCTGGACATCGCGCTACCTGAACCAGGCGCGTTCCCCACCGCCTTACTGTTCGTCTTCTCAGACGGACACGCTCGAACGACATGACGCGTTCATCAAGAACGCGCCACTAGACTATAGCGCGACAACGGGCCGAGCCCGGTTCGCGAACTACGGCCGGAAATCACAAAACCACGCCCATTCACCCCCTTTGGTGAAGGGAAAACAATGGGGAATCACCCCATAACACCCTAGCATGCATCTAGGACCCCCAAATCGATCAAAAACCTCATGAATCGACGGATCCGGCGCTCAAACCCCAACATGGAAATAACCCCCCCCCCGGCATGAATCTAGCCCCTCTCGGCCTCTCCACGGTCTAGAAATCACGGGGAATGCTAGGAAGAGGGTAAGGATTCGTCCCCCTACCTCAAGGAAGCTCGAAATCCACCGAAACACCGCCGAAATCAAAGATGAAGCTTTTACTCCCACGAACGCCCCGCCTCTCGCCGCGAAAAGCACGCCACCGGGACCGCCTTGCCGCCGCCGCCGCTGCCACGCCGTTGCCGGAGTGAGGGGGGCCGCGTCTCGGTCGCCCGGGGGAAGAAGATCGGCCGCGGGGGAGGGGGAGCTCTCACGGTGAAGGAAGGAGGAAGAAGAAGAAAAGAAAAGGTAAAAAGGAAAAAGAAAAAGAATTGATATATATAGAAAATCCGGAAAATACCAAAAATACCGAAAAATAGAAAAATACACCTCCTCGACCGTCTCGACGCGCTGATCGCAACGGTACCACTCGCGGGCTGGTGAACGACCCGGTTCACCCGCTACAGGGTTCCGAAGGATTCGCCGAAACCCGTACGCGGAAATCGGAAAACGCGCACGGAAAAGTCACGGACACACTCCGGGCCTCCGAAACGACTCCGGATCGCGCCGATCCGAACACGAAAGATGTCTGAAATGAAATTTCGGACACAACAGGGTCAGACACTCCGACAAACCAGATCCGAGACCCATAACGAAGGATCCGAAAGATCCGGGACATTACAGTAGGTCTCGGGTCTTGGCCCGTCAGAACCGCGGAGATTCCCATCCGGTCATGTCGGCTTACACCCACTAAAAGAAGGCAACATGCACACACGCAGCTGTTTTAGCAAAAAAAGTTGGTAATATTACTTATTGTGGGGCTGTACTCGAAGGTCTCCAGAAAAGTCGTAATCTTTGTTGTCTTCCTCCTCGACCCAATGAGACAGTCGGTGCCCTTAAAATGCTGAGCATAAGGGAATCAAAATACCATACCCTGAAGGCAAGAGTAGGATTCATCTCCTCGAACTTGAGTTAGAGCATGAGAAGAGGGTAGTGTCCCCGCAGGCATACAAGAGGGATTCCCACATATCAAATTATCATGTCTCCCTCAAAAAAAAAGAGAAGAGACAAATCAAAGTCAAATGAAAGCCTGTTCATGGCCGTGCCTGATTTCAACAAGCAAAACCCATCAAAACAAAAGTTAAATTTCACAAAGGGACAACATAATTCTGTTTGAGGTTTGGTCCGAAGTCACCCGAAAGGGAAAGGTCGAGTAGGTCCCGATTAGCTCGTCGATTTAACGGTTTTGCCGGTCCTCTTGAAAGGTTTACCCCACCACTCTTTTTTCTCCCCTCAAAGATGAAAGCTCAATGGAGATCCTGAAAGACGCGTCCCGCTAAGGCAAGCAACCTCGTTTTAGCAAAACACAAATGTAATTGTCTACTTCGAATAGCAAAAGCCATCACCGTGATGGAGTTTCGATGTTTCTGGCCGGTCAAGACCTCTATCTACCACCTCGGTGGATTCTTACTTTAACCTCGGGCTTAGGTCAATACAAGCGCGTCACCAATAGGTGCGGCGGCATCTGATTCCGGGTCAGCGTCGTGCAGTTAGTGTAGACACGCCATTCCTGACGTCTCATGAGAAAATCTCATGTTACTATATAACGCCCCGCGACGGCTTACGTATTTTGAATCACTTGAGTGCTTCCTTTTCTTGAGTCTTCTTCCGCCCTTTTCGGCATCCGGAATCATCTCGTTGCGGCATTCGGACGGCATCAACACCAGTCAGACGCAACGGAAGATTCCGAAACCAGAAAGAGTGTCTGCTAGGCGGCTGTCGACGCCTTGTCTGGGGACCCTGGTGGGTCTTCGTGGGGGCGTCCAGGCCCCTGGACGCCCCCACTATTTTATTTATTTTTCAAACCCCAAAAAAACCCCAAAAATATATATATTAATGGAGGCGTCCAGGCCCCTGGACGCCTTCATAAAAACAAATATAAAAAATATAAAAAATTGCCAGTTGGCATAAAAAACAAAACAAAAATAAAATATATTTTTTTTGGAGGCGTCCAGGCCCCTGGACGCCTCCATCAACTCCCTTACGGGGCCCCGCCCACCGAACGTCGGTTTGTCGTGTGTGAAAAATCCAAATTGTGGAAGCGTCCAGGCAACTGGACGCGCCCATTTTTGAATCACGAGGCGCCGCTCACAAAACCACGCGTTGTGCCAAACCACGTGCGGCTTTCGGTGGAATTCGGTGGATGTATAGAGGCGTCCGGGACCCTGGACGCCCCCAAGAAAATATTCCGAAAAAATAAATAAAAATAGAATAAAATATTAGTTTGGCCCTGATGGAGGTGTCCAGGGTCCTGGACGCCTCCACCCTCCGGAGCCCTATAAATAGAGGCCCACCCCCTCAGTTCTGAGGGAGCTAAGCAGCGATCCGATAGGCTGTCGGAGCCCAGAGGCTACCAGAGCTATTTCTAACCCGTGGGTTCTTTTGTAGGAGGAGGTTGTTGGATATTGTGTTTTGATGATGACAAACACTATGACTCTCATATGTTTGATGTCATATCTGTTTTTTCATATGTTTTGATGATGATATAGTTTACATGTGTTGATGATGACAAATTGATGTCATATGTGTTTACTTCATTCAGAACTTGGCACACAAAACAGCTTAACTGTGAGCATGGCATAGATTGTACACTCACCATGTCTGCATGTTTGCATGTCTGTCTTTCATTAATATGGGTTCTGTGCAATTAGTGCGTTGACGCACTTGGCTGAGTGCATAGACGCAATTGAGCGTCCTTCGCTTTCTATCTTATTCTCTGTGTCGACGCTGACACTGGATGCGTTGACGCATTGGCCAGTTGCCAAGGGTGAAGTTAACAGAAGTGAGATTGTTGAGTCTTTACATGTTTTGAGGATGACAACACTATGAGCCTTAGTGGAGAACAAAAAAAAAATATTTCTCTGTGAAAAATAAACCTTCGAGTCTCTTCAGTTATTTTCAGGGGTTGTCTTCGTGTCGTTACTTGTTCCATCGCGTGCTGAACACTGCATTTCAGGGGTTGTCTTCGTGTCGTTATTTGTTCCATCGCGTGCTGAACACTGCAGCACCTCGTGCTATTTTCTGTGTCACCCCTATGTCATCGAGTCTTTTTTTTGGCCGTTTGACTTCGAGTCTTCTGTATTTGTGTTGTTGTTTCCAAGACCCCGTGTCCTTCTTGCTTTGTGACCACACTTCGTGTCAGTTTCTATTTTCATCTTTGAGTTATTTTCAGCCCGTGTCGTCCTCATATTCGAGTCGTTCATAAGTTCGAGCAACTTTGTATTCAAGTCGTTTTTCTGTGTCGTCAAGCCATTTTAGTATAAAGTGTAGTTTCACTTCGTGCCGTTCTCTTTGCTGTTTGTTAGTCGTTTTGATTGGCCGTTCTTCGTGTTGTTTCTGTGTTTGGTTCTTCGTGTTATTTTTGTGTTTTTATCTTCGTGTTGCTTCTGTGTTTGTGTCTTCGTGTTATCTTTTGTGCTTGTGTCGTCGTGTTATTTTTGTGTTTGAGTCTTCATGTTATTTCTGTGTTTGTGTCTTAGTGTTATTTTTATGTCTTCGTGTTGTTTCTTTCTATCTTCGTCCAGATTTCCTTTGATCGCGTGTTTTTTTTTATCGTTTCACTCCGTGTTATTTCCTTCTCACCTCGTGCTGTTCTCATCTGACTTCGTGTCGTTTTCTTTGTAGTGTTAGCTTTGTTACTGTGGTACCTCGTGTCGTTCTTTCCTTATCTCATGCTGCTCTCATCTGACTTCGTGTCGTTTTCTTTGTTGTGTTAGCTTTGTTACTGTGGTACCTCGTGTCGTTCTCTCTTTATCTAGTGTTGTAGTCATCTTGTGTATCTCGTGTCGTTCTCAGTATAGTGCATCTCGTATTGCTATCACATACCTCGTGCAGTTTTAGTTTTTGTGGCCCTGAGTTTTAATGGTTTTAATTTCCTTACAGGAGAAGAAGAAAAACAAAAAGAAGAAGGTGGTCCGAGGAAGAATATTCCCCAGTGTCTGGGCTGCACGTGATCCAATACTAGAGGAACTAATTCGATAAGGGCACGTGGCAAGAAGGTTATGGATCGAGTGTGGGAGGCACACGCATCCTGTACCTTATCCACCTGCTGCTGCTATAAATTGAAGCCTTCGTCCACAGATGAAGATTGATCGAAAGGGAAAAAAAAGTAGAAGTGCAGAGAGTTCGATCCAGCAAAAGAAGAGAAGAAAATAGAGGGCAGAAACTGAAGAAGAGGAAGAAGAGAGAATAGCCGAGAGAGTGAGAGAGAGAGAGCTCGAAGGTAAGAGTTCAGAAGAAGAAGAAGAAGAAGGATTCTGGTTTCAGGATCAAATCCGAACCAGTTTGCTCTATTGTGAGCTATATTCCGTGTTTTATCGTTCCAGCATTCAGTCTGTTGTATCTTTTTAGTTTCTTATTTTTGATCTTTCTTTACTATTCTAGTTTTGTCTCCGATTCTCAGGTTGAGATCGGTGGTCCTCCTGTTCTGCTGGTTCAGGAGTAGGGAGACGATGTCTCCAGTTGCAAGTGGCCGTGTGCTGCTTATGGGTTCCCTCTGGGCTTCAGAGGAAGAGATACCTTGGTCTCTGGTTCTAGTGACTGCAGATCACTAGTGTTCCCTCCGGTTGGAGGAAGAGGAACGTGTTTCCTGGTTTCTAGGGACTTGGCATCCTTAGGGTTCCCTCCGGGTGTGGAGGAAGAGAGGCTAGGCCTCTGGTGGGTTGCTGGTAGCAGAGTGCTACTGGCTGGTTCATTGGTAGCGGGGCTGCTACTAGTGGGGTTCCCTCTTGGTATAGAGGAAGAGAGACGTGAGTCTCTGGGTTCTAGTGACCGTGGGTTGCTAGTGGTTCCCTCCTGGTAGGAGGAAGAGGGGAGGTTGTTCCGCTGGGTAAGCTGTGTATCAGCATATGTTGGCAAGCTGTGTTGCCCAGCTGTTAGTGAAGTCACACTCGGTTTGAGTGTGGGGTGGATGTAGGTCTTGGTGACCGAACCACCTAAAAATCTCCTGTGCAAGTGGTTGATTGCTGTGTACGTTTGCTCCATATCACCTACAACCCTTCACGGGTTGTGAATGCTTAGTTAGTTATGCACTCTTAGAAGTATATCGTGAGCATTAATTTTTGCCAAGTGTATTTGGATTATTTAGCTCTGCCTGCATTTCTAGTGTGATCAGGTGGTTGCATTGTTGCAGTCCAACTATTTGATCCATTGTCGTTTTATCATCTTGTCTTGTAAAGCTCATCTGTTTTATTCCGCATATCTGAGCGTTTAGTGTTTTAATTAGGGCATTGAGTGTGGAGGGATACATTCACCCCCCTCTGTATCCGGGCCTAGCACCCTAACAATTGGTATCAGAGCGGTGTCTGCTTAGAAGGTCCAGCGACCTGCAGATCCGATCTTGTTGTCTTAGGTGCTAATTTGTTTCTAGTGCATCATTATTATTATTGCATTGAATCTACTCTCAATTTGTTTCAATGGCCCTTCCACCTGTCTTTAGTGGCTCTGATTTTCATTAGTGGCACACTGCTCTCCATGCTTATGCTAATGCTGTTAATCCTGATCTGTGGAAATTAATTTCACAAGGTCCTCACATCTTACCAACGAAAGTGTCCAAATGGACCGATAGACACAGATCAAAGGATGGAGAAAATCATAAAGCCTTAAATCTGATGAAAGTAGCTACTGACAGAGCTTTATGGTCTTGCCTTCATGATTGCAGGTCCGCTAAAGACATCTTGGATATACTGAAGAAAATTCATAGGGCAAATGAGGACAGCTGCATGATGGCTGACAGAAATAATCAAGGCAGCAGTCAAGATGAAGATGATGATGATAATGAGGTAAATCCCTTTGAAAACTATACTTGAGATGAATGGGAAAATGCTTATGCCGAACTATTTGAATCTCATGAACAGCTAAGAAAACAACATAAAAAATTAAAGAAAAAGGTTGATCAAAATTGCTCTGATTTATCATATGAAAATTGTTCAAATTTGAAGCAATCTCTTAAAGCCTGTGTGTCTGATAATCAAGGACTTAAGAAACATGTTGAATTGTTAAAATCTGAAAAAGAGATTCTCAGAAAATCTGTCATTGAGAGTGAAGGAAAATGTGAGGAACTTGAGCAAGAGAAGAACCTATTTGCTGAAAAGCTGAATGCCATAAAATCTGTAAATGCAGAATTGCAAAGAGATTTTGAAAAACAGCAAAAGGATTTGAAGGAATTTAAGGCTGGAAGAAAACTTGGAATTAACTCTGATGATCAGATTTTGATAAATGAATTAATTCAGAGTGACAGACTAAAGGAAGAAATTGAGAAACTAAAACAGCTGAACACCATCCTGTCAGAAAGATTGCTGACATTTGAAAAAGGAAAATGTGTGGTGTCCGATAATTCAGAAGAAGTTGGTGAGCTGAAAAAAGAAATTGAAGAATATAAAACTGCTAACAAGGTGTTAACTGAATGTGTGAATTGCAATGAACAAGAGATTGCCAGTTATGAAATACACATCGTTTCTCTGGAAAATGAAATTGAAGATTTGAATAAATCCTTGTCGAAATTTGTGGAAGGACAAGAAAATCTGGACAGGCTGTTAGTTGTTAAGGTCAATACTCAAAAGGAAGGGTTAGGCTACAACAATGTCAATAAGGAGACTTTCAAAAATAAGCTAATGACATCTTTTATCAAAGCATCTGATGTAGCCACCACCTCAGAAGATAAACAACCCACTGTTCAGAAAACCCAAAAACAAACTGAAAAGTTGAAAAGGGGTGATGGATTCAAGCTGAAAACTATTCTTGTTAAATCTTCTGAACAGGAAAAACCTTCTACTTCATCACCACCTCAGTACAAGGCTAAGAAAATAGAAAAATAGGATAAAAATCAGAAAATGATTGGAAAACAGAAGATGAATAAAAAAGGTTCATCAGGTTATGTTCAAAAATCATCCTCGCACACATACACACATACATACAAATAGAAAACTGCATGCCATTACTGTCATAAACTTGGTCATTTGATGCATGAATGTAGACTGATGGAAAAGGATGATATGGATGCTAGGAGATTGCATGATAAAAAATTCTCATTCCAGAAAAGGAAAATTGAATGTTTGCACTGTGGCAAATTAGGTCACAACATTTCACAATGCTAGTTTGTTAGTGATCAGAAAAAATATTCATATCATGCTAAATCTCACGCGAACAATCATGCTGTTAACAGGAACAAATTTGTTTTCAAAGATAAGTTCATTACATGCTTTGAATGTGGAAAGACTGGTCATAGGGCTATTGATTGTTGGCATGCTCAGGGTAGAAAATTCAGTTCTAAAACTGTTAAATTCCTTGCGAATAGAAATGAATTTGGTAGAAATGTTTTCAGAAGCAAGCACAATGAGTGCTTCAAATATGGGAAGTTTGGCCACACAGTCAAGGACTATTGGCACATTCAGAAGAATTCTTTTAACCCCCATGTTATCAAATTCTCTACCAGAAAATCAGTGAGCATTTCATGTGTTAACTGTGGGAAACCAGGTCACAAATCTGCTGAATGTTGGATGAAGAAGAATGAGAAACAAAATGATCATGTAAACAACAAAACAACTCATGCTCAATTTCATAGATCTTATGCTCCTGTTGATAAGCATCATAGGACCAGGCAATCTATTGTTTCATGTAGATATTGTGGTAAATTCGGTCATTCCATGACTAATTATTTTTTGATGGAGTTTGATGATCATGTTGCTAGAAAATTGCTCAGAACACCTGTTAGGGGTAGTGCAGGACCCAAGACTACTTGGGTCCCTGCAGGATCAAATTAATTGCAATATTGCAGGTGTGCCTTGGATGGAATAAAGGGGTAATAAAAAAGGGCACATAAAAAGACCCCATGTTTGAACATTCAGGTAAATTCTCAGCATTTTCTATTTTTTTTGAATTCATCGCGTATCTTGCTCGATGTGTTTCATGAATATTCATCTATCATCTGCCATTTGCACTACTCTCTGAACATGCACTCTGAAATTTCAAAATTTTGAACTGCATATGTATGTAGCTTGAAATGTGATTGTTGCATAGCTAACTGAATAACTGAATTGCATATAGGACTGCATGTTGAATTATCGTGATTGACCATTATGGTATATAAATGGTAGACTACCAAAAGGCAGGGAGATCTGTCTGGAGGTTCTTACTATGTGTGAGGTGGTCTTGTAGACCAAGTGCTCCGCCTAGTACCATGGGTCACTTTGTTTGATAGGGCAGTTTGAATGTGCATGAATCATAAATTCATATGTTCAGTTTTCATGGCAAACATTGCATGTTTTCAGGGGGAGTTGTGTATAGACATATGTTGTGTCTGTGCATGTATTTTTGCATACATATAGTTAATTGCATTGCATCTCATGAAAGATGCCAAAAAGATTGACTGAATGCATATTGTCAGGGGGAGTCAATACATTGCATGAAGGTAGTCATGTGCATACATTTATGTCAGAGTTCATTGCATGTTAACTTTGAACATCCTGGAACTTGCCTGACCTCCTGATATCTTGCCTTGTGTGCATATCCCTTTCATTGATCCTATTTGACCAAACCTTGATCATAATTTGAAATCACTAAGTTTCAAAATCTCTCCTATCAATTGGTAACAATTGGTATCATTTGGTATCAGAATTATTTCAGTCCTTCATGAAGATTTCAATGGGCTATCTCGATCATAAATCTGAAAAATCTTGAACTAGAAATCTTCTATTATACGCTTTTATGAATGTCTGAAATAACTCATGTGGTTTAAGCTTAATGTATTCATGGAGTTTGACTTTAAAATCTCTTAACATATCTGAATCATGTTTAATAAATCTTAACCAACTGCTTCAGGCTGTGTCTTGCAAAAACTTCTGAAATCTACACTTTTGAATACATGACTTTATTTGGTTAAGTACATGAGATTAATATTGTTTTGAAGCAAATGAATGTTTCTGAATTGTCTAAAGGGTAAAGTAATTGTCAGAGCAATGACCTTGGTCACTGAGAAACACATGTCCAAAGGACTGTGTCATGAGGTGCCGTAGTTAACTCTGCATAAAATTCATTGAAAATCAGGCAGAGCAATGGCATGCACACTGAGAAATACAGCTCACTCATCAAGAAATGATTAGCAGTGTGTCATGATGTGTAAATGCTATCTCTGTTCATATAAAGTATGACAGTTAGTCACACTAGGTGCTTAGGGATATTGGCCTCTGATAAAGGTATATCCTCTAGTTACAAGGTGTGCACTGAACTTGAGTGCTCGTAAAATTTGTAGCATGAAAAATTATTGAACAAATTGAAATGTCTGAATAGTGATGCTAAAATCAAATTGCTACAACCCTAGACAAAATCATATGACTTCATAATTGCTTGATCTCAATACTAATGCATGTAATTCAGAAAGAAGTCAATAAATTCGATTGTGTAAGAGAAAGGGAGGATAATCAAGATAAATACGAGGGCTTGGTTCATTTTTATTAAACCATGGTTTTAGATATCAATACAGAATTTTATTGATAAACTCTACATACATCATGTTTAAACCATGCTGATCAATAAAACTCATTCATAAGCCCTTATAATGGAAGACTTTGAAATATTCTGATTTGGATTTATGAGAATGACATTTCCTTGAAAATCTGACTGAAATTCTTGTAGTTGAAGCCTCTTTGAAAAATCTGATTATTGAACTTCTTCTGCTCACTGTCCTTGATTCATTGAACTAACCTTATCATTGAATGCCTCTGTGGTCTTCTTCTAAACTATATCAACTGGAAGTCATGCAACAATATATCAATTGGCTTAACTCCTTCCAATCAGGGGGAGCTTCCATGTCAGGATTTCTTAAAGGGAAAATCTAGTCAGCATTCTTGAGTAGTGTCTTTGCTCTCCTCGTCTCAAGTGGTTTCAACCTTCAAAACCTTTCTGATTAAATTGCATCAATTCTGAGAACTTTTCTAGGAGTTCAACCTTGTAGATTTCTCTTGAATCATGGATCATAAGGGTAGAACTCTCCGGTCTGTTTGAGAGACTATTTGCATAAGGGGACAATGTACAAGATTGTCTGATCATGTTGTTTGTCTGCATTAGCTCTATATCTTCTGCCATGTCAAAGGGGGTGTATTTGTTGCATATGCATGACTGCATAAGTTGTTTGACAAAGAGGGAGAATTGATTTAAATGCTTCTGATATTGTGTTGCCCTCTTCTGCTGACCTATCTTGAGTGTTTCATATGACATCATTAGATTATCAAAGTATTGTTTTCTTTTTGATGAAGTCAAAGGGGGAGAATACTTTGATGAGTCTAGTCTGAATATTCCATATTTCTTTCATTCATAAGACACATAGTATTAAGACTCATAGTATTGCCATCATCAAAAAGGGGGAGATTGTTAGATATTGTGTTTTGATGATGACAAACACTATGACTCTCATATGTTTGATGTCATATGTATTTTTTCATATGTTTTGATGATGCTATAGTTTACATGTGTTGATGATGACAAATTGATGTCATATGTGTTTACTTCATTCAGAACTTGGTACACAAAACAACTTAACTGTGAGCATGGCATAGATTGTACACTCACCATGTCTGCATGTCTGTCTTTCATTAATATGGGTTCTGTGCAATTAGTGCGTTGACGCACTTGGCTGACTACATAGACGCAATTGAGCATCCTTCGCTTTCTGTCTTATTCTCTGCGTCGACGCTGACACTGGATGCGTTGACGCATTGGCCAGTTGCCAAGGGTGAAGTTAACAGAAGTGAGATTGTTGAGTCTTTACATGTTTTGAGGATGACAACACTATGAGCCTTAGTGGAGAACAAAAAAAAAATATTTCTCTGTGAAAAATAAGCCTTCGAGTCTCTTCAGTTATTTTCAGGGGTTGTCTTCGTGTCGTTACTTGTTCCATCGTGTGCTGAACACTGCATTTCAGGGGTTATCTTCGTGTCGTTATTTGTTCCATCGCGTGCTGAACACTGCAGCACCTCGTGTTGTTTTCTGTGTCACCCCTATGTCTTCGAGTCTTATTTTTGGCCGTTTGACTTTGAGTCTTTTGTATTCGTGTTGTTGTTTCCAAGACCCCGTGTCCTTCTTGCTTTGTGACCACACTTCGTGTCAGTTTATGTTTTCATCTTCAAGTTATTTTCAGCCCGTGTCATCCTCGTCTTCGAGTCGTTCGTAAGTTCGAGCAACTTTGTATTCGAGTCATTTTCCTGTGTCGTCAAGCCATTTTAGTATAAAGTGTCGTTTCACTTCGTGCCGTTCTCTTTGCTGTTTGTTAGTCGTTTTGATTGGTCGTTCTTCGTGTTGTTTCTGTGTTTGGTTCTTCGTGTTATTTTTGTGTTTTTATCTTCGTGTTGCTTATGTGTTTGTGTCTTCGTGTTATCTTTTGTGCTTGTGTCGTCGTGTTATTTTTGTGTTTGAGTCTTCATGTTATTTCTGTGTTTGTGTCTTAGTGTTGTTTTTATGTCTTCGTGTTGTTTCTTTCTATCTTCGTCCAGATTTCCTCTGATCGCGTGTTTTTTTTATCGTTTCACTCCGTGTTATTTCCTTCTCACCTCGTGCTGTTCTCATCTGACTTCATGTCATTTTCTTTGTAGTGTTAGCTTTGTTACTGTGGTACCTCGTGTCGTTCTTTCCTTATCTCGTGCTGCTCTCATCTGACTTCGTGTCATTTTCTTTGTTGTGTTAGCTTTGTTACTGTGGTACCTCGTGTCGTTCTCTCTTTATCTCGTGCTGTAGTCATCTTGTGTATCTCGTGTCGTTCTCAGTATAGTGCATCTCGTATTGCTATCACATACCTCGTGCAGTTTTAGTTTTTGTGGCCCTGAGTTTTAATGGTTTTAATTTCCTTACAGGAGAAGAAGAAAAACAAAAAGAAGAAGGTGGTCCGAGGAAGAATATTCCCCAGTGTCTGGGCTGCACGTGATTCAATACTAGAGGAACCAATTCGATAAGGGCACGTGGCAAGAAGGTTCTGGATCGAGTGTGGGAGGCACACGCATCCTGTACCTTATCCACCTGCTGCTGCTATATATTGAAGCCTTCGTCCACAGATGAAGATTGATCGAAAGGGAAAAAGAAAAAGTAGAAGTGCAGAGAGTTCGATCCAGCAAAAGAAGAGAAGAAAATAGAGGGCAGAAATTGAAGAAGAGGAAGAAGAGAGAATAGCCGAGAGAGTGAGAGAGAGAGAGCTCGAAGCTGAGAGTTCAGAAGAAGAAGAAGAAGAAGAAGGATTCTGGTTTCAGGATCAAATCCGAACCAGTTTGCTCTATTGTGAGCTATATTCCGTGTTTTATCGTTCCAGCATTCAGTCTGTTGTATCTTTTTAGTTTCTTGTTTTTGATCTTTCTTTACTGTTCTAGTTTTGTCTCTGATTCTCAGGTTGAGATCGGTGGTCCTCCTGTTCTGTTGGTTCAGGAGTAGGGAGACGCTGTCTCCAGTTGTAAGTGGCCGTGTGCTGCTTGTGGGTTCCCTCTGGGCTTCAGAGGAAGAGAGACCTTGGTCTCTAGTTCTAGTGACTGTAGATCACTAGTGTTCCCTCCGGTTGGAGGAAGAGGAACGTGTTTCCTGGTTTCTAGGGACTTGGAGTCCTTAGGGTTCCCTCCGGGTGTGGAGGAAGAGAGGCTAGGCCTCTGGTGGGTTGCTGGTAGCAGAGTGCTACTGGCTGGTTCACTGGTAGCGGGGCTGCTACTAGTGGGGTTCCCTCTTGGTATAGAGGAAGAGAAACGTGAGTCTCTGGGTTCTAGTGACTGTGGGTTGCTAGTGGTTCCCTCCTGGTAGGAGGAAGAGGGGAGGTTGTTCCCCTGGGTAAGCTGTGTATCAGCATATGTTGGCAAGCTGTGTTGCCCAGCTGTTAGTGAAGCCACACTCGGTTTGAGTGTGGGGAGGATGTAGGTCTTGGTGACCAAACCACCTAAAAATCTCCTGTGCAAGTGGTTGATTGCTGTGTACATTTGCTCCATATCACCTACCACCCTTCACAGGTTGTGAATGCTTAGTTAGTTATGCTCCCTTAGAAGTATATCGTGAGCATTAATTTCTGCCAAGTGTATTTGGATTATTTAGCTCTGCCTGCGTTTCTGGTGTGATTAGGTGGCTGCATTGTTGCAGTCCAACTGTTTGATCCATTGTCGTTTTATCATCTTGCCTTGGAAAGTTCATCTGTTTTATTCCGCATATCTAAACGTTTAGTGTTTTAATTAGGGCATTGAGTGTGGAGGGATACATTCACCCCCCTCTGTATCCGGGCCTAGCACCCTAACAGAGGTTCTGCCAGCTTCTCGGGTGCCCAGGCTCGCGAGAGGGAGGTCATCTTCATCCACCGCGCTTCCACGTCGTCCCCACGCTGCCAGAGCTCCGCCGGATTTCGCCATCGGCACATCCAATAAGACAATATTTTCCTTTTCTTCTTAGCTCTTTTACATTCATCATCTCGTCTTCTCCGTCTCCCTTCACAAGGGAATCTTCGTCGATATATATTTACATAGTCTCATTCATCATATCATTTTCCTCCTACTCGAGTCCGAGAGGGGTTTAAAAATAACACCAACCAGGAGTGTGTCTCGTCATGATTTCATTACTTTTTATTACAAGAAATTGATACTACAGTGCCGTTTTCTAATCCCATCTGTTTACTGTCTGTTGTTTTGCAAGGGTAACCGAGGAAAGCCCTCCCCGCCGGCCGGTCGGAAGGAGAGGAAGAAACAACCCACCATCTCCCGCTCTCGAGGTAGGCGCGATCTATTTCTATTTTGGGGTCCTCGACCCCTGACGATCACCATATTCTCGAGGCCGCGGAGAGTTACTTCCCGCCATGGCCGTTTAATTTTTGTCATTTATATTCTGTCTTATTCTCATACTTGTCTGCTATAATTGTCATATTCTCGAGACCGCGGCGAGTTACTTCCCGCAATGGCCATTTAAAGTTTTGTTCTATATTATCTGTTGTTCTTCTTATATGTCTCCTATCTCTATTATATTCTCGAGGCCGCGGAGGGTCATCTCCCGCAATGGCCATTTAAATTTCTGTCATTACATTATATGTTGTTCTTCTTATCTGTCTCTTATCTATGTTATATTCTTGAGGCCGCGGAGGGTCATCTCCTGCAATGGCCGTTTAATCTTTTGTCATTATTACTTGTTATTCTTCATATCTATCTCTCATATCTGTTATACTCTCGAGGCCACGGCGAGTTACTTCCCACAATGGCCGTTTCAATTCTCGTTATTTGATTTCTGCATCATAATTATCCCGCTCGCCCCACCGGAGCAACCTCCCGCGGTGGCCCCTTCCCTCTTCTCTTATCTTTACCATATTATACTTGTTCCGCTCGCCCCGTCGGAGCAATCTCCCGTGGTGGCCCCTTTTCACTTCTTTCTTGATTTCTTCGTGTTGCAGCTCAAAACCCCAGAACGAAAGCAAAAAGAGGAGCCCGCGCACTCCGCTCTCTCCGTCTTCATCTCCAAACCGCGTGACGTCGCTCACAGATTGGCGATCACGGTGGGACCTCTACTGCTTCCTTTCGGCTACCCTTGCAAGTTCGGCACCATCCGTGCCTCTCCAGCTTAGCGCCCGCGCGCGCCCCCGTTGTGCTCACGGCAGCACTGTCAGTTGTGATTAGTTGTTTGTTTATTATATGTCTATTATTTCTATTGTTTTCCCACTCCATATCTCTGTCAGCATTTCATTGCATGCATCCATCCCTCTTTTCTATCTTTTTTTCATTTTTTTGAGGATCACCCTTTCCCGGTGAAGGAAGGACTCTCCGTTTGGGAATTCCTCTCAATGGACTAGAATCTCCTACACTGGGACCTCCGTAAGCCCCCGACATCGAAGAATCTCCTCTTCGTTCACTGGGCTGGTTGTACCATTGAAGTTCCCCGGAGTTAGTCATTTCATTCGTGGTGAGACGAGAGACCCTAGCTGACACGGCGGTGAAACAAAAATAAACTAGGGTCACCATTTTGTGTGAACTTCGGATCTCGCTAAAAACATAAAAAAAATCATCAAAATCAAAACACAAAAAAGGGCGTAAAGGCATCCACTTGTTTGATAATCTGTGCAATCTGCTTGCTAGTGTATGTTTTTGCGTTCTGGGAAAACCATGAGCATGGCTTACGAATCTTTTGAGGAGAACCACCCTGGTAGTGGTTTGTCAGCCGACTCGCGAGTCTATGCTATGGACTCGGGTCCCTCTCATGAGCCCTCGCATGAGGTGCAGGTTATTGCCGGGGACACGTCCCCACCTCAGGATATCTCTTCCTTACTGGGCGTCCTCGCCAACACGGAGCTTACCTCTGAACAGCTCCGGGCCTTCCAGGCCATTCTGAAGGTGAAATACGTTTCCCCCACGCCCCAGGAATCAACTCCGGCCATCGCACCTCTCCAAGAGTCCGTGCAGGCCATTCCATCTCCTTCATTGGCGCAAGCCATCTAGTCTCCTTTGCTTCAAGGACAGGCGAGCCAACAACCGCCCTCATTCCAGTTCCCGTCACAATCTCAAACTCCCGTTGTTCCTTACATACCGCTTTAGCCGGGGCCGACTGTCGGCGGTCCGTTGGCTCCCTCTTATTCGGGGTTCCCCCCTCAAGTCTCCGGGAGACAGTTTCTCCCCCAGTGGCAAGTGCCACCTTCACCTCCAGAGGAACGCGCCCAATCGCTCCTCAATAGGTTCAATCGCATCGACGAGCAGTTTCAAAATCTGAGAAGAATGGTGGACGTGAAAGCCACCCCAGAGGTTGCTTTGCCAATCCTCCCCGTCATCCATCTTCCTCCCTCCGAAATGCCCACGTACCGCAGGTACAATGGCATGGGCAACCCCTTCATTCACCTCAAGGATTTCATGTATGAGTCCTCCTATTGGCAAAATGATCAGAGGTCCCTGGCATACCTCTTTCGGAGATCATTGGATGGTCCCGCGCTGGAATGGTTCTATTCTTTGGAGCCTCGCGAGGCCGAGAATTTTGAAATAGTCCAAAGAAGGTTCTTGCAGAAATATAGGGATAGGGTCGGTCCCTCACTCTCCATTATCGACCTAGTGGCCGAAAAGATGAAGCCCGACGAAGATTTTATCTGCTATGCTGATAGATGGAGGTCTCTGGCGGAGAGAATAAGGGATACCCTCTCCAAGCCCGAACAAGTGAAGATGATTGTGTCTAATGCAACCCCACAGTTCAGACACGTCTTGGCCATGAATAAACTTACTACAATGGAGGAACTCTATGAAAGGGCCTGGTACATCCAAACCCAGTTAAAAGACTCCCCCATTATGAACATGTTTGAACCGCCGAAGCCCAAAGTGGTCAGGAAAATAGGCGCTGGTGTCCCGGGCGGAGCCACAGAGGGGGTCGTGACAAATGAGCAAGTGAGTGCGGTCAACAATGCCAATTATGCAGTCAACCCGAGGCCTCCACAAATGCCCCGACTTCCCCTCCAACCAGATCCTTTCCCTCTTTGTCCTCCACCCCAAAATAATCCACCCCGAGACAATATGCATCCATTACTTCAACCCCAGCAACAACAACCACAACTTCAGTACAACCAAGTTCCGCCCCCAGGGAATTACAGTCCACAACAGCAACAAAGGAGGCCGGCCGCTCCCAAGAGAGCCTACTA
Organism: Amorphophallus konjac; assembly: GCA_022559845.1. Lineage (NCBI taxonomy): Eukaryota > Viridiplantae > Streptophyta > Magnoliopsida > Alismatales > Araceae > Amorphophallus > Amorphophallus konjac. The sequence continues at coordinate 322,093,599 of CM040119.1, read as the reverse complement.
TCAGCCATTGCCAGAAACTCTGGCAGATATTTTTAACGCCCTCATGGCTTCAAACATGCTTATGCTACCGAGAGAAAGGCACGTGTGGCCCCCGAATGTTGATACCTCCAAATACTGCGTCTACCACAGGCAGCCTGGACACACAATAGATTACTGCTTCAATTTCAAAGATTACATCCACGATATAAATGATGAACATCAAATAGATTGGGATGAAATGAGACGATACGTCACCGCTCTCAAGGCTAGAAGGCCTCCTCATAGGCCACAGCAGTAGTTACAACAGCAACAGTTACAACAGCAACAGCAGCAGCAACCACAACAACAACAACAGCCTGAGCAGGCCCCACAACAATAGCCCAACATGGGCATAATCTAGAATCCATTACCGGAGCACCAACAGCCCGACCATCAGGTTAACCCCATCTCTTCCTTCCCGGAAGTCGGGAGAGAGCAGGTGTGGCACCCGGAAAGTACCTCCATTCTTTCTGCCGCCAATCCTATTGTTACGCAACACCCTTGCCTTGCTCGAGTAGCACCCCTCTCTCACCAACCCGCCTCAGTATCGCCTTCACCATTTCCGCTACCATCACGCCCTCTCATCCACACCCCGATGTCCTACCAGCCGACACCCTCCGCTATGCCTTCACGTCCTCTCACTTTTCCTCACTCCACCACTTTACCATCCACCTCCACCGCATATTCCCCCATGCCTTCTAAACCCCTTATCATCCGCCAACCATACATAACTCTGTTTTTCTCCACCGTACCACCCCTAATGCCTTTAAAACCACTCATCACCCATCACCCCCCTCAAAATCATTACCCACTTCAAGCCCTACCCACTTCCACTTCGTCTCCACCACCACCTTCCAGACCCACTATCCTTCATAATCCGTGTGATATCCCCTCTACCTCCGTTATGTCTCCACCTAACAAACCCCTCATTAGAATCCCTGCTCCCGTCATCACCCCTGCTTCATCAACCATTCCTCCATCACTACCCCTCAAGCCTCTGTTAAGACCCACTTCTACCCCCATAGAGGTACAAAATCCACAGGCCATGGTGCTCCGGAGTGGAAGGATTTTCCACAGAGTTTTCCCCCGCAACAGTCAGAATCCCGAGCAGTCTCAGCCAGAGAAGGATGATGGAGAACAGCTGGAGAAATCTATTCCTGAGACACAGTATGATCTTTTGAAGCACTTGGACAAGACACCCGCTCGGATATCTATCCTCGAGCTGCTTCAAAGGTCTACGTCCCATCAAGCAGCATTAATGGACTATCTTCAAAAAGTCATGGTTAATGAAGACCTCCTCGTGGAGAAGATTTCGACCGTCCTGACCCCAATAGACACACAGCCGGCCATCATGTTCCACAACTACGAGCTCGCTCCCAAGGAAGCTCGAAAATATGCACTGTACATTTTAATAAAAATTAATGGGGTATCCATAAACCCGTGCCTTGTAGACACGGGTGCGTCCATAAAAGTGATCTCCATGGACACCCTTCAGCTGTGTGGGGTCAATGAGGAACAAATAAGACCTTCCTCGATCACGATCACGGCCTATGACAATAGCAAAAGGCCGCCACAGGGGATGATTATTCTGAAGGCAGAACTAGGCCCCATGTCAGTTCTCACGGATTTCCATGTCCTCGACATGGACCCCACATTCAAGGCCATACTGGGTCGCCCTTACATCGAAGCCATGGACGATGTACCTTCCACCAACCATCAGTGCCTGAAGTTTCCTTACAATGGGAGGATTATTAAAGTGATCAGTACACCTGTCCTTCACACAGTGGATGCTATTAACACCTCTCTGCCCTCTGTTTGGCCGTCTCATCGGCCCATATTGTCATTGCTAGACGTACGTGATTTCTCGCACGTCCCACTAGCACCAAAGGAGCCGGTCAGGGCAACCGCAACATCATGTCTCTCTTTTCACCCCAAAGGTTGGGAGATCATGAGGAATATCGGCTACCAACAGGGCAAGGGCCTGGGCCCGCAGTTACAGGGTAGGCTCAAGCCGCCAAAAGAGATTAAGCCGAACCGTAGGTTTGGCCTAGGCTTCAAAGGACCGTTCAAGGCAGACTGGAAGCCCCTCACATGGACCCTATCAAACCATTTCAACAAAGGGCCCGTTATTCAAATGGGAGATTACCCGCGAGAAACACATGGGGGGTCACATGCTGTGTATCTGGCAGAAGAATGTCCGAGGATCATCAAAAGAGGCAAGACTAAAGACCCGGAATGCGAGTGGGACAAATGGTTTGATATACGGGACATTTTCGTTGCACTGGAAAGGATGTTCTCATCTCCACAACTTGAAGGACCGCCGTTGATCTCCGGAGTGCCAGGGAATACCACCACTGTTGCCAAGGTTCCAAACCATCCTCGTCCTCGCCAGAAGGACTCTATCACTGGCGGATCTTCATCCATCATCAACATTGCCATCGACGGCTCATTAGCCACCGTTTTCCCCGTCCACTCATCTCAGCCTTTGCTGATATCTTCTTCCTGGGCCAGACAATTGTCTGATGATCTTCCCAGATCCCCTTCTCTGCTCACGTACCTACGCGGGCTTCTCAACCTGTGCTAGGTCTTCAACCATGATCTGCTCTATGAGCCTCACAATCCTCTAGCCATAACCACTTTTCTCTCTCCTCCAATCTCTTTTCACTGCTTTGTCATAAAAAATGAAAATGAAAAAAAAACGTCAATTTTCAAACTCCTCAATAGCACATCCTCGTTGAGGAAACCTCCTACATCTCCCACGGGTGCGCACCGCCCTGCGGACCACCCGTGCAAGGTCCGATGAGCGACCTTTTCTACCCCTCCTTCGAGGGATCTTCCCCTGTACATTCTTCACCTCCCTCTTCATCTTTTCCTTCTTCTGTAAATAAGGTCAGTCGATCTAGGAATGATAGGTCAAGGGTAGTACCTAGGAAGAAATCCAAGGGTAGGCAGATCCCTCGTCGGTTCCTTCTGGATCTGGCCGCCAGGTGTCAGGCCCTTCTTGCCATACCCCAGTTGCTAGAAGATCCCATTCAACTACCGGAAATAAAATGTGAGGGCGACGATGTACCTGATGAAGGGTATGGAGTCTACGAGATCACGGATGAAGAATGCCCTGCTGAAGACGAGGGTGAAGAATATGAGGATGCGGCTGGCGTATATGCTAGTGGAATGAGAAGATTTGACGAGCCGTCAACCGCCGTAGAAGAGTCCACCAAAGAAGTCAACTTGGGAACTGAGGAAGACCCTAGGATCATCCTCATAAGTGACAACCTACCACCCTCCGAAGAAGAGGCACAAATTGAGGTTCTTAAGGAATATAAGGACATGTTTGTACGGAGCTATGAGGATATGCCAGGTCTGGATTCGACCCTGGTTGAACACCGTTTAACTCTAAAACCAGGGTCCGTCTCAGTAAAGAAAAGGTTAAGGCGTTTCCACCCTCAGATGGCTTTGAGAATGAAAGAAGAGGTCGATAAGCTCCACAAAGCCAGGTTCATTAGAGTCGTCCTTTATCCTCAATGGGTGGCCAACATTGTCCCGGTTATGAAGAAGGACGGCAAAGCCAGGATTTGTATCGACTTCCGGGACCTTAACCGCGCGTGTCCAAAGGATGATTTCCCCTTTCCTCACATTGATGTATTGATCGATAACACGGCAGGTTATGAGACCCTCTCATTCATGGATGGATTTTCAGGATATAATCAAATTCGCTTGGCAGAAGAGGATCAGGAAAAGACGTCATTCACTACCCCCTGGGGAACATATTGTTACGTGGTCATGCCGTTTGGGTTGAAGAATGCTGGAGCCACTTACCAAAGGGCTATGATGGCCATATTTCATGACATGATGCACATATATCTGGAAGTGTATGTGGATGACTTGTTGGTGAAATCAAGAACCATGATGGAACATCCAGAAGTTTTGGCTAAGGTCTTGCAGAGGTCAAGGGAATTCCAATTGAAGATGAACCCGAAGAAGTGTGTGTTTGGTGTTTCGTCGGGTAAATTGCTGGGTTTCATTGTGAGTAAAAGAGGGATCGAGATAGATCCCGACAAAGCCAAGGCTATCAGGGATATGCCGCCTCCCAAGAATTTGAGGGAAGTCTGAGGATTGATCGGGATGTTGCAGTTTATTCGTCGATTTGTGTCCCAACACTCACAAAGGTGTAGACCTCTCTACGAGTTGACTAAGTCAGGAGTAGAATTCCACTGGGATTCTAAATGTTAGAAAGCTTTTGAAGGGTTAAAGGAACATCTGGCTAGTCCACACGTTCTCATTCCACCCAAACCAGAAAAACCTCTGATCCTTTACATCTCAGTCTTGGATGACTCCGTGGGAGCCGTCCTCGCACAAGCCGATGAAGAAGGCAAGGAACGGGCAACCTATTACTTGTCCAAACTTCTCAATCCCTGTGAGCAGAGGTATACGGTCATGGAGAAAACCTGTGCCGCCCTCGTTTGGATAGTACAGAAATTGAAACACTACTTCTTGGCTCATGAGGTCCATCTGATTGCTCGCATGAATCCTATCAAGTTCCTCCTGGAAAAATCTATCCTTACGGACAGGCTAGCACGCTGGCAAAGCTTTCTCTCTCAGTTCGACATCATCTATATCCAGCAAAAGGCGATTAAGGGCTATGCCATAGCCGAGCATCTCGCTCACCATCCTCTCCCCAAGTTCGACCCTGTTCAGTCAGAGTTTTCAGATGAGGAACTAATGTCCATTACCGAATTCGAGGAGCCAACGTGGACGTTATATTTTGATGGAGCTCTAAATTCTCAAAGGAAACGGATCGACATTGCCCTCCTATCGCCTGAATGCCTCACATTTCCGCTGGCGTACCAGCTCAAATTCCCAGTTACCAATAATATAGCGGAGTATGAAGCCCTTCTAGCTGGCCTGGAGCTCGCTCATTCTCTTCGTGTCACCGAATTATGAGTTGTGGGTGATATTCAGCTCATTCTTCGCCAGGTGCTCACCAAATATGGCACTCGCGATCCCAAGCTCAAGCCATACCAAGAACTCACCGCTGCCTTTGCCAAACTGTTCACCAAACTGATCTTTGTTCATATCCCTCGCCATGAAAATATTCTGGCCGATGCCCTTGCCTCATTGGCATCATCCATAAGGTTCCCTCTAGGGAGATGGTTTGAGTCCATTTCCATCTACAAGCTTCATGCCCCTGCAGTTGATAACGCTTCCTACGTGAACATCAAAGACAGGATAGCAAGGAAGATCCTGCAAGAAGATATCCTTAAGAAGAGGGAAATCATGTTGGCAGAAGCCGAAGAAGAACTGGCTGATGAGGAGAAACCATGGTTCTATGAAATTGTCAAATACTACAAAGATAAGTCTTACCCTGAAGGAGCTACCACAGAAGACAAGAAGGCTATAAGAAGGGTAGCTCAGAAATACACATTGGTCGGGGGTCTACTCTATAGGAGGAGCCTTACTGGCGTTCTGTTAAGATGTCTTGATGACGATGAGGTCTGGAAATGTGTAGAAGAGACACACTCGGGTGTGTGCGGTGGCCATGTGAATAGTCAGATGCTCGCCAAGAAGATCATTTGGCAGGGCTTTTACTGCCCCACCATGGAGGAGGATTGCGCTATCTATGTCCGTAGGTGTGTCAAGTGTCAACTTCACGCCGATAAAATCCATTCACTGTCCTCCTCACTTCATCCAATATCCTCCCCGTGGCCTTTCTCCATGTGGGCATTCGACATCATTGGTCCCCTAGGTGATCCCAATTCCCTCACCAAGCAGAAATCTTTCATCCTTACTGCGACGGAATACTTCACCAAATGGGCCGAAGCCGAAGCTTACATGGAAATCAAAGCATCAACGGTCTGCAAATTCATCCTGAAGAACATCCTTGCCAGGTTCGGTGTCCCAAGCACAATCGTCACTGACAATGGGCCACAGTTCATCTCTCAGGACCTTTAGGACCTCTGCAAAAGGTACGCAATTGCATTGCATCATTCATCACCTTATTATCCACAGGGTAATGGCCAAGCGGAGGCCACCAATAAAACATTGCTCAAAATCATCAAGAAAACCTGCGAGTCTAGTAAGTTTTTAGATTGGTCAGAAAAGCTTATCGAAGCTCTATGGGCCTATCGCACTTCAATCCGTACCCCCACCGGGCAGACTCCCTTTGCCCTCACTTATGGTATAGAAGCGGTAGTCCCGTACGAGACTCTGATCCCTTCTCTCAGGATACAATTGGACGAGGAATTCCCACTCGACGAACGTCGTAATTCACTCCTCGCCCAGTTGGAACTCTTAGATGAGAAGCGGCTGGCCGCCGCTGAGCACGCGTGTGTGTATCAAAATAGACTCGCTCGCTTTTACCAAAAGAAAGTCGTTGAGAGAATATTTGAAGTCGGTGAGATGGTTGTCAAAAGAATCTTTGTCAAACCTGGAGGGCCGCGTTCTAAGCTCAAACCCAATTGGGAAGGACCATTTATAATTCAAGCCGTGTACCCTGGCAATGCCTACAAGCTGGTCAACGCCGAAGGGACCAAGTTATCCCACCCTTGGAATGGGCTTTATCTTAAGAAATACTACCCTTAACTTAATGTCAAAACACAAAAAAATGATAAAAAGACAGAAAACAACAAAAATAACAAGAAAAGTTTTGAAAACCACTAAGAATATGGAAAATTCAAAACGCCGATGCCTGGCGATCACCCTGTAGTTAAGTCCCTGCATCCGACCTTCATGTTAGGATAGGGCCCATTAAGGCTTGGTAGGCACTGGGTCTTGGTTTGCCAGAACCGTGGAGATCCCTGTCCGGCCACATCGGCCTATGCTCGCTCGAAGGAAGCCAACATGTGCTCATTTATGTATTTTATTCAAAAAAATCGGTAGCATCACCTACGGTGGGGCTTCACCCAGAAGATCTCCGGAAGCTGTAATCTTTATTCTTTTCCCTTCGACCAAATGAGACAGTCGGCGCCCTTAAAACGCTGAGCATGAGAAACCGAAACTCAAACCCCAAGGGCAAGAGTAGGATCCATTTCCTCGAGCATCGATCAGAGCACGAGAAAAGGGCAGTGTCCTCGCAGGCATACAAAGGGAGCTCACAACGTCAAACGACTATATCTCCCTTACAAAAAAGAAATACAAAATCAAAACCAAGAGAAAAGCCTGGTCGTGACCGTGCCTGATGCGATAAATGGAACCCCTCAAAGCAAAAGTTTGAATCCACAAAAGGGGGGGCTATGGAATGTAAATGCTCTGGATTTGGTCCGAAGTTGTCCAAAAGGAAAGATTTAATGGGCCCTTATTCGCTAGCCTAGTTAACGACTTTGCCGGTCCTCTCAGGAGGTTTACCCCCCTGCACACTTCCTTCTCCCTTTAAAGATGAAGGTTCGATGGAGTCTCTGAAGGGTGAAAACTGCCCAGGGTCTGTGACCTTATTTTAATATACACATATGGTTGCCTACTTTGAAAAGCAAAAGCTATCGCTGCGAAGGAGTCTCTGTGTTTTTGGCTGGTCAAGACCCCTGTTTACCACCTTGATGTCTTCTTGTTTAACCTCGGGCTTAGGCCAATACAAGCGCGTCACCTATGGGTGCGACGGCGTCTGATTTCGGGTCAGCGTCGCGCGGTTGGTCGTTAGGGTTCCAGGGTGTTCCATCATATACCATCTAGAGTTGTGAGGAAATAGACCCGGGTCGGGCAAATCATTTACCTCGAACACCTTTTGGGTGAATCCCTGTGATCGGAAGCGACTGGGAGCCTAAGCATGGCATGACGGCATTGTCATCAGGGTAAGTCTTAGCCGGCGGGATCATCATTCAAGGGGTCTAGAGGCCCAAATCAACCTAGATGTGCACTTAGGATACTTGGGAGGTTAGTAAGAAACCCCTATTCTCATATAGGTTGGGTGCCATTTGGGTGCTTGCCAGGCGTTAGCAACAAAAAAATTTTATGATAAAAGCAACAATGAAAATGTACATATTTGCCAACAAAAAAACCTTTTTATGATAAAACCAAAAAAATACCAATGATCAGTTTGTGTGATTACGCTTGTATGCAGCATTTCATCTTTTAATATCGCTTGCATTCGTGTGCTTGTCTGTCGCATCCATCATCACTGCATCTTTCCCTTGCCTTCTTTAAAATAAAGGCTTGGCCCCTTGACCAGTTGTCAAGGACAGTCAAAGTGACCATCTGCTCATTGAGCAAGGAGCCAAGTCAGAACAGATATTTTAACTTGTTTGTTTAAGTGGTGTACGTAGGAATTCAAGGGAGCGAGAAAGAGGTGAAGACCCAAGGACCGAACATTTTATTCCTTTCCAAAGCAGAATTTTTACATCAAGCTCCACCCTTTCTCTCTGCATCACTAGTCCCACTACTCTCCTGGCAAAACACCCTCAAAGGTGCTACCCAACTACGAAAAGTGGTACTCCTACCGCTCTGCACTCCCCTCCTCTCCCCTGAGGTGCGGGTCCCTCAGAAGCCTCTGGGATCCTCGTGTAGCAGCACCTGTCTCGCCTCTTGGCGCCTGCTCCGCAGCAGTGACTCGCTGCTCCTCCCCTAGCGTGGCGAAGAAGCCACCAGCAGCAAAGCGGCTAGACTGGCGGAGTCGCTCCCCGAACTCTCGCACTCTCTCGTAGCGCGTCTCCATCTCTCCTAGCCTCTGCACCGTAACCTGAAGCCCCAACCGGAGCTCCCTCACCTGGGCCTCCGAGGCCCTCCTCTCAACCTGATCTCGTTGTCGCTCGGCCCTTCTCTCGGCTTTCTCTCTCTCTGCCTCTCTCTTCGTCATCTGGAGAAGAACCCTCAACTCTAGGATATCGGGAGAAGGCCTCTCCTCACCACGATGCCGCAGCTCCGCTACAGTCGCCACCCAGGCATCACACTCCTCTTCCGCCCGAGTCGCGCGGGCGACCGCACCGGCAAGTTGCTCCCGGAGGGAGGCAATCTCGAGAAAAGGGGCCGAGGAACTGGAAGATGCGCCACCAATCATCCCCGCCGTCGCTGTCTGCTGGGCACGCTGGAACAAAATAAACAACAGCCGTCAGTAAAACTCCAAATCTGAAGATAAAAGTGCGACGCTTAACTTACCAGGAGCGACAGTTCCTGTTGAGCGACGGCCAGCTGCCGCCTAACCTCTGCCAGTTGGGCGCGCGAGCCGCCGATGCCACGCGTGTCCCCAGCTTGGGGAAGCCCCGTGTAACTCTCCCTCTACTGCCGCAGGAAGTCGGCGCCGTCCTGCACCAATACGCTCCCTTGCTGTCCAGGGAGGCGTAGGTGCCAATCCTCGAGCCTCGCTTTGTCGCGACTCTCCTTCCTAATACGGCTCGGCCCATCTGCTCTCGCCCACTTATCGGCCAAGCCCGGGATTCTTGTCGTGCCCTGCACCAAAAAGGGGGGTCCCACATCAGTTAACAAGAGCACGTCCCCTGTCTAGGACGCGTCCACCATTTGGATGCCACACTCACCGAGCCCCTCCCACTCCCGATACAACTCACTCCAAACTCAAAGCAAGTCATAGAGGGGGAAACCAAAGCACTCACTGAGCCATGTTCGCCTCCGTCCGTGCAATCACCACCCTCGGGTCCCTCGGGTGCTCGAAGCGGCCCTTCCTCCTCCATGGATGCCGCCCCATGGTCTTGCGCATCCCTCCTCGGATGAGGAGTCCCTCGTCCCTCTCCACCTTCGCCATGGTCGGGCCCACCAAACTCCATCGGTCAAGAGAGGAGGAAGACAAAAAGGGGCAAGCCAATTTCAACGGGGGGCGGGCTCGTTTGCAGGTAAGGCACGGACGAAGAAAGGCCACCCGATGCTTTAAATTTGAATTCGAAGGTTAAGACGCGTCCTCGCGCCTAGACGCGCCCAAAAGAAAGTGAAAAAGGAACAAAATCCCTTCGCACAAAGCAGTTCCCTCCTGTCCATGGCAAAGTCCCGTGAAGCGTGAACAACGTGGTGTGAAAGAAAGTGCAGGAAAGAAAAGGGCACACGACAAAAGAAACATGCACACCACACAAAATCCATTTCATACAAATAGTCAAAAGTACATCATACAGTGAGGAGGGTGGGGTGTATAAACAACTCTCTAACTCTCGCCACCACCCTCCTGATCATCTCCCTCTTCTCTCCTCTGACGGGAATCCCTAGGGGGCCTCTGCGACCTCTGCGAACCCTGAGAAGCCGTGCTCTCCTCTCCAGGTGGCACCATGCCGGCCTCCAAGGTGCGGCGACGCTCCTCGGCCGAAGAAACTAGAAAGCTGCCCACGGAAAAGGAACCAGACTGACGAAGTCGTGCCCCGCGCTCCTTCGCCCTCTGACACCGCTCCTCACTTTCCCGAAGTCTCCCCTCCGTCGTGCCAAGACTCAGTCGGAGCTCCGACACCAGGGCCACTAGAGATCTCCTCTCGTCCCAATCTCGATGTCGCTCTGCCATCCTGTACGCCCTCTCTTTCTCTAGGGTCTCCCTATCCCTCTCTGTCTCTCTCTCCACGCTCTCCCTATCCCTCTCCCTTTTCTCTCTCTCCCTCATCGCCTCTCTCCTCGATAGCTCGAAGGTGATCCGCAGATCCACTACGTCGCGAGGAAGCTCCTCAGCCTCCCGTCGCCGCTCCTCCTCTAGCTCCGCAATCCGGGCGTCACGCTCTGCCACCCAGGCATCGCGCTCCTGCTCAGCACGAACAGCACGGGCCAGGGCCTCCTGAATCTCGGCCACCTGTCAAAGCATGCATGCACCGTAAGAGAACAGTGATAGTAGGAGAGCAGCCAGAAGGAAAGTCAAGGTCAGGCAGACACTTACTCGAGCCTCGCGGTCACCCTCGGCCTCCTCAGCCCGAGCCACCGCATACGCCAGCTGCTCCTGGAGGGCAGAAACCTCTGGAGGAGGGCCCCGCGAACTAGAACCCGCTCCACCGACCATCTCGGCTGTCGCTGCCAGGTGGGCCCGCTGAAACACGGGACAAACGTCAGTCAAATGCTAAAAATCAAAAATCCAGGTCATAAAAAATGCATTGCATAGACTCACCAGGATCTCCAACTCCTGTCGGATGGCCACTAACTGCCGCCTGGCGTCTGCCAGCTGGGCCCGCAGGTCAGCAATCATGTCGTCACGAGCATCCTGCATTGCATATAAGTTAGTATCACATGCATATACATGTAGAAGAATGAAGCATTTGCATTTTACACTTACCCCTGCCATACCACCCAAGGAGAGGCGGTCCCCGTACGTAGCTCGATACCGTCTCATGTAATCAGTGCTGTCCTGTACATGGGACACCACTGGGACCCCGCCATGCTGCCAATCCTAGTACTGTGCTGGGAAGCGCGTGCGCCAGTCCACAATCTTTGCCTTCCCCTTGGTCTTCCGCCCAATGCGGACCGGCTCATCTACATCGACCCACTCCTGGGCCAGCCCCAACGTCCTCATAACCAGTCTGAGCCGCAGCGGCTCGATCTCGTTCAGGCAATGGACCCACACGTCCCGCCCGAAACGAGGAAGACCTGCTACAACCCAAGGCTGACCAGCATCACCCATGCCCAGGTAGCGCCTCCACACCACCTACATCATCATACATGCATCATATTAGTTGCCATTTAGCCGCATAAGAAAACACAAAAAAATCATACGCATCATACCATGGCCTTGGGATACTCGCTCAGCTCCCGACGAAGCGACGCCAGCTGATAGCCGTGGGGTGCTGCAACCACGACCGACCTCCACCGCCGCGCCAGAGGCACGGCCTCCTGTTCCCATGCCTAGCCCTCCCCATCGGGAAATAGTAATAGCTCCACACCTCCATCCATCATACATCATTAATACAATAATTGCATGTTTAACTGCGGGAATGCATAAATAAAATGTTTACCTAGAGAAAAGGTGCGAAGCCACTGACTGTCGTCTCCTTCTCCGAAGTCTGGGAGAGATCGGCAATCAGATGGACAAGCAGAGCCGCTCCCCACGCGTAGTGTCCCACTCTGTCCAGATCCGCCAAGATCCCGAGGAAGCGGCAGTGGATGCCATCCCCGTTCGTGCCCAGCAGAAGGCGGCCCAAGAAGAAGAAAAGAAACCTCCGGAGGTCTAGATCCACCAGCTCCCGCTCGCTCGGGTCATGGGTGAAAGCTGCACGAGCGTCTCCCTCGAGTCGTGCCAGAAACTCCGCTCCAGTCTCGCTAACCCGCTGGCGCAGGTCAACGAATCCGAGCGCCTCCATGATCTCCACTCGGCCAACTACCCTGATGTCCCTGTCAGTCACGCTCGTCTCTAACCACAGCAGGTCCAGGACACTCTCTCGGTAATCGGGGTAGGTGACCCCGCTCACCGCCTCTCCGTCCACCCGTAGCCCGGTAATCCGAGCCACGTCCTCCAGTGTCGGCACCATGTGCCCCCAATGCATCAGAAATGTCCGGCTCGGCGCGTGCCACCGCTCCCTCAATGCCTGGATAAGAGGAAGGTCGAGCCGAAAGGGCTCGGTCCTAAGGAAAGCTCCGAAGCCCATGGCGTCCACACGCGCCCTCTGGAAGTCTGGAAGCCCGCGGTATGCTGCCACCACTAGGGACCAGCTGATCCGGCCCTTCATCACGCCCTCTACACCACAAAACCAACAAAGAACACATCAGCATCATGAATAGTAATAAACAATAACACTGTATATACTACTTATTTATTTTATTTTTTTAAAAAAAATATATTTATGTTTTTTTTGGAGGCGTCCAACACCTTGGACGCCGCCTTTATATTTTCTTTATTTTATTTTTAGAAAAACCTAAAATCAAAAATAAAAATAAATAAAATATATATATATTATTATGGTGGCGTCCTAGGCCCTGGACGCCTCCTTATTTTTAATCCTATTTTTATTATTTACTTAAATAAATAAATAAAAGAAAAAAGAAAATGTGGAGGCGTCCAGGACCCTGGACGCCTCCTTTCCTCAGACCCCGGCCCTCACCGCATGGCCTCTCGTCCGCCTATCCAGCCTATTAAACCAATAGATTGAAGTTCCGAAGGGCTTACCGGGTCGTGATCGTCCTCCCCCGCGTCGCCAGCAGCAACTGCAGCCAAAGGAGGAGCCTCCTCCTCCACGGCAATCTCCTCCGCCGCGACAGCCTCCTCGGCGTCATCCCTCAGCCTCCTCGGACGACGAGCCCATCGTTTCCGCTTCTCTCCACCCTGGCTCGGGCCTCCCTGCTCCATTGGGACTGAGAATGGGTCGTCTGGATTGACTGGGCCGTTTGAATGAACAGTAAATGAGTAAGGGGGGAGGCCCCCCCATATTTATAGATTCTGCCTTCTTTGGGGCGTCCAGGCGCCTGGACGCCCCCATGATTTTAATTTTTTTTCAAAATTCAAAAAACTTAGGGGCGTCCAGGCGCCTGGACGCCCCCAAAACAAAAATAAAAAAAACAAAACTAAAAAACTTAGGGGCGTCCAGGACCCTGGACGCCCCCAAAAAATCAAACATTTTCCAAATAAAAAATAAAAAATTAGGGGCGTCTAGGCCCTTGGACGCCCCCATAATAAAAATTTTAAAAAAAGAAAAAATAATAAAAAGAAAAAAGATAAGGGTATGTATATAATCTATAAAATAAAACCACCAAAAAATAATAATGCCAGATTTTATTCCATCAAAAACAGAATAGGCTACATCAGGGGCTTAGGCGCCTTAGGCCTTAACTTCCCCAGTTCAGTTACATAAGCCCTCCACAGCTCACATTCTTCCCCTACATGCGCTAAGGCCTTTCCCGCAACACTTGTCTTCCAGGGTACTTTAACGGCCTTCGCTTCCTTCGCATCCGCTTCAGTGCCCAACTCCCTCTTCTGCAAAGGAACGATGCCAGCCGGTAGTGGGAACAAATGGCGTGGGATGCCGATCTGGAGGCAGCACCGATGCGCATTATAAAGGACAAACTTGGTCGCGCCGATCAGTTGAAGATCAACTTCGGGAGAAGGCCTCATGAGGAGGTCAAGCGAAAGCAAACATGCCGGTGCGCAAGTAAAGAAGCCTTGTGCCACGGTGCGGAAGTGAGACCGCCAGTCTTCACGTTTCTTCAGCCACGGAACGTGGTTCACTATAGTACCACCGAAGCCTAACACGTCGGCTATGTGATGGAGAGGGCTTTGTTGGAAGAGCTTCGATGCAGTTGGCATTCCCTCGCGGTGGTCAAATTTGAAGTGCAAATCAAGCCAGCAATTCAAGACAAGTACGCAACCAAAAGGAGGCTTACCCATGCTCGAGGCAGTAAGGCCGCTGTAAAGATAGGCGAGGATGGCGGGTCCCACCCTCTTTCCACTCCAGATCCCGCGGATGGCACTCAGTTGGTCCTCCTCCACTATGTTGTCGGTATAAGGAAACAAGAGAGCACCCGCCAGACAAATAGTGAACCCTTTCATGATTCCTTCCAGGTGGTCATCAGCAGGTGACCCTCTCAGGGCATCCATGACCCACTCCGCGAGCTTTTGCAAATCAATCCCCTTTTGATTATGCACCTTCCTGGCCGCGTCAGGCGGCATGAAGCTTCCAAGGACGCTTTCGGAAGTCTCCCGTGTCAGCATCCGCATAGCCTTCACCTTCCCGTCACTCTTGAATTTTTTCAATCCGAGCAAAAGTTCCACCTCCTCGAGGAGGATGGTCGCCTCGAAGGTCAGGAAGATAACAGTATAGGTCTGGGGATGCCAAATCTCCACTAGTGCGCCCATAGCCGCCCAGTCCATGCAAATCTTCTCGTGGTGTTTGGCGTGAATAAGGAGCCCCTGAAGGTGCCACTTCGAGAGTATGGACCTCATGCCGAGAGAAATATTGGAAGTCAACTTTGAAAGCCAGGGCAGTTTGGAAAACTTCCTTGGGCCTGGGAAGAGTGGATATGGCTGAAAGAAAGAAGAAAGGAAGGAAGTGAGAAGGAAATTCACGTGGAGAAATTCTGAAATAAATCAGCTTACCATATGCAACATGATCACCCCGCTGAGATGACCCTCGAGGTCGGAGAGTCGCCTGATCTCGTTGCTAGGCCTACTCCTCTTCATAACGCGGGAACACTCTCCTTCCATCCTGAAATATCTAGACTCACCTCTCCTTCTCCTCCTGAGCTTTCAAAACCCACCTTGGTACATTTGAATGAACTAGCCTAAGAGGAGTACTTATAGGAAGGGAAGGGTACTACAGGACGGAACGTCTCACATCAGTGGTCATTTTCAAGATCTCCTTTACATTATGGTGTGATTTTGTTGCGATTCTGTTACTTTCTGATGTTTTCTGGTCGGTGCAGGTTTTACTAACGGACGTCTTTATCCCCTGTCCCACCTTTCAATAGTGGGTCCCACTGTGTCATGTATCATAGTATATGGTACCTACGCTACTAGAATATGTCAAGGATCTTGCGGCCTGAACAAATCTGAGATTTGAGTTCCCCTTCAACAAAAATGGTGATGATCCCGGAAGAATTTGGGTTGCACAGATAGGCCGTTAATTTGTGATAGCATGGGGACGACGGTTCCGTTCAGTGAGTTGGTACGCGGATAAATGGGCCCCAGCCCAGTATCGGCTCACCGGATCGGTATCCTGACCCATTCTTAACGAATTAACAATATTATCCTTGGCTATTTTCTACTTTTGTTTGCTTTAAATTTTTCTTTAAACCCAGCATGCATTCATGTAGGACTTGGAATTTATTTCGGAAGATCATTCAAGTGATTCGATTGTGAAAGCCGTTATGAGATATTCCACTCCGAATGAACTACTGAGTTTCCTTGAAATGACCCTATGCTGCTCTCCCAAAAAGAGACCCTTGTTTGGACAGACTCTCAGATATTCCTTTGCTTTTACCTTGTCGACCCACCGTGGCCGCAGCACTTCCACATTGGCTGGTAACCGCTCACCAAAGGTGAAACCTGTAGGTTTATGACCCAGGTACTTCCACACCGAGAAGTTGGTCTCCTTTTATTTTGTGCCTAAGCGCACGTCTCACCCCCCTTTATTTGATCTCCGTCCAAGCAACCGTCAAAATTTGAGAGACCTTCTTCAAGGTCGCCTCTTTGAAACTTCAGGAAAAATTCCATACAGTGACGTTAAAAGCGTGTCTCATCACACCTTGGCATCAACTTATCAGTCCGCTCCCACTTCATTTCACTCCACTTCGATACCATTCCACTACGTGTCACTCCCTTGCAAAGCAGACGCCAAGGCAGGGCAGCTGTAGACACGCCATTCTTGATGTCTCCTGAGAAAATCTCATGTTACTATATAACGCCCCGCGACGGCTTACGGATTTTGAATCACTTGAGTGCTTCCTTTTCTTGAGTCTTCTTCTGCCCTTTTCGGCATCCGGAATCGTCTCGTTGCGACATTCGGACGGCATCAACACCAGTCAGACGCATCAGAAGATTCCGAAACTAGAAAGAGTGTCTGCCAGGCGGCAACCGGCGCCTTGTCTGGGGACCCGGGTGGGTCTTCGTGGGGGCGTCTAGGCCCCTGGACGACCCCACTATTTTATTTATTTTTCAAACCCCAAAAAAACCCCAAAAATATATATATTAATGGAGGCGTCCAGGCCCCTGGACGCCTCCATAAAAACAAATATAAAAAAATATAAAAAAATGCCAGTTGGCATAAAAAATAAAATATATATTTTTTGGAGGCGTCCAGGGGCATCAACTCCCTTACGGGGCCCCACCCACCGAACGTCGGTTTGTCGTGTGTGAAAAATCCAAATTGTGGAAGCGTCCAGGTAACTGGACGCGCCCAATTTTGAATCACGAGACGCCGCTCACAAAATCACGCATTGTGCCAAACCGCGTGCGGCTTTCGGTGGAATTCGGTGGATGTATAGAGGCGTCCGGGACCCTGGACGCCCCCAAGAAAATATTCCGAAAAAATAAATAAAAATAGATTAAAATATTAGTTTGGCCCTGATGGAGGTGTCCAGGGTCCTGGACGCCTCCACCCTCCGGAGCCCTATAAATAGAGGCCCACCCCCTCAGTTCTGAGGTAGCTAAGCAGCGATCCGATAGGCTGCCGGAGCCCAGAGGCTACCGGAGCTATTTCTAACCCGTGGGTTCTTTTGTAGGAGGAGGTTCTGCCGGCTTCTCGAGTGCCCAGGCTCGCGAGAGGGAGGTCGTCTTCGTCCACCGCGCTTCCACGTCGTCCCCACGCTGCCGGAGCTCTGCCGGATTTCGCCATCGGCACATCCAATAAGACAATCTTTTCCTTTTCTTCTTAGCTCATTTACATTCATCATCTCGTCTTCTCCGTCTCCCTTCACAAGGGAATCTTCGTCGATATATATTTGCATAGTCTCATTCATCATATCATTTTCCTCCTACTAGAGTCCGAGAGGGGTTTAAAAACAACACCAACCAGGTGTGTGTCTCGTCATGATTTCATTACTTTTTATTACACGAAATTGATACTACACTGCCGTTTTCTAATCCCATCTGTTTATTGTCTGTTGTTTTGCAAGGGTAACCGAGGAAAGCCCTCCCCGCCGGCCGGCCGGAAGGAGAGGAAGAAACAACCCACCATCTCCCGCTCTCGAGGTAGGCGC
Source organism: Amorphophallus konjac (assembly GCA_022559845.1). Taxonomy (NCBI): domain Eukaryota; kingdom Viridiplantae; phylum Streptophyta; class Magnoliopsida; order Alismatales; family Araceae; genus Amorphophallus; species Amorphophallus konjac. The sequence continues at coordinate 322,076,061 of CM040119.1, read as the reverse complement.
GATCTCTTTCTATTTTGGGGTCCTCGACCCCTGGCGATCACCATATTCTCGAGGCCGCGGAGAGTTACTTCCCACCATGGCCGTTTAATTTTTGTCATTTATATTCTATCTTATTCTCATACTTGTCTGCTATAATTGCCATATTCTTGAGGCCGCGGCGAGTTACTTCCCGCAATGGCCGTTTAAAGTTTTGTTCTATATTATCTGTTGTTCTTCTTATCTGTCTCATATCTCTGTTATATTATCGAGGCCGCGGAGGGTCATCTCCCGTAATGGCCATTTAAATTTCTATCATTACATTATCTGTTGTTCTTCTTATCTGTCTCTTATCTCTGTTATATTCTCGAGGCCGCGGAGGGTCATCTCCTGCAATGGCCATTTAATCTTTTGTCATTATTACTTGTTATTTTTCATATCTATCTCTCATATCTGTTATACTCTCGAGGCCGCGGCGAGTTACTTCCCGCAATGGCCGTTTCAATTCCCGTTATTTGATTTCTGCATCATAATTGTCCCGCTCGCCCCGCCGGAGCAACCTCCCGCGGTGGCCCCTTCCCTCTTCTCTTATCTTTAACATATTATACTTGTTCCGCTCGCCCCGCCGGAGCAATCTCCCGTGGTGGCCCCTTTTCTCTTCTCTCTTGATTTCTTCGTGTTGCAGCTCAAAACCCCAGAACGAAAGCAAAAAGAGTAGCCCGCGCGCTCCGCTCTCTCCGTCTTCATCTCCGAACTGCGTGACGTCGCTTACAGTTAGCCGTTAGGGTTCCAAGGTGTTCCATCCTATATCATCTAGAATTGTGAGAAAATAGACCTGGGTCGGGCAAATCTTTTACCTTGAACGCTCTTTCGGTGTATCCTTGCGGTCGGAAGCAACTGGGAGCCTAAGCATGGCACGACGGTTTTCTCATCGGGTTAAGTCTTAACCGGCATGATTATCATTTGAGGAGTCTAGGGGCCCAAATCAATCTAGATGTGCACACAGGATACCTGGGAGGTTAGTAAGAAATCTTATCTTCATAAAGGTCAGGTGACATAAGAATGGTCACTAGGCATTAGTTACCAAATAATAATAATAATAGTAAAAATTGAAGTGGCCCTCGGAAGATGCCGTCAGCTGATTCCCCAAGTGGGAATTATCTTGAGCACGTTAACCCTATTTTGAGCTACTCAAGAATGATTTAAACACCCCTGATCTAAGAACCATGCCGGTTGTAATAGCAACGTCTTTCAAAAAAAATAAAAAAAATAAAAAATTACATCCGTGTGATCTCATTTGTGTGTTACATTTTACATTTTGTTCCCATTTGTGTGCTCGTATATTGCAATCATCATCTTTGCTTTTGCTTTAATTGATAAAGGCTTGACCCCTTGACTCGTTATCAAGGCTAGTCTCAAAACAATCACCCACTCTTTGAGCAAGGGGCCAAGTCAGAAAAGAAAAACTGACTTGTTTCATCGAGCAATGTGTACAGGATTGAAAAGCAGGAACGAAGGTAGAAGACATGGAACTAAACATTCCCCCTTTTATTTCCTTTTAGAAATTATACATTAAGTCCCGTCCTCTCTCTCAGCGTTACCCCTCTCTCCACTCTCCGGGCGAGGAACCCTGAAGGGTGTTGTTAAACCATGAGAGGCGGTCCCTCTACTGCTCTGTACCCCTCTTCCCGTCTCTACTCCCCATCGATCGACAAGGGCGGCAAAGAAGCTGCTAACATGAAAGTCATGCTCTCATGCTCTTCGGTAGCGCTCTTCACCATCTCTTAGCCATTGTTCATCAAGATTGAGGTTGGTTCGGAGTTCAAACAGTTGGGCCTCTATGGCCCTTCGCTCCTCCCTCTCAGTCAATCTGTCGGCTCTCTTTCTTTCGGTGACTCTTTCCCTCTCCGCGCGTTCTCTCTCTCTCTCTCTATCCTCCCTTTCCAGCTGAAGGGTGACCCTCAGCTCCACGGCGTCCCAAGAATAGCCATTCTCTAGACGATGCCATAACTCTTCCTCCAGTTCTGCTATTCTGGCTTCCCCCTGCGTGGTACGGGCAAGTGCATCTTGCACCTCTTTCGTCTGCCATGTCCATCATCTCAGATATATGGAGGCACGAATAAGTGAAATTCAATGACAAGACTCTCACCTATGTGGAGAGCATTCCTTCTACCTCCGCGGCTTGCTGCGTAGTATGAGCAAGCTGCTTATGAAGCAAATCGAGTTCGGAAGTGGGGATCCATAAACTAGAAGAGACACCATCCGCCCCCATTGCTGAGGAAGCTGCGTCAAGCTAGGCGCACTGCAACACACGTAAGGTGGCATTAAGGGCCTAGCACCAGAAATCTTGGCCTATGATCATGTATATGCAGGCTTACCGAAGAACTCAAGGCTGCGTGAGTATCACGTAACAACCACTGCGTACCCGTTAGGCGAGCTTGCAAGTTCGCTATCATGGTGTCGCGAGCATCCTTGGCCAGGGCATGGGTTAACATAAAAAAATAAAAAATAAAAACAAAAACACAAAATAAAATAAATATATATATATATTAACCTCTACAAGCCCCCCGGGTTGGAGTCGCTCTGCATACATCGCCTTATAGAGGCGTAGATAATCCTCGCTGTCTTGAGCATGTGACTCCACAAGTGTGCCACCCCGTTGCCAGTCTTCATATTGATCGGGGAATCGCACTCGCCAATCAACGGAGATCGCCGACCCACGCGTCTTCCTCCCGACACGTGGTGTTGTAGTCATGTCCACCCATTCCTGGGTGAGCCCTAACGTCCTCATGGCCAATCGTAGCCGAAGCGGCTCGATTTCATTCACATAGTGCATCCAGAGGTCACGCCCGAACCGGGCACGACTCGTTATGACCCATGGCTGATCGGCGTCGATCATGCCCGCATAAGGCCTCTAGACCACCTAGGTCAGATCACACACATCTTCTTAGTCACAAGGGGGGAAACAAAATAAAAAATATAATAAAAATAAAAATAACCACCATCGCTGCGGGGAACCCTTGCAACTCGCGTCTTAACACCATCAGCTGGTAGGATAGAGGGGCTGGGCTCGTGATAGGCTGCCACCACCTCGCCAGCGGCACCACCATTGGGTGCCAATGACGGGCCTTTCCCATTGGGAGGTAATAATAGCTCCACAACTACACCATCGTGTGTCATTAACACACAAAAAAAGAGAAAAAAAAATAGAGAAGGGGGATACATGGATGAACGGCGTGAAACCACTCACTGTTACCTCCCGGTCTGCACTTTCAGACAAACCCGCAAATAGATGCGCCAACATGGCTGCTCCCCAGGTGTATCGCCCCACTTTCTCAGGGTCTACCAAGAACTCTAAGAAGTGGCAATGAATGTTGTCTCCTTTCGAGCCCAGTAACAATTTCCCCAATAGGAAGAAGAGGAATCTCCTCAAATCCATGTTGGCTCTTTCCCAATTGCTCGCATCTACGCAGTAGACGGCGTGGCATCCTCTTTCAGTCCTCTCCATGAACTCTTCCGAGGACTCATCATCAAAGGAACGAACGTCAGAAATCCCCAATGACTCCATGATAGGCATCTTGGCTACGGACATGTTCTTACGATCATCCAGGTCCACTCCTAATAACCTCTGGGCAGCCTCTCTGTAGTCGGAGTACGTGATGCTAGTCAGCGCTTCACCATCCACTTTCAGGCCCGTAATTCGGACCACATCTTCCACGCTGGGCACCATGTGCCCCCAAGGCATCAAGAAGGCACCACTCTTTGGGTCCCACCTTTCACGCAATGCTTGGACGAGGGCGAGGTCGAGCTTGATTGGCTCGATTCGGGAGACCCATCACATCTAGCCTAGCCTTCTGAAAATCTGGGAGACCTCTGTATGCTGCCACTACTAACTCCCATGAAATATGTGATTTCATCACACTCTGCGCATACACAAGGAATGGAGAGGGGTTTTTGTCAAAATAGAAAAAGGAAGAAAGAACTAGGAAAAGAGACAAGAAAGCTCAGCTTACAAGTTACGATTGGGTCCTTTCACTAAAGTGCCCTTCGAGGTCCGAGAGTCTCCTGGAACTACTGCCGCTGGACATGCTTCTCTTCGAGGAGTGGGAAGATTCACCCTCCATCCCAACCTTAGAATTCTTAGTTCCTCCTCTTCTGTGGAAACTTGTCAAGTGGGATCTCGATGTCCTTGGGGGAACGAACAAGGGAGGTATTTATAGAAATGGAAGAAGCACGAGCCAAGACTACCTCCATCACCTATGACCCTCGTGCGAGGGCACCTTCCTTATAGTCCCATGTGTCACTCCACCGCTCGCGTAGGGTAACTGGTGTGATGTGATGACTCTCTCCCTATGCAGCCTAGGGATGCCCTGTCATGTTGTAGAGGTCATCCGGGAAAAGCGGCTAGAGCCGTCGTTGTTGACTTTGATGGCAGATTCTCATGGAAAAAATGGTCACAGCGAGACGCGATTCTCCATTTCACGGTCGGGTCTTGTCGAGCGCATCACATGGGAACATTGTAAAGGAGAAGAAGCGTAGAGAAGAAGGAATGCAAGCAACAAAAATCAAATCACTCCATTCATAGGTCTACATAAACTGTCATAAACATCACAATCATGAACATCGTAAGAGAGGAGGCGGGTCCACTAGCTCGCTAATTCTCACCATCACCGTCACACTCATCCCTCTAGGCATCCCTCTCCTCTCCCCTAAGGTGAGGGTCCCTCACGGGCCTTCTGGAGCTCCGTGAATCTGTACTCGCCTCACCTCGCAATGCCTGCTCAGTAACGGCGACTCACTACTGCTCCCTTGGCGTGCCAAAGAAGCCACCTACAGGAAGGTGGCCAGACTGGCGGAGTCGTGCCCTGAACTCTCGTGCTCTCTCATAGCGCGTCTCCATGACTCCTAGCCTCTGCCCCATAACTCGAAAGCCTATCTGGAGCTCCCTCACCTGGGCCTCCAAGGCCTTCCTCTCATCCCGATCCTGCTTTCGCTCTGCCCTTCTCTCCTCCCTCTCTTTCTCCCTCTCCTCTCTCTCCCTCTCTGCCTCCCTCCTTGCCACATGAAGGAGGACCCTTAACTCCAGGATATCTGGAGGCGGCCTCTCCTCATCATGATGTCGTAGATCTGCCATGGTTACTTCACAGGCATCACGCTCCTCTTCTGCCCGGGTTGCACAGGCCACTGCACGGGCAAGTTGCTCCCGGAGGGAGGCGATCTCCAGAAAAAGTGCTTGAGAGCTGGAAGACGATCCGCCTGCCATCCCTGCCATCACTGCCTCCTGGGCACACTGGAACAGACAAACAACAGCCATCGGCTAAGCCCCAGGATTTCAAAAAAAATAATGATAATAAAAATGGGACATTTCTTTCACCTATGATCACCTCTTGAGCTGAAGAGGCCCCACATGGCTCTCCCTACACTGCAGCAAGTAGTCGGCACTCTCCTGCACAGGCGCACCACCTTGCTGCCCGTCCTGGAACCAAGTAGGGCGCCAGTCTTCAAGTTTCGCCTTGCCGCGTCTCTCTCCCCCGACGCGGTTTGGCTTATCCGCACTTGCCCACTCATCGGCCAAGCCCAGCATCCTTGTCATACCCTGCACGTAAAAAGGGGGGTCCCACATCAAAAAATGCATCTCTTGTCGAAGACGCGTTCATCATTCAAGTGCAACACTCGTCGAACCCTCTCATACGGCTCGCTACAAAAATCAAAACAAATTAAGAAGTGGAGATTGAAGGAGTCTACTAGGCCGTGCTCGCCTCCCTCCATGCCATCAGGCCCCTCCGGCCCCTCGATAGCCATAAGGGGCCCTTCCTCTTCCGTGGACGCCCCTCCGTGCTCTTGCACGGCCCTCCTCGGGTGAGGAGTTCCTCGCCCCCCTCTCCCTTCAACACGGTGTGGCCCGCCGTATTCCATAAATCAAGAATGGAAAAGACGAAGCAAGGCGAGCAAATCTTGGAAGAAGAAGGTGTGTTTTGCGAGTGGAAGAGGAAAGAAGAAGGGCCGCCCCGCAGTTCTCAGAGGTTTAAATTTGAATTCAAAAGGTTAAAACGCGTCTTCACACCTAGACGCCCCAAAAATAAGGGGGAGATGGTATGCCTTCCGCGCAAGGCGTAATTCCCCATCTTCGGGGAAAGATCCTGTAAAGTGTGTCACGAGGAGGTAAGTAAAAAAAGAGAAAGCATGAAGGACAGTACGTGCACAAAAGACAGTACGTGCACAAAAGACAGTCAAGTGACAGAAAGAAACTATTCCATTCCATATAACAAGGTGTCCATCATATACATCATAAGTGAGGATGGTGGGTGTACAAATCACTCTCTAACTCTCACCACCACCCTTCTGGTCATCCCTCTGATCATCCCTCTCCTCTCTCCTTTGGCACGGATCTCTCGGGGGCCTCCGCAAACTCTGAGAGGCGATGCTCCCCTCGCCCTGCGGTGCCTGGCAGGCCTCGAATGCGCGGCACTGCTCCTCGATCGATTAGACTAAGAAGCTGCCTACGGAGAAAGAACCAGACTGACGGAGTCGTGCCCCGCGATCCTTCGGCCTCTGGTATCGCTCCTCTCTCTCCCGTATCCTCTCCTCTGCCGTACCGAGACTCACTCGGAGCTCTGTCATCTGGGCCTCTAAAGCCCTCATGTCCACCCTCTCCTCTCGCTCCCTCATCGCCTCTCTCCTCAACACCTCAAGGGCAATCCACAGCTCTAGTACGTAGCGAGGAAGCTCCTTAGCCTCCCATCGTCATCGGTCCTCCTCCAACTCCGCTATCCGAGCGTCGCGCTCTGCCACCCAAGTCGCCTGGTCGCGCTCGACCTCCTCGGCACGGACTGCACGAGCCAGTACATCATGAACCTCCGCCACCTGTCGAGTCCCACATCCTCTTACTCTTAGTAGAGGAAAGAGAACATGTAGAAGGAGAGTCTGGGTCAAGTAAACACTCACCCGAGTCGCCTGGTCACGCTCAGCCTCCTCAGCACAGGCCACTGCGCCCGCCAACTGCTCCTGGAGAGAAGATCCGAAGGAGGGGCCCGGGAGCTAGAGGCCCCTCCACCAGCCATCCCGACTGCCGCTGCTTGATGAGCATGCTTAAACACAAAGACAAATGACAGTCAGAGGCTAAGCATCAGGAATCTAGGTGACAAAAAAAATAGTAATGCATTTGTAGAGGCTCACCAGGATGTCCAGCTCCTGACGAGTGACTGCCAGCAGCTGCCTGACGTCTGCCAGCTGGGCCCGCAGGTCAGTGATGATAGTGTCACGAGCATCCTGCATTCATGAGCATATAGATTAATGTCACATGCATTTGCACCAAAAGAAAAAGATCCGCATTTTATACTTACCCCTGCTGGCCTCCCTAGGTGGAGGCGTCCTGCGTACGTGTCCCGGTACCGTCGCAAGTAGTCGGTGCTGTCCTGCACTTGGGACATAACTGGGACGCCACCCTGCTGCCAGTCTTGGTACTATGCAGGAAAGCGCGTACGCCAGTCCATGAGCTTCGCCTTGCCCCGGGTCTTCCGCCCGACGCGGCTCAGCTCGTCTACCTCTAGCCACTTCTGGGCAAGTCCCAGGGTCTTCATGACCAACCTGAGTCGTAGTGGCTCGATCTCATTCAGGAAGTGGACCCACAGGTCCCACCCAAAACGAGGTCGGCCCGCTACAACCCAAGGCTGGCCAGCATCGGCCATGCCCAGGTAGGGCCTCCATACCACCTGCATCACCGTACATGCATCATGTCAGTCCCCACCTTAGTAAACAAGATAAATACATAGAAAGAATCATACATCATACTATGGCCTCAGGATACTCAGTCAGCTCACGTCGAAGCGACGTCAGCTGGTAGGTGTGTGGAGCCACGGTCGTCACCGGCCTCCACCTCCGCGCTCGGGGTACGACCGTCCGGTTCCACTGCCTGGCTCTCCTCATCAGGAAGTACTAGTAACTCCATACCTGCATCCATCATACATCATTAGTACAAATAATTGCACGACCATAAACTAGGATTTACTATAAAACACATAAATAAAATGTTTACCTAGAGGAAAGACGCGAAGCCGCCAACTGTCGTCTCCTTCTCTGCCCCCTAAGAAAGATCCGCAATCAAGTGGGCGAGTAGGGCTGCTCCCCACGCGTAGTGCCCCACTCGGTCTAGGTCCGCCAGAATCCCAAGGAAACGATAGTGGATGTCATCCCCCTTCGTCCCCAGCAGAAGGCGGCCCAGTACGAAGAAGAGGAACCTCCGGAGGTCCAAGTCCGCCCGCTCCCGGTCGTCCACGTCCTGGCTAAAGGCTCCCCGAGCTGCTCCCTCTAGCCGTGCCAGGAACTCCGCTCCGCTCTCGCCGACGTGATGACGTGAGTCGACGAACCCGAGTGCCTCCATAATGTCTGCCCGACCAACTATCTTGCTATCTCTGTCAGTCGCGCTCGTCTCCAGCCCTAACAGCTCTAGGGCACTCTCTCTGCAGTCGGGGTAGGTGACCCCACTGACGGCCTCCCAATCCACCCGTAGTCCGGTGATCCGAACTACATCCTCCAGCGTCGGTACCATATGCCCCCAGGGCATTAGGAACGCTCGACTCGGCGCATGCCATCGCTCCCTCAACGCCTGGAGGAGGGGCAAGTCGAGTCGAAAAGGCTCGATCTGCAAAAACGCCCCGAACCCGATGGCATCCACCCGGGCCCTCTGGAAGTCCGGCAGCCCCCGGTACGCCGCCACCACCAGGAACCAGCTGATCCGGGTCCTCATCACGCCCTGCACACCACAAACCAAAGAAGAGAGGAATCACATCAGTAAAGAAAATAAAGCCACAAATAATAAACAACACAATGTACATTAAAAATAATAATAATAATAATATTTGACGCGTCCAGGCGCTTGGACGCCTTCATATTTTTGAATTGTCTTAATTACATATAATAATTATAAAAACATCTAGGCACCTAGATGCCTCTATATTTTTTCTATTTTCTTAATTATATATAATAATTTTAAAAACATCATAGAGCCTGGATGCCTTCATAATTTTCCTAATTATTGAATTCAAATAAATTAATAAAGACGCCTTCACCTTATGACACGTTCAATAACTTTCCAAAAATTATTTTAAAAAATATTGAGGTGTCCACTGGTTGGGACGCCTCCATCTCGTCAAACCCGCCGTCGTTTTAACCCCGTCTCCCGCCCCATTTTTCGCAGAAAATCATAAAAGAATGCATCAAAGGGAAGTTCTAGGGGCCTACCGGATTGTGCTCCTCCTCTCCCGCGCCGTCGGGTCCCTCGGGGCCTTCCACAGCCAAGGGAATCGCCTCCTCCTCCACGGTGGCCTCCTCCGCACGGTCCTGGGGCCTCCTCGA